>OY740802.1:2577301-3239993 GCA_963514005.1 Raja brachyura
TCTCACCAAGGGGAAATTACTTATTCAAATACAGATGCATATCCTAACGATTTTAACATGCATTCCCCAATGATTTTGGCTTCATATTACAGGCCTCAGGTTTCTTTGGCACCAGGCCCATTATGTGTTGAACTGGTACATGAAGTGATTTGCAGTAAGATAAAGATCTGATCTGCTCCATTTACTAACTAACACAGCACGGAAGTTCAAATAGCGAAGACTGCGCTGTTTCAGTAAAACATAACCGTGGTAAAGATCAGAGAACAACATACCTATCATAGGTAGACAAAAGTGCTGGAGAAACTCAGCAGGTGCGGCAGCATCTATGGAGCGAGGGAAATAGGCATCTTTTCGGGCCAAAACCCTTCTTCGGACGGCCAGGCCAGTATCACGTCAGTGGGAAGAGAAACACAGACATGTCCATTCAGTCAATGTATTTGTACAGCACATTTAAAAAACTACTCATGTTGACCAAAGTGCTGTACATCAGTGCAGGTACTACTGTGCTACATACAGTGGTACACAGGCCTAACAATACATACATACACTGTTTATAGCGTCCCCTCAGAGGGGCTCAAAAACACTAGGGAGTAGAAACAGGTTTTGAGCCTCGACTGAAAAGAGTTGCTGGAGGGGGCAGTTCTGATGAGGAGCGGGATGCTGTTCCACAGTCTAGGTGCTGCAACCTCAAAAGCGCGGTCGCCCCTGAGCTTAAACCTAGACCGCGGGATAGTCAGTAGCCCCAAGTCGGCCAACCTGAGGGACCTGGAGGTAGAGTGGTGGGTTAGAAGATTTTTGATATGGGGGGGGGGGGGGGGGGAAGCCCGTTAAGGGCTTGGTATACGAATAAGAGGAGCTTGAAGTTGATTCTGTACCGTACTGGGAGCCAGTGGAGAGGGGCCAGGATCGGGGTGATGTGGTCCCTTTTACGGGTGCCCGTCAGAAGTCTCGCTGCTGCGTTTTGAACCAATTGCAGGCGGGACAGAGATGTCAGTGTATAGGGAGTTGCAGTAATCAAGGCGGGATGAGATGAATGCGAGGATAATTTTTTCAAGGTCGTCAAATTGTAGGAATGGTTTGATTTTAGGTGTAGTACGAAGCTGGAAGAAACTAACTAGTCCGGGAAGAGTTTAAAACCAATTTTGATATTTTAATTTTTCATACTTACTAGTCATGACATGCAGTTAGTTATCAATACTTAATATAACTGTTTCTTAAATTACTTTTCTTTTGTAAACTTAAAATGTGCCCCAGGCAAAAACTAATGTTCTGGTACTGACAAGAAGGCTATAACTCAGGCCTTTGTGTGACAAACCTATCAACATGCTCAAACAGCGGTACAGGAAAGTTAATCCCAGTAATGAAACAGTTTGTGTTTATTTTGTCGCTTCTAAGTGAAGGCTTTCAGCTGCATGAAGATGGAAGACATTTGATCATTATTTTTTTTTCTTTGATTTGTAAATATCTTCAGTTTTGGTGATGCTGGTGTAATGGTAGAAATGTGCGCAGACCTCACCTCTCATCAACAGCATCAGCACCAGGCTCTGCCCAAGAAGGCAGCATCTATCATTCCCGATGTTGGGGGGGAGTCCAGAACCAGGGGCCACAGTTTAAGAATAAGGGGTAAGTCGTTTAGAACGGAGACAAGGAAACACCTTTTCACACAGAGAGTTGTGAGTCTGTGGAATTCTCTGCCTCAGAGGGCAGTGGAGGCCGGTTCTCTGGATACTTTCAAGTTGGAGCTGGATAGGGCTCTTAAAGATAGCGGAGTCAGGGGATATGGGGAGAAGGCAGGAACGGGATACTTATTGGGGATGATCAGCCATGATCACAGTGAATGGTCATGCTGGTCGTGCTGGCTCGAAGGGCCAAATGGCCTACTCCTGCACCTATTGTCTAATGTCTATCACAGACCCCCACCATCTGGGCCATGCCCTCTTTTCACTGCTGCCATCGGGCAGGAGGTTCAGAAGCCCGGAGTCCCGCATCACCAAGATCAGGAACAGATACTTTACTGAAACAATCCGTTTTGAACCAAACTTGCACATCGCTAACCTTACCTAATGGAACACCACGAACACCTCTTTCACTGTTGTCCACTTGTTTCCTACTGTGTTTTTGGACTAATCTCTTAGTTTAATTTCGTTTAGTTTATGTATATGAAGGAACTGCAGATGCTGGTTTAATAGATACAAAATGCTGGAGTAACTCAGCGGGGCAGGCAGCATCTCTGGAGAGAAGTACTTCTTCAAAGAAGACATACCTTGAGTTTGAAGAAGTGTCTCGACCCAAAACGTCACTTCAGACTGAAGAAGGGTCTCGACCCGAAACGTTGCCTATTTCCTTCGCTCCATAGATGCTGCCTCACCCGCTGAGTTTCTCCAGCATTTTTGTCTATCTTTGTTTCTACACAGTGTGGCTTTTACTGTCTTTTTCTTATCACAATCCTGTATAAATAATGTTTTGTGTGCTGTCTGAGTCTATGTGCCTGAACTCTGCTGCAAGCAAGTCCATTATACCTGCACTTCACTGCACTTATATGACAATAAACCTAACTTGACTTGCTAAGTTAAATAAATACAAGATTTCCTCGAAAACTGAATTAAAAGAGACTATGTAAAACCTAACAGCAGTGAATAATTTGAACCAAGTGACTATTGAAGCAATACCTTAAGGCAATTGTGCCTGATACAACACTTGCAGCAGAATCAGTCTAACGTCTGAACAAAACAGAAGGCCCAATAACAAAAGGATAAAGTAAACTGTCCCAGTCCTTGTCTCGGGGCCGAGGATTCTAAAGCCTGAGTGGAAACGCTTGAGGTGAGAGGGCAGGGCTTTCCGAGGGACCTCAGGGTCAGCGGTTTCACTCAGTGGGTAGTGCGTATCTGGAATGGGCTGCCAGAGGAGGAGATACAATAGGACACAATTATGACGTTTAAAATACATTTGGACTGATATGTGGATAAGAAGGGTTTCGAGGCCTTCAGGCCAAATGCAGGCAAATGGGACGAGCACATTATTCCAACTTGGGTGGCATGGACAAGGTGGGCTGAAGGGCCTGTTTTTGAGCAGGACAGCTCTAAGGACAAATGAAGAAAATATATGTTCAAACCCATTGAGAAATAAGGTGCCATGCCAGTTGGGTTAGTTTAGTTTAGTTAGTGTGGAAACAGGCCATTCGACCCACAAAGTCCGCACCGACCATCGATCACCCGTACACTAGCTCTGTGTTCAAGACCGTCCCATCAACGGAGGGCTCAAGGCCCCCGACCACGGGAGAGCAGAGGGAAGAGATTGAACTTTTTTTTGGCCTTCCCTCACAGTGGGGAATGTGGAGGAGTCACTGTGGTGGATGTTTATGTTAAAATGTATTTTGTGTGTCCTGTTGCCTTTTGTTTGTATGACTGACTTGGCAAATGAAACTCCTCGTATGTTGCAAAACGTACTTGGCAAATAAAGTATTATTGCGACTGATTGATTGATTGTGATGTTATCCCACTTTCAAATCCTGCACACTAGGAGTGATTTAGGGAAGCCAATTAACCTACAAACCTGCACATCTGTGGAATGTGGGAGGAAACCAGAGCACCCAGAGAAAACCCACGTGGTCACAGGGAGAAGGTACAAACTCTGCACAGACAGCAGCAATAGTCAGGATCAAACCCGGGTCTCTGGCGCTGTGAGGCACCCTTGTTTAACCTGTGTGTAAATATCGATGCAAGCGTTTGAAGGAGAAGATATGGCAGCCACCGCTGTTTCAAATTCAGAAGAAGCATGTTAGCATTTTAGTTCTTTCACTGATAGTGAACTTACACGTATGAAAAAAAACCTAATTAAAATGTTACTGCGGCCACGGGGCTCCCCATTAATCTCTAACTCAACGTCTCAATCTGTATCCCTGGAGGCGAGAAGTAATCTGACAGTTAAAGAAAGTGCAGACTGTTGTCAAGAAAATCCTGGCACTTGTTCAGTTTGCTGAAGGCCAAGCATAATGTTAACGATTCTGCTTCCCCCGACGCAGATGATACTGCCTGAAGCTAAAGCCGCTGGTGAAGATGCTCACGTGATTGGCCGCAACCACCCTCCATTCTCATCAGAAAATAAAAGCAGAAAGAAGGGCTGAAGAAATACAGTTTTGAAATCAAACTTTAGTTTCGTTTAGAGATTTAGTTCAGCGTGGAAACGAGTCCGCTCCGACCAGCGATCCCCGCACATGAACACTATTCTACACACACTGGGGACAATTTTACATTGATACCAACAGCAACTAACCTACAAACCCGTACGTCTTTGGAGTGTGGCAGGAAAGCACCGATCTCGGATTAAACCCCCGCAGGTCACGGGGAGAACGTACACACTCCGTACAGACAGCACCCGTAGTCAGGTTTGAAGCTGGGGCTCTGGTGCTGTGAGGCAGCAACTCTACCGCTGCGCCACCGTGCTGCCTAAAGGTAGCTGGTGTAAACACTGGACTGAGGTGCAGTGACAAATGGAATATGCTGAGAGAATGGAGCGGCTGGGCTTGTACACTCTGGAGTTTAGAAGGATGGGAGAGGATCTTATTGAAACATATAAGATTATAAAGGGTTTGGACACGCTAGAGGCAGGAAACATGTTCCCGATGTTGGGGGAGTCCAGAACCAGGGGCCACAGTTTAAGAATAAGGGGTAAGCCATTTAGAACAGAGATGAGGAAACACTTTTTCCCACAGTGAGTTGTGAGTCTGTGGAATTCTCTGCCTCAGAGGGCAGTGGAGGCTGGTTCTCTGGATACTTTCAAGAGAGAGCTAGATAGGGCTCTTAAAGATAGCGGAGTCAGGGGCTATGGGGAGAAGGCAGGAACGTGGTACTGATTGGGGATGATCAGCCATGATCACATTGAATGGTGGTGCTGGCTCGAAGGGCCGAATGGCCTACTCCTGCACCTATTGTCTATTGACAAGCTTTGGTTATCTGATCCCAACAGATCAGATATTATTACACTGTACATGAAGGGAAAGGGTAGAGAGAAGATTTACGAGGATGTTGCCAGGACTAGAGGGTGTGAGCTATGGGCAGGGGTTGCGTAGGCTGGGTCTCTATCCCCAGAGTGCAGGAGGATGAGGGGTGATCTTATAGAGGTGCATAAGATCATGAGAGGAATAGATCGGGTAGATGTACAGAATCTCTTGCCTAGAGTAGGTGATTTGAGGACCAGAGGACATCGGTTTAAGGTGAAGGGGAAAAGATTTAATAGGAATCTGAGGGATAACGTTTTCACACAGAGGATGGTGGGTGTATGGAACAAGCTGCCAGAGGAGGTAGTTGAGGCTGGGACTATACCAACATTTAAGAAACAGTTAGACAGGTACATGGATAGGACAAGTTTGGAGAGATATGGACCAAACGCTTGCAGGTGGGACTAGTGTAGCTGGGACATGTTGACAAGTGTGGGCAAGTTGGGCTAAAGGGCCTGTTTCCACACTGTATCACTACATGACTCTATAAGGCAAACTTAAGTACAATCGGAGGTTCATAAGACTGTGAATGCTGGAGTGAATGTCTGAATAACAGCTTCTTCCTCTCTGTTATCAGGATTCTGAACGGTCCTTCCATAAACTAGGGTACTGTCCGATTCACTTCTACCCCATTGTGGAGATTGGACTTTGACTATCACCAATCAGAACATAGAAGAGTACAGCACAGGCCCTTCAGCCCACAATGTCCAGGCTACCCATGACCCATATTTCTCCATTCCCTCTTTATCGAATTGTCTATCTATAAGCCTCATCAACACCGCTCTTATCTGCCTTTATCTCCACCCCAGGCACCCACCACTCTCTGTATACAAACTCCTTCAAACTCTGCCCCTCTCACCTGAAAGCGATGCCCTCTAGTCCTTGACATTTTTCCTGGCTGTCTATCCTGTCATAAGGTCACAAGGAATAGGAGTAGAATTAGGCCATTCGGTCCATCAAGTCTACTCCGCCATTCAATCATGGCTGATCTATCTCTCCCTCCAAACCCCATTCTCCTGCCTTCTCACCATAACCTCTGACACCTGTCTATCTATCTCTGCCTTAGAAATATCCATTGACTTGGCCTCCACAGCCTTCTGTGGCAAAGAATTCCACAGATTCACCACTCTCTGACTAAAGAAATTCCTCCTCATCTCCTTCCTAAAAAAACGTCCTTTAATTCAGAGGTTGTGACCTCTAGTCCTAGACTCTCCCACTCGTGGAAACATCCTCTCCACATCCAATGCGCCAATGTTTGTAGCTCATGGGCAACCATTGAAAGCAGTTCAAGTTCGATCGAGCAGTCAATGAGAATGAGTTCCCTTTTTCTGTCCATGCTGTTTGGGGCTTGGAATGGTATCCAGGAGGCATAATGGAGGCAAAGGGCTTCATTATGTTTAGTAAATACTTGAGATATAAACTCAATCTTGTTTGCGCATATACTAAGTCGAAGCAACACGTACATGTCAGCAGCAATTCATTAATCAAAGCTGGAAGCCAAATAAAGCAGCTGCCACAATCAAATAAATCAAGCTCGCACAATCAAATGGCATTTGAAATTAATTAAAGACACATAGCGCTGTACCGGCTCGGCAGGTCAGGCAGCATCTCAGGCAAACATGGATAGGCGACGTTTCAGGTCAGAGCCCTTCTTCCCTCTAAGTTACTCCTGCACTTTGTGCTTTTTATTGTAAACCAGCATGTGCAGTTCCTTGGATCTACTTTTGAAGTCAATTGTTAGAATATTGTTTAATAAGAAGCAGTGACATTCTTGAACTGATAAAAGCATCCTCCTGTCTTGTCTACTTTCCTTGGATAGACACACAAAAAGCCGGAGTAACTCAGCGGGACAGGCAGCATCTCTGGATGAAGATCGACACAAAATGCTGGAGTAACTCAGCGGGACAGGCAGCATCTCTGCACAGAAGGGATGGGTGACGTTTCGGGTCTCATTATGTTCTCCAGGGATGCTGCTTGTCCCGCTGAGTTACTCCAGCTTTTTGTGTCTATCTACAGTTTGATAGACTTAAATGTGATTCCAATCTAGACAATCTTACTCAAATCAAAGATACTTGTGTTATCTTTACGACCATGACCACAAGAGAAGAGGAAACAGATGGAATGGGGACCATAACTTGAACTAAGATCGCTTGTTTTCGAAACACTTCCTCTTAATTTAAAAAAGATATTGGCTCTTCGACCCACCTCTGTGACCAAGATAAACAACTATCTTTTCCAACACGATGGCACATTCATCTAATAAATCTATTATGTATCCCAATACAGCTGCGAACCGCTGTAACTCATTGCAAGATCTTGTCGGCAGTATTTATTACCACTTTCATTTTAGACATTTCACGTCAACAGTCTAGAGAATTTTACTCTCATACGTCCTGAAACAGAAGAATGAACTGTGCAGTAACTAGTGGGGTGCTGCAAGGCTCGGTGCTGGGACCCCAGCTATTTACAATATATATGAACGATTTAGGCGAGGGAATTAATGTGACATCTCCAAGTTTACAGATGACACAAAGCTGGGTGGCAGTGTGAGCTGCGATGAGGATGCTATGAGGCTGCAGGGTGACATGGATAGGTTGGGTGAGTGGGCAGATGCATGGCAGATGCAGTATAATGTGGATAAATGTGAGGTTATCCTCATTGGTGGCAAGAACAGGAAGGCAGGTTATTATCTGAATGGCGTCAGATTAGGAAAAGGGGAGGTGCAACCTGGGTGTGCTTGTACATCAGTCACTGAAAGTAAGCATGCAGGTACAGCAGGCAGTGAAGAAAGCTAATGGCATGTGCCTCTTCATTGCGAGAGGATTTGAGTTTAGAAGCGAGGTTCTACTGCAATTATACAGGACACTAATGAAACCGCATCAGGAGTATTGTGTGCAATTTTGGTCTCCTAATTTGAGGAAGGACATTCTTGCTATTGAGGGAGTGCAGCGTAGGTTCACCAGGTTAATTCCCCGGATGGCGGGACTGACATATGATGAAAGAATGGGTCGATTGGGCTTGTATTCACTGGAATTTAGAAGGATGAGAGGGGATCTTGTAGAAACATAAAAAATTCTTAAGGGATTGGACAGGCTCGATGCAGGAAAAATGTTCTCAATGTTGGGGGAGTCCGGAACCAGGGGCCACAGTTTAATAATAAGGGGTAGGCCATTTAGGACTGAGATGAGGGAACACTTTTTCACCCAGAGAGTTGTGATTCTGTGGAATTTCATTTCGGAGTCACGTGAGTGACTTCGTGAAGAGCCCGCCGGCGCGCATGCTCGACATATCGTCGTACCGCGTTGCTGCGACGGCTGGCGGTGGAGCGCGCTCCTCGCCAGCCCTTCACAAGGGGCCACGGAGGTAAGTATCTTACCTTAAGTTGGTGGTTCTTGCTATGCGATGTTTTCTTGCAGCAAGAACATGGATGGGAGATCGATGGACCGGAGGATGTTTGGAGAAGTCCTCGGTCAACAGTTCCGACTGCAGCGCAGGCCGGGACTCAGGCGGAGACTGGGGTAAGCCCTGTTTTACAGGTCCGGATCCGCCAGCACACCACAGCTCGGAGGAGTTCCAGAGGAGGAGTGTGGTGTGCCACCAGAGCAGGGGGACCCTGCCATGGCAGTCAGGTCGTCAGCGGGCTCGCTGGCGACCTGGAGCAGGGTGCGTGCGGCTGCACGGCCCGTTCCACTCAGCCCTCCGAGAAGGGGGAGGGCAGGAGCCCAGAAGCCTAACCCTGTTAGGGCTAAGGCATTGCCTGACACGGAGGAGCGGTCAGGTTCCAGGGCGAGACCCGGGGCGGCTGTGAGGTCCAGCCGGCACACCCCGACTCTCGACGCCGGTACGGGTCGGTTGAGTCGGGTCTCGTCACGGTCGCCGAGCCCCCCATGGATGGGTGGGCGAGACCATGCGCTGGCAAGGTCCACGATGTGGGCAGCCGGCAAGACTGCGCGGGCCCCAGGCAGCCATGCTTCGGCTGGTGCCGACACCACGCCGCAAGTGCTCTTAGTGGCAGCGGCTTCAGCTCCCGCTAAACGGAGGCGGTTGAACACGCCCGCGCAGGAATCGCGCAGTTTGCCTCGGCGGCTGTTAGCGACAACTACCGGCACCGGCAGGGCCTCGACGAGGTGCGGGCCGATGACAGGAGCCCGGTTTTCTTTTCAGAGCCGGAGGACTCCGACCACCTGAGTGTTCAGGGTGAAGGGCGTATTGACCGTATGGAGCGGCTGCTGGAGCTCCTGCTTCAACGTCAACAACAGCAGGGCAGCAACAGGCACAGGGCGTCTTCACCAACATCACTATCAGCCTGGAACAGCAGGACGAGGAGATTCTGGTGGATCCCGTACCACCTCCGTTGGAGGTGCCAGCGGAGCAACCCTTGGATGTGGCGACCAAATTCGCGGCTCCACATTCATCTGGACTTCCTCTAAATACAAAACTGGCAGCCATAGTGGACTTTCTTAATAATCAGGTGCTGCAGGAAGAAGTCCTCATCCACGCTATGAGCCGTCACAAGGCTCCATCACACTGCAACTCCCTCAACGTGCCTGTGGTCAATACGCCAATATGGGGCAACATCACTGCGGCTATCCGTCAACAGGAGCTAAAATTGCAGCGGATCCTGAAACTCCTCACGGCCGGTATTACCGCCTTTGCGCGGTCGGTGGACGGGGACGAACTGAATTTGGACCAGGAAGATGCTCTGGCCCTTCTGTGCGCGACCCAGCACGAAATCAACGGGTTCCGCAAGAACAGCATCCGCCCAGCGCTCAACCCGAAGTTTGCAGGATTGTGCAAACCACCGCCGCCGCCGCCGCCCCGTCAGCTCTTTGGTGAGACCTCTCGAAGAGAGTCAAAGAGCTTGACGAACAAGCCAAGACGGTGGGGATCATGCGCTCTCAGAGTGCCCCACACCGTCAGGCTCAAAAGCTCCATACATTCGCTCATGAGGGTTTGCCAGTACCTCGAGGAGGACCCACCCTCTAGCTCCACAACGACAACAACACCAGACCAGCACCAAGGGTCTTTTTTAGGACAGGGTCGGCAGAGACCTTGGTGGGAAACGAAGACGCCGCGCCCTCAAGCCAACCCAGCACCTCCACGGCCACCCACACATGTCAAGGACCGCCGGTAACCACGGAGGTGAGGGGGTCTGGTTTTCTCTTTTCTCTTTGTTTAACTTCACATGTTGGTGGTCGCCTTCGGTTGTTTTTGGGTGCATGGGGTAATTTTACTGGTGATGAGTATGTGTTGCGGAATATTCAGGGGCATAAAATTGAGTTTATTAATGGCGACATTCCTCCATCCCAGCACATGCCCGGTCGAATGTTTAAATTATATGCTGCAGAACAGGTAGCAGGTTACAAGGAAATTTTAAGGATTGAGAAAATGGTGCATGAGCCAGTTGAATTTGTTTAGAAGATATTCACTAGACCTAAGGAGGATGGAGGCTGTCGTGTTATTATTGATCTAACCCGTTTGAATACGTTTGTAACATATACTCATTTTAAAATGGATACGTTTGAAACAGCCAAATCATTGGTTTCTCATGGTTGCTTTATGGCATGCATCGATTTGAGGGATGCATATTATTCAGTATCCATCCAGAAATATGATAGAAGGTTTTTGAAATTTATCTGGATGGGGCAACTTTGGCAGTATAAGGCTTTGCCTAATGGGCTCACCACAGCCCCTAGATTGTTCACTAAATTGGTGAAGCCAATCATGGCTTATTTGAGACAACGACATCATATAGTAATGGCCTATTTAGATGATATCTTTATTGTGGGCCACACCCTGGAATTGGCTGAACAGGGTGTTGCAGCTGCTGTCAATATATTTCAACAATTGGGATTCATTGTCCATCCAGAGAAATCGAAGTTCTGACCTGCCCAGGTAATTAATTACCTTGGGTTCACGGTGAACTCAATGAGCATGAGGGTAACCATACCAATTAACAAAATTGAGGAGGTCACTCAGGTGTGCAGAGATTTAATTGGCACCAATATACCATCAATTCGGCATACAGCCACAGTAATTGGCAAGCTAGTGGCTTTGTTTCCGGCAGCACGATATGGACCTTTGCATTATCAGAATTTGCAAAGAGCTAAAATTACTGCGTTAAAATGGAACGCTGGTCATTATGATCGATCAATGCAGCTGCCGTCCGAAGCAATAAATGAGTTGCAATGGTGGGTGTGTCACATTAGCAGCTCATTCAAGCCCATCAGGGAGGCTAATCCGGTGGTATATTTGCAGACTGATGCAAGCTCCAATGGCTGGGGAGCTACAGATAATTGCTCTCGTTGTGGGGGCAGATGGGACACCCTTGAGTCAACGATGTTCTTGACTCAAGGGTTTAACTATTTGGAGTTGCTGGCAGCATTCCACGGACTTCGTGTGTATTGTTCCAAGCTTGTTGGAGCACACGTCCGTTTCCAAATAGACAACATCACAGCTGTGGCATATTTAAACCATATGGGTGGTACCAGGTCAGTTTCATGTGACAAATTGGCTAACTCAATTTGGCTCTGGTGTATTCAAAGAGATTTTGGATTTCAGCTACCTATTTGCCAGGTGAGCTTAATACTGTGGCGGACACCAGGTCACGCAAATTCAATGACAATATTGAATGGATGTTGCATCCTGAAATTTTTGCTAAAGTCACAGCCAAATTTGGTAAACCGGACATTGACCTTTTGCGTCACGGTTGAACCATCAGGTATCAACATACGTTTCATGGGAACCAGATCCTGGGGCAATAGCGCTAGATGCATTCTCGCTGGACTGGGGGAATTGGTTTTTCTATGCATTCCCCTCGTTTTGCCTCATCAGTCGGGTACTGCGAAAGATTCAGGCAGATGCTGCCAAGGGCATCCTTATTATACCCGACTGGCCTACACGGCCTTGGTGTCCGGTGGTCTTTGACATGCTCAATCGAACCTTGGATCCTTTTGAAGGGTTGCCCAGAATTGGTTACTCACCCTGTCTCAGGGGAGCTGCATCCCTGCCATGGCTATTTAATTTGTTGGCTTGCAGGTTCTGAACAGGCCGTTAGTCCAATACGGCCTCTCAACTCGGACCATTGGATACCATCAGGGCGTCATGTCGAGAGTCAACAAGGCGAAGATACCGCTCGCAGATTAAGAAGTGGGAGCCTACTGCAGCCGCTCTCGCATCACGTACGATGACGTGACAATAACTGACGTCCTGGAATTCCTCGCGGGGTTGTACCATGATCAACACTTAAGTTACAGTGCCATCAACAGCGCCAGGAGCGCGCTATCATTCTATCTCAAGATTGAGGTAGGATCCAACAGGCTAGTGTCCAGACTCATGCGGGGTATATTCAATATGAATCCGCCTACACCACGCTATAATATCACCTGGGATGTCAGGGACGTATTAAACCTGCTCAGGACGTGGTCTCCCATGGAAGGGATCCAACTGGACAAACTCATCATGAAACTGGTGATGTTACTAGCGCTGACTTCAGCAGAGGGTACAAACACTACACAAACTATGTGTTGACAGGATGATATCTACCCCTATGGAAGTAGTCTTCGTCGTTGATGAGCTACTAAAGCAGCATAGACCTGGGTGCACAGGGCTGCAGCTGAAGTTCCCGGCATACCCCGCAGATGCTAGGCTGTGTTCAGCCTCACGTATTCGTCACTATGTCAAGGTGACGGCACGCATCAGAGGAATGGAGAGATACCGGCTTGTCTCATCATCAAGTGACAGTCCAGACGATATCCAGGTGGCTACGAGTCGTCTTGGGTAAGTCAGGTATCGACACTAATGTGTTCAAGTTTTACTCCACCAGGGCTGCATTGACATCAATGGCAAGGATTATGAAGGTGCCTATGGGCCAGATCCTCGCCATAGCAGGATGGGCTAATGAAGCTGTGTGTCAGCGATTTTATAACAAGCCTGTTGCTGCTCCTCTACAGTTCGCAGAAGCCGTGCTGAATGCAGGTCAAGAACTCGGAGATGTCCCCGCATGAGGGGATTTGATTTGTTATTAACAAATATGCTCTTGTTTTGCAGTATGATCTATTTGAGCAAGTTTGTTCCTCCCATCCATCCCTGGTAGTGGTGTGTCTGCATGGACGTGGTCCAGGGCGTGTAATCACAGAAGCTTTGAAGTCTTCACGAAGTCACTCACGTGACTCCGAAATGAAATAGTAAGATTGAACGAGAACTTACCAGTTCGAAGGTTGATCATTATTTCATGAGGAGTCGAAGTGAGGGATTTCGTGCCCTCCTCGCCCACCCTCAATCACCTTCATCTGGTAATCTTAGTCACTTCAATCTTACTATCCGAAGTCATTTATTTTGTTGGTTTCTGTGATTCCACGACGCTACTTTGAAGTATGTCGAGCATGCGCGCCGGCGGGCTCTTCACGAAATCCCTCACTTCGACTCCTCCTGAAATAATGATCAACCTTCGAACTGGTAAGTTCTCGTTCAATCTTACTATTCTCTGCCACAGAAAGCAGTGGAGGCCCATTCACTGGATGTTTTCAAGAGAGAGTTAGATTTAGCTCTGAGTGTTAAAGGAATCAAGGGATATGGGGAAAAAGCAGGAATGAAGTACTGATTTTAGATGATCAGCCATGCTCATGGCGATGCTGGCTTGAAGGGCCGAATAGCCTTCTCCTGCGCCTATTTTCTATGTTTCTATGTAACTTCTTACCTGCAGCCTTCCCCCTGCCTCTGGCATTAACCAGACGGCTTCGGCGATTATCTTGGATTATATACCTACGCCAGCTTATGCACAATGGCTAAAGATAAGCAAAGATCACCAAAGATAAGCAACCATTTCTATCCTGATATAATTTGAGTCAAAACCCTTTTAAAACTGTCAGTGAGTGAAAGCCCCTCCATTCAGCCATAGAACCTGAATGAAACCCCACACCTGCCCCAATCCTGGAGACAATGCATGGAAATTGTGCACCTTCCCCCCCACCCCCACCCCCCCCCCCCCCCCCCCCACCCCCCCCACACACACACACACACACACACAACCCATCTGCTTCACTAGCAGCACTGGGTTGAGGGGGGGAGGTGGGGGGGGATGGGGGGGTTGAGGGTGGCGGGGGTGGAGATGGAGGGAGGGGGGGGAGAACATTCATAAAAGAATAATTCCTGGATCATTCTTTCCCAAGTAATAAGAGTCGAGCGATTATAGAAGTGTGAGGTGCTGCTGAAGATACAACAAAAGGCTAAGCCAGCTACGGGAATTGACTTGAGATGACATTCGGGTCCGAGTGTCACAGTGGAAGCTGGCTGGGTGAGGCTGTTGTCTGCTAAACCAGGTCTGTCAGCCTCTGCTGGATTATTTTCCCACTGTGCGGCACGGTGGCGCAGCGGTAGAGTTGCTGCCTCACAGCGCCGGAGACCCGGGTTCGATCCCGACTACGGGTGCTGTCTGTACGGAGTTTGTACGTTCTCCCCGTGACCCCGTGGGTTTTCTCCGAGATCTTTGGTTTCCTCCCACATTCCAAAGACGTGCAGGTTTGTAGGCTAATTGGCTTGGTATAAATGTAAATTGTCCCTAGTGTGTGTAGGATATTGTTAGTGTGCGGGGATCGCTGGTCGACGCGGACCTGGTGGGCCGAAGGGCCTGTTTCCTCGCTGTACATGATCCATATCCCTCTATTCCCTGCACCTCCATGTGCCTTTCTAAAACCTTCTTAAACACCACCAACATATCTGCTAAACGCTACTATCATATCTGCTAAACGCTACTATCATATCTGCTAAACGCTACTATCATATCTGCTAAACGCTACTATCATATCTGCTAAACGCTACTATCATATCTGCTAAACGCTACTATCATTTCAGCAACATTATTTTAACAAAGGTATTACATAACAATTTAATATGTCCTCGATATCGGGTATAATGATGGAAACAAACTGTTGATAAGTGTAGCTTCATCTTTAATTAATACGTCTACCAGCACCTTTTGATCTACAAGAAGAACACAGCGCTCACACGTCTGACGTCTGTGTTATGAAAATGTCAGGAGCCAGTCGACTGGACAGCAGAGGGCGCCAACCGATAACATTGACTTATCGGCGACAATCTGTCCGAAAGTCTTGTTCAAGTTAACAATGTGTTACCGTTGACAAATCATGAACTGTGGACAGACACAAAAAGCTGGAGTAACTCAGCGGGCCAGGCAGCATCCGTGGAGCGAAGGAATGGGTGGCGTTTCGGGTCGAGACCTGTCTTCAGTCTGGTCAGGGGGAAGAGAAACGAGAGATATAGTCATTGTGAAATTAATTCATTGTTCGATATCTCTCTACATCATCAATGTCTCTCATTTCCCTTACCCTTAACTAGTCTAAAGAAGGGTCTCGACCTGAAACGCCACCCATTCCTTCTCTCCAGAGATGCTGCCTGTCCCACTCAGTTACTCCAGCTTTTTGTGTCCATCTTCGGTTTAAACCAGCATCTGCAGATCGTCCTTACACAAATCACAAAGGGTGTTGTGGTCAAAATTATGAGCTCACGTACACATACACTATATTAGTGTCTTTGTGTCCTAATGTAATGTAATGTAGTGAAATCCTGAAAATGATCTTGTTATTTGACTTTGCCTTTGCCATGAGAGGTGTGGTGTTTTTAGACACTTGGACCGGTACATAAATGGGAGAAGTTGTGAAGGATATGGGCCAAATGAACAAATACACCCTTCGGCCCATCTAATCTGCGCCGACCAGTGATCCCGCACGCCAGTACTATCCTACACACTAGGGACAATTTACGATTTTTTCCAAAACCAATTAACCGCCAAACCTGTACGGTTTTGGAGTGTGGGAGGAAACCGGAGCACCCGGTGAAAACCCACGCAGGTCACAGGGAGAACGTACAAACTCTGTACGGACAGCACCCGTAGTAAGGATGGAAGCCAGGTCTCTGGCGCTGTGAGGCAGCAACTCTACTGCTGCGCCACTGTGCCGTCCTGTGAATGGGGTCTTGTGTGAATAGTAGACTACTGCTGTTGTCTGCACAACTGACTCCACACTGGAAGAACTGTTTGTTTAATTATACTGCGAGAATGACATGATGGAATACAAACACACACTCTTTTCACACTTATATTCTGCCTACTGTCTCCATCGTTTCCTTTTATAAGCAGTATGAGTCGAATACTTAATGTATTCATTGTCCAGCACCACGACAGGCCCAAGATCAGTATCTGTCACTTCCTCTCCATCACTGGGCTGAAAATCTCTTTCACACCTAAATTGGTGAAACATTATATTCTTGGCGACACAAGAAACTATCGATGCTGGAATCTTGGGCAATAAACAAAAGTCTGGAGGAACTCAGCGGGTCAGGCGGCATTTGTGGCGGGAATGGACAGGCCATGTTTTGGGTCAAGAGTCAAGTGAGTCGCGAGTGTTTTATTGTCAAATGTCCCAGGCGGGGCGATGAAATTCTTACTTGCTGCATCACAACAGAATATGTGCACAGACTGATGAAAATCTGAACTTCTTCAGACTGAAAAACGGTCCCCATTCGAAATGTCCCCATCTCAGTTATGCCCAGAAGATGGCCGTTTGCCCCAAGTCTTTAAAGAACAAAACATATTTTCATTTTGGATTCAGGTAGATGCAAAATTCTATTGGGGAATGTTCATAAGTTCATAAATTGTAGGAACAGAATTAGGCCATTCGACCCATCAAGTCTACTCTGCCATTCAATCATGGCTGATCTATCTCTCCCTCCATTCGCACCCCATTCTCCTGCCTTCTCCCCATAACCCCTGACACCATCCGTTGCTGGGGAACCTGCAGGTGGTGGTGCCCCTTGCACATGCTCACATTGTCCTTCACAGTGTTGGGCAGTATTAGCTGGGGGAGGTGCAGCCGGGATCATCCAGGCAAATAACTGCAGCGTACTATCGCAGTTGGCACACGTTACAGCCACGTTCATTAACAGCATCACCATCTAGAATCCTGCACAGTCTTCGCAATAATTGAATTGAAATTGTAATACCCATTCTGGCTATAAAAATCATAATGTTTCTTTACTAAATTCATAAGTCTATTATTTAATATGAAGTTGTTATCACTCCAGAATATATCTGAACAATATTCAATGCATAAAATCGGTGATTTAAAAAAAAATCTGAAACACTTGTGATGTTAAAAATTGAATTTACCCCACGACTCTTGTCAGAGGCTTTTATTTAAACAATGATAGTAAATTTACTGTTTAAGACTGGATTGGAGTCAGGTTTTGACCTCATTGTGATAATCCTGAGAGATAATTTTACTCACTCAAATGCAAAATAAAGTAACTGCTAAGTCGACATGACCCAGCGTCTCAGTAACCGTGCAACGTGACAAAGCTATTGTGAGCTCAATGCAGTTGAAACACAGATCCAGGTCCAAATGGTTGCAAATGATACAATCTGCGTGTTGCAGGGATAAGATATTTCTGAATTTCTGAATCTGTTCTGTTGATTCAGCAAGTCAATGCTCCAAATAATGTGAAGATAGACACAGAGTGCTGGAGAAACTCAGTGGGTCAGGCAGCATCTGTGGAGAACATGGATAGGTGACGTTTCACAGAGTGCTGGAGTAACTCAGCGGGTCAGGCAGCATCTGTGGAGAACATGGATAGGTGACGTTTCACAGAGTGCTGGAGTAACTCAGCGGGTCAGGCAGCATCTGTGGAGAACATGGATAGGTGACGTTTCACAGAGTGCTGGAGTAACTCAGCGGGTCAGGCAGCATCTGTGGAGAACATGGATAGGTGACGTTTCGGGACGGGACCCTTCTTCAGACTGAATGTGGGGGTGGGCAGAAGGTTGGAAGAGAGGAGGGGAAGGACAAAGTGTGGCAGGTTACAGGTGAACACAGGTGAGAGGTGGCTTGATAGGCAGATGGTTGGACTAGGCCAGAGACAGAAAGACAGATGGCGTGAGACAAAAGGATTGAATAATTAATAACTATAAAATAAAAAGAGAAAAGAGAACTACACACTGCGTCAGGCAGAATCTGTGCAGGAAGAAACTTACTGTTCTAGATCGCATAACAAATCAGGCGGGCACTTTCACAATGCACCATTTAATAAAGGTGTGAAACAATGCTAATTTGTGCTGTAATGTCTGCAAAGACAGGATCTATTTTTAGCCAGAAGGTCAACACAAAATGCTGGAGTAACTCAGCGGGACAGGCAGCATACCCCCCCCCCCGGAGAGAAGGAATGGGTGACGTTCGAGTTCGAGACCCTTCCTCAGTTCCCCAGCAGCTGGTACTAAGCAAATGAAAATAAAATGGAAAGTGTGTGCTTCTGAGTTCCTGCAGCACATCTGTGGTCCGTTTGTGAAACAGCCTGGCAGTAAGTCATGTTTCCTCCTGAAGATAGACACAAACTGCTGGAGCAACGCGGGGGTCAGGCAGCATCTCTGGAGAGAAGGGATGGGTGACGTTTCCTTCTCCCTGGTTCTTGGTCCCCTGGCAGATGCACCGAGCTGCTGATCACAGGAACAGCCCTTGATGCGATCCTGAATATGTCACTTCTCTCCTGAGCTCTTGTTCCTTAGCAATAAGGATCTCTCATCACAACCTTTCATCGAGCTGCAGAAAACATTGGGTGACAGCATTCTCAAAACATTCAGTTTCTGAAAACGAATTGGTAACTGAAAAAAAATCCAAAATAATTCCTGTTCCTGCCTTCTCCCCATATCCCCTGACTCCGCTATCTTTAGGAGCCCTATCTAGCTCTCTCTTGAAAGTATCCAGAGAACCGGCCTCCACCGCCCTCTTAGGCAGAGAATTCCACAGATTCACAACTCTCTGTGAGAAAAAGCGTTTCCTCGTCTCCGTTCTAAATGGCTTACCCCTTATTCTTAAACTGTGGCCCCTGGTTCTGGACTCCCCCAACATCGGGAACATGTTTCCTGTCTCTAGTGTATCCAAACCCTTAATAATCTTATATGTTTCAATAAGATCCCCTCTCATCCTTCTAAACTCCAGAGTATACAAGCCCAGCCTCTCCATTCTCTCAGCATATGACAGTCCCGCCATCCCGGGAATTAACCTTGTAAACCCATGCTGCACTCCCTCAATAGCAAGGATAGGACAGGCAGCATCCCTGGAGAACATGGATAGGCGGCGTTTCGGGTCGGGACCCTACTACATAAAATGTTATTGCATCTGTGAGAAAACCTTTGTAGAAAGATAACCGTGAATACGCGGTTACAAATTGTACGACTGCTGAATATCTATTAGAACAAAAAGGTTCAAAATGTTTATTATTTGCCAATGGTGAGAGAGAGAAGCAGTAATTGTCAATAGTTTTAGTGACGACCCAGACAAGTCACTTATAAAGCATTAATTGTGACAGAAGTTCAGAAGAACGGGGACATCCACTAAACAGTTGACAGGAGCCCCATTATATATTGGTCATCGTTACATTCACTGCAGTGCTAGTTTGTGAATGATCTGAATTTCAAATGATGCTTGTTGCACAGCCTAGTACCAAGTGATAAGAACTCGAGGGAATTGGCATGTCTGACGCCTTAGAGATGAAACGCCCTGCATTTTTCCTTTGATGTAAGTGCACATGTTGTCAAAATGCATTGGAGAAGTACAAACATGCAACATATAATTTTTTGGTATAATTCGATTTATCCACAACAATCCCATGTGTTTTTTTCCCTTTTTATTGTAGTTTTGTGATTAGCCGTTAACTCCCTGATTGGTTACATGCCGAGTTCAGAAAGAAGGACAATATTTATAATATGCGACCAATTATTGAAATCTCATGCTTATGTTAATGAGAACATATCATCCATTATTCAGCGGACACAACTTGTATTTAGCTCAGTAAAATGTCCCACGCCACATCGTAAGAGCCTAATCGTGCAAAATGTGGAGCACGGAAGTTGTTGCTGGGGCAGATATTAATTAATAGTTTAAAGCAGAAAGAGAGGAGGAAAGGAGAGGAGCAGAGAGGTTTGTGGAGGGAATTCCAGACTCCAAGTGAGTGGCTCTTCAGGGCAGAGTAATTAGAACTTCCCGGGATGGCGGGACTGTCATATGCTGAGAGAATGGAGCAGCTGGGCTTGTATACTCTGGAGTTTAGAAGGATGAGAAGGGATCTCATTGAAACATATAAGATTGTTAAGGGTTTGGACACGCTAGAGGCAGGAAATATGTTCCCGGTGTTGGGGGAGTCCAGAACCAGGGGCCACGGTTTTAGAATAAGGGATAAGCCATTTAGATAGAGCTCTTAAAAATCTTTCAAGAGTGAGCTAGATAGAGCTCTTAAAAATAGCGGAGTCCGGGGATATGGGGAGAAGGCAGGAACGGGGTACTGATTGGGGATGATCAGCCATGATCACATTGAATGGCGGTGCTGGCTCGAAGGGCCATATGGCCTACTCCTGTACCTATTGTCTATTGTCTTTTGTCTAACGAGGGAAACACAGACATAGCGGAGACTTCCCCGGGAAGTCCTTCTTCCTTCCCCGGGCACTTTCCCTTGCAACCGCAAGAGATGCCACACTTGTCCCTTCACCTCCCCCATCCACTCCTTTCAGGGACCCAAGCAGTCATTCCAAGTCCGACAGAGGTTCACCTGCACCTCCTCCAACCTCATCTACTGCATCCGTTGCTCCAGATGCCAGCTGATCTACATCGGTGAGACCAAGCGTAGGCTGGGCGATCGTTTCGCCGAACACCTCCGCTCGGTCCGCAATAACCAACCCGACCTCCCGGTGGCTCAGCACTTCAACTCCCCCTCCCACTCCGTATCCGACCTCTCGGTCCTGGGCCTCCTCCACGGCCAGAGTGATCAACACCGCAAGTTGGAGGAACAGCACCTCATATTCCGCTTGGGGAGTCTGCATCCTCTGGGCTTAAACATTGAATTTTCTCAATTCTGTTAACCCAGACTGCCTCCCCCCCACCTCTCCCTCAGCCCTCTGGCCCTGACATTCCTTCTCCATCTCCCCCCCCCCCCCCCCAGTCGCACTAGCTTCTCATTTTCACACCACAAACAGCTTACAATGGCCTGCTTCCTTTATCACCAATACTTTTTTGCATATCTTTCACTCATTGTTCCTTATCTCTCCACATCACTGTTTATATCTCTCGTTTCCCTGATCCCTGACCAGTCTGAAGAAGGGTCTTGACCCGAAACGTCGCCCATCTCCTTCGCTCCTTAGATGCTGCTGCACCCGCTGAGTTTCTCCAGCTTTTTGTGTAACCCCCCATAGCGGAGACTTCTTAGGTACAGCTATGATTGTGTAAAATCATGAGAGGCGTAGATAAGGTGAATAGCCAGAGATTTTACTCAAAGGTGGGAGAGTCAAACACAAGTGAGAGAGGGGAGATTTAAAAGGGACTTGGTGGGCAACATTTTTGTACAGAGTGCCGAGCAAATGGAACAAAGCTGTAGAACTACAACATTTAAAAGACACTTCGTCAGGTACATGGAAAGGAAAGGCTTAGAGGAATATGGGCCAGGCGCAGGCAAGTGGGACTAGCTCTGCTGATTTGGTCAGTAGGGATGATTTGGGCTGAAGGGCCAGTTTCTGCGATGGATAGCTACATGAGTCTATATCCTTGAGTAGATGATTCGAGGACCAGAGGATATAGGTTTAAGGATAAGGGGAAAAGATATAATAGGATTCCGAAGGGTAACGTTTTCACTCAAAGGGTGGTGGGTGTATGGAACAAGCTGCCAGAGGAGGTAGTTGAGGCTGGGACTCTCCTAACATTTAAGATTTAACTTTGGAAGATTGTTGTGATTAGAGTTAAAACCACAGATGAGAATTTTAAAGTAAAATTGCTGATGCAGGGCACTAAGTGCAGGGAATAGATGAGTACATCGAGCACAGATGGACAACTGTGTTTTGATAGCAAAAGGGAGGAGACCAGGAATGTTTTGGAATTCTAAAGCTAACAAAGGCATGGATGAGACATTCAGTAACAGATTCAATGGAACAGTGTACAGTGAAAATCCCACAGGACTTTTGACAACCCGTTAAAGGACCCGTCCCACTTATGCGATTTTTTCGGCGACTTGCCGGCACCTGTCATAGTTGCAGCAGGTGGCCGAAAATGTTCAACACGTTGAAAATCCAGCGGCGACCAGAACAAGGTACGTCTCGTTGGGCGACTACTCACGACCATACAGGCGTTACATGGCGACACGTCGCGGGACATGAACCAAGCTTCTCTTTCACACGCTCTTTTCTCCTCTTCCTCTTAACTCCACCGCATGTGATTATTGCCTTCCTTCACTCTCGTTTATTTTTACAACTTCTTCAGATTGCACCACAGTCTGTGCACCATTCTGCTGTTTTGTTTTCATCATTGAATTTATGGTTGCATCTATCATTACCATGTCACGATGACCCTCCCCCCACCCCCCCCCCCCCCCCCCCATTCAAACAAGGAATTTATAGACAATAGACAATAGGAGCAGGAGTAGGCCATTCGGCCCTTCGAGCCAGCACCGCCATTCAATGTGATCACAGCTAAGCATCCACAATCAGTGCCCCATTCCTGCTTTCTCCCCATATCCCCTGACTCCGCTATCTTTAAGAGCCCTATCTAGCTCTCTCGTGAAAGTATCCAGAGAACCGGCCTCCACCGCCCTCTGAGGCAGAGAATCTCTTGTGACAATCCTCTAATCGAGTCCACACACAAGATTAGGAGTTGTTCAGCCAGAGCTGAACACACATCTCGGCATCTGCACACAACGGTGTCTGTCTTGTCGCTTCTTGGACTTCTTGTGCGCGATGGTGGAAAGATTAGAGGAGATTATTAGGGCCGCGACGTGAACGCTCTTTCCTTGACCACAATAAATCAATCTGAGGAGCACCAGAGGCAGATGGCATGATTGGATGAAAAGCTTCAGAGGAAACAGGAGAGACAAGAAGGACTAATTCACCACGGTCACAGACTGGAACATTTGCTACTTTAACTTTGATTTTTTTGATACTCTGGTTAGTACAGAAATATGATACAATGAATTCCCCAGGTATTATCAGGCAGATGGAAGATCCTAGCTCCTTTACAGACCTTGGACACAAAGTGAGGAGGACGAATGCAAAATTGTTAAAATGAATACAGAGTGTTTCATATTCTGGAAAAAATATTGGAAGAGATAGATGCAGATGCTGGTAGTTTTCAAAGCATCCAGTCTAGTACAGTACCTGTGGTCTTGCTATTGTTTAGTTTACAGTGCAGAAACAGGCCCTTCGGTCCATCCAGTCCGCACCGACCAGTGATCCCCGCACACTAACACTATCCTACACACTCTCGGGGCAATTTACATTTACACCAAGCTAGTTAACGTACAAACCTGTACGTCTTTGGAGTGTGGGAGGAAACCGAAGATCTCGGAGAAAACACACGCAGGTCACAGGGATAACGTACAAACTCCGTACAGACAGCACCCGTAGTCAGGGTCGAAACTAAGGCAGCAACTCTACCGCTGCGCCACCGTGCCGCCATATTAGTACCAGGAAGAGCAGATGGGTTGTCAAAAGTCCTGTGGGATTTTCAAACATGAAGGATTTTCACTGTACCTCGGTACACGTGACAATAAACTAAACACCCACTATCACTAAGTATATCCTACAAATACCTCACTCACCCTCCTTGACAAATTGGAAGTTCAAGGCAGTAATGGAATAATGTCTTGTCGTACTTCCAAGCATTTGTGCAGTACAATATATTGGCAGCTCAGGCATGGAGGTTAGCAAGTCCCATGGGAAGTTTCCTTTCATTAAAATTAATGGAAGGAAAATTAGGGATGTTTTTCTGACCTCTGACTAAAATCCCAATTTCTGATGATGTTGGATTCCTGTGTCCGGAATGTAATTCCCTAATGTCCACCCCTCTGGCGAACTTCTAATTTTAATTCCATTTGGTCTTCTTCCTCTTATCGAGTCCACATACAAGATTAGAAGTTGTTTAGACGGAGCTAAACACACTTCCCGGCATCTGCATACAACGGTGTCTGTCTTGTCGCTTCTTGTACTTCTTGTGAGCGGTGGTGGAAAGATTGGCGGGAACAGGACCGCGACGTGAACGCTCTTTTCCTTGACCCCATTCTATTTGATGCCACCATCATTTCTATGTTGATATGATAGGTTCTATACCTGAAGAATGACAAATCATCTAAAACTATACGTTTACATACTGCTTCCCAAGAAACCAAACTGGGAAAATATTATTAAGGAAGAGCTGGACTGTGCGGAGGATGTTACGACATTTGGGTGGGTGAAGATTGTAGTCAGAGAAAATGCTTTTGTGTTGGAGTCTTCTTGAGTATAAAGGTTGCAGAAGAACGAACTGCGCTAATCTCCCTTTTGTAAGCACATCACCAGCGTTGCTGCTCTTGCAGATTGGCCTCCAGGCGGTAAACTTTGAGGATCTGTCCCTACACCAGGATCTGAGACTTTGGACTTTGTTTCTTGTTTTTTTTGCATTTTTAAAAAATGTATTGAACTTTTTAATGTTTGGTTATTATACTATCTATTGAGTGCTGTGTTTGCAAACCTGTTGTGCTGCTACGGGCATGGATTTTATTGTTCCGTCTTGGCACGTATGACAATAAACCACTCTTGTGTCTCGGGCTATCTGCAACATTAGACAAGAGGCATCAGCAATGGCCAGTGAGGAGCATGCAGTGGTGAGCGCAACAATCTACAAATACCTGACTCTACAAGCTCTTCATATAAAGAGCAACCTACTGTTAGCCAACATCGCTCAGAGTCATTCTGTCCTGGGCCTCCTCCATGGCCAGAGTGAGTCCCACCGCAAATTGGTAGAGCAGCACCTCATATTTCGCTTGGGTAGTTTACACCCCAGCGGTATGAACATTGATTAGATTAGATTAGATTTTATTATTTGTCATTTGAACCTCAGAGAGGCTCAAACAAAATTCTGTTTCTACAGCCATACAAACAATTTCAGGTAGTCGATGCTTTCTCCCTCCTTCCCCTCCCCTTCCCAGTTCTCCCACAGCCCACTGTCTCCGCCTCTCCCTCCCCCCACATCAGGTCTCGACCCGAAACGTCACCTATTTCCTTCGCTCCACAGATGCTGCCTCACCCGCTGAGTTTCTCCAGCATTTTTGTCTACCTTCGCTCAGTCATGGTAGGCAAATAGATGACAATATCTTGAAAGACACTTGGACAGGTACATGGATAGAAAAGGTTTATAGAGGGATATGGGCCAAATGTGGGAAAATGAGACTAGCTTAGATGGGGCATCTTGATTGGCGTGGATGACTTGGAAGAGCCTGTTCCTGTGCTGCATGACCATAACTTTATGACTCCATAACTCAACCTTATCTTCAGATACAGTACAATAGTGGCATTTGAGGCTTAAAGTAGGCACTTGGATAAGCAGGGAATGGAGGGATATGGATCACAGAGCAGATTAGTTCAGCACGGACATTTTGGGCCGAAGGGCCTGTCACTGTGCTTCTTCTTGCGTATGGCGTGCAGTTGTAGGACAACGTGTTCTATTTGATCTTTGATTGGTCACTGTGCTGTGGCTAGTTCTCTGTACATCACTTGCACTGAAAAGCTCTCATGCTGGGGAGTGACGCTAATCTGTTTTACCTCCAACTATAAATATGTCAAATCCACGTGCCGCCGAATGAATAAAGAAAGAACATTTTACTTCTGCGGAAGTAAAGAGAAATTTCATTTATGTTCTCAGGACTAATTATTCCATGTCTTCAAAATATTACTTCACCCAAACTCCACATATACTTCATTCTCCCCAATTTACATTTCCACATGAAATGTTCTTGTATAAAGTAAACACACAAATTCTAACACACACAATTTTTTGATAATTATATGTTTGTGAGGTCTTAAATCTATGTCTGGGGTATTTATAGCGCGGCATATCATTGTCAGAGTGTAGGGTTATAAACTAGCACCATAGCAACATCTGGCAGGTTGGAGTGGTTTTCCTGTGGTGTACGGTATGACCAGGATTTAAGACATTCATATAGAGATGACACGCGAGTAAAATCATGAGGAGAAGGAATAAACAGGGTTAATGTACAGAGACCTTTTCCCAGGGTAGGCGGAATCAAGCACTCGAGGGTATAGGTTTAGGGTGAGGGGGGAAAGATTAAATAGGAACCTGAGAGGCAGCTTTACCACACTGAGGGTGGTGGGTGTATGGAACTATGGAGGTAGTTGAGGCAGGTACTGTAGCAACATTTAATGGACATTTGGGCAGGTACATGGAGAGGAGAGGTGAAGAAGGATTCCAAAGATGTGCAGGTGTGTAGGTTAATTGGCTTAGAGTATTGTAAATTGCCCCTGGTGCGTGTGTGGGATAGTGTTAATGTTCTGGGATCGCTGGTCAGCGCGGACTTGGTGGGCCAAACGGCCTATTTGCACTCTGTATCTCTAAACTAAAGGATATGGGCCAAATGTAGGCAGGTGGGACGTGTGGAGATGGGTCATCTTGGTCAGTATTTAAAAACATGATCACATTTAAAAGACGACACAAAGTGCTGGAGTAACTTGGATTGGGAGCCGTCTTCATGTTCTCCAGAGATGTTGCCTGATGCAGAGTTACTCCAGCACTTGGTGTCTTTCTTTTGTAAACCAGCCTCTGCAGTTCCTTGTTTAATAATTTAAGAGAGAGTTTGATTTAGCTCTTGGGGCAAAAGGAATCAAGGGATATGGGGGGAAAAGCAGGAACAGGGTACTGTTTGAGATGATCAGCCATGATCATATAGAATGGTGCTGGCCCGAAGGGCCGAATGGCCTACTCCTGCACCTATTTTTCTACGTTTCTATGTTTTTCTATGTTTCTAATACTTAAAAGATATTAAGATATTAAGTAGGTGGATAGGGCAACTTTAGAAGGATATGGGCCAAATTGACAGCAGGACTCGCTTAGACAGGGCACCTTTGGTTGGCATGGTGGACAGGTTAGGCCAAAGGGCCTGGTTTCATGCTGTATGCCTCTAGGACTCTATCACAGAGCCTAGGAACAATCACAAACGCTGTGGAGGCCAGGTCAATGGATATATTGAAGGCAGAGATAGATAGATTCTTCATTGGGTACACAAAAGGCTGGAGAAACTCAGCGGGTGCAGCAGCATCTAAGGAGCGAAGGAGATAGGCGACGTTTCGGGTCGAGACCTTCTTCAGACTGATTCTTCATTAGTATGGGATGTCAGGGTTACTGGGAGAAGGTAGGAGAATGGGGTTGAGAGGGAAAGATAGATCAGCCATGATTGAATGGCGGAGTAGACTTGACCTGCCAAATGCCCTAATTCTGTTCATATCACTTATGAACTTACAAACATGAATAAAACACTAGAATGTTTCTCAATCAGTTGATGGTTGCTTTCCGAGCTTGGGACTAAACACCTGAATTGATTATAGGCTACCTTAATGTAAGGTTTATGGTGTTGTTCTGTGCTGGCTCATTATAACCAAACTCAACGTCTTTGCAAAGCCAACACCAATCCCTTCTCTCCAGAGATGCTGCCTCACCCGCTGAGTTACTGCAGCATTTTGTGTCCACCTTCTATTTTAACAATATCTGCAGTTCTTTCTTAACCAATTCCTGCCTTGTGCACTGTGTCCAATACACCGCTTGCACAGATTTTTTTTTTAAACTGCTGATTAATTTTCAAGGAACGATCACCACCTAATTATGAGGCCAATGTGCACTACACTTAAAAGCATAATTAGTAATTACCAAACACATGGGATTTAATTGCCAGGAAATGAAGGTAAGAAAGGCTATGTAAGGAAGTGAATGACAACAACTGTGTATGGTGATCGGTATCTGAACGTGGAATCGGCCGTTTACATTTACAACCCACAAGGGCAGCGGGAAAGAACTGCAGGTGCTGGTTTACACCGGAGATAAACACGAAATGCTGGAGTAACTCAGCGGGACAGGCAGCAGCATCTCTGGAGAGAAGGGATGGTCGAGTCGAGGGGAGAAAGCTGAACGAGAGGTGAAGATAGACACTAAACGCTGGAGTCACTCAGTGGGTCTGAAGAAGGGTCTCGACCCGAAACGTCGCCAATTCCTTCTCTCCAGAGATGCTGCTGCCTGTCCCGCTCAGTTACTCCAGCATTTCGCGTCTATCTGCGGGGATCATGCTATTGGGGATCTGCACCCAACCCAATGTGTTTAAGAAGGAACTGCAGATGCTGGAAAATCGAAGGTAGGCAAAAATGCTGGAGACACTCAGCGGGTGTGGCAGCATCTATGGAGCGAAGGAAATAGGTAACGTTGCCTATTTCCTAATTCCTATCGCCTATTTCCTTCGCTCCATCGATGCTGCCACACCCGCTGAGTTTCTCCAACATTTTTGTCACCCAACCCAATGTTGACTGCGGCACGGCCATGGCAACGGCTGCTGCAGCTTATATTGTTCCAACAGAAGCATCTTCCCCGATGCCTCTTCCAAATGGACAACCCGTCTATCATCAGCCTGTTGTCTATCTAAACCCGCAGCGCAATATTTTACAGGTACAGTATGAACGAAGAAATGGGAAAGGTTCTATCATTCAGATGTCAGTTCTAGTTTTTTATCTCACAACCTTCATACGTTTGGAATCAAATCACGAGTCTGACTTCAATAGTTACCCGTGAATGCATTAGAGTCACAGAGTGATGCAGCGTGGAAACAGACCCTTCGGCCCAACTTGCCAACATTAGTCCCACCTGGGGGTTACACAAAAAGCTGGAGAAACTCAGCGGGTGCAGCAGCATCTAAGGAGCGAAGGAGATAGGCGACGTTTCGGGTCGAGATCCTGTCTGAAGAATCAACCCTCGATTCTCCAGCATCTGCAGTTCCTTCTTTAACACTTAGTCCCACCTGCCCGCGTTTGGCCCATATTCCTATCCCTGTCTAATTGATTCTTAAACGTTGGGACAGTCCCTGCCTCCTCTGGCAGCTTGTTCCCACACACCCACCACCCTTTGTGTGAAATATCGTGCATTCGGCAAGAGACTCCGTGCATCTACCCGATCTATTCCTCTCACGATGTTATACATTGTACCACAGCCGGAGCAAGACACGAGCTGCTGGAGGGGACTAGACGGGACCAAGCAGCGTCTGTGGAGGAAATAATGGACAAACTACATCATTTGTCAGACCCTGACATTTATCGAAAACACTTTGACACATTGACACACACGTCAGTCAAAGAAGGTGCCGATGAAACGAAAGTTAGCAACAGTTGTTTGCAATAACTAGACACAGGATCGACGATGCATATCTGTGCTGGGGTGGAAATACAAGAGACAATAGGTGCAGGAGTAGGCCATTCGGCCCTTCCAGCCAGCACCGCCATTCAATCTGATCAATGCTGATCCAATTCGAATACAGGTTCGAATTCAGAAATAAAGGTGAGTATTCGAATATGATCAGCCATGATCACAGTGAAGGGGGGTTACACAAAAGCTGGAGAAACTCAGCGGGTGCAGCAGCATCTAAGGAGTGAAGGAGATAGGCGACGTTTCGGGTCGAGACCCTTCTTCAGACTCAATGTCGGTGCTGGCTCGAAGGGCCGAATGGCCTACTCCTGCACCCGTGGTCTACTGTCTATAATAACTCCAAATAATAACAAGATCAACATAAATAATGCGCCAACATTTCGCGGTGGTCTCTTTGCCCAGTATTATTCTCGCCTTCATTTATACCTCGACACTGACACAAAATGCTGGAGTAACTCAGCGCGACAGGCAGCATCTCTGGAGAGAGGGTATGGGTGACGTTTCGGGTCGAGACTCTTCTCCAGACTCTGAATCAGAGATGCTGCCCGACCCGTTGATTTACTCCAGCAGTTTGTGTCTACCTTCAGTGTAAACCAGCATCTGCAGTTCCTTCCTGCAACGCCCAGATTGTGTCTCCGCCTTGTCCCTTACCCCGCTCTACAATTAAAATGAACGTTGAAAAAACTAAATAATCGATCTCAATATTTGAACTTAAACATATCAATTATAAATGTAATTATGGCGGTGAGGCTCCTGGTTCCATGTGGCGCACACTTCTGAACAGAAACGTCTAAAACAGCTCACGGGGATCAAAGGAAGGATCACATGGCTGTTTTATGTAAGGTGCTGAATAATGTACATCGGGGAGCCGGACTCAAAGTGCTGGAGTCACTCGGCTGGTCGGGCAGCATCTCTGGAGGGGATGGGCGGGCAAATTGGTTAGCCAAGAGCAAGGGATCAAAACTACAAACCCAGTGGAGGACTAGGCAGTAATGATGTCTGCCCTCTGGCTGGCTTCTGAGACTGAAATGTCTACAGCGGGCACATACAAAGATCACACTCCGCTCTATGATCTGCGGGCACAAGGCAGGGGGAGATGGCACAGAAACCAATTCCTCCAAGAACTGCAGAAGGAGTGGGTGACATTTCGGGTCGAGAACGAAGAGACGTCACCCTTTCCCTTTCTCCAGAGACGCTGCCTGACCCACTGAGTTACTCCAGCATTTTGTGTCTATCTTCTGTGCAAACCAGCAACTGCAGTTCCTTCTCACATATTGATCCTGCACTTGTACCAGGTACGTCCTGACAGGTGGAGGCGTTGGGATAAATGGAGGACCTCAAATGGCAGAAGTAGCACATGACCTGAAACCACCCCCTCGTCTGCCATCTCCTGTCCCATCTGCGGTGGTCTGCAGATCCCAAATTAAGGTCCAACTCAAAGCATGTCAAATATATTCAGGATGGTCAATTAGTTTTGTTTATGATCAGGTGTACCAGGACACACTTGTAAACTCACACACACAATACATTGGAACCAGCTGCCAGAGGAAGTTATAGAAGTGAATACAATTACCACTTTTGAAAGACACTTTTAAATTTGGACAGAAATATGGACAGGAAGATAGAGGAATATTAGCCATATGCCGGCAAATGGGACTGTCTCGGTATTCCACCTACCCGGCATGGACAAGGTGGGCTGAAGGGCCTGATTTCAGCTATAACGATATATGACTAAGACTCTGTTGTCATAGTCACAGAGTCACACTGCATAGTAACATCATGTCTGTGCTGACAAAAATGCCCCATCTAGACTAGTCCCACTGCCCGCGTTTGGCCTCTAAACCTTTCCTATCTATGTACCTGTCCAATTGTTTTTTTAATTATGTTAAAAACATAGAAACTAGGTTCAGGAGTAGGCCATCTGGCTCTTTGAACCAGCACCGCCATTCAATATGATCATGGCTGATCATCTGAAATCCTGCTTTCTCCGAATATCCCTTGATTCCGTTAGCCCTAAGAGCTAAATCTAACTCACTCTTGAAAGGGTTATAGTACCTGCCGCAACTGCCTCCTCCGACAGCTCGTTCCACATACTCCCACCCTCTGTGTGAAAACGTTACCTCGCAGTTTCCTATTAAATCTTTTCCCCTCTCACCTTAAAACTATGTCCTCTCTTTTTTTATTCTTCTATCCTGGGAAAAACTCTTGTGTATTCACCTTATCTATTCTCTTCGTGATATTATATACCTCTATAAGATCACCCCTCTATCTCTAAGGAATAAAGTCCTAATATGCCCAACCTCTTTAAGAAACAGTTGGACAGATACATGGATCAGGCAGGTTTGGAGGGATATGGGCCATATGCAGGCAGGTGGGACCAGTGTAGCTGGGACATGTTGGCCGGTGTGGGTGAGTTGGGCTGAAGGGCCTGTTTCCACACTGTATCACTCTATGACTTCCTACAGCGCAGACGCTCGAGTCCTGACCACATTGTATAGAGAAGCTAAGAACTGCAGATTCTGGTTTACAAAATAAGTCACAGAGTGCTGGAGTAGTCCAGTGGGCAAGGTTTAAGCAGAGGAAGAAAAGAGTAGCGGAAAATGACTGAGTTACAAAACAATAATAACCGGAAACATGAAGTAATGAAGAACTCGGGGGCACCCTAACTGAACTCTGTAACCGGTGTGCCCTGGAATGTAAGTATAATTTGCAGATACCATTTGTAAAATACTAGAAGCATTTGCCTTGGGCCTGCCCCATCCCAGGGCACTACATTGCTCCAGTTCCCACCTGTGCCACTCAGTGCTGGAAGCAGGGCATGGATGCAGGGCTCCAGAGGTGAGGTGAGGTGAGGCGAACCCCCTCCTCACCAACCCACATGCACCCCTAAAAATAGTGGACTCAGCAGTCTGGGGATATGGGGAGCAGCAGGAGCGGGGTACTAGTGAATGTGGTGCTGGCTCGAAGGGCCGAGTGGCCTCCTCCTGCACCTGTTGACCGTTGACCATTAACCCCTCCTCTCTCAACCCCGGGACCCTCTCCCCCCCCCCCCCCACGGAGGCGCATGCGCAGACCGCCGCATTCCTAAACGGGACATCTGCGCCGTGACGCCAGCGATTGGCTGTCACCCGAGAAACTTTAGTCCCCGTGTCCAATGAGGTGAGAGGCTGAGGGCGGGGGCGGGGCTGGCCCGGTGCCGGGGTCGCGGGATCGAGACCCGACCCCGCCGCAACCCGCCCGCACACCCCGACCCCGCCGCAACCCGCCCCGCACAACCCGACCCCGCCCGCACACCCCGACCCCGCCGCAACCCGCCCAACCCGACCCCGCCGCAACCCGCCCGCACAACCCGACCCCGCCCGCACACCCCGACCCCGCCGCAACCCGCCCGCACACCCCGACCCCGCCGCAACCCGCCCGCACACCCCGACCCCGCCGCAACCCGCCCCGCACAACCCGACCCCGCCCGCACACCCCGACCCCGCCGCAACCCGCCCGCACACCCCGACCCCGCCGCAACCCGCCCAACCCGACCCCGCCGCAACCCGCCCGCACAACCCGACCCCGCCCGCACACCCCGACCCCGCCCGCACACCCCGACCCCGCCCGCACACCCCGACCCCGCCGCAACCCGCCCGCACACCCCCGGCTCCGCACATCCCCCGCCCAACCCGCACACCCCCGCCCAACCCGACTCCCCCCCCCCCCCCCCCCGGCTCACAGTCGCCCCCCGACCCAACCCCGCCAACCCCCCGGCTCACACCCCCCCCCCATCCCATCCCCTCCCGGCCTCCCCTCCCCACCCCGGGCCGCCGCTGCTCATGATCACATCTGGAGGGGGCGGCGTGGAGAGAGAGAGAGAGTCTCTGCAAAAAAAAGGTACCGAAGTCTCCCAAACTGACCGAGCCTCTTCCCCCCCTCGCCCTCTCAGCTTGCCTTTTTTCCGGATATGTGAAGACTGCCCTCTCCATCTCTCCCACACTCTCTCTCTCTCCCTCTATCTTCCCACCCCCTCACTCTCTCTCCATCTCTATCTCTCTCTCTCTCCCTCTCCGTCTGTCTCTCTCTCTCTCCCCGTCTCTGTCTCTCCCACTCTCTCTCTCCCTCCCTCTCTCTTCCCACCCCATCTATATCTCTCTCCCTCTCCCTCGCTCTCTCCCACTCTCTCTCTCTCTCTCTCCCTCTCCCACTCTCTCTCTCTCTCCCTCTATCCCCCTATCCCCTTCTCTCCCCACCCCATCACTCTCTATATCTCTCTCTTTCTCCCTCTCTCTCTCCCTTTCCCTCTCCCTCCCTCCCTCTCTCTCTCCCTCTCTCTCTCCCTCTCCGTCTCTCTCCCTCCCTCTCTCTCTCCCTCCCTCTCTCTCTCCCTCCCTCCCTCTCTCTCTCCCTCTCTCTCTCTCCCTCTCCCTCTCTCTCTCCCTCTCTCTCTCTCTCTCCCCCCTCCCCTGCCTGTTCTCCACGGTGAACAAAGCGATGGATTGGGCAAGCGGCGGAGACGGCGACATGTCGGCTCACTTTCAGGACTGGTGTGTGAGGACCTACGGCGATCTGGGCAAAACAAAGACGGTGACGCGGATGAAATACCAGCGGATTGTGCAGCTTCTGAGCGGCGCCGAGCCCGGCTCCACCGATAATGCCAAATTCAAATTCTGGGTGAAATCCAAAGGTTTCCAGTTGGGGCTGAGCGACCCGAGGACAGATGTTGCCGCAAAGACAGCGGTGTTCGTGCCGGTCAAAGCAACGGTCAGTGTGCGGGCTGCGAGCGGTTGTTTCACACTTGTCTGCTCAGTAACTCTGTGTGTGTGTGTGTGTGTGTGTGTGTGTGTGTGTGTGTGTGTGTGTGTGTGTGTGTGGAAGTCACTGTTGGTCGCTCTGCTCCGGGGAGGAAGAAACTGCAGGTGCTGACACAGAATGCTGGAGTAACTCAGCGGGACAGGAGCGTCTGAAGTCTGAAGCAGGGTCTCGTCCCAATACGCCACCCGTTCCTTCTCTCCAGAGATGCTGCCCGTCCCGCCGAGTTACTCCAGCATTTTGTGTTTTGGCACGGACACATGTACTGCTCTACATGTCCAGTTCGCTTGGGGACATCTGGCCGCCTCCCCTCTGTCTAGAGTCCAGGGCCCTCTGTGGACCAACTTTCCTCCGCTCTGTTCCTTAAAAATAACAAAACTACATTCGTTAGAGAATCTGATCGCTTGAGATCATCCAAATAAGGATGAAAATCCGCATCTCGGGCAGCCAACTGAGAAACATTCGTGTTTGCAAGTTTGTCCGAGGCTCTGGGCCAGCGTGGGGGCACTGGTGGTGGCAAAGGGCCATGCTCGCGGTTTGCTCCTGTCCTGTCCACGGTGGATAGAGTGACACCGCATGGAAACAGGCCCTTCGGCCCATCTCGTCCATGCCGACCAACATGTCCCATCTAAGCTCGTCCCATTTGCCCGCATATATATATATATATTCTGCTCCTATCACTTATGACCTTATATATATATATATATATATATATACATACATATACACACACACACACACACACACACACATATATATATATATATATATATATGTGTGTGGTCATAAGTGATAGGAGCAGAATATATATATATATATCCATGCGGGCAAATGGGACGAGCTTAGATGGGACATATATATATATGTGTGGTCATAAGTGATAGGAGCAGAATTAGGCCATTCGGAGTCTACTCCGCCCTTCAATCGCGGCTGATCTATCTCTTCCTCCTAACCCCATTCTACTGCCTTCTCCCAAATAACCCCGGACACCCGTATATACTAACTAAGGGTTTACACAAAAGGCTGGAGAAACTCAGCGGGTGCAGCAGCATCTAAGGAGCGAAGGAGATAGGCGACGTTTCGGGTCGAGACCCTTCTTCAGACTGCTATCTGACAGATCACCAGTCTCAAGGAAGATCATTGAAAACTGCCGGAGCCGAGTCGCCACTGGGTCCTGATGCGAATGAGTGGCGCACACGGCTGTTTCCTGCTCCATCCACCCATCAGTCCTTCCTCCTGAATATTCTCCTAAAGGTCTTCAAAATAAAGGCAACCCGCTCTGCCCAGTAGTCGCCTGCCCGGTGCCACCTTCAGCGACGTGTCTTGGGTCTTTAAGAAGGAACTGCAGATGCTGGAAAAATCGAAGGTAGACAAAAAGTGCTGGAGAAACTCAGCAGATGAGGCAGCATCTATGGAGCGAAGGAAATAGGTAACCCTTCGGGTTTCGGCCCGAAACGTTGCCTATTTCCTAATTCCTATTGCCTATCTCCTTCGCTCCATAGTTGCTGCCGCACCCGCTGAGTTTCTCCAGCACTTTTGTCTACCAATTCCCGACATTTCTCTGTCACTTTCAGGCCTTTCGGCTTTCTCATTTGGAGCAACACTGGACCCCCCTCTCCCCCCCCCCCCCCTTCCGTTTGTTTTTAACGTTTCGAATAATTTTCAGATTCAAATCAGTCTGAGTCATGGAAAAATAAACATGTTTGCTTTTCAGCCGGTGGTGAGTTTAGTCAATCTTCCGGCGGCTTCGCCCCTGCTACCTTCATCCCGACCCACTCCCAGTTGCTGAGGGGCTTGTGCCAGGCACACTGCCTGCAGTAAGTTGCACTCTTCTCCCCACCAGGCAACCCGCTCTTGCTTTGTGTCTGTCTCCGGTGTAAACCAGCAACTGCAGTTCCCTCCTGCACACATCAGAATCCGCGCTCTCTGGATCATAGAAACATAGAGAATAGGTGCAGGAGGAGGCCATTCGGCCCTTCGAGCCAGCACCGCCATTCATTGTGATCATGGCTGATCGTCCCCAATCAATAACCCGTGCCTGCCTTCTCCCCATATCCCTCGACTCCACTAGCCCCTAGAGCTCTATCCAACTCTCTCTGAAATCCACCCAGTGACTTGGCCTCCACTGCCCTCTGTGGCAGGGATCAGTCTGAAGATGTGTCTCGACCCATTCCTTCTCTCCAGAGCCGCTGCCTGTCCCGCCGTGAGTTACTCCAGCATTTTGTGTCTACCTTCGATTTAAACCAGCATCTGCAGTGCTTTCCTACACATTATAAAGTAGCTAAATGGGCCCGTTCTGGCAAAGCAGCGCGAGTGGCAAACGGAACAGCGCCGGGAACTGGGGGGGGGGGGATTAACATAGAAATTAGGTGCAGGAGTAGGCCATTCGGCCCTTCGAGCCTGCACCGCCATTCAATATGATCACGGCTGATCATCCAACTCAGTGTCCCGTACCTGCCTTCTCTCCATACCCTCTGATCCCCTTAGCCACAAGGGCCACATCTAACTCCCTCTTAAATATAGCCAATGAACTGGCCTCAACTACCCTCTGTGGCAGAGAGTTCCAGAGACTCACCACTCTCTGTGTGAAAAAAGTCCTTCTCATCTCGGTCCTAAAGGATTTCCCCCTTATCCTTAAGCTGTGACCCCTTGTCCTGGACCTCCCCAACATCGGGAACAATCTTCCTGCATCTAGCCTGTCCAACCCCTTAAGAATTTTGTAAGTTTCTATAAGATCCCCTCTCAATCTCCTAAATTCTAGAGAGTATTGGGATTGGGAACCTGTTTAACTGGGATACTGTCCCAACGCGATTATCTTCTGTGTGTGACTGCCAAGGAGTACGTTGAGACACATTAGATTATGCCATGTAGATTATTAACCGCCAAGATTATTCTTCCAAGAGCAATGAGCAAAGAGGTCACATGTATTTCCGTGTCCAAATCAGGCTGTGATACATCGGGTGTTGTAGGTAGCCAGGCAACAGTCTGTGTCTTGGGTAGACAAAGTGCTGGAGAAACTCAACGGGTGAGGCAGCATCTATGGAGCGAAGGAAATAGGCAACGTTTCGGGCCGAAACCCAAAGGGTTTCGGCCCGAAACGTTGCCTATTTCCAATTTCCAATTTCCAATTTCCTATTTTCTATTTCCTATTTCCTATTTCCTTCGCTCCATAGATGCTGCCTCACCCGCTGAGTTTCCCCAGCACTTTTGTCTACCTTCGATTTTTTTTTCTCCAGCATCTGCAGTTCCTTCTTAAACAGCCCGCGTCCCGGATTCTGATGTGTGCAGGAAGGAACTGCAGATGCTGGTTTACACCGAAGATAGAAACAAAGCGCTGGAGTAAACACAGCGGGACAGGGCAGCATCTCTGGAGAGAAGGCACAGGTGACGTTTCTGGTCGTGGCCCTTCTTCAGAAGATGCTGCCTGACCCGCTGAGTTACTCCAGCATTTGGACTCCATCCCAGCTCCAAGTTCTGCGCAGGTAAAGAGCTCGATTGTAATCATGTATTGTCGTTCCGCAGACTGGTTAGCAAGGAACATAAGCTTTTCACTGTACATCGCTACACGTGGCAATAAACTGAACTAAACTAGACAATAGACAATAGGTGCAGGAGTAGGCCATTCGGCCCTTCGAGCCAGCACCGCCATTCAATGTGATCATGGCTGATCATCCACAATCAGTACCCCGTTCCTGCCTTCTCCCCATATCCCCTGACTCCGCTATCTTTAAGAGCCCTATGTAGCTCTCTCTTGAAAGTATCCAGAGAACCGGCCTCCACCGCCCTCTGAGACAGAGAATTCCACAGACTCACAACTCAGTTTCACCATGTAGAAATTACAGCAGTGTTTATACATGGTCCCCCCATGTCAGGGCACCATAATGTTTGGGACACATGGCTTCACAGATGTGTGCAATTGCTCAGGTGTGTTTAAATGCCCATTAATGCAGGTATAAGAGATCTCAGAACCTAGTCTTTCCTCCAGTCTTTCCATCACCGTTTGAAACTTGTATTGCTGTTTATCAACATGAGGACCAAAGAATAAAACTGTTAGAGACATCAGCCAAACTCTAGGCTTACCAAATTTACTGTTTGGAACATCATTAAGAAGAAAGAGAGCACTGGTGAACTTACTTATCGCAAAGGGACTGGCAGGCCAAGGAAGACTTCCACAGCTGATGACAGAAGACTTCTCTCTATAATAAAGAAAAATCCCAAGCACCTGTCCGACAGATCAGAAACACTCTTCAGGAGTCGAGTGTGGATTTGTCAATGACCACTGTCTGCAGAAGACTTCATGAACAGAAATACAGAGGCTACACTGCAAGATGCAAACCACTGGTTAGCCGCAAAAATAGGATGGCCGGGTTACAGTTTGCCAAGAAGTACTTAAAAGAGCAACCACAGTTCTGGAAAAAGGTCTTGTGGACAGATGAGATGAAGATTAACTTATATCAGAGTGATGGCAGGAGCAAAGTATGGAGGAGAGAAGGAACTGCCCAAGATCCAAAGCATACCACCTCATCTGTGAAACACAGTGGTGGGGGTGTTATGGCCTGGGCATGTATGGCTGCTGAAGGTACTGGCTCACTTATCTTCATTGATGATACAACTGCTGATGGTAGTAGCATAATGCATTCTGATGTGTATAGACACATCCTATCTGCTCAAGTTCAAACAAATGCCTCCAAACCCATTGGTCGGCGGTTCATTTTACAGCCAGACAATGAACCCAAACATACTGCTAAAGCAACAAAGGAGTTTTTCAAAGCTAAAAAATGGTCAATTCTTGAGTGGCCAAGTCAATCACCCGATCTGAACCCAGTTGAGCATGCCTTTTATATGCTGAAGAGAAAACTGAAGGGGACTAGTCCCAAAACAAGCATTTGCTAAAGATGGCTGCAATTCAGGCCTGGCAGAGCATCACCAGAGAAGACACCCAGTAACTGGTGATGTCCATGAATCGCAGACTTCAAGCAGTCATTGCATGCAAAGGATATGCAACAAAATACTAAACATGACTACTTTCATTTACATGACATTGCTGTGTCCCAACATTATGGTGCCCTGAAATGGGGGGATTATGTATAAACACTGCTGTAATTTCTACATGGTGAAACCCAAATGTATAAAAATGGCCTTTGTTAAAATCTGACAATGTGCTCTTTAACCACATGTGATTTTGTCTATTACAAATCTCAAATTGTGGAGTACAGAGGCAAATAAATGAATGATGGGTCTTTGTCCCAAACATTATGGAGGGCACTGTATATTTCCTACAGGGGGTTACACAAAAAGCTGGAGAAACTCAGCGGGTGCAGCAGCATCTAAGGAGCGAAGGAGATAGGCGACGTTTCGGGTCGAGACCCTTCTTCAGACCCTATATTTCCTACATGTGTGTCCTAAATTTTATTGGTGAAGTGGTACCTACAGATTATTGTAATTAATTTATTATTGTCACATGTACTGAGAGACCTTGAAAAGCTTTATGGAGGGCACTGTATAGATGTTGATGTAGAGAGATAAAGAACAATGAATGCATTTGTATCCAGTAACTCACACTAACAACTTAGTAGGTTTGCCTACTTTATGTTGCAAACGCATAGCAGCACCAACGTGTTATGGAGGCGGAGAGAACTGCAGATGCTGGAAGATTGAGCAGAACACAAAGTGCTGGAGGAACTCAGCGAGTCAGGCAGCATCTGTGGTGGGAATGGGCAGGCGACTTTGTGAGACGGGAGGGTTACACAAAAAGCTGGAGAAACTCAGCGGGTGCAGCAGCATCTAAGGAGCGAAGGAGATAGGCGACGTTTCGGGTCGAGACCCTTCTTCAGACTGCTATCTGACAGATCACCAGTCTCAAGGAAGATCCAGACCCATAAAGACATAGAAACATAGAAAAATAGGTGCAGGAGTAGGCCATTCGGCCCTTCGAGCCGGCACCGCCATTCAATATGAGGGCTGATCATCTAAAATCAGTACCTCGTTCCTGCTTTTCCCCCATATCCCCTGATTCTTTTAGCCCTAAGATCTAAATCTAACCCTCTCTTGAAAACACCTAATGAATTGGCCTCCACTGCCTTCTGTGGCAGCGAATTCCACAGATTCACAACTCTCTGGGTGACATCTTTTTTCCTCATCTCAGTCCTAAATGGCCTGCCTCTTATTCTTAAACTGTGACCCCCTGGTTCTGGACTCCCCCATCATCGGGAAAAATTCCCCTGCATCTAGCCTGTCCAATCCTTATAAAATATCCTCTCATCCTTCTAAATTCCAGTGAATGAGGAAAGACATTCTTGCCGTAGAGGGGGTTCACCAGACTGATTCCTGGGATGTCGTGACTTTCATATGAAGAAAGACTGGATAGACTCGGCTTGTACTCACTGGAATTTAGAAGATTGAGTGGGATCTTATAGAAACGTACAAAATTCTTAAGGTGTTGGACAAGCTAGATGAAGGAAGATTGTTCCCGATGTTGGGGGAGTACAGAACAAGGGGTCACAGTCTAAGGATAAGGGGGAATTCCTTTAGGACTGAGATGAGGAAAACATTATTTACACAGAGAGTGGTGAGTCTCTGGAATTCTCTGCCACAGAAGGTAGTAGAGGCCAGTTCATTGGCTACATTCAAGAGGGAGTTGAATGTGGCTCTTGTGGCTAAAGGGATCAGGGGGTATGGAGAGAAGGCAGGTACGGGATACTGAGTTGGATGATCAGCCATGATCATATTGAATGGCGGTGCAGGCTCGAAGGGCCGAATGGCCCGCCCCTGCACCTGTTTTTCTATGTTTCTATGACGTCTGCCCATTCCCCCGATGAATGCTGTCTGTTCCTCCAGCACAGATGATTTAGTATTATAGAAGTTCACAAATGTGTTACATTTGAGAGACTTTTTAAAATGCTACTGTCTCCGGGAATCCAGTCATTTTGTTGTTTTCATGAGTTCTAGGAACAGAATTAGGCCCATCAAGTCAACTCCGCCATTCAATCGTGGCAGATCTACCTCTCCCTCTCAACCCCATTCTCCTGCTTTTGCCCCATAACCTCTGACACCCTTACTGATCAGGTTTACTACCTGCTGACTAAATATGATGTTTTATTTAAGTGTGTGGGACGTGGGAGCCGAATGCATTGCAACAACCTCGTTGTAAAGGCCCGGTTAACAGCAACAAATTTCAGCGACATCCCTTCTGATTTAGACATAAGACATTCTAATTTCATTAACTTGAGGTTTGAAAACCGTGGCCCTAAGGGCGAAGTCCTACCCATCTAAGTTATTTCAGCAAAGATGGGGAAAAAAAACTGGAGTAACTCAGCAGGTCAGGCAGCATCTTTGGAGAGAAGTAATAGGTGATGTTTCAGGTCCGAACCCTTCTCCAGGGCGCTAGTTACTTCACCAAAGACAAGAGACAATAGGTGCAGGAGGAGGCCATTCGGCCCTTCGAGCCAGCACCGCCATTCACTGTGATCATGGCTGAGCATCCCCAATCAGTACCCCGTTCCTGCCTTCTCCCCATATCCCCTGACTCCGCTATCTTTAAGAGCCTTAACTTGCTCTCTCTTGAAAGTATCCAGAGAACCGACCAACGCCTTTAATGTTGATTGTTCATACCAATTGTGCAACTGAATTGTTTAATATTTTGCACCAATATTGGATTAATTGTAAGATGTTTTTGTATGGAAACATTGAAGGAATGCCTGTGTATAACCAAGCATTGATTTAGAAGTCCCCTCTAGCTGATATTAATTCCGTAGGAAGTGTGTCTTTTCAGTTGAAAGATTCTGATGTTTACATACCAAATGAAACCTCGAGCTTCTCAGCGTACTACATCCAGATTCAGATCTTTGACTGATGTAGATAGAATTCTGAATGTGAACACGAATCGCATTCGTACACCTTTCAACAGCTGGTGACATATGACCGTATGGGAGATAGATTTAGCCCTTAGGGGGGCTAAAGGAATCGGGGGATATGGGGAGAAAGCAGGAATGGGTAGTGGTTCTGGGTGATCAGCCATGATCATATTGAATGGCGGTGCTGGCTCGATGGGCCGAATGGCCTCCTCCTGCACCTATGTTCTATGTTTGCATAACGAATGCATTTATGAAAGCAGAACTCTGAGCTGGGCTGCACATGCTGTGGGATCAGACTTGCTGGCTGCCAGCATCCTACCTCTCATCCAGACACTGGCGTTGCCATAGAGACACTCATTACCTGTCTCCCTGTCAGAGTGTAGCCGGGCACTCGGTTATTAACTTTAATGGGAGCCTCGCCCAGCCAGTGGCTTTATTTGCCTCCACACAGAGCTGCGCTTTGCAGCTGAGCTCGGGACTGAAGGCCCGGTGTGAGGCTAATTAAACAAGAGACAGGAGCACCTTAATCCCCCAGTGAGGCAAACGTGGCGGCTCGCTACTACCTCCTGGCCGCTAGAGATTCCCCACCCCCCACTCTCACCCATTTAAAATAACATTGGGTTTCAAACAGAAAGGCAGGGACCAGGAGACATAAAGCACCGAGGCGGCAGCCCTGGCGTGTGGTTCACCGAGAGCAGACAGACACAAAGTGCTGGAGTAACTCAAACTCAACTCTTTTCAGCATGTAGGAAGGAACTGCTGGTTTAAACCGAAGGTAGACACACAAAGCTGGAGTGACTCAGTGGGACAGGCAGCATCTCTGGAGAGAAGGAATGGGATGGGTGATGTTTCGGGTCGAGACGCTTCTACAGTGTCCAACTTTAACTCTGCCCCCCCCCCCCCCCCCACCCCAGCTGAACACAGACCCACATTGCTCCCCCTCCAGACGCGGTTCTAGGTAAAAGGCAACCGGGGGATAGACGTCCAGGAGAGGGAGGGCTTCTGTCAGTGTGGTGGTTGCTTGCAGCCAGCTCCTGCTGAGAAAGTGCATTTGTCAACGTAATCTCGTTTCCCAGACAGGATCCTGGTCGTAATAAAAGTCACCAGAGATACTGCAACATGGAAAACAACATTAAAAAAACACAAGTAAAGATAGACTCAAGAAGCTAGAGAGGCTCAGCGGGACAGGCAGCATCTCTGGAGAGAAGGAATGGGTCGAGACCCTTCTTCAGTCCAGTCAGGGGAAAGAGAAACGAGAGATAGAGACATCATGAAATTAATTAATTGTTTGATATCTCTCTACATCATCTATGCCTCGCATTTCCCTTTCCCTTGACTAGTCTGAAGAAGCGTCTCGATCTGAAACGTCACCCATTCTTTCTCTCCAGAGATGCTGCCTGTCCCACTGAGTTACTCCAGCATTTTGTGATTATCTTCGGTTTGAACCAACATCTGCAGTTCCTTCCTGCACATTAAAGACAAGTGTTCCAGTGAAAGATGTGGCGAAGAACTAAATCTAGTGACGAATGGAATCCTTTTTGTTGCGCTTTCCCAAGTTATTCTGCACACTGAGGGCAAAATTAAAGCCGCGTGAACCAGCGGGCCAAGGGCTTCTTGATTAGTGGGTCTTTCTTGATCAGTAAAGGTGTCAAGGGTTATGGGGAGAAGGCAGGAGAATGGGGTTGAGAGGGAAAGGTAGATAGTTCATATATTCATAAGTTATAGGGGCAGAATTAGACCATTCGGCCCATCAAGTCTACTCCGCCATTCAATCGTAACTGCTCTATCTATCCCTCTCAACCACATTCTCCTGCCTTCTCCCCAATGAAGCTTGATCAGCAAGGATTGAATAGTGGACTAGATTCAATGGCCTAATTCTGCTCCAATGACTTATGGATTTATGAGACAGCATCTCTGGAGAACATGGATAGGTGACGTTTCGGGTCAGGGTCCGTCTTTGACTGTCAGGGTTGAAATGGGAAATCATTGAAGAGAGAAACCCATAAGATGCTATCTTGTTGCACTTGTAGTTAAACATTTCCCAAACTCTCGCAGTGTCATCCACCCTGTAGTTCCTTTGGCCCGAAACATCACCCATTTCCTTCGCTCCATCGATGCTGCCTCACCCGCTGAGTTTCTCCAGCACTTTTGTCTACCTTTGATTTTCCAGCATCTGTGGTTCTTTCTTAAACACTATGATAAAAAGGAAACCGATGGTGCCAGTTTTCTAGAATTCATTAACAGTAGACTGGCAACAAAAACATGAAAAATGTAGATTAATGAGATACACATTGAAGAAATTAACAAAATAATGGAAGGCAGACACAAAATGCTGGAGTAACTCAGCGAGTCATGCAGCATCTCTGGAGAAAAGGAATAGGTGACGTTTTGGGTCGAGATCCTTCTTCAGACTGCAAAGTAACAAAGTAATAGGTTTTTTTCTAGAAGCTTGGAATTAAAAGTTCTATTAAACATAATATTTTTGGTCTCCATATTATGAAAATGATATAGAGGCACTGGGGAAATAGCTAACAGGCTATCGTTACTTAAAGGATGAAATGTATTCAGAAAGATTGAAGAGAGTGTTCTAACCTATCGTGTTGAGGACCTTGTCCTTGGCATCACCCAAATCCTTGCAGACATCATATACCGCACTGCTCTCATCAACACCAAGTCTTTCCAAGTATGGCAAAACATCTCATCCCTGAAACTAGTTTTGTGCATTGTGGCAAACACATCCTTTCAAAGATAAAGAGATCAAAACTGTACACAATACGTCAGGTATAGTCTCACCAAGACCCTGTAAGTACGACAAGACTTCCTTACTCCTGTCATCAAATTGTCGTACAAAAAAGCTAAACATACTGCTTGTTCCCTTAATGGCTTGCTGCACATGGGTGTTGACTTTCTGTTGACAAAGCGTAGAAGCATGCCTTGGGCCCACACCACCCAATCTCGCATCAATTGATAAATATTCTGCTTTTCTGTTATGTCCACCAAACGTCACATTTTCCACATCATATTCCACTTTCCACACACCTGCCTGCTCATTCTAATTGTCCACATCTCCTTTAAGCCTCCACTTCCTCCTCCATATGTACAATGCGCCTAATTTGCTGTTGTCAGCAAAGTCAGATATATGGCATTTGCTCAATTCGCCCAAATTGTAAATAAAGATTGTGAAATGATGTCATCTCCACTCTACCCAAATAGGCACAGCCGGCCAACCTGAGAATGATCTGTTTATTCTCACTCTTTGCTTTCAGTCCGTTGAGCAACATTCAGTCCAGGGCAGCACACGACCCATATTTCTTACTTACAATTCCTAGGATAATTGTTTTTGATAGTTTGCAGATAATATTTTGCATTGATTAAAATAATTGCATTTGTCAGGCATATTTGATCTTGGTAATTGTCTCAAGGTGTTTTACAGTATTATTATCCAACCAAATGTGGTGGGATAAACCTCAGCTCCAGGCATTGAAGGAGTATGAACCATTTAGGCTCCTTTGTTCCACCAGTCAATCATATCTCAGTTGGTTTCTAATCTATCTCCAAATAACTGTTTTTGATGGATTTCCCTGAGATCTCTCTTCATCACATCACATGCCTATGTTAACATCACGTAGTTTCTACCTTGTACACATTTATTATCTACACTAACACATTATGTCCACTTTTAACAAAGTGAAAGGCAGTGCATAAAAAATGGCAACATCTGAAAGAAATAAGTAGATTCTGATTGCCTAAATTCTTGATCTTCTTTCTCAGCCAATTGCACTCAATTCACTGTGAACAGTACTGACAGGTAATTCTTTAAATTGCAACAAGGAAAAGGCTGTATATTTCAAAGCAGTTTTGCTAGTAGCAATATGTATTGAACACCACAGTAATCGATTTGTAACATGCTTCATATCTCGAGGCAAAGAGGCCTACTGCGACTCCCATCCTTTGGTTGTGAGTTCCCAAACTAAGTTACTGAGTTTGATAAGAGTGGTTCAAGAATAAAAGATGAGACCCTAGCAAACTGGGGCTTCTGATGTTTTGGTTAAACTAAACACATCAATGCTGCAGTTGCTCCTTTCATTCTCATTGCTTGATAAAGTCACGTTACTGGTCTTGTTATACAATAAATCTCTCCAGGAATATGATATGCATATGTGTGTCATGATAGTGTGTTTATTAAAGTTTACAATGTAGGCGAAATATAGTAAATTACCAAAGGAATATTTTTGCACCTGCCTGCAAAATGAGGCCTGTACTTCTTAAAAGGATTAATTGCATGAGTGGATTGACAAATACTCGGTTAGTTTGTGATTAACTGCTACCTGAAGAACTTGGCCAGTTCCTAAAGCAATAAAGTTACGGATTGTAATTTGTTGGCACAGACAAAGCTACCAGACACCTGTACCTACAGGAACAATTAGTTGTACTGCGGTTTCATCTCTGCAGACAGAACCTTAGTTTAATATCTGATCAAAAAAATGCCCAGCAGGGCTGATTGACTTTGCTGGCACTCCCAGCCAACTCCTATTTCAATAGTGTTTGTAAATGAACTGCTGTCATTCATCCAGAATTTCCAGACCCTGTCACTTACATAGTAGAGCCTTGTACAGTAGAAGGAACAAGAAGACATGGGCTTCTGTCCACTGGTTTGGGAGGTAGAGGTACTTTTTAAATGTAACATTTCCTACAATTTGAACTGGCGGTAAATTAAGTAAACACGCAAAAATTAAGGAAAACTGTGGGTGCCTGGAAATTAGCTACTGTATACAAATGCAACTTGTAAATATGCTGTACCTATATGTTTCTGACATTATTTTCTGTTATTTAAAACCTGGATATGAACTAGGCATTCTAATAAAAATGTTTGTTTTATGATGAAACATAAAGGGGCTGTCCCACTGCGGCAAACTAGTTCACGAGTTTAGAAGAGTTTAGAAGAGTTGAAGACCTCCTTCGACTATGTAGAAGATTAGCTTCGACTAACTTCGACTCGCTTCGGGAAAATTGGACACCGAATAGTGGAACGTGAAGACGACCTCCTTCGACCTCTCTTCGACTATGATGAAGACTATCTACGACTACCTTCGACTACCCTCGATTACCTACGACTAACATGCCCACCTACTACGACCTACTTCAACTAAACCTACGAGTAAAAAAAGTATCGAATTTTTCCATTGAGACCTTTTTTTACTTGAGGACATTTTTCAACATGTTGAAAAAAATGCCACGACCTAGCTGAGGCCTCGGGTACGCGGGGACTACTCTCGAGCATGAAGGAGAGTTACAAAGACCTCCCAGGACCTCCAGTCGACCATGCTGCGATAATGATTAGAGGGCAAACTCTCCAGAACTCGCGGATTAGGTCACCGCAGTGGGACAGGCCCTTAACTTTACTACAACACGTTGCCACTCTCGAGGAATATCTAAGAATTTTGTAATGTCAAAGCTTTAAGGCCCTGTCCCACTTTCCCAAGTTACACACAAATTCTCCCGAGTTTTCCCCTTGATTCAAACTCCGAGAATGTATGTAGCGAGTCCGTAGATATTTTGTAGCGGCTCGTAATGCCAGCCGTAGGTACTCGGGGCATCAGGTAAGTGGGGAGGTTTTTTCAGCATGTTGAAAAATGTTTTTAAAAAAAAAAAACGAATACCTACGGCTGGCTATTACTGTAATTCTCCAAGTTTGAATCAAGGGTCTCGACCCGAAACGTCACCTATTCCTTCGCTCCATAGATGCTGCCTTACTTGCTCTAGATAAGATGCATCTTAGGTTGCTGGTGGGTCTGGAGGCCGCATCTCATGTGTGGGAAGGAACTGCAGATACTGGTGTAAACCGAAGATAGATACTAAATGCTGGAGTATGTCAGCGGGACAGGCAGCATCTCTGGAGAGAAGGAATGGGTGACGTTTTGAGTTGAGACCCTTCTTGTCATACATCTCGTTTATTAACCCTCCCCAGATGCAGTGGACTTGCCAGAGGAATAGAAAATGTCCAATGCAACACAATTGCTTTGAAAGGAAGAACGCAGTTTATGTCTGTTTAACCTGGGCTGTGGACATTAAAAAAAAGCATTCATGAAGAGATTCTTTTCAGACATTTAAGTTGGTAAAGGAGTGGTGGCAAATATTTTCATAATTGAAATCATGTTGAACCTTACGGAATTAATTGATGAAAATGCAGTCGGCTTCACCTTTACATTTTTATAGAAGGTGTTTGAGGAGTAAAGAGGTTCTTCTGCAGTTGTATAGAGCTCTAGTGAGACCACATCTGGAGTATTGTGTTCAGTTCTGGTCTCCTAATTTGAGGAAGGACATCCTTGTGATTGAGGCAGTGTAGCGTAGGTTCACGAGATTGATCCTTGGGATGGCGGGACTGTCATATGAGGAAAGATTGAAATGACTAGGCATGTATTCACTGGAGTTTAGAAGGATGAGGGGGGATCTTATAGAAACGTAAAAGGACTGGACAAGCTAGATGCAGGAAAAATGCAGGAAAAGATGCTAGATGCAACGAATGGTGGTGCTGGGCCGAAGGGCCGAATGGCCTCCTCCTGCACCTATTTTCTATGTTTCTACGTGTTTGTTGCAGTTCCACATGAAGAAATGGTTAGCAAAAGTGAAGCCAATGGAATTACATGCAGCACATATATGAAATTTGACTTAAAAACAGAAATCATTTAGCAGAAACCAACACTGTTTTTAAGATGATTTAGTGGTAGCCACTAGTATTTCCTCCAGTCCATGCTGGGATCACTGCTGGTTTGATGTATGTTAATGACTTAGCCATGAGTTTGTAGGGTAATATTTTACAAAGTTGCAGTGTCACAAAGCTTAGAATTGTGTAAAACATTGAGGGGAATAGTTGTAGACTGCAAGAAGTCATAGATAGATTGAATAAAAAGTGGCAGATGGAATTTAGTACAGAGACGTGTGAAGTGATATATTTTGGCAGAAGAAATATAAAAATAACAATATGGATCAAATGGTAGACAAAAATGCTGGAGAAACTCAGCGGGTCAAATGTTAATGTAGGAAGTAGTTGGAGATATGGGTGTAAATGTGTGGTAATCCATGAAACTGGCGGGGTGTTTTCAGAGACTGATTACTAAAGTGTATAAGTTCGCAGGACTCATAATTTGGGAAGATAGAGAAAAGATTTTCTCAAATGGCTCTGAAGGATGAAGGATTTCAGCTTTCAGACTGGAAATGCTGGCCAGATCTCCTTTGAGCAGGGAAGGCTGAGATGAGATCAGAGAGGACGTGCGCTGATTTAGATAAGATAAAGGACAATGATCCCCATCAGTGGTTGGTTCATGGGAACGAGGAACACAGATTAAACATTTTGGACAAAAGATATGAGAGATGTGAGGACAATGTCAATGGTTTTGATGAGGTGTTCACTGGCTATAAGGAACCAGTGCAGAGGACTGAGGTCCAGGGGGTTGCTCTTCGACAAGCCGGCAAAGATTCAATGGACCGAAAAACATTTTCCTATGCTCTAACAATTTTGTGAATTTGTTTTATTTTGTGGGCTTTGCCTTTTGGCGTAGATTGTGTTACATTTGTGCTCTTGTCAGAAACATAGAAAAATAGGTGCAGGAGTAGACCATTCAGCCCTTCGAGCCAGCACTGCCATTCAATGTGATCATGGCTGATCAACCACAATCAGTACCCACTTCCTCCTTTTTCCCAATATCCCTTAAATCCCTTAGCCCGAAGAGCTCAATCTAACTCTCTGTCTTGTTGCCACTCAATGAAAAATCTCTAGATGGAAACTGAGGGCAGATTCCAGGGTCTTTATTTTCCACTGTCCAAATCAGTTCACACACAAGTCAAGGTTGAAAAGGCCAACCAATATCAGCGTCAATCAATAAACCTACAGAGAAATATCACACATATTGATCATATGATGTGAAGCGTTTTGGTTTGGAAGCTACTTGTGTGAAATAACCATATAACCATATAACAATTACAGCACGGAAACAGGCCATCTCGGCCCTTCAAGTCCGTGCCGAACAACTTTTTTCCCTTAGTCCCACCTGCCTGCACTCATACCATAACCCTCCATACCCTTCTCATCCATATGCCTATCCAATTTATTTTTAAATGATACCAACGAACCTGCCGCCACCACTTCCACTGGAAGCTCATTCCACACCGCTACCACTCTCTGAGTAAAGAAGTTCCCCCTCATGTTACCCCTAAACCTCTGTCCCTTAATTCTAAAGTCATGTCCTCTTGTTTGAATCTTCCCTATTCTCAAAGGGAAAAGCTTGTCCACATTAACTCTGTCTATCCCTCTCATCATTTTAAAGACTCTATCAAGTCCCCCCTTAACCTTCTGCGCTCCAGAGAATAAAGACCTAACTTATTCAACCTATCTCTGTAACTTAGCTGTTGAAACCCAGGCAACATTCTAGTAAATCTCCTCTGTACCCTCTCTATTTTGTTGACATCCTTCCTATAATTGGGCGACCAAAATTGTACACCAGATTTGGTCTCACCAACGCCTTGTACAATTTTAACATTACATCCCAGCTTCTATACTCAATGCTCTGATTTATAAAGGCTAGCATACCAAAAGCTTTCTTTACCACCCTATCTATATGAGATTCCACCTTCAAGGAACTATGCACGGTTATTCCCAGATCCCTCTGTTCAACTGTATTCTTCAATTCTCTATCGTTTACCATGTACGTCCTATTTTGATTTGTCCTGCCAAGGTGTAGCACCTCACATTTATCAGCATTAAACTCCATCTGCCATCTTTCAGCCCATTTTTCCAACTGGCCTAAATCACTCTGTAGACTTTGGAATTCCTCTTCATTATCCACAACACCCCCTATCTTGGTATCATCTGCATACTTACTAATCCAATTTACCACCCCTTCATCCAGATCATTGATGTACATGACAAACAACAAAGGACCCAACACAGATCCCTGAGGCACCCCACTAGTCACCTGCCTCCAACCCGACAAACAGCCATCCACCATTACCCTCTGGCTTCTCCCATTCAGCCACTGTTGAATCCATCTTGCTATTCCTGCATTTATACCCAACAGTTGAACCTTCTTAACCAAACTTCCATGAGGAACCTTGTCAAAGGCCTTACTGAAGTCCATATAGACAATATCCACTGCTTTACCCTCGTCAATTTCCCTAGTAACCTCTTCAAAAAATTCAAGAAGATTAGTCAAACATGACCTTCCAGGCATAAATCCATGTTGACTGTTCCTAATTAGACCCTCTTTATCCAGATACTTATATATATTATCTCTAAGTATCTTTTCCATTAATTTGCCCACCACTGAAGTCAAACTAACCGGTCTATAATTGCTAGGTTTACTTTTAGAACCCTTTTTAAACAATGGAACAACATGCGCAATACGCCAATCCTCGGGGACTATTCCCGTTTCTAATGACATTTGAAATATTTCTGTCATAGCCCCGGCTATTTCTACACTAACTTCCCTCAATGTCCTAGGGAATATCCTATCAGGACCTGGAGACTTATCCACTTTTATATTTTTCAAAAGTGCCAGTACTTCTTTTACTTTGAAACTCATAGTATCCATAGCTACTCTACTAGTTTCCCTTACCTCACATAATTCAATATCCTTCTCCTTGGTGAATACCGAAGAAAAGAAATTGTTCAATATCTCCCCCATCTCTTTTGGCTCTGCAGATAGCTGTCCACTCGGTCTCCCCAATGGACCAATTTTATCCCTTGTTATCCTTTTGCTATTAATATATTCTACTTTTGTGTTCCATGCTTGTTCTGAGTTCCTACAGCTTCTTCACCGACTCAGTGCCTGTTATCCCCTGATTACAGAACTTCCCCGATACCTATTTTGGTGCACATTAATCTCTCGGTATCTTACTGAGTATTGGAGCACTCTTTTATAACCAGTGCCCTGCACAAAGTTTGTGAAAGAACATATTGTTCAGATGGAAAGATTTATCTATGTTTACATAAATAATTCCTTAAAAGAGCTAAAAATAGAAATGAACAGAGAAAGCAGGTCAAAACTGATCAGTAAAGTTGCACAAGCTAATGGAACAATAATCTTTGGAAACAAACAATTTAGTTGTTTTCAAATACATTTATGAATGATCTTGTAATTAAGGAAAATTACATTTGCAAGTTTTTCCCGGGTTTGCACGGAAATGTTCAAATGTAGGTAACACGGTCTAATCTCAGAGTCAGAATGTTGTGGTTCGAATGTTGAGCTCAATGGACTGAAATCCAATACCATTCTGAAGGGATTTCACATTATTGGAGGAACAGTCTTTCAGAAAAGTTGGTGAACCAAGACCTTCTCTATGGAAATAAACAATCCCATAGCAAATTGTGTAAGAAGAGCAGATGAGTTATCCCTTATTGCCTGGCTAATGTTTATCACTAATGTAACACTACTAACTTACCTAAGGTAGATAAACATGCTGGAGAAACTCAGCGGGTGAGGCAGCATCTATGGTGCATTTCGGGTCAAGACCCTTCTTCAGTCACCTATTCCTTCGCTCCATAGATGCTGCCTCACCCACTGAGTTTCACCAGCATTTTTATCTACCTTCGATTTTTCCAGCATCTGCAGTTCCTTCTTAAACATTTCGACTGCTATCTTATCTTGTCAAAAGGTAAGAGTGTTTCATTATCATGTGTCCCGGCAACAGAACAATTAAATACTTCCTGCAGCTTTACAGACCCTTGTATTGTGATGCAATAACACACAAATAAATATACAATAATCAGTAAAACAATAAATTAATAATCAATAATACTCGATAATCAGACCATAATGAGGCAAAACTGAAAACCAAACCAAAGTCCATAAGTAGGTCATAGTTGCTGAGATAGGGTTTGTGTTGTTTAGTGTTCAAGAGCCAGATGGTTGCTGGGAAGAAGCTGTTCTTCAACCTGGAGATCATGGTTTTCAGGCTCCTGTACCTTCTTCCTGATGGTAGCAAGGAGACGAGAGTGAGGCCAGGGTGGTGTGGATCTTTGATGATATTAGAGTCCTTTTGCTGGCAGTGCCTCCTATTTGGATGGTGGGGAGGTCAGTACCAGTGATAAACCGGGCAGTGTCCACCACTTTCTACAGACTTACATTTTTGGGAGTTCACATTGCCCTAATGTTGAGAGCAAGATTGTTGTTCTGGCATCATTCATTCGGATCATCAATCTCTCTCCAGTACTTTGTCCGATTCACCGTTCAATAATAGTAGCGTATGTCATTGCAGTCTCAGTGTCATTGCCAGCAGCTTTAGTGGCATCCGCATGTTTGTTACATACAGGGAATCTGTGCCTCTATCATGAATAAAAATGGCTTGGTGCACTATACCAAATGCTCCTTTTCCATTTCGTGCCATTTCATGGGGATTTTTTAGGAGAACATGAGGGTGTTGTATTTGCTCAAGAAGGCTTCGAGCACAGCCTTCTGTCTTTTCAACCGTCCTCTGATCTCTTCCCACGACAGAGCGAGGGGTAGGACAGGGCTTGTTTCAGGAGACTGGAGTGAAGCATGTGAATCATGCAGCCTACTAGCACGTCAATGGTGGTGACATGAGCGTGGGACAAGAGACTGTTACTGATTTGTTTATCCTTCCAGTGAATCATAGGGTCATAAGTGATAGGAGTAGAATTAGGCCGTTCGGCCCATCAAGTCTACTCCCCCATTCAATCATGGCTGATCCGTCTTCCCCTCTTAACCCCATTCTCCTGCCTTCTCCCGATGACCTCCGACACCTGTACTAATCAAGAAGATTAATCAAGAAGGATCTAGTGTATTTTGTGGAGGAAAGCTTTTGTAGTATCTTTTAAATGCATGAAGGTGCCGACAGTTAGTCCAGGTCTCAACAGGAGGGCAACTACTGCTTTGTGTTTTGTGCCTTTTCTTCAAATGACCAAAGACCATGCTGCCGCATTGAAGGTGTTGCCGGATTTCAGCTGCGATGCCTGCCTTTGCTGAGAGGTGACTTCTGAGATGCGGGGATGCTTTCCGGGTCTTGCTGTCAACCTTTGTTGTTGTGCAGTGAGGCAGATTATCCTGCAGATGTTAAGTGCAGGACCCATTCTCTCTAAAGCTTCACTGAACAAGTCAACAATGATTTGGAGCTCAGCCTCACAATGACATATGTCTGCAGACTGGAGCTCAACAACTGAGGTTGCAGTAACTGTGTTTCTGGAGTAGCAATGGTGCAAAGGAAGCCACATTTTCCAGGGTCTCACTGTGAGTCCACATCCTGCAAATGTTGAGTGCAAGACCAATCCTCGAGTATGCTTCAGTGAATTATCCAATGATGGCCTCTAACTTGGCCTTCCAATATACGCAAATGCTGGTCGGTAACCTTGATTCTTGAGCATGGTGAACAGCTTCCCTGTAGGTCTGAACTTTAGCTCCACATCTTCATGACATGACGACTCCCAGAATACTGCAACAAGCATAGGCTCCCCCATCCATTATGCACAGCTTTTATCAACGTCACAAAAGCTTTTGACTCCATTAATCGGCAGGGTCTGTAGAATACTCTCCCCTGGGTAGCTGCAGAAAATAGTTCTCATCTTAAGGGCCTGTCCCACCAGCATGCAACTCTATGCGATGAGCGTGACCTAACGTGGTCGCTTGAGCCGTCCGGCGTCGCGGGGCCGGTCCCACTTCGATCGCCGGAGCCGTGCGAAATTGTGCGGAGTTCGTCCCGACATCGCGCGGGGTTCCGAAAAACTGACTATGTTCAAAAATTCAGCGCGGCAACGGCTTGTCGGCTCGCAGTCGCCTCGACGCATTACACACCGCCTCGACGTCATGCCTCCGTGACCCTCTATGTGTGTGGCTCCGTGGCCCTCTGTGTGTGTGCCTCTGTGCCCCTCTCTGTCCTGGCGAACTTACCTTTAAGACTTCGCTCCAAGTTCGCCTCACTTTGCGCCGCGTTGCGCCACTCACCCGACCTCCACTCGGCCCTCGCTGCCGGTTTGGTCGCGCTTGCCGCATGCAGGCGCATGCTGGTGGGAACGGCCCTGTACAGGGGATCACCCGACCTCTGCGCGGCCCCCGCTTCTAGTTTGATCGCACTCATCGCATGGAGTCGGATGGTGGTAGGACAGGCCCTTATGTTTGGTCCATGGAGGTGTACAAGTCTTCATTCCAACCAACATATCCACAGCAAAGCCAATCTCAGTGAGGAAATGTGTCAAACACAACTGTTTTGTTGCTCCCACTGTCTTTCTCATGACTGTGAGCATTCTAACCATTATGGTATAAACTAGTGCATGTTAGCAATTATCTACCCTTCTGTAAAGGATTATGGAAGGATTACAGAAAAATTCATGATAATCAGCCCAAGACAACATGTTTTTGTGAAAGAGAAACCATGTTTGACCAGTTCATTTGAGTTCTTTGCTAGAGTAACACGTATTATAGATAAAAGATAATCGAATATACCGTACTTAGAATGTCAGAGGACATTGACAAGTTGCTGCAATAAGGATCATTGCAGAAAATAAAAGGGGTGATATATTAACAAGGATAGAAGTTTGCTAACAGGCAACAGAAAATAAGCATAAATGTGCCTTTTACCATTTAGCACAGGAATCAGTGCTAGGGCTTTAACCTTGTACAATTTGTATAAATCACCGGAATGAAGGAATGGTTGGTATATTTGCTAACGATACATGGAAAGATATGAAGGCAATTATTGAAGGAACATGAGGAGGCTGCAATGCGCGATATTCAATAAATTAAGAGCTGGCAATGGAGTATAATGTGGGGAAATGTGAAATGGTCCATTTTGGCACGAAAAATGAAAATAAACGTTATCTAAATGGTAATAGTTTGCAGAGCTCAGGGGTGCAGAGAGAACTGAATTTCCTAGTGCAAAGGATGAGTAAGTAGGTACAGCAAGTATTGAAATAAATACTGATTACAGAATCTTATCATTTGTTGCTAGGGTAATTGGTTGCAAAGGTTGGTGGGTTATGCCTGTTATGTAATGTAAACCAAATAAGGGTTACAAGAAAAGGCTCCTTATTGAAAGGAAGTAAATGTGTCGGAAGAAGTTTAGACAATTTGTAAAGAAGCTGTGGCTTAATGGGATGGGCTTTACGTAGCACAATGCATGCACTGTGAAACAAACATGATGTGAAAGTGGATATACCCTCCAGTGATATCACCTCAAGTCAAATCTTTCCAACATTATTCATGGGTGTGGAGTACCTTCCTTACAGATTTCATATCTTCAGTTTCCCAAATCCGCTTGTAAATGACTAATGCCTGGAATGGGAGGAATTCTTCCTGATGAAAGGTTGTGCAGACAGGCTTGTATCCAGTAATGATCAGAAGAGAGAGAGGACCTGGTGCAACATACAAGATCCTGAGATGTCCTGACAGCATAAAATGATGCTGTTATACGTTTCACATAGGCCATTTGAGATTAGGTGAATTTTTTGAGTTGAGAGCCTGTGAACCATTTTTAAAAATTGAATGGCAGTGGAAGCAGGACCTTTAAATATTTTACTTTTTATTTAAATATTTTATTTACACGGATGTAAATCATCCAATAAAGTTGGCTAGATAGACTAGATAGCAGTCAGAAGAAGGCTCTCGACCCAAAACGTCACCCATCCAGAGATGCTGCCTGTCCCGCTGAGTTACTCCAGTATTTTGTTTCTATCTTTGGTTTAACCAGCATCTGCAGTTCCTTCCTATTTTATAAAGTTGGCTACTTCATCTTGCCCATTTGTTTAAACTTTGTATATTACAATAGGTCTTTATTTTAAAGTCGATCTCGCCCCCCTATCAGGATTTTCATTTCTGAGATTAACCGGATGATTGGAGGCACATGCATGGATAATATAAAATTCAGGATATTCAATTTATATTGGTTTTGCTGCCATAAAGTGATACTGTGTGGAAACAGGCCCTTCGGCCCAACTCGCCCACATCGGCCAACAATGTCCCTTCTATCCTTGTCCCAGTTGCCTGTGCTTGGTCCATAACCCTCCAAACCTGTCCTATCCATGTACCTGTTCAACTGTTTCTTAAACAATGGGACAATGCCAGCCTGAACTACCTGCTCTGGCAGTTTGTTCCATACACCCACCACCCTCTGTGTGAAAAAGTTACCCCTCGGATTCCTATTAAATCCTTTCCCCTTCACTTTGAACCCATGTCCTCTGGTTCTCGATTCCCCTATTCTGGGCAAGAGACTCTGTGCATCTACTCGATCTATTCCTCTCATGATTCTGAGATCAATAAGGCTAAATTTACTCTCCCATTGTTGTCTTAATCTGCATATTACCTCTTGTCTTGTGTGTGAGTGTCTGTTATATTTAAGGAATCTACCAAACAGGGTTATCATGTCACCATTGTCATTAAGTCAAATTTGCTTTAAATATTTAACATGATAAAATGAGCACATAAGAAAAACATTTCAACAAGGGTCCCATCCCAAAACGTCATACATCCATGTCCTCCAGAGATGCTGCCTGACCCGCTGAGTGACTCCAGCACTTTGGGTCATTTTTTGCAAACCAGCATCTACAGTTCCATGTGCCTACATTTTAAGAAGTTTATTATCTTTAAAAATAGACAATTCATCCGTGCCAGATAAAACATAGCCCAAGCTCTTAAAAGAAGCAAGGGAGATAGTTGAAGACAATTTTCCAATTCTCCCTGGCTGCAGTACCGGTGCGAGAAGCGAGCTAACACTGTACCGTTATCTAAAAACAAAGGTTGGGGAAAACCAAGTAATTATTGACTAGTTGATTTAACTTTGGCGCTGTTCAAAATATCGGAATCCATTTGAAGAGCCGGTATAAACCTTTTAGAAAGGTACTGATTAATCAGGAACAGACAGATGGATGGATTTGTTCAGTGAACGTGGTGCCGGACTGACTTGATTGAATGCATTGAGGGGGCAACAAGGAGAGTCACTGAGAGATGTGCGTTTATTGAAGACTGCACAGATTTTTAGCAAGCTTCTACATAGCAGGTGGAGGAACAAATTTGATGTACTACAATCCTTAAAGGAATCAGGACAAGTCACTAAGTTGGTTAAAAAGGCTTATGGGATATTATATTTTATTACTTAAGGCATCTATATATATTACTAAAACTCTCATCTTGTTTGTTTGTTTGTATGCGTGCGTGCATGTGAGTGGATTCCGGAAACTCCATCAAAATGGTACACGATAGAGCTCCAAATTTTGGCCCACCTTACTCACCATTGTCCTGCGATGTAAATTAAACACGTTTTGTTCAGATTGATGGTATATTTTACAAGTTATTCACATTTTAAACTGTACAAAAAAAACACTTTCCAACATGCCCGTTTGACATCAGCCGCCCTTAACGTCACAATGACATTAAAATTTTTTTTTTAAACGCCATGTTTTCATTTTTCGTGTATACTTCCCTGGCCTCACAACGGGGACCCAACGGCTCAATGTATAATTTTGCTTCTACTTTACAAACACCTCCACGGGTCCTCTATTCACTTTATTAACTTTAACTTAATTTCAGCCGTCAACGGCAGAACTTTGAACGTGGCAGCTACGCATGCGCAATTTGGTGGAATATTGCGTTGGCAAAGCGGGCCGAAAAGGTCAGCACTTGACCTAGTAGAATATAAATACAGGGAGTAGGAACAAAAACTGCAGATGCTGGTTTATACCAAGGATAGACACAAAGTGCTAGAGTAACTCAGCGGTTCAGGCAACAAATCTGGAGAAAAACGATGGGAGAGGTTTCGGGTCAGGACAGATGCTGCCTGACCCGCTGAGTTACTCCAGCACTTTGTGTCTACAATTACTGGGGGGTTATTGCCAGTATTGCAAACAACACTAGTTTGGTCACAGATTGAATGCAACATACAGTAATGTTCATCTTATTTCATGAAAGGTGCCTGGCAGCATAGAAGATACATAGGACATATGTGATGTGTAGGATGGCACTGCAGATGCTGGTTTAAACTGAAGATAGACACAAAATGCTGGAGTAAAAGGGCTGTCCCACTGAGGCGACCTAATTGTTGAGTTTAGAAGAGTTTGCCCTCGACTCATACTCGCAGCATGGTCGACACGAGGTCCTATGAGGTCTTTGTAACTCTCCTTCATGCTCGAGAGTAGTCCCCGCGTACTCGAGGCCTCAGCTACGTCGCGGTGTATTTTTCAACATGCTGAAAAATGCCCGCAAGTAAAAAAAGGTCTATATGTTTTTTACTCGAAGGTTTAGTCGAAGTAGATTGTAGTAGGTCGGCATGTTACTCGCAGGTAATCGAGGGTAGTCGAAGGTAATCGAAAGTAGTCAAAGGTAGTTGTAGATAGTCTTCAACATAGTTGAAGGGAGGTCGAAGGAGAACGAAGGAGGTCGTCTTCACTCTCTACTATTCAGTGTCCAATTTTGCCGAAGCTAGTCTTCAACATAGTCTAAGGAGGTCGAATGAGATATTCTACATAGTTGAAGGAGGTCTTCAACATGACACTTTTTCAAACTCTTCTAAACTCGCCAATTAGGTCCCCGCAGTGGGACAGCCCCTTTACTCAGCGGGACAGGTAGCATCTCTGGAGAGAAGGAATGGGTGACGGTTCGGGTCTGAAGAAGGGTCTCGACCCGAAACGTCACCCATTCCTTCTCTCCAGGCATGCTGCTTGTCCCGTTGAATTACTGCAGCGTTTTGTGTCTGTCTGCAAATGTGATGCTGGGTTTGGAAAATTGTCCCTGAGGAAAGACAAGATATGATGGGGTATTTACTTATAGGGGACACTTAAATCAAGGTTTATGCAATTTTGAAAGCCCTTACCAGACAAGATATAGTTTCCTTTAGCTGAGGAGTCAAAAACAAGGGATGCAATTTAAAATAACTTGGGGAAGGATTAAAGAAACCAGAGAGAACATTGTTAGCTCAATGGATGATATGGCTTTGGAATTCACTGCCCTAAAATGTTTGTCACATATAAGCAGTACTTGGACGTGCAGTTATAAAGCCATGACAATGGATCAAGTGTACGAGAACATTTTTGCAAATTGGCACGGACACAGAGGGTTGAATGGCCCACTGTGTCTATATTTTCAATGCTAATTCTATGATTCTGCATGCAATATGGACATTGGAAAACTATGAATCTGTTCAGAATCTCAACATTATTCAGGGTACAAATGTGTCACGGTGAGCATATTCCACCAATGGCCAAAGCTAGACACATAAAGCTGGAGTAACTCAGCGGGACAGGCAGCACCTCTGGAGAGAAGGAATGGGTGACGTTTCGGCTCAAGACCCTTCTTCATCAATGGCCATGTCCACAGCAGCCTTGTCACCTGTCCAGAAGGGGACTGATGGAACAATGCGTAAGCATTGCCCTACCTGAACCCCCTCCCCCCCCACCAAAAGTATTACCGCCCACATCATCTCCTCTGTGACCCCCTCCTGATCGTTTCCCCCGACCTGGTACAGCTCATTACATCTGGCATGCATGGCACACATTGGATTTGCACTCCGTTGAAGAAAGTTTATTCTTCCGTGTTGCCGTGGCACTCACGAGTTATCGTGTGAATTTTAATGAGGTTGGACCATTAAAATATTTTGACATCGGAAAATATTTCAGCCGGCTGTCCCATTGCCCTCTTGGTCGTTAAAGTCTGATAGCCACCTGGTGAAGGGTGGCATACTGGAAAGAAAGCTTTAATTGCTTGTGACGTACTACAAATTGTGCACAATCATCCTTCTTTCTTTCAAGCCTGTTCTGAACAAATATACAATGTTGATGTGAAGGAAACTAGTTAATGCTGTGGCTAAAACTGCATCCTGATTAACCCTTAGATAGATTTCTATTAAGAAAATGTACTGAATTATTTCAATGGTAATATTAAAACCACTACAAGTGGTTTTGGAGAGAATAAAGGGCCTGTCCCACTTGCGCGTCATTTGCGTGTCACGCAGATGGCGCACGAATATTTTGTACATCCCAAAATCCTGCGGCTCCACGCGCGACCACGCGTTGCAGCCTACGTCTCCACGCACGATGCCAGCGCGTCATGCGTCGTGACGTGTAAATGATCTCGCGCAAATGACGCCCAAGTGGGACAGGCCCTTTGCCTGACTTTATATCTTAGGTAGACAAAAATGCTGGAGAAACCCAGCGGGTGAGGCGGCGTCTATGGAGCAAAGGAATAGGTGACGTTTCGGGTCGAGACCCTTCAAGGGTGCCTCACCGCTGAGTTTCTCCAGCATTTTTTGTCTACCTTTGATTTTTCCAGCATCTGTAGTTCTTTCTTAAACATGACTTTATATCTTAGTCAGTAGATATAAAATGATATTCTGAAAGTGAAGGGTTAAACTCATTGTGATCAATGAGAGTTTAGTTTCATGCATCAGGATTAGATGCTCAGAGTTTTCCTCAGCAACATGCACTATGGTGTGTACGGTGTCAACCTGACCTTTGACCGCACCATTGTGATTACTTTATCATCTTACAGACAGGTGTCTGGTTTGTACACATGCTGTGGGATTGGCACAGGTTACAAAACAACTTCTGTGGAAATGCTGCACATTAAGCTCCCAAGATGAAACAGTCCCCGGAGAGAAAAGAAGCATTTAGCGTTTGAAAGTATATATATAAAAGGAAAAAAAAAATCCTGCCTGCTACCTCTTACTGGGCAGAAATTGATTTTGTTATCATCTCTCAACATCTAACACAGTGCGAGTCAGTTGAAAAGGAGATTTAGCCATGCTTCAAGTTAATATTTTATAGGTCCATATTCATATTTGAAAAAGTCTCATGCACTTTCAATTCCTACTGTTTTCTCAAAGCGCACTACTTAAGCAAGCTTATATTTATCAAAGAAACTGCTTTGTAACATTGTCCTGTAATGACTATCTCTTCCCAATAGAGGTGCTCTAGTACCACTCATAGACGGAGGTAATGATAGCGTGTCACATATGGTCAGTGTATCACCTGCAGTGGTTTGCCACCCATTATTCACACTTAGCTGCTGGACCTATCCGATTTTCATCCAGAAGCCAGGTTAGTTCCCACATCTACACTGATGACACACAGCTCTATTTCCAAGCCTCCTGTCTTGTCCACTGCTCTGCTTCCAATTGTCAGATTTCTTGGCCAATATCATTCAAACAAATTCATGTCCAAAAGGAAGACTGCCCGTTTGTACCATTCTACCATCAATGGATTCCATCTTTATCTTAGCTTACCCGCGTTGTTACCCTGCCCCTGATTATCCCAATGCTCCCCTGACGTACCATTTGATTCTATCCTGCATAAACTCTGGTCTTGTGTTTAATTCACATTATCCAGGTTTGATTAGTAAGGGTGTCAATGGTTATGGGGAGAAGACAGGAGAATTGGGTTCTTCTTCTTATCGAGTCCACGCACAAGACCAGAAATTGTTCAGCCAGAGCTGAACACACCTCTCGGCATCCGCACACAATGGTGTCTGTCTTGTCACTTCTTGTGCGTGGTGGTGGAAAGATTGGTGGAAACAGGGCCGTGCGTGAATGCTCTTTCCTTGACCCCGGAGAATGGGGTTGAGAGGGAAAGATGGATCAACCATGAGTGAATGGCGGGGTAGACTTGATGGGCCAAATGGTCTAACTCTGCTCCTATGACATGAACTTACAGTGCCCTCTATAATGTTTGGGACAAAGACCCATCATTTATTTGCCTCTGTACTCCACAATTTGAGATTTGTAATACAAAAATCACGTGTGGTTAAAGTGCACATTGTCAGATTTTATTAAAGGGTATTTTTATACATTTTGGTTTCACCATGTACAAATTACAGCTGTGTTTATACATAATCCCCCCATTTCAGGGCACCATAATGTTTGGGACACATGGCTTCACAGGTGTTTGTAATTGCTCAGGTGTGTTTAAATGCCTCCTTAATGCAGGTATAAGAGAGCTCTCAGCACCTAGTCTTTCTTCCAGTCTTTCCATCACCTTTGGAAACTTTTATTGCTGTTTATCAACATGAGGACCAAAGTTGTGCCAATGAAAGTCAAAGAAGCCATTATGGGACTGAGAAACAAGAATAAAACTGTTAGAGACACCAGCCTTACCAAAGTCTTAGGCTGACCAAAATCAACTGTTTGGAACATCATGAAGAAGAAAGAGAGCACTGGTGAGCTTACTAATCGCAAAGGGACTGGCAGGCCAAGGAAGACCTCCACAGTTGACGGCAGAAGATTTTCTCTATAATATAGAAAAATCCCCAAACACCTGTCTGACACATCAGAAACATTCTTCACTAGTCAGGTGAGGATTTGTCAATGACCACTGTCCGCAGAAGACTTCATGAACAGAAATACAGAGGCTACACTGCAGGATGCAAACCACTGGTTAGCTGCAAAAATAGATGGCCGGGTTACAGTTTGCCAAGAAGTACATAAAAGAGCAACCACAGTTCTGGAAAAAGGTCTTGTGGACAGATGAGACGAAGATTAACTTATATCAGAGTGATGGCAAGAGCAAAGTATGGAGGAGAGAGGGAATTGCTCAAGATCCAAAGCATACCGCCTCATTTGTGAAACACGGTGGTGGGGGTGTTATGGCCTGGGCATGTATGGCTGCTGAAGGTACTGGCTCACTTATCTTCATTGATGATACAGCTGCTGATGGTATTAGCATAATGAATTCTGAAGTGTATAGACACATCCTATCTGCTCAAGTTCAAACAATGAAGAAGGGTCTCGACCCGAAACGTCGCCTATCTCCTTCACTCCTTAGATGCTGCTGCACCCGCTGAGTTTCTCCAGCTTTTTGTGTAACCCTCATAATTCATTGGTCGGCGGTTCATTCTACAGCAAGACAATGATTCCAAACATACTGCTAAAGCAACAAGGAGTTTCTCAAAGCTAACAAATGGTCAATTCTTGAGTGACCAAGTCAATCACCCGATCTGAACCCAGTTGAGCATGCCTTTTATATGCTGAAGAGAAAACTGAAGGGGACTAGCCCCCAAAACAAGCATTTGCTAAAGATGGCTGCAATACAGGCCTGGCAGAGCATCACCAGAGAAGACACCCAGTAACTGGTGATGTCCATGAATCGCAGACTTCAAGCAATCATTGCATGCCAAGGATATGCAACAAAATACTAAACATGACTACTTTCATTTACATGACCTTACAGTGGGAAGCAATATGGATCGATTATTTACAGCTTATATGAATGACTTAGATGAAGAGGATATAACCTGACTAGATTTATGTACAATATAATGCTCAGTGGAAAGGTAGCTGTTAGCAGGACACAAGAAAATCTACAAACTGATATAAATTGGTTCCACAAGGCAGTGGCCTGTCGGAATATATTATGAGAAAATGTAAGGTTTTGCATTTTAGGGCAAAGAGAAAATTAGAATATATTTTGAACACTGAGAAGCTAGTAAATGTTGGTATTCAGAAGGTCCTTGGTGTGCTGTTCAAGAAATACAGTTCTAACAAACAATTAGGAAGGCAAATGTTTTGTCAGCTTGTATTGCAAAGGGATTTGGGTGGAAAAGTACAGTGCCCACCATAAACCATGTGTCCCAACATTATGGTGCCCTGAAATGGGGGGACTATGTATAAATGCTGCTGTAATTTCTACATGGTGAAACCAAAATGTATAAAAATGACCTTTATTAAAATCTGACAACTATGAGAACTAATGAAGCATTGCCAACCCCTCACTCAGACTGGATCATCTGCTGCCTCTTGTGGAGGAAGTATCCCCAGGCTCCCCAAATGGCTTCAGATTTCACCATTGTTGTGATCTTTGCAGAAGACGCTCTTCGGTCTGCCCGAGCATTGTTGACCACCCAGTGGAGCGAGATGTCCGTCGGGGAATGTTGCCAACTGGCACGCTGCTGACTGCTGGAGTACATGCTGAGGGGCACACTGAAGCTCGGTGCAGCCAACACCAAGGCTCTATGGGGGAGAACCACAGCCTAGAGTCCTTCCGCTACTGGACATGGGGGGCAGGGTGTGGTGGACACGCCCCTCAAAATAAGGGAAGGGAGTGGCTAGGGCGGGGGGATAAATTTGTGATTTGGGGAAACTGTATTGTATGTATGTATAGCCTCCGAGAATGTCGGATGGAGTTTTGTAAGAATCATGCATTGTATATATATATTTCTTGAATAAAGACTATTTTGAAATTTAAAAAAAGATTCAGGAAAAGTGTCAGAACATGATCCCTGGCATTATAAATGGTCTACACTGATCTGAGCAAAACCTATGACTTTACCAATCAGAAGTCTCTGTGAAAAAATACAGTTTGGTTGCCCAGGCCACTATTATAAAACTCATCTGAATGCCTGTTTTGTAGTGTAGTCTGAACTTTTTGCCATCTGATTAGGTGTGAAACATGTGGTGTACTTGCATCCTTCTCTGTACTTCTATCAGTATGCAAACATTTATCCAACAATGTCTGCCACGGGGCACTGGTATCCAATATTGGACTGGCGGTAACCACTCATCCTGTGTCAGAACTAAAGTAGCATCAGCTTCTGTAATCAAACACTAATAGGCTGATAATCACACTGCTGTTGTGCAATGAACAAAAGACACAAGCAGCGGGCAACTGCTTCTCTGAAGCTTATAACAGCCCCGGGCTAACTCTGAACATTGACAAAACTACCACTCATCACCATGTTGCTCTGAGCATTGTCCAGCATAGAAGATCTATGTTGACAGTGTGGAACATGTTGCCTACCTTGGCCAGAGGGCAACTGGAGATGTAGATTCAGTCCAGTATTTATTCTGCTTATGTGTGTCTGAAGAAGGGCCTCGACCCAAAACGTCGCCTATCTCCTTCGCTCCTTAGATGCTGCTGCACCCGCTGAGTTTCTCCAGCTTTTTGTGTAACCCTCGATTCTCCAGCATCTGCAGTTCCTTCTTTAACACTTTATTCTGCTTATCTTGCCTTTGACTGGCTGGCCTGCTGGGTTACTTTCAGAGTGTGTACAAATATCTTACTAAGCAATGCTAATCTCAACTCGCCTACACATCTGGGTAATTACTGAAAATTTCTGGGAAAACCTGGAATGCCAACACCTCCATTGGAAGAATCCCAATATCAACTGAAAGATGGAAGCTAACATCTTCAGTGCCTGATTCTACCTCAAATCACCATCAACTAAGGTACAGTCAGGCTCTGGGAGTGTATGAAGCATTCCTATCAAAATAACTGCTTTATAACCAATGTCAAAGACAAATTTATTCATCACATACACCCGAAGGTGCAGTGAAATGAATTTGCCAGCAGTGATACACTTAAAAAGAACACGCAATACACAATAAAATTTAACACAAACATCATGTACCAACAGAGAAGGGAAACTGCAAGGCCAAAATGAAAAGCTTCAAAGAGACAAACATCAAAAGAGTCTGCATCACACATCGGCAGACAGTGGCCCAGAACAAAGCTATTGAGCTGATTCTATCTTCCATAAACTCTTACAAAAGGGGAAAGGAAAATGGTCTCACCTCGGTCATAGATGACCATGAATTTATCTATGGTTTCTCGTAGCAACCAAGGTTGAATCACATCCTCGCACACCATTTGTAACGCTCTCAAATTTGTCTCTGATTTCAGCAGATTTCCCCATCATCTAAATACCCGTTAAACGTTCTTGACCCAATAGATCATCAGCGTCTTCTACAAGGACCACTGGCTTAATGGTTCATTGTGTGTCAAATATGATAATGCTACCTTGAGATTCTATATCACAGCCTGTCCATCTCCCTCAATCCCTTTACCTTCATTATCCCCGAACCTTGAAGCTGTTTTAACCGCACCGTATCCTTTTGAGATCTTTCATTAGTTGCCATCACTCAAGGACAGCCGTCACTAAGTTCCATTCTTCTCTTGTAGCCTTTTGAGTTTTATGATTATTAAGAAGATGCTCTGTGGTTGTAGAATTGAATGTGTTTCTAGCCCCAGTAACATAGAGGGTTTGAGACATGGAGAGAAAAGGGTTGAGGTGAGGGTGGGGGTTGGAGGTTTGATGGAGCACTGCCTCATATACATTCTAATAGCAGTGTATGTTTTCTGGGACTACACTGTTGGGTGCTACCAAATGGGCTGAGGACAAGGAACCGTTAAGTTTGGAACTGAACCACCTTTAAAAATATCTATCCAACATTACCACCACTTCCCTCCCCCAACCCTCACCGCAGTCTTCCTTCCTGTTGTTTTTGCAGGGCCTTTTGTAAGTTCCCACCAATTTAGCCTTCATGAATTAGTTAATGCTTGTAAAATATTAACACATATCTGCTTTCTAAAATGTGTGGCTGTAAAATTATAAGTTTGGTGTACAGAATTTCTGGGCTTTTGACAATTTTCTTAATTGACAATTTTTTCACAATTGTTTTGTCATGGATCTCAATAAATGTTAACTTGTCCACAATGTGAATTCCAGATTGTTTCAAAGACCTTTTTGGACAAAAAATAAATAAAAAATTACCACATATGTACAAAAGTGGACACATCATTCAACTCCTCTCAATGCAGAGTTTACATATTGGAAATGTTGATGCTTCGACCCAAATGGTTGAAAGCTCCTTCCAGTTACTGTCAGGTAATCATCCCTGAATAAATTCATAATTTTGAAAGAGGTTGAGGACTAAATGTAAAAATTGAATTATGTTATTCACAAAGAACAATCTACTGGGTTAACATTACATCTGTTTCGTTGTTTGTCATTTTGTTTACAACTTTGCACATTAGAAATGTGTTAATTTGTTTAAAAAACGTCAGACCAAGAATTTTATAAATAATTTTTCACAGTTAGATTGGTGCTTTGACAAAATATGATGCCAAAAGATGACAAGATTTGTTTATTTTTAAAGATATTACTAGTTATTTTGAATAAAACATGCTGACAGGTCTGGTGTCCATTATAAAATTAGGAATAAAAGTTTGTGTGTGGAAAGTGAACACAATTTGTAAGGTTTTTACCCATATTAACCCATATTTCAAGAGTTAGGCTTCTTCTTCCGTATGGCGTGCACAGATTAAAGTTGTAGGACAACCTGTTCTATTTGATCTTATTGGTTTGTGCACACCAGGTTGATTGCATTCGTCGAAACAGGGCGGACCACGTGAAGGTTGTAATCTCCCACCCCAAGAGTTAGGCGTCATAGCAAGACAAAATGATTTCATCTTGGTCACACTGACCTTTGCTGAGAATCTATTCCTGTCTGTAACTGCATCCACTTCATCTCTCCTCTCTCTCCACCACCTCCCCCCCTTCTCTCCCCCCCCCCCCCCCCAAACATTCTCTTTCCATATTGAGAACTGCTGGTATGGTCTGCTTAAAGCAGCTATGAAAAAAGTCAAAATTAATACATTTTAATATTTTAATCTCCTGCAAATTAGCTTTAATTTGCAATGCTCTAAGTGGTTTTCATGGTTGCATCAGATATGGTAACACAGTCGGCAATTGACTGTAAATTTAGCCATGTGTGCAAAATTCCTGGGGAGGGTATACACTGGGAATTATTTTAATGGTAAATACTGGCTGATGATTAATGAGCCGTTTGACTACAAATCTGCTCATTTGTAACCTTCACAAAATCTTCAACATGTCTTCTACATACACCCAAAGTGACCAAAGCCAAAATTAATTTGCTTATGCACTTTAAACTCAGCAGGCATAAATCTTTAGGAAAGAACTGCAGATGTTGGTTTAAACTGAAGATGGACACAAATTGCTGGAGTAACTCAGCGATGGGGGGTGAGATTGACTTTAAATTAAAGACCTCTTGTAATATACAAAGCTTAAACAAATGGGCAGGATGAAGTAGCCAACTTTATTTGTAGGAAGGAACTGCAGATGTTGGTTAAACCAAAGATGTTTTGGGTCTTCGAAGGGTCTCGACCCGAAACGTCACCCATTCCTTCTCCCCAGAGATGCTGCCTGTCCCGCTGAGTTACTCCAGCATTTTGTGTCTATCTTAGGCATAAATCTTTGGTTCTTATTTGTGCAAAAAATAATAACAAACAATTAAAGTTGCATGTTTATTCCAAGTTCAGTTTATTCTATCCAATAAATAACACTTTGTAATTTAGAATCATATTTTTGGATTCTGATCAGCTACATTTTTCGGATAGCAAGGCAAAAACACCACCCTAAAGATCAGGGCAATCCTATCAACAACTAGAGAGCATTCCTGAGCTACTATCTACCTCATTGGAGATCCTCGGACTACATTTAATCGGACTTTACTGGACTTTATCTGGCACGAAAGGTTTTTCCCTTTATCCTGAATCACTTTATCTGTACCCAGTAGATGGCTTGATTGTCATCATGAATAGTCTTTCCGTTGACTGGTAAGCACACAATAAAAGCTTTTCACTGTACCCCGGTACACGTGACAAAAAACTAAACCAAACTAGATGTCATTTAACTGTAATGCAAAAAGTGTGTAACTCAATTTACCAGTAAATTTGAAGTCAAATCTCTTCCAGTCTTTTAAGTGGAAGATTAGTTCACCGACACTGCTCTATGAGACGAGATCGAATGTTTGCTGTAATTTGCAGACAGATTTGTTTCTCATATTCTTGTTACTGGGTTTTATTGTAATTCGAAATGTGGAGTGAGTGTTTGACTGATTATAATAATAATAATAATTCATCTTTGTCAATAATAAACAGTCTAAGATGTTTATGAAACTATTGCAGTCAGTGAATACTGTAATGTGCTTCCACAGACTGGAGATGGAGTCACAGCTAAGGAGAGCATCTCTCTGAAACGTGTGGCGGTTGTGGAGGATTTTTTCGACATTATTTATTCTATGCACGTGGAAACGGGGACAGAGACCGGGAGGACGGCGAAACACGCCGGCCAGAAACGGACTTATAAAGCGGTGAGCTAAAAATGCCTTCACTAATTCCTTAACTTCAATAAATCAGGGTTTCTTCGTTGAAGACATGAGAAACCACGGGTACTGGAATCTTGAGCAAGACACAACGTGCTGGATGGACTCAGCGGGTCAGGCAGCATCTGTGGAGGGAATGGACAGGCGACGATTCGAGTAGGGCTCTTGTTTTGAGACCCCGGAGAAAGGTCTGTCCAAGTCTGAGCTGAGTTCCTCCTGCTCTTTGTGTTTTGTTTACAATGTTGTTGTTATAATTTATTCCAACTTTATTTCAATCATAGAAATGGCTGCTCTGCTTGAGTATTATAACCACAATATAACTGGCATTTAGTTTAGTCTAGTTTAGGGATACAGTGTGGAAACAGGCCCTTCGGGCCATCAAGGTCTATACTGGTTATATCACTTGTTCTATCCCACCCACGAGGGGCAATTTACAGAGGCCAAATAACCTACAAACTGCATGTGGGGGGGGGGGGGGGGGGGGGGAACCGGATCACCCGGAGGAAAACCATGCAGTCACAAAGAGAATGTGCAAACTCCACACTGACAGCACCTGAGGTCAGGATTGAATTCGGGTCTCTGGGGCTGTGAGGCAGCAGGTCTGGCAGCTGTGCCACTGTCAAATGAGTCTGCAATGCCGAATATTTGAGAGGCCTTGGATAAAGGGTGAAGCTTAGATTCTCTAAAATGTGCTGTAAAGTAGCAAAGAGTGATTGGTGAAATTAGCGCTAAGGATCTGCTTGATGAATACAAATGTTGGACAGCATTTCACAAAGCTCACTGTTGTGTGGAGCAGAGTGCATTTATAAAACTATCTCTATTTCATGGTCATCTAAGTATTCACTTTGCAAATTTAAAATAAACTCAAGATAAACATACATGCTGGTGTAACTCAGCGGGACAGGCAGCATCTCTGGAGAAAAGGAATGGGTGACATTTCGGGTCGAGACCCTTCATCAGACTCACTTGCCTGTTTAGTTCAGCTTTGCATTTGCCACTTTCCACTGTTTTTACATGGAGATACTGTTCAGCTTTATGCATAATGCTTCTAAATTGACTCTCCCCTCATTTGTGGGATCAAGTGTTTACCTGTATTACATTTACGGGCGATATGTGAAATACTGTACAGGTTTAAAATTGAACAGTCGTCACATAGGGACAGCATTTTAATGACCAAAGTCTATATAATTAATTAAAAGAGATGTGTAAAGTACAGGTTTAAAATTGAACAAACCTTGCAGAGGGACAGCTTGTTTTACGTGCAGAGTCTATGCAGTTAATTAAACTGTATTTAATGCAATGTATTAATCTGATGACCTGCTGAGAACTGTTTTGCTGCGATTCAGACTAGCTGCTTTTGGAAGAATAGTATTTTCCAGGAATCAGAATGAAATAAGCAACCAAAAGCCAATGATTCGATGCTCAGTCCTGTTGTTTATCTATAAATTCAGTCAATCACTCTGGTGCAAGTGTGATATTCATTAATAACTGCAGCCTCACAGTTTCAAGAACCTGGGTTTGAATTCGATCTTGTGCTGTCTGTGTGGAGTTTGCACGTTCTCCCTTTGGTTGGGCACTCTGGTTTCATCCAAAAAACCCACAGTCTTGTTGATTGGGCTAAAGTAAACGACACTGTATTTAAGTGACAATTGAAAGGGAATTGCAGACACAAGGAACTGCAGATGCTGGAATAAAGGAATTTGATGGGCAGGTAAATTGCAAGGAAATAAGAAAAGTGGAATGGGATTGCTCTGCTGATGGAGTTCAGCATGAACTCAATAAGCAAGAGGGCCTCTTGTGTATCGCAATAGCTTTACAGAACTAAAATATCAAAGATTTGAAGTAATTATACTAAATTTTAGATATGTGCAGCATATGAGGTGAAACAGAGCTGGTGGTTCGCCAACCTCCATAAGCTAAATATAACAGGACCAACACTTTTCCCATTTTTTTAGTTGTTCAGATTAATGAATTCTTCATAATTGGTCAATTAAGTAAATAGCTGGAGTGGGGGAACCACTGTGGGGGAGCGGGAAGAACAATGGACACTCGGTATGGGGGGGGGGGGGGACAAAGGAGGAGCCGGCGTACTTTGTAACTTTGTCAGCACCTTGGGTATGCAAGCAAAGAATTTCACTGTGCCTTGCCACATGTGACAATAGGGTTGCCAACTTTCTCACTCCCAAGTATGGGACAAAAGGTCAAAATACGGGACAAATTCCAGACGGCAATTCGTTGACCGACTCGGCCGTGGCTGGGTGAATGATGAGTTGGCCCGGGTGCTGGACTGCACACAAAGCCCAGCCGGCGGGCCAGCTGAGGAGTTTTGGCCCGCGCGACATCGCACGCAAAGTGCGGCGCCCCGTCCAACTCATGAACTGATGATCCGCCGTGAGAAGGAGGGGTGGTGGTGGTGTCAGCGGTTAGCGAAGGTCTGAAGGTCGGACAGCTGGTCGGGCAGCCGACCGACCAACGGGGCCACAGGCGAGGCGCTGCTGTTGCACTCCATGGGCTGCACTACTTCGGGACGGGTGAGGCGGGGCCGGACGCGGCGCTCTGACCCGACGATCCCCTCGACCCGAGTAGTAGCGGTCAAATATGGGACGAGGGCGGTCCCATACGGGACAAACTAATTTAGCCCAATATACGGGATGTCCCGCCTAATACGGGACAGTTAGCAACCCTATGTGACAATAAAGTATTCCATTCGATAATTTGAGAATTTTGGGAATTCTGTGTTTGTGAATGATGATTGATGGATTCAGGTTACAAAAGATTCTGCAGTTAGACTGTTCAATGATACTTTGTTTGGCAGTTATGAAATAAATGTTTAAAATTACAATTCACTCTCTTTCAAATGACAACATCATACCTTTTTACCATGTCCGATTTTAAAATTGGAATTCAGAATATTTTAACTTTAGTTTTCCTTTTTGAAGGCCCTGGTGAACATTGGTCCATTCTGGGAATGTCATGGAGCCAGAGTGTGAAATGTGATTATTTCATTTCATCATTGACAATATTATAAGAGAGAAGTTCTTCACTTCTGGGTCAAAAATGGCTGGTGCTGTTAATTTCCAACATGCATATCTTCATGCAAATCAGTGAAAACAATTTCATTTTCATATTGGTAAACTAATTGATGTGACTACTCAATTTGTTGAGTTTATCCTATAATGTAATGTATTCATTTACATATTGACAGGGTGAATAGGTTGGTTTCCCAGTATCATGTGGTACTGATTAGCAAACTGAAGAGAATATATAAGCTAGTACTTATCTTTCAGTTTTTTTAACTAATTATAATGCTTTCAGGGGTTTCTGCTGTACTTTACCATTCCTGATACAATTTTTCAAATTTAAATCGTACAAATTTAAGTTTGGATTTCAATCCTTACATCGTAGGCCTAGCACAAAATATTGTTGAAACATAAACAACTGATAAGCGAAAAGGACTGATAGTATTCATCTTTAATCATCACACATTCAGTAAAGCAGAACATGTTTTGAAGTTAATATATGGAAGGTACGTGTGTCATCTTTGGTTGGCATGTTATCTGCAAAGAATGATTGCACTGTATGGGTGAAGTACTGTTTTTGTGAATGTGCCACATGCATTTGGCACTCCAGAAGTACCATGACCCATAATTATCACAAATTCAGATTTTTGAATAGCCTAACCTCTCCAAATAAACTGCCTTTCTAAATACTGAAATTCTAATGAACCTTTCATTTCTGGGGGAAACAAAAACACTACCGTGGCAGTCAATATGATGATTATGTTTAGCTATTTTTCTGTATATGTATCCAAATCCTTAAATTATTTATGAGGTCCTTTGTTTTATTAAAAAGAGCTAAAAGAAATGGATCACGCAGGAAATGTGACATAGTCTGTTGCTTTATACTTTAATTTATATCATTAGTTATCTTTTGCTGATTTGTTTTCCCTATGAAGGGGAAATCCTGTTTTTTTATGAAAGGGTAATCCTGCTTGACTTTTGAGGAAGTGACAAGTAAAATGGATGAAGGAGAGCCAGTTGATGTAATGTATCTGGAATTTAAGAAAGCCTTTGATAAGGTCCCACACAGGGGATTAGTGGGCAAAATAAGAGCACATGGTATTGGGGTTAGGTTATTGACATGAATTGAGAATTGGTTGGCAGTCAGGAAACAAAGAGTAGGAATAAACGGATCCCTGTCGGAATGGCAGGCAGTGGCGAGTGGAGTGCTGCAAGGCTCGGTGCTGTGGCCACAACTATTTACAATATATATTAATGATTTAGATGATGGTATTAAAAGTAACACTAGCAAATTTGCGGATGACACAAAGCTGGGTGGCAGTGTGAACTGCGAAGAGGATGCGAGGAGGTTGCAGGGTGACTTGGACAGGATGAGTGAGTGGGCAGATGCATGGCAGATGTAGTATAATGTAGATAAATCTGAGGTTATACACTTTGGCGGCAAGAACAAGGAGCCAGATTATTATCTCAATGGTGTCAGATTAGGAACAAGGGAAGAGCAACAAGATCTGGGTGTCTTTGTACACCTGTCACTGAAAGTAAACATGCAGGTATAGCAGGCAATGAATAAAGCTAATGGCATGTTGGCCTTCATAACACGAGGATTTGAGTATAGGAGTAAAGAAGTCCTTCTGCCATTGTACAGGGCCCTGGTGAGACCACACCTGGAGTATTGTGTGTAGTTTTGGTCTCCTAATTTGAGGAAGAACATCCTTGCTATTGAAGCAGTGAAGCGTAGGTTCACGAGGTTAATTCCCGGGATGACGGGACTGTCATATGAAGAAAGATTGGAAAGACTGGGCTTGTATTCACTGGAATTTAGAAGGATGAGAGGGGATCTTATAGAAACATATACAATTATAAAAGGACTGGACAAGCTATATGCAGGAAATAAATTCCACAGAAGGCAACAGAGGCTATTTCACTGGATGAATTAAAAAGAAAGTTAGATAGAGCTCTAGGGGCAAACGGAATCAAGGGATATGGGGAGAAGGCAGGTACAGGTTACTGATTGTAGATGATCAGTCATGATCACAATGAATGGCGGTGCAGGCTTGAAGGGCCAAATGGCCTCCTCCTGCACCTATTCTCTTTATTTCTATGTTTCTGGGCACAGCACGGAAAAGCTTCTATACACAGCACAAACTTAGTGACTTTCATTTTTAATGGAAAAATATACCTTTTAACCATCCTTGTTTCACTATATATCATTTTATAGACATGACAATATATAATGAAATTATCTAACATACAGTTAATGTAGAGAAAGCCCACTGCATTAAACAATTGCTACATCTACTGTGATTTTATTATGTTCAAAGTAATTTCAAGAATAAAGCTTGTAAAATCAGTCTAGTTTGTTACATATAACAGTTTGGTACGAGTTGTGAACAGAATAGAAATCAACCCGTCCTCCCAAACAATACAGGTGTATGCACAATTATCTATTGACCGTGATAATTTAACATCGTACTTATCAATTATATAAAATCTTTAATTGTATCCTGTGTATTGCTGAAATGTATAATAAATCCTTTTAAAACATCAAGAGTACTTTTTTGTCGCTTGCTTATTTGCTGTTTCTTTTAACATGCCAAACAGTAGTGGTACATACATCAAATTAATTCATACTATCTTTTGCTTTAAAATGTAAAAAATGGTTTTACAAGTCTATTGCAAAAGGACTAATTAGGTCTTTGCGTGGGGTGAGGGTCATCTAATTAAAGTGGCCTTCTGCAGATTTAATCAATGAAGCACTATGCATCAAATCAGCATCTTCCTGAGGTCATCTGTTGCTGGCCCTAATTTGTTCTGGCCTTCCTTCGCCTCAAGTTTACTCACTCCCCCCCCCCCCCATCCCCCCCATCCCCCATGGCAGGTGTCATGGGTTGTTATAACATTAGACTCTCATGGTTGCTAATGCTGAACATTTGAGATATTTGTGGACTTTCTCCCTGTGGGTTTTATTCCGGGAGCACCTGTTTCCTCCCACATCCCCAAGACATGAATCCAACGGGTAGCTGATATCTTTGATAATGTTTAGTATGAATGACGCAGACACAATTTATCTCTTATATCTAAAGTAACTAACATACAACGGCTGAATTTCAAGATCACGGTTGTTATTTCGACTGCTTAATCTCTCAAAGTAAATTATATAACGGGCACAAAATGCTTTATATAATGCTTTATATTTGTGCCAGTTATATTTAGTGCAAATAGAGTGGTTAACATTTACTTCATGGTAAGCACTCATATTCTTTATTATAGAATGTCAGGCATTAGTGAGTATTATTTAAAAGAAACAAAGTACAATTTTCCTGTAATTATTCCAAGGATGATCTTGGTTTCTGTGGCAACCTCCAACTGGTGAAAACTTCATATTACAACAAAAATTTTATCCTGATGCATCAACACGTAATGATTACACAGAGCAAGTTGTGAAGTGACAGGTGTTTAATAAGTGTGTAAGGTTTCTTTGTTGTCCTATTCTATTGTCTGCTTTCAATTGCAGATTGCCTTTGTAAATAAAATGGCAGCTTCATCCTAACTGGAATATTTTCCATTTCTTGAAATCAGATAGCTGAAACGTACGCATTCCTCCCAAGAGAAGCAGTGACAAGGTTTCTAATGAGCTGCACTGAATGTCAAAAACGAATGCACATAAACCCAAATAGTGTGGACTCAAAAGGTAAATATAAAAGACTGCTGAACCTCGTAACTTTCTGCAGGAGCAGTTTTATTACTGATGTCCGGAATCAATAAATCATTATGCACTTTATTTCATACATTTTTCAGAAAATGAAAGACCTTCATCACTGGCTGGGGTGATAGATTATAACATGCCCATAACTGCCACATACCTGAAACAGATGAAACTCCAATTTATGTGTGGATCTCAAGAACTGGTAGGTTTGACTAAATACAAATGTTTCACATTTATGTATTATGTGATTTTGATCTGGTATAGTTCACAAAACTCATTTCTGCAAATATTTCAAAATTGGTGTTATCTTGATAACCTCAATAATATATTAAGTACAATTGGAAAATGTAAAATATTGTGACCAAGAACTTTCCATAGATTTTTGGGGATACTTACAAACGTCTTTGTTATAAAACTTATGGCCAAGAAGTTCACATTCATGTTTGTGTTGGTGAATGAATCACACACCTCATTTCCTTTATGCTGTTTAATAAATGTTCCTTTACTGATGTGGTTTAAGAGAGAGAATCAAGAATATGTAAATGTTGTATGTACACACAATGGAACAATTAATTATTCCAATTCTTTGAAAAAACAGAATTACAAATCCTTAAAGTATGGAAAACAATATTCCCAAAAGCCTGGCCACTGAATGGAAAGGTAAACAAAGATATAGATGCAGCAGGAGGAAATAATGTCGTGTGGAAAAGAGACTAGAAAGAATAAACACTACTTATTTTGTTTCATCCAATAAAGTTCTGCTTCGTAGCGGCCGAATAGCAAAGTATTTTTGCCAAGTCCATTTTCGGATGAGTTGTTGATTATATTTGATCGGGCATCAGTTTGAGACAAGCTTGCCCTCTGGTGTTAGGGATTTGTAATTAATGAAATAATTTGAGAAAAAATTCTATCTGTGGAAATACTATTATTGAGATAAAATAGTTGCATTAAAATATCTGAAAATGTGAACGCTGCACATCTCAATGTTGTCGTTTTGTAATTATCTTCCCAGAATTTATAAACAAAAATAAACTGTAATAGCGATATTCCTCATCCGTTTGGCAACTTTAACATGTATGATATTTAAACTGGCTTAGTGAGTAGTATAGTGTTTTGAAACAAATGTTGCTTTTGTGCAGAGACAATATTTTTTTAAATACAAAATAAATGGGATGATACTTCCTTGAAATGGAAGAAATAAATTTCAGACAATTGCGAATCGCTTTGTTAATGATACCAGAAAGATATGTTAAAACACTAATGCAAGACAGGCCATTGAGGTTTTTTTAAATAATCTACCATTTGCAAAATGTTATGCTGCAAGAAACTCTAGGTGCTGCACATTATTGAATTGCTTACAGAGATATTTTTAATGGCCTGGTTTGCAGAATGGAGAAGGATTGGATTTGTGAATCCGTTTGGAAATGAGTCTTTACTGAGGCTGGTGATGCCATTTGAGAGAGAATGGGAAGGAGGAGGAGAGGTGGGGGTTGGAGGGATAAGAGGTGGGAGGGGAGGAATAGGTGGGGGGGAGAAGAGGTGTGGGGGGGAGAGAAGAGGTGGGGGGGGGAGAAGAGGTGGGGGGGGGAGTGTGAGAATGTGTGACGTTCTGCACAGCTGCTTGGAAATAACATCACCAGAATTTATGATAAAAATGTGAATTTGTAAAGGCATGGTGTCTTGGCAATTGACCCTGAATTGCAAATTTACAAGTTTGGTGCATCTCAGAATTATTGTTGCAAATATCTAGTTGTTTTATTAACTTTATATTATTTCTCATACCTCTGGGTCTGCAAAGCATTTTTTCCCCTTTTATTTTGCACCAGAAACATTTTTTTTAATTTTGGTGCTATAGTTTCTGGTTTAGACTCTGGGTTGTAAGAAGACTTTTTCATTTTGAATAGTGGAATTGTTGTGCGATTGCTCTCTGTGTCGGTTCACGGTGGACATGATGCACTGAGAATGATCTCTGAATATATCAAATACATCAACAACAGATAATCCTATGACATTTTCGCCACCTCCAAAGGGATCCCACCACTGGCCACATCTTCCCATCTCCTCCCCTTTCAGCTTTCCGCAGAGACCGCTCCCTCCGTGACTCCCTGGTCAATTTGTCCCTTCCCAACCAAACTACTCCCTCCCCTGGTACTTTCCCTTGCAACCACAGGAAATACTACACTTGTCGCTTTACCTCCCCCCTTGACAACATCCAAAGACCCAAGCAGTTTTTCCAGGTGAGGCAGAGGTTCACCTGCACCTCCTCCAACCTGATCTATTGCATCCACTGCTCTAGGTGTCAGCTGCTCTACATCAAGCGTAGGCCTGGTGTTCACTTTGCCCAACATCTCCGCTTGGTTCGCACTAACCAACCTGATCTCCCGGTGGCCCAGCACTTCAGAGTGGGTCCCACTGCAAATTGGAGGAGCAGCACCTCATATTTTGCTTAGGCAGTTTACACCCCAGCGGTATGAACAATTTCAGGTAGTCCTTGCTTTCTCCCTACTTCCCCTCCCCTTCCCAGCTCTCCCAAAGCCTACTGCCTCTGCCTCTTCCTTTCTTCTTCCCGCCCCCCCCCCCCCCACCTACACATCAGTCTGAAGACGGGTCTCAACCCGAAACGTCACCTATTCCTTCGCTCCATAGATGCTGCCTCACGCGCTGAGGTTCTCCAGCATTTTTGTCTACCTCTGAATTCATCAATTTGTGGCACAAATGTCTGCAAGCGGATCAAAGTGTAATGTGCTGTGGAGCCAGTTATCATTAGAAATTACAAGCCTTTGGTTGTGACCAACTCCCCCAACACTTGGGATCCAAAAGGACAACAGTCGAGAAATTGTTATGTAATGCTGCTGTTATTATTAATGCTACATGCATGATTTCTCAAAAACTGTATTTAAATAAAGCTGGGAATCTACCATGTGCATCTTGAAGCATGCAGATTTATTTTGAGGTCCTCGAAAAGACCAATGCCTGAAGATGCACAATGTGGCGGATATGGTGTTTGGGGGCCCTGAGAAGAGCATCATGTTGTAACTGGGAATCAATTTTGGCTAGTTCTTAAAAATGTAATCTTCAATAAGACTTATCCGAGTAGATATCCAATAATGGGTTTGACAGCCTAGGATTAAGTACAGTACATCTGATCTGTTTGGATAGCATGCAAAACAAAGCTTTTTCAGTGTACCTCTGTACATGTGACAATAATAAAGCTGAACCTAGATCTGCTCAGGCCTTTATAAGTTATACAAAAGTTGGCCACTAACACTATGAGGTCCTGCATCTACATGAAGAACCCTTACCATCTTCAGACCATGCTTTTCATAAGGTCACAAGTAATAGGAGAAGAATTAGGCCATTCAGCCCATCAAGTCTACTCCGCCATTCAATCATGGCTAATCTATCTCTCCCTCCTAACCCCATTCTCCTGCCTTCTCCCCATAACCCCTGACACCCATACAGTTGACAATCATGTAACAGTTGTCCACACACTGTGTGCAAGTATGAGATGTATGAGAGACAGGATATGGAAAGATATTTTCAGGCTTTTAGATCAATGTGGTAAGTTCCCGATTGTACTTTGCTCTATTTTCATGGATATTCAATGTAGAACATAGAACATAGAACATAGAAATTAGGTGCAGGAGAGCCTGCACCGCCATTCAATATGATCATGGCTGATCATCCAACTCAGTATCCCGTACCTGCCTTCTCTCCATACCCTCTGATCCCCTTAGCCACAAGGGCGACATCTAACTCGTAATGTATGTTACAAGACAAAAATTCTAGACAGTTGACTATGTAGATTTAAAAAAATTGGTGAGGTTTGCCTAACAGTGATGAAACTTGAAGTTGCACAGAGAAATTTGTGCAGTTTATAGGAGAGATATTTTTGCAGCGTGGTGTGCCCAGAACCAGTGTAAGTGACAAAAACATTCTTCCATCAATTAAACTGAAAACCCCTTATTCCAGCTGAAACTAAAATAAACCAGGAAGTATAAATTCATCATGAATTATGTACAGAGAAGAAAATGAAAGGAAAGAGAACATTTTAAGAACAAGAGAAATGGGATAAAAAAGTAATGAATAAATCGTAAAAAAACGATGCCAAACTTGAGCGTGAAATTTCCGGTTCAAATTTCTTTGCTTACAAAGATATTATGCCATCAAAGTGTCACATACAACTGATTGGATTAGTTTTTGAAATATGTTTGATCATATCTTAACTTTTACATCGTGCATGTGACTCTATATATTAGGAATTGTTACATTGGAGCTGTTGAAAAATCAGGGCCATTGTCTTACTATCTATTTACATAATTATCACATATGCAGATGCTGGTTTAATAGACACAAAGTGCTGGAGGTACTCAGCAGGTCAGGCAGCATCTCTGGAGAACCCAGGTGATGTTTCAGGTCGGGACCATTCTTCATGCTTCAGATCCCGGCCCAAAACATCACCCATCCAAGTAAGAAATAGGATTGGCCGTCTACTGTATTCCAGGTGGGATTGGTGAATGTATGTGGCCCATAGACTGCCATTTGTACACTTGGGGCTCTGGCATTATGTCAAGACTTGTGTATTTACATTCATTTGACATTTGTCAAAGCCTGTTGTATGCTCATTGGCTTGTGCAATGGATCCTGACATTTTCAGGACAGGAGGAGATACAACAGCTGCAATACCCTTAATTTTTCTGTGGATAGTATTCATTTTAATATCAGCAAAAAAGATATACATTAATTGTTTACAAAAGCACTTTCCCTTGTGTTGTTTAAGAAAGAACTGCAGATGCAGTTTGTGTGTTATTGCATTAAAGGGTCTGTAACGCTGCAGGAAGTAAGTATTTAATTGTTCCGTTGCCGGGACACATGATAATGAAACACTCTTAACACTTGACAAGGTAAGTTAGTAGTCGAAATGTTTAAGAAGGAACTGCAGATGCTGGAAAAATCAAAGGTTGACAAAAATGCTGGAGAAACTCAGTGGGTGAGACAGCGTCTATGGAGCAAAGGAATTCCTTCACTCTGTGGATGCTGCCTCACCCGCTGAGTTTCTCCAGCATTTTTGTCTACCTTCCCTTGTGTTGGGAACTCACACACCCATCATTATGCAACCAGGATATAATTGTGAATACTTCATATTTTCTAATGACATAGAAGGATGTCATTTAGAAACATAGAAAACATAGAAAAATAGGTGCAGGAGTAGGCCATTCGGCCCTTCGAGCCTGCACCGCCATTCAATATGATCATGGCTGATCATCCAACTCAGTATCCCGTACCTGCCTTCTCTCCATACCCCCTGATCCGTTTAGCCACAAGAGCCACATCCAACTCCCTCTTGAATATAGCCAATGAACTGGCCTCAACGACCTTCTGTGGCAATCAAGTGTATCCCAGTGCTAAGTATTCCCATCGTTACCAATCTCTTTCACTCACTCAACACCTAGTTTTATTTAGTGACACAGCATGGAAACAAGCCCTTCAGTCCACTGAGTCCATGCTGACCATCGCTCATCCGTTTACACTAGTTCTATGTTATCTCACGTTCTCATCCATTCCCCACATACTAGGGGCAATTTACAGAGGCCAATGAACTATAAACCCATCCGTCTTGGGGATATGGGAGGAAACAGGTGCTCCCAGAATAAAACACACAGGGAGAAAGTCCACAAAGACCGCACCCAAGGTCAGGATAAACCCATCTCTGGAGCTGTGAGGCAGCAGCTCTATGAGCTGCACCACTGTGCTGTGAACTGATCATACTGCCACCCACTTAAAATGGGGAAAATCTACAGTGATGTATTTTAGAATGTGGGAAGAAACAGGAGCAGTGGAAGAATCTCATGCACTGACAGGGAAAAAGTGCAAATTCCACACATTGTCCCTGGTGCCAAATTGAAATTCTCTGTAGCAGCGGCCTGAACTGATGTACCACCCGTCTCCAAGTTATCCAGAAAGATGTTGGGAGAATCTGAATGATATCAACATTGTTGAGGTGCTTGGCCATTCATAGGTCACACTGAGGTGCTTGATCATTTATTATTCCAGATACAGTGCATGTAGATCAAGTTTAACATTAAAAAATGGGGAACCGACGAAATTCCGATGCTGGTTTATGAAAAAAGATACAAAGTGATGGAGTAACTAAGCGGGGCAGGCAGCATCTCTGAAGCCGCATGGATAGGTGATGTATTGGGTTGGGATACTTCTTCAGACTGATATTTACTTTTTACCCGAAATGTCACCTATCCATGTTCTCCAGAGATGCTGAGTTACTCCATCACTTTATTTTTTGGGGGGGTAAACCAGTATCTGCAGTACCTTCTGTCTGTTTTTTAAAAATTATTATTATTTTTTTAATTATTATTTTTTTTTAATTTATTTATTAGAAGTAAGTACATTACATTTTAATGGTACCTTTTTACAGGTTCCCAGTATTATTAAAACATTCTTTGTACAACTTCCTTTTTTATTTAGAAAGAAATGAGAAAGAAAGAAGTATTGAAGAGTGAAGAATAGTCTAGTGAGTGTAGTGTAAAGAGATAAGTGAGAAAGTGAAACAGAAAGGAGATTCTCACACGCCACAGGTCGATATATATATATATATTTTTGTTCTTAATCATTTTGTCACTCAAACCCAGAATTTTTAATTTTACGATGTTATTACACCCCATGAATCCACAAGATCAATAAATGGAGGCCAACTTATTAAGAATTGGTCTTTTTTTTCTATTAGGAGAAGTCTCATTTCTTCCAAATGGGCCGTTTCCAACATATTACCAATCCACATTTTGAGTGTTGGTATAGTAGCCTTTTACCAGAATTTGAGTATGAGTTTTTTTTCTCGCTATTATTAAACCATAATTAATAAATGAGATTTGGGATATATTTAATTTGTTTCCATCTCCTAATACTCCAAAGATAATAATTTCTGTCTGTTTTTAAATGTAAAATTAATCTTGATTATCTAATCATTAAAGCATTGGTGTGTCCCTGCTTTCAAGAAGTGGGGTCCCAAATGTGATCTGTGACTTAGTCAGTGAACCACATTTTGGAATGGGAATTGAATATTGATTGGTCACATTATGGCCTGACTCGGCAACTCGAACACCCAGGAACGAAGGAGTCTGCAGAGGGTGATAGATACTGACCTCCCCACCTTCAATGGGATTTATGGTAGGCAATGCCTCAAAAAAGCAGCCAATATCACCAAAGAATCACACTTTATTTTAGAGAAACAGGCCCTTTGGCCCACTGAGTCCATGCCGACCAGCTATCACCTCGTAGACTAGCACTATCCTCCTACACACAAGGGATAATTTACAGAAGTCAATTAACCTACAAACTTGCACATCTTTGGAGTGTGGGAGGAAACCGGAGCACCAGGAGAAAACCCACACGGTCACAGGGAGAACGTGCAAACTCCGTACAGACAGCACTCACCCTCAGGATCGAACGTGGGTCTCTAGTGCTGTAAGGCAGCAACTCTACCAGCTGCGCCACCGTGCCACCCATTCATCCTGACGCTCTCATCCCGCTCCCATTAGTGGGAAGAAGGCACAGGTGCATGAAACCGTGAACACCAGGATCAAGAACAAATTCTTCCCAGGAACCAAATGGATCTTGAACACTATACAACACCAACCTGAGCAACTATGAACTTCCATGGACTGGCTTTGGTTGCACTGCACTTGGTTTTTTTTCCCCACTAGTATTGTGGTTATTAATTTATATCACCTATGTGTATTGTAAGAAATAAGAATGCCATTGTTAGGTTATTGGTACATATGACAATTAACTCTTAGATCCAAATCTACTGGCAGAGAGGGAGGGAGAGAATGAGAAGTTAGGAGGGTGAGAAGGAGAGGTTGGGATGGAGGGAGGGGAGGAAAGGAAGGGGGAAAGAGGGGGGGAAGGGAAATGATGAGAGAGGGAGAGAGATGGAAGGCAAGAGATGGATGGCAGGAGAGGGAAAAAGAGGGAGGGGGGAGAGGGGGGGAGAGGGGGAGAGGGGGAGGAGGAGGGGGGGGAGAGAGAAGAGAGAGAGAAGGGGAGAGGAGGGAGGGGAAAGGGGGAGAGGAGAGCGAGAGAGAGAGGGGGAGAGGGTGGATGAAGAAAAGGGGGTAGAGAAAGAGGGGAGAGAACGAGCGAGATAAGAGGTTGGGAAGGAGGGGAGGGGGAGAGAGGGATGGCAAGGGAGAGCAGGATGGACGGAGAGAGTGGGGGGAGGGCTGGAAGGGGGGGGAGGAGGGCAGAGGGCACAGGGCACAGGGCACAGCCCCCGCCGGGGTCCCGGTTACCTGAGGCCTCCCCCCTGTGGCGGCGCCTCGGGCCCGTTGCTAGGCAGCGGCGCTGTCCGCTCCCGCCTACGGTGGCCGCCGGCGGCCAAAGGAGCGGCCCGGCCCGGCCCGGCCCGCCTGACGTCAGCGCCCCCTGCTCCATCCCCATCTGTCAGCTGCCGCTGCGCGCCCGCCCGCCCGCACCGCCCGCCAGTCCGCCGGCCCGCTGTGTCTCGCCGGCTTCCCCTTCACCACCCTCCATCCTCTCCCTCAGCTCGGAGCACCCAACCCACACCCGGCACGGAGGCGCCAGACTCCCCGCCAGAGGAGAGCCGGTGGCGGCGGCGGCGGCGGTGCTGCTTTGGGTGAGTGAGTGCGGGCTGTCGTGTGAGGGGAGTGAGAGGGAGCAGCGTTGGGTCTGAGGGAGGGGGAGGCAGGGCCAGGGGGAGCCCTGGACTAGACTTGGCTTCCAAATGCAATGACCTGATCCATTTTGTCTAGGAAGCTTACTTATTAAATGTCTGCAGCGTAGCTGACGGAGAAGTCTAATCTCAGCAAAACAAAACCTCATTTCTTTTCAGGAATTGATCGCATGTGGGCTTGTGTTTTTATTTTAAAGTATCCAATGTTTTCATTTCCAGCTTTTTTTAAAAATTAAAGACATAACAGTGGTTATGTCTTTGATACGAATTTTCTTTTATTTCCATATGTCAGTTAAAATCCTTCGTAGTTTGATTTAATAAAATACACGAGCGGTACATATTCGTTTTATCTTCATTCTCTTCCCTCTCGTCCGTTGTATTTAGAGTGAAGTCAGTGCGCCTATTTAATCGTCTTTACATTTCATTATTGTCAAGGGTCGCGATTGCATTTTACATGTTATCCCCGAATATATCCTTAAAAAGTTAGTTTCCATTAGTAATTCCACCACGTTTACAGAAAAGGAAAAGGTACAAATCGATGAAACTGCTGCAGCCTCATCAATCCATCATTAAATATTCTTTTTGTAAATTGATTTTTCTCTACTAGGGTTTCCAAATTGAGCCTCTCCCAAGATGTTGTTAAATATATTGTCTGTGTGATACTGTGCAATATAATGTACACAACTTTTTTCAGTGAGTAAGCAGAAAGTAGGGTACAGTATTTCATACTTGAAACACTATATTTTATGGTCTGTTATAAGAATGCAGAATTGACATTTTTTGGATGTTTCTGACAGATTTAATAATTCATTGTAAATGGGTTTTGTTTTCGATAGATTAGTTCAGTGTCAGCTAAAAATGTGTATAAAAAGCAAATAAGAATAGCAGTTCATATTTACACAATACATTCGCAATTGGATGTATTGGAATACATCCTCATATATTGGAATAGTTTCAGTGAAAACTGCATCTTTGAAACTTTTGAGACTTTTCAAGTTTGCTTTCATGTATGCAAGATATTGTGAGCTACATAGGCTATAAACAGCAAATAGTGAGTATTTGAAAATACTTTGGATTTGTGGTTTGTCGGTTGTCTTTTGAGATTCCTGGCCAGGTAATTAAAACTACTTGTAAATAATGGAAACTCTTGCTTTTTCCAAGGAAAGAAACATAGATAGCCTAGTTTCTCATACGAATATGTTATGAAAAGAAAAAAAAGAAAGCATCTCTTTTTATCATGAGTTCTCTGTTAGTTATTAATCCAAAGCCTGATAATAATTGTGGCATCTCTTTATTGTTTTATAATTTAGCTAAAGACCTCAATCTCTTTTGTATTAAATCATCATTTTATTGAATGTCTCAACAAGGGAAGTCTAGTTTAATTTATGATTAAACCAATGTGAAAGGTCAAGACCATTAATGCAAGCCATAACCAGATTGAAGCCGAAAAGGAAAGACATTATTACTTGATGTTGCTCACTCTTTGTGTAAATTAAAGTTTGTGTTTGTAAACGAGATTACACATGGAAGTGAAAGGAGGATGTGTAGGTTACTGAAAAGGTGATTTTTTTGGTGCTTTTTTAAAATTCAATTTTTAAGACTTATTCAATGAATGAAGTTCACAATTGATGTACTTCACCAATGTGGACTTGTCATCACCTATTTGTCATTAATCAGTCAGCATCTGTTTTTCATACTAACTGAATTAAGTTTCATTTTTGTCCATATATTTAATAGGGGAATATATATTTTAATCAGTTATCTACTTGATCATTAAAAAATTCTTAGTTTATGCATACATCTTGCATACCACTGTCAATGTGGGTCTATGTTGTATGCCTGCATCATCTGTAGCAGGGATATTCGCTCAACAGTTGGACTTGCAGTGGGCAAAGTAAACAATTGCTTCTAAAATGAACCATTTTCCTAATGAGACAGCATAAAGGAAGTTTAACTGGAGTTATCAGAAAATAAAAGGCAACACAAGCAACTGCAGGTGTTGAGATTTTGAGCAAAGGACAAAAGGAACAGCAGTTCAGGCAACATCTGTAAAGTCACAGAGAGCATCTTTTTGGTCATGACCCTTTAGAATGAGGGTGTAAGGGGGAGAAAGCTGGAAACGAGAGGTGGGGAGACAAAGGCTGGTAAGTGATAGGTAGATACAGGTGAAGGGGGAACTGATTAACAGATCGATAGAGTGACGGGTTGGAGGTGAAAAGGAGACAACAGATGTCAAATAAGGAGCGTAGAGGTGAAAAGTAAACCTAGATATGTGTGGATGGGGACAATGGGGAGAGAAAGGGGTGGGTGGGGTGTAGAAAAAAAAATGAGGGACAAAATGCTGCTCGTGCAGCATCTCTTTCATACCCGAAACGTCACCTATCCACGTTCTCTAGAGATGTTGCCTGACATGCTGCGTTACCCCAGCAATTTGTGTCCTTTTGTATATTAAGCAGCATCTGTTGTTCCTTGTTTCCATAAGGAAATGAGGGATTTGGGGATGGGAGATGAGAAAAGAAAAGGCACTGTATTCTCATAATCACTTGTTATGTCAAATGCAAGAGTTAATGCATGGAGCAAAAATGGTGTTGGTGTAATGGGGAGTGTCAGCTAGGGCAATGGACGGCAGCAGGCTTTCCTTTAGGAATATCATAGGATTTACCATGTCCACCTGAATGGACTTGGGCATTAGGTCAATTCCTTCAATAAAAAAACGTCCTGTAATAATCTCTTTGTACTGTGCTGAAACTCAGCATCGCTTGGTTGTCTTTAAATTCCACAATGAACCTTCAACCTGCAACTTTACCATGACAAATGAAAACAATTGAAATTTAGTTTTGATTATTGCTGCATAAATTATGAAAATTCATTGCCCCGTAATGTGATTTACTTCAACCCCCAGTTTAATAGTCTCCAACAATAGTGTGGTTTTGTTTATAATTGTACGACTTACTGAAACAATAACATATGATAGCATAAAATGTAGAATGTAGCTTTAATTCCTGCTTTGCACAGAATTCCTGCTCTTTGCCATACTGATTTTAAGAAAATATAGTGAAGCTATATTTTGCTATAGAATGTGGGGAATTATCAAACATAGAGTCAGTCTAAAGGCATGTTCATGTACATCTCCAATAAGCTGGCTGGAGATTAGCACCGAGGAAGCTTGAAGCAGGCCATCTGCTTGTTCCTGTTACAGGAGGTGAAGGATATGAGAGATCAGAAGGTGGAGGGTTGGCGGGGCGAAGCAGTGAATATAAAATAATTCAACAATTTTGGTTGCTGCCACACTGCACTCTGATTTGATTTCTCCACAAAAATTGACATGAAAATAGCTACAGCATGTCATTAAACTGCTCAATAACTCAAAAATTGTAATGATTTCGAAAATATATGTAATGTTAAATGGGAGTAGTACACCAAGCTTTGGGCTGAATTGTAATGAAAGAGTTAAGTACTATGCTTTTGAACGGCATTCTGCCAAGCAAGCAGTGGAAGGGTGGTTTCCTTTGGCAATCTTGCAATAAAGAATGTGACTGTAAGCTGCAAATGGCTGGCAAGTTGTTAATGATTCCCAACAAATTGGGATGTGTGTATGTGAATGTGAGGAAAATGCTTCATTGCTCACAAATGTATTGAAGTTCGCAACTAATAGAACATAGAGCATAGAAAAGTGCAACATAGGAACAGATCCTTTAGCCCACAATATCCATGCTGAACATGCTGCCAAGATAACCTTTCTGCACAGAATCCATATCCCTCTATTTTCTGAATGTCTATATGCAAATTAAAAGCCTCTTAAATGCCACTGTCGTGTCTGCCTCCACCACCACCCCTGGCAGCACATTCCAGCCACAAGTTCCAAATAACTTGCCCCACACATCTCCTTTAAACTTTGCTCCTCTCGCCTTAGCACCATACTGCCTAGTCTTTGACATTTCCATCCAGGGAAAATAGTTTTGACAATTTGCCCTCTCTGTGCCGATCATAGTTTTGTATACCTCTATCAGGCTCCCCTTAACCACTGGCATTCTAGACAAAGCAATCCAAGTTTGTCCAACCTCTCCTTGCAGTTAATACCTCTTAATCCAGGCTCTTAAACCTCTTCTCGCCCTCTCCAAAGCTTCCCTATCCTGTATAAGGGTGACCAGAACTTAACACAATACCATGTATTTTGTCAGAGAAATTCAGTAATATGTCGACATGTGAAGGTACATCAGTACAGTATATTTCCTGTATTGAAATATTCAATGATTGACTCGACTGTATAAAGTTAAGAGTAACTTCAACAGACATAGTATGATGAGCTAATTGAATTTTAATTATTCACAAATTTTCTCCATTCCGTTGCATGTTCCAAAATGGAAATTATTGGAGTTTTTGTTTTCAACAAGATAGTTCATATGCTGGATTCCATTGGAAGCAATATGGAATGTGATGACTTTGATGGTTGTGATAAATATCTGAACTTTGCTGTCGACCTTTCCCTTGTGCAGCTTAGTGGGTGGCATCGAGCAGAGCAAAGGATATTTTCATTAAAAGAATGAGAAAAAAACCAAGATGTTGGGAATATGGGGAGTTGAATACCATTTTTTTTTTTTTGGTGGTTTATTTCCCAGATTTTTCTTCCATGCAAATTTTGACTTCGTACTAGCTTCATCTTGATGGGAAAGAAAAAAAAATCATAAAAATGGCATTCTGTGTTGTCCTGACACATCATCAAGAACTGTGCTTATTTAGGCGCAAGTCATCATATAACCCACTTGTTATTTTCCTTGTTCTGTCTGATCCAGTTTGTGCCTTAGCACTAAAGGCTTTTAAGATTTGTTTTGTTATATCTTAATTTTTGGCTATTAAGATGGACATCATGGTGAGAAAGTAGTTATTGCGCATATTTAAATAGTTTTAAATATTCTTTTTAGGGATATGGCTCAGAAAATCAAGTATAAAATTGTCATTCTTTACCTTTCCTCGTATTTAAACATGAAAACATTGGAATCGTTTTGTCTTGTTAATTTATAAAGTTTTCTCAGCTCCTTTCAAGTTGTATCTATGTTTTGTGAAATAAATTCTTATATATTCAGATTGGGGTTATTGAGTATAGTGTTGAGCCTTTTTAACTGTCGATGCTGAATCTTGAGCAAAACACAAGGTACTGGTGGAACTCAGCGGGTCTGACAGCATCTGTGGAGGGAATGGATAGGTGATGTTTCAGGTCAGGACCTTTCCTCAGACTTATATTTACTAAATACATCAATGATGTTATCACTGTACATTATACACTTTTGATGAATGACCTGATAAAAGTGTCAATTTTAAGAGCATCCTGGGAATGAAAGCAGAGGTACCATTACCCCTTAAATTATTGTTTTAAAGAAAGATGTTCCTAAAAAAAATGGTGGCTAGCTAAAAGAGTGCCTATGTGTATGAAAGGAGTGGAGCATTCAGGAAACTATAGACTATTCAACTTAATATCATTATAAAAAAGGTAGAGTCCATATTAAAGAAGAAATAGAATAGACATCAGAAAAATTAGAGCATAATGATTTTTAATTTGGTTTCAAGAAGGGTGATCTTGATTGACCAATCTTTAATAATTCTGTGAACAGGTAACTTAGTGAGTAGTGGAGTAATACTGTTGGTGTGATTTATTTAGATTTCCAAGGGGTCTTTGATAACATGCTTCATAATGAATGAATTAATAAGCCTTAGCATATGGTGTCAGGAGACAGTTAATGAAATGGCCAGCTAACTTGCTTCAAGACAAGCAGACTGTAAAGGTAATAACTACTCTGACAGCACAAGCTAGAAAGTAGGATTTTACAAGATCAGTGTTTGGATTCCTATTTATCCCCAATTTATACCAATGATTTTGATTTCAAAATTAAGAACACCGGTTCTAAATTTGTGGGTAACTGTATTATAAGTGGGGGGGTGGTCGGTACTGAACAAATGATAAGACATAAACTGCAGAAAGGGAACATAAATGAATTTCAGCACTAGCACTTGTGTGATTGCATTTTGGTGCAAAGATGAAATTAGATTTTATTTGATAAATTAGAATCATGAAGAACAATGGGACTAGGGTAAAAAATACACTAATCGCTATATCTAGCAATACAAATGGATAAGATGTAAAATAAACAATCTGGGGACAAGGATTTTGTTTTAGAGAGTTATAATTGAAAAATAATGAAGATTCTTGGTTAGCTGATGGTATGAGGTACTGAAGAAGTTTCACAAAAATGCGAAGTTAAGCCTTTCAGCAATGAATGAAACACAAGGTGCTGGAGGATCTCAGTAGGCCAGGCCAGGCAGCATCTTTGAAGGGAACAGACTGGCGATATTGCAGGTCGGAACCCTTCTACAGACTGATTGTAGTCAGAGGCAGAGAGCACAAAGTGGTGGGGGCTGGACAAAGTCTGGCCAAGAAAGAAAGATGGGTCTCTTTTCCAATGGAATAGGACTGATCCAGTAGAGATCTTTATGTTTTGGTAAGAGTAGAGGAGTGCTTCAATGTGCAAAAATCAAAATGAATTCAAACAGGGTATTCGGAAGAAACTCATTATCCTAAGATTGGTGAGAGAGTGGAATTCTCTTAAAGCCGAGTATTTGGGATGCATGTAAGTGCAGGGATGTAAAATTATGTTAGGGGAAGAACAGAGGGTAATGGTAAGGTAAAGAAATTGTGAGGGAGTTTGTGTGGATTTTAAGCACTGATATGCGCTGGTTGGCCCAAAACTCTTTCTGTGGTGTATATACTATTTAATTACCATAGCAACCTAGTGATAACTACGATACGAATTAAAAGGGTGAATAATTTATATGAAAATTCTTTAAGCCTTTCTAGGCTGCTCTGAGAGAAGGTTGCACTTAGGCCACTAATCTGTGTCATTACTTACACAGCAAAGAAGAATGAGAGGTAACAGCAAACCAATTGAACCATTAGTGTTGCAGCTTGTCACTCGCTTTCAAGATTTGCTGAAAGAGTGGAGCTGCAATAATTTCATTTTTTCCATGTTTTTAGTCTTTATAGATTTGTTTCTTGGAAAATAAATTTGATTTATTTCCTCTGAAATTTACCAGGCTATAAAATATTGAAGAAATGTGATAATGATATATTTTGTTGTTCACCATGCATTGGGGGAATATACTTAAAAGACATGATAACACACATAAAAATCTTTCAATCTTTGGATATAACAGGACCAAGCCAATTTTTTCCCCTTAATGTTGGGATGAAAAACATGTTGGGATGGGGTAACACAAAAGCAACTGTAGAGTTGCTGCCTTACAGCGCCAGAAACCCAGGCTCCATCCTGATTACGGGTAATGTCTGTACTGAGTTTTTACGTTCTCCATGTGACTGTGTGGGTGTTCCCCAGGTTCTCCAGTTTCCTCCCACACTCCCAAGACGTGCATGTCTGTAGGTTAATTGGATTTGGTGAAAATTGTAAATGGATCCTGGTTTGTAGGATAGTGCTAGTATGCGGGGATTGCTGGTCGGCCTGGATTCGATGTGCCAAAGGGCTTGTTTCTGCACTGTATCTCCTCACTAAACTAAATTAAGAGAAAGATGAAGTTCTACAGACAGAGTTGTCTCTCTTATAAATGCACATGATTAGTAAATGTAGTCATTCATTGTTCCATTTATTATGACACATAATATTAAATTTATATGCCTGGATTAAAATACAATAATTTGTCCATTTTGAAGTGCATTTTTGCTTCAGTTAACTGAAGTAAGGGATGCTTGGATTTGTACAGTGTGTTTAACTTTTGAATAATACTTTACCTAAAATCAATTTGGGAGATTCCTACTGACATTCCTCCAGATCATGGAATGAAGTACCCTGTCCAGTTTAAAGAAGCTTTGGTTCATAAAGATTCTCTACCCCAAAATCTCTTTGGACTTTCTGAAATATTTCAGTCTTTCACCTCTCCTCCATCTGAGTGTTTTGGGGGCTTTCTGCTCTTTTGGCGAGCATTTTGTGGCAGGTCTAGTTGTGGCTTTGTTCTACTGTGCTACTACTGTGCTTGCTTCTGGCTGGAATTGCCAAAGAGCAGTGTGAATTCATATTCCCAGTAATTATTTTCCACCTTATGTTAGAAGCGCACACATTTGCATTTATTGTGCGCACTTGGCAATGTCATTACATACTGACAGTATTCAGTGAAATGTAGCTGGACCTAATCAACAGATGTTGGTAATTATGAATACATTTTCTCTTGTAGGATGGAAGTTCAGTGAGCAGCGATGATTTTGATATGAGCAACACCACATGGATTTCAACTGACCAGTTTGTGAATTCTGATATAAGCCCCAGTCAAGAAGAAAAAATGCACAGCCCTCAGAACCTACACAACCAGGAAGATGGTAAGTCTCCTGTCTAAAATGAAAGTCGTGCAAGCTGGGATTAATGTGGCTAACTTTGTGGCTGGTCAGTTAAAGTGAAAACTCCATTTTGGATGATGTAAAGAAAGAAATATTAAACTGAATCCATCTTTCTTCTTAAGTGGATAAACTCATCGGGAGTATTCTTTTAAAAAGAGAATGGGGATACTTTTCCAGTATCCTGCCTATCAATTATGCATCCAAAAATGTTTCCACGATAATTGACTAGATAATTAGGGAAGAATGAATTTGCATTTATACATCGAGTATCTCAAGTGCTTTACACACAGTGAATGTTGCAACGTTAGGGGATTTAGAAAGCAGTTTATAATCATTAGGACCCTTCAGACAGATGGGGTGGCATCAGAAAGATGTTGTGGAGTATTAGATGGCAAACATGCAGCAAAGTGATCATTGTGGCAGTGTAGGTGCGGAAGTGTCTGTGGGAGCATTCAGCCACATGATCAAAGAGGAGAAAATCCAGCAATAAGAAAACCCATTGGATTCACCAGTTCACCAGTTATAGGAGTAGAATTAGGCCATTCTGCCCATCAAGTCTACTCCACCATTCAATCATGGCTGATCTCTACCTCCTAATCCCATTTTCCTGCCTTCTCCCCATAACCCTTGACACCCGTTCTAATTGAGAATTTGTCTTTCTCTGCCTTAAAAATATCCACTGACTTGTCCTCCACAGCCCTCTGTCGCAATGAGTTCCACAGATTAACTACTCTCTGACTATAGAAGTTAATCCTCAACTCCTTTCTAAAAGAGCACCCTTTATTTTTGAGGCTACACTTCTGGTCCGAGACTCTCCCACCAGTGGAAACATCATTTTCACATCCACCCTATCTATGCCTTTCATTATTCTGTAAGTTTCAATGAGGTCCCCACCTCGGTCTTCTAAACAAGACGAGTAGAGACCCAGTGCTGTCAAACACTCATCATATACTAACCCAGTCATTTCTGGAATCATTCTTATAAATGTCCTCTGGACCCACTCCAGAGCCAGCACACCCTTCCTCAGATATGGGGCCAAAATTTCAGCTCAGTACTCCAAATGTGGCCTGACCAGCACCTTATAGAGCCTCAACATTACGTCTCTGTTTTTGTATTCCAGTCCTCTTGATATAAATGCTAGCACTGAATTTGCGTTCCCTCCACCGATTCGACTTGAAAATTAACATTTTGGGAGTCCTGCACCAGCACTCACTATTGCACCTCACTATGCCAAAGATTGAACACCAAATAAGTTACAAAATAACTTATTTCTGGAAAGATGGAGATAGTCCACTCTAACTGAAGCTAAAGTACTCTGTGGCCAATTGCCCCTTTTATTGTGAAGAGCCTGGGGTGCTCATGTGCTTCAGATGAACAAAAAGCATCGCATCAGAGGCAATAAGCTATGCATTACATAACCGATTATGCCATTGCACAATTTCCTTGGACTCTACATTTGACCATTGTATTTGTATGTTGGACCTGGAACAATATTGCAGAAGTGGCCAATTTGTACACAGTGGGCCCAAATGGTTTTTCTCCAATGAGGTTAAAATTAAATTAATTTACATAACAAATGCCAAAGAATTTGCAGGCCAATCATCTCATAATTTAAATTTATTTTTGAAAGATTCTTTTTGAAAAGCATAGAAGTATTTTCGGATATTCAAACATTGTATGGTTGGCTGGGGGTTAAGTTGCTGGAGTCACAGCCGGAGTTTAGAACCTTTAATCCAGAGACATTGGTGTCAATTCCACTTTAACGACCATGATCTTGAATGTAAAGAAAACTTATAACTGCACCCTTGAGCTAGCAAATAGTGATAAATTACCACTTGGATCATTAAAGTTGCCTTCTCATCCTGAGATGTGAATGTGTGACCCCCAAGTCCGTCAATAAGGTTGTTGTCAATTGCCCTTGAACTGAGAAGTTTGGGGCGTACAATAAATTCTGGAATTGCCAGCTTTAACCCTGAATAAATTCTACTACGTGTGTCAAATAAAATGTGAACAATAGACTCTAGACTTTACTTTAGACTTTAGAGATACAGCGTGGAAACAGGCCCTTCGGCCCACCGAGTCCGCACTGACCATCGATCACCCCATACACTGACACTATCCTACACACTAGGAACAATTTACAATTTTACCAAAGCCAACCAATCTACAAACCTACACACCTTTGAAGTGTTGGAGGAGACCGGAGCACCCAGAGAAAATCACAAGGCGAACATACAAACTCCGTACAGATAGTGCCCGTAGTCAGGATCGAGCCTGTGTCTCTGGCACTGCAGGGCAGCAGCTTTACTCTACGCCTTTATGCTGTCCAAAATGTAACTAATTTTACTTTTTGCATTATTCTAATGCCCTTTCAGAAAATGCTCAAAACCATACATACCTGGTGGTCAATAATCACCCATGAGTGTCTTTTTATGGGGAGTAAGTCCGAACTCCTGAAGAGAGGTTAGCTTCAGAATTACACACCTGGCAATTAACATTTCATGATATACTTTCTTATCTTATTTGTGAGCCAGTCAGGTCAAGGATATTTGGTGCATTATTGATGCACAGGTGTTCCTTCCTCTACACATCAAGTAACACAGCAAACTGTGCAGTAACTTGTAGGATGCTTGTTCCTGGGTCAGTATTGTATTTTTGCAAACTATTTACAATTAGTTGGTTAAACTCCAGCTGTATCCATGTGTATACTTGGCTTTCCAAAGCTTTTGTTCTTGGCTAGCTCCAGTAGGTGGGTTTATATTGTGGTCGGCAGAGATTGTGTTCTGTATTCAAGCTGCCATTGTGAGGTTTTCTCCAGTTAGGTGTCTCATTGATGATGATGATGATGATAATAAGATAGACAAAAATGCTGGAGAAACTCAGCAGGTGAGGAAGATCTGTGGAGCGAAGGAATAGGTGACATTTTGGGTCGAGACCCTTCTGAAGAAGCTCCATTTATTACATATTCGCTCCATAGATGCTGCCTCACCCGTTGAGTTTCTCCAGCATTTTGTCTACCTTCGATTTTTCCAGCATCTGCAGTTCCTTCTTAAACATGATAATAGTATCATTTGTGTATTTAAAAGCAGCTCCCGGTGTTATCGGTGTATAGCAATGATTTTATCATGGTAAACTTGAATGTTAGTTCCAACTCATGAAATGGTGATGTGACTTTAATGTTTTTGCCACTAGTCATTGGATGTACAGGCCTGGCAAGATCAGAAGATAAAAGGGAAGGCAGCAAGGGACTACGGGAGTTAGTCACTTTCAGTTAATGAGTATCCTGTTTACCATGGTTTTATTTAACTTCTGGGAATTCTAAAGTGAAATAAAAGTAAGACTTGTAAATGGCATATTTCTTACGTAGTAATGTCAAGCCCCCAAGCCCAGGTAACATCCTGGTGAACCTCTTTTGCAGTCATTCCAACTTAACTACATCTCTTGAACAAAGACCTTGAGTTTTTGATGCGAAGAGGAGGAGGTGGACTGGGCTTTTCCCATTTTATAGTTTTTTTTCCTACAGTGTTATCAAAGCCACCATGCTGTATGCAGCGCTGTGGCTTAGGTGAGAATGTCTGATGAAGCCTGTAACTTGCTGGAAGCTGCATTAACTTGATCATTTAATTATAAGGACTTGCTCTGCTTTACATAAATGATACCATTGGCCAGTAAAAACACATTTTTACCAGGGATGTGATTTAGCGGTACAAGCATGAATGCATGCAGGTGAATTGCTAAGGAGTAATCCCTTACCCGTACTTTCTGCTTCTGATCTCCCATCCAGTTGCCAAACACAGGGTTATCTCCAATTCCACATACTCTTTTTCTTTGATAATCTCCTGAGCCGAGCTGCAGCAAATGCCTTAGTCCACACAGACAATATGCCTAAGCCCTTGCCTGTCCACAATGTTACTAACCTTGTCAAATGATTCAACTAGATTAGTCAGACATGATTTACCCTTCACAAAATCCTTTTCAAGTGTGCAGTCATTCTGGCTTTGAGGATAGATTCCTGTAAAATTCCTGCAATTAATCTTAAACTAATAGGTTTATAGTTACATGGGTTCTTTGTTTCTTATTAATGTATTTATTACATATTTGTGTGTTATTTACGTTAATGGGCCTGTTAAGCTTCAGCATGCAGAGAAATTTCATTGTTCCATAGCCGGCATGTATGACAATTAAACTCTCTTGACTCTTTTTAATAAACGAATGATATTCCAATCTAATCCAAGAGAGCCTTGGAAAATTACGATTACAGCAGATTCAAGTTTAATCATTTTATTTAAAAGGCACGCTGATCTCATACTGAAATCTTCTCACTGGTTTTCCATAGATTTACCCATTAATAATTCAGCCAGGTTTTCTGTAGCTAATTTATTTCTCATCTGCCATTTGCCTCTTACTTAAGAACTTGTTTTTTTTCTCTCGCTTCTTCACAAACCGAAAAAACCCACATTCAAACAATATTTGCAAAATGCCTTTTTAGTACCTGAGTTTGAAGTGCTGCTGTGGTTGCTCATGGCGCAGTTCATTGGTTTATTCCCCTCCATTGGTTTGAACAGAGGTGAAAGTTTGCATCACCTCAGACCTGCTCTCATAAGCAGAAAAGAGTGGAAGATTGTTGCGGGAAAATCAAATCATAGAATCTGATATTTAATTATAGTACTTCATTTCCCTCAAAGAATTCCATCTCATCCAGAATTATCTGCTCTGTGTGTTCCCAGTCTTTTAAGCACATCTTATTTAACTACTTAATTGTAATCAAATTTCTGTAATTTCTTTACATTTGCCGTGACATTGGCGGCATCCTTACTTTTAGTGTTATATATACTGCAAATGTTTCTGTTAGAAAGAATTGCTTGACTTTTAGACCCAGTCCCTACAGGATGCCAGTGTGAATCTGGTTCAAAAATGAATGCATCACATCCATTGTCAAATAAAAGAGTAGAGATTAGAGCAAGAGTGTGATGTAATGGACATTGAGATGCATTTGGGGGATTTAACTGTGGATAAAACTAGAACTGCTTAAAAAATATATCCTAAACTATTAAAAGAGACAAGGTGGGATGTGGAAGTGGTAGGTTCCTGGAATGCACTGTCAGGGGTGGTGGTGGAAGCAGATACGATAGTGAGATTTGAAAAGCTTTTAGATAGGTGCATGGATATGCAGGGAATGAAAGGATATGTATCACACACACAGAACAGATTATTTTAATTAGGCATCTTGTTTCACACAGATATTGTTTCAATGTTGAGGCCATAACTGAGCAAGTTTTAAGATAAGGTAAACACAAAATGCTGGAGTAACTCAGCAGGACAGGCAGCATCTCTGGAGAAAAGGAATTGGTAGCGTTTTGAGAACTGACAGCCGCAGGCGTTAGAAGAAGAGGATGTTCTTGCCTCAGAGATCCCTAGGTTTTTATGGAGAGCTTTCATCAAGCTACAGCAAGCCATTATCCCACACCATTTGAGATTGCTGAAGCATTTCCAGCAATTAGATTGGATTGGAATTGTATTTAACTGATGTTGAATCGTGTCAAAGTCAAACTCTACACCTACTGAGGGAGCTTTCAGATTTTGTGATTCAATTAATCATATCCATCCTCATCACAAAAATCAAACTGTTACAACTTTCCTGGGTTCCCTGCTGTTGGGAAAGATTGGGAGCTTGTAGAACGATTGTAGAATCTTAGTGCCTCGAAATTCAAAATTGTTTCGCTGAACACCTTCGCTCAGTCCGCCTGATCTCCCGGTTGCTAAACACTTTAATTCTCCTTCCCATTCCCACACAGACCTTTCTGTCCTAGGCCTCCTCCATTTTCAGAGTGACGCTAAATGGAAATTGGAGGAACAGCATCTCATATTTTGCTTGGGCAGCTTACAGCCCAGTGATATGAATATTGATTTCTCTAAATTCAGATAACCCCAGCATTCCCTCTCTATATCCCTCCCCCACCCAAGTCACACTAGCTTCTCCTTTTCACCCAGCCAACTAACAACGGCCTGTTTCCTTTATCATCATTACTTTTTTGCATATCTTTCATTCATAGTTCTTTTATATTTTTACATCATCGCTTATATCTCCCGTTTCCCTTATCCCTAAGCAGTCTGAAGAAGGGTCTCGACCCAAAACGTCACCCATTCCTTCTCACCAGAGATGCTGCTGGTCCCGCTGAGTTACTCCAGTTTTTTGTGTCAATGTTCCATTTACATTACACTTTCTATGAAGAACTTGCCCCTTGGGTCTCATTTCAATCTTTCTGTCCTTGCCTTAAACCTGTGCCCGCTAGTTCGGGACTCCACGACCCTGGAGAAAAAGACTGTGATCATTCATTTTATCAATGCTTCTCATGAATTGTATACCTCCATCAGATCAGCCCTCAGTATCGTACACACCTGGGAATAAAAGTCCCAGTTTACCCAGCCTCTGCTTATAATTCACGCCGTTGAGTCCAGGTAACCCCCTGGTGAACTTTTTCTGCGCTCTTTCCAGTTTAATGGCATCCTTCCTACAGCAGGATGACCAGAACTGCCGGTAATGCTCTAGTGGTGTTCCCAACAATCTTTTGCACAACGTAGCATGACATCCTAGCGTCTGTACTCAAACCCTCACTGATGAAGGCAAGCGTATTAAATGCCGCCTTCACCATTCTACCTGTGTTGTCGCTTTGTTTTCTTCCACTGCCCATTTTGTAATCCAACTAGCTGTTTTATTTGGTCCCTATGAGCCTTTACTGTTCTGATCAATGGGACTTTGTCAAACTTGCTAAACTGCTTGTAGGCATTGTCTGATATGCTATCCTCATTGACCATCCTTGTAACTTCAGATAGCCCATGCTTTCTCTCTCCTTCCCCTTCCCCTTTCCAGTTCTCCCACTAGTCTTAATGTCTCCTACATTCTATCCCTGTCCCACCCCCTCCCCTGACATAAGTCTGAAGAAGGGTCTCGACCCGAAACGTTGCCCATTCCTTCTCTCCATAGATGCTGCCTCACGCATTGAGTTACTCCAGCATTTTGTGTCGACCCGCCTTGTAACCTTTGAGTATTCAGTCAAGTTACTCGGGGGCACAGCCCTCTCTTTACAAACACGGGCTGACCATCCTCGAAAAAACCGTGCCTGATTGATGCGGCCCTGCGAAAAAACCTGTAGGTACTTTATCATTTACTTTTCTAATAAAAATGAAATGGCTGAATATAAAGCTGGACTTTCATCTTGCCATTTTTGAATACAAGGGTATTTAACATTTTTGAGTTGACATCGAACACTGTTCACTCTGTCACAGATTGTTCTTTGACCCACAATAACTGCAATAAAATGCACTGTGGCTGAATTCCAATTCTTGTTGTAAACTTCACTCATAAAATTTTTATGAGCCAGATGCTCTTGGGAAAAATTATTAACTTCAAGCACTTACACCGTGCAGCAAGAATTGATGCTTTTGGTGTGGAAATCCATTTTGACAATGCAAGCCATCTTGTATTCCTTCTTTCCATTTATTTGATTTTTCATTTGTTACTTTATTAGAAGCAAAGAATCAGAATATAATCAAAATTAATTTTTGCTATTATTATTGCAAAAGATAGTGCCATTTATTATTTCTGTAAACTTCATAATATCTCCTGTAAGTTTAATTATGAATGGTGCATCAGGGGATGTTTGAAACTAATTCCTCGAGGTTGTATTTGGTGTGTCACAGCCAGTATTTGTAAAAACTGTCATAAAGGATGGTTATTCATCTCTAAAAACCTGACTGAATGGAATGACATTTCTAACTGCGTAGCTTTTAGAGCTGCCTTATTAAATTTAGAGCAATGGTATAAAGCAAATAATTGTTGTTACTGAATTATAGCGCTTTGTTATTAGTCAGAGTTGTACAGCACGGAAACAGACCCTTCGGCCCAACTTGTCCATGCCAACCTAAATGCCGGTCTGAGCTAGTTGTATTTGCCCGTTTGGCCCATATCCCTCAAAGCTTTTCCTATCCATGTACCTGTCCAAATCTATTGTACCTGCCGCTTCCTCTAATAGAACATTCCATATACTGTCCCTCGGGTTCCTATAAATCATTCCCCCTTCACTTTAAACCTATGCCCTCTTGATTCCCCTACCCTGGGGAAACGACACTGTACATTCACTCTTATCTATTTCCCTCATGAGATCGCCACCTGACTGAGATCACCTTCTGCGCTTCAGGTCCTAGCCTGCCCAACCTCTCGCTATAGCTCCAGCCCCAACAAATGGATTATATACTTTCCAGAGTCAGTGACGAAGGGGAACCTTGCAGCATGATGGGAAATGGATTCAACCTATCTATTCCCCTTATAATTTTATACACCTTTGTCAAATCGCCCCTCGCCCCTGTTTGTGTTGAGTTTTTCACCAAGGCGTACTCTGCGTACAGGAGGAATATTTATATTCATTAATAGATTCCATGTATTGAATGATCTCACTACACCATTGTCTACATCTCTCGTTTCCCTTTTCCCTAACTAGTCTGAAGAAGGGTCTCGACCCGAAACGTCACCCATTCCTTCTCTCCAGAGATGCTGCCTGTCCCGCTGAGTTACTCCAGCTTTTTGTGTCCATCTTCAGTTTAAACCAGCATCTGCAGTTCCTTCCTACAGTTTGTCCGCTCCACTGCAAAATCTCTGCAAGGTTAAAACTCTAAGTAATTATTTGTACGACTATATTGTGTACCCCATAGTCTGTTGATCACTTGTAGATTCAACACTTCCCAATCATTTGATTGAGTAAAAGGGTTTAAATGATTTGGCTGTTTAAGTGTGTAATTCCTCTGTGATTGTTATCTCGGTGCATTCATTGTCCTGGCTCTCATTGTTTGAGCTGAAGACTAAAAGATTCAAGACGCTCTGGAGTAGATTAAATGTTTAAGAAAGAACTGCAAATGCTGGAAAAATCGAAGGTAGACAAAAAAGCTGGAGAAACTCAGCAGGTGAGGCAGCATCTATGGAGCGAAGTAATAGGCGACGTTTCGGTTCTCGATCTGAAACGTCGCCTATTCCTTCGCTCCATAGAAGCTGCCTCACCCGCTGAGTTTCGCCAGCTTTTTTGTCTACCCAAGATGCTGTGGTGTGCTTCTCGCAGATGTGGAGGTCTAATGGAATACTCCTGTCAAAGAACAGTTTACATTGTGTGGGAAGCAGATAGGAAGATCAGTATATTGGCTATAAGATGCATGAGCCTGTTTGAATCGTATGGTAATGGAGCAGATCTTGCAATCTTCATGTAAATTTAAGTTGAAGAGCTAGAGAACGTTGATGGGTTTCCCTCAAGGTAATCTTGGGATAAGGCAGACAGACCTCCTATTTCTTGCTCCAGTTTCATCAGACAAGACATTTTTATAGCTGAAAAGCATATTGCCAGTGGGCACTTTACTTTATTGTACCTTTTCACAGAATTCCACCCTTAAGAGCAAAAGACTGTTCATCCTGACACTATAAAATTCTGTGGGGTGGGGGGGAAATGGTATTTATTTAAAATAACATATAGATTTGCAATAGAAGACACTGTAAATGTATTTGGGAACCCTCCATCTCTCAACAATCTTCAGGGTAATTGTAAATTAACTCATGGGCAAATTTAAAAGGTTCCACGTTTCAAAGTTAAACCATTCATTTGGACTTGCTTTTCTAAACATTAACTAAAATTGAGATCTTTTCAAAAACAATTAACAAAAAAAAATTGACTGTGGAATTGTTATCAAAATGGGTATTTCCTTTGCATGATATTTATTTTTAAAAGTTGCTTATGATCCAGGTCATTCAACTTCACTGTCAAAAGTGATTAACAGTAATTAAAGCCATAGGCCCCACAAAATATTCACAAAATGAACCCAGCTGTTACTGATGTAGTAGCCTCGGCAAAGGCTAAAAATAGTTTTCCCTTGAATATGTCAACCCTCGATTCTCTGTCCACTATGACCCGGGATAAATCTGCAAAAGAATAGGAAACGGCCTAGATAAAGATGCTAAGTGCTGCAAACAGTTAGAGCCCATTAAGTTATAAATCAGACCCATATAATTAGAGTTTTAAGCCTAATTACAAGGTGAAAGTCAGGGAGGAAAGGAAATAAGCTAAAAATGGACGGCCACATTAAGCAATTTGGTTGGAAAATTATTTTAAAGAAAAAATATTAAGTGATATCAGCTTGATGCACATAAAAAGATTAAATTGATGTTACAACATCCCTATCTTCAGGATTAGTGACATGAGGCTTTAACCATGGGACAAGAGCCTTTAAATAAATTGCAGAAACTAAACACTATGAGAAAAATGTTCGAGGACCATTTTGAAAAAGACAATTTCAGTAAAGATAGCTTTTGTTGCTATTATCCTTCAGAAAAGTAGGGAACATACACTGTACTGTATAATTTAAAACAAGACATTTTGGAAACCCTGCCAAACAGCACAAAAGCCTATTTGTTATTTTCAAGGTTGTAAGTGTAATATTTCAATGGCTCATACATTCTTCACAAATACTATCTGGGGAGTGATTGTGAAAGAGGATTTATGTGTCAAAATGATTCTTTCTTCAGTGGCAACAAAGAAAACTGGAATTCTTGAGAGGATTTCTTGTGTAGCAAAGCACCAATGGATCTACTGAAATACAAATGTTTTAGGTTTTTTTTCTGGATTAAGGTTCTCTGCTGTTAAAATGTAGCACTGCAGCCTTAATCTGTAACCTTGGGGAAGAGGCAATTTGACATTTAATGGATTGAATGGAAGATTTTAGAAATAAGTCGTTTAAATATGATAGAATAGAATATTTTAGCCCAAAAAAAAAGTCAAGAGGCCACATTCGCCAGTGCAGCTTTTCTATACATTTTACTGCTCTCAGCACGCCACCTTCATGCTAACTGTGAAATGTAATGATTGGAGGGTCAAGGCCATGCTGACCATGCCATTAATTAGCCGGACATTTCAGCTGGCTCCTGTTAAAACTAACAAGTATTGCTTAATACTCTGAGTCTCGACCCGAAACGTCACCCATTCCTTCTCTCCAGAGTTGCTGCCTGTCCCACTAAGTTACTCCAGTTTTTTTTGTGCCTATCTTCGGTTTAAACCAGCATTTGCAGTTCCTTCCTACACAAGTATTACTTAAAGGTGGTTGGCATTTCTTAAAGGGTAAGTATTGGTCGGGACTTTGCAATTGAGGCTGACGTAGAAAACAGAAAAAGAATGTGACACGCAAGAGAGCAAGCTGCTAGGCTTGTGCTTGTCGCATTGATATAGCGGAAGAAGCAGCAAGGGAAAGAGAAGATTTTATCCACAGGAGACTTGGAGGAACTGCAGGTGCTGAGAAAACAGGGTAACACGACAGCCATGGAGCCAACACCGTGCCTCAGTTAAGAATTGCTTAAAGTTCAGTGGCCTTATTTCCAATGATTACTCTATACTTGAGTATCTTCAATTCCTTCCTACACAATCAGGAGGCTTCCTTGTGTTCCTAGCATTAGCTTTACAAGCCTTGCGTCCATATATTTAAGACTCTCAATACTCCAGGGAGTGCAGACACCAGTCACCCAGATATTCACTAACACGTGCCTTACTCTTTGAAGAAGGGTGCCGACCTGAAATGTAGCTTGTCCACCCACTCTGCGGATGTTGCCTGACCCGCTGAGTTCCCCGAACACTTGTGATTTGCTCAAGATTTCAGTGTCTGCTGTCTTTTATGTCTCTGGCTACGTCCCTGAAAGTTTAGTGCATGCTAACGCTCTTGCCAGAATAGTATCTGAAGTGACATGACCCACAAGTGCCACTGTGCCATCAGTGTCATTCTGGTTCTCGCAAGGCATCTGTAGCATCCACGTAAAAGATGCCAAAGCTCCAAATTTTGCACAAAAAGATGCATACTTTTACTGAGTATAAATGAAAACAGGAAAAATTCAATGATAAAACTTGTAGAAGTTGACAGCTGCTGAGGAAAAAGTCATTGTAACATTTGGGTTTACAAAATGCATGGGCATAATTTAGTATGTGTAGGAAAGAACTGCAAATGCTGGTTTAAATCGAAGATAGACAAAAAATGATGGAGTAACTCAGCGGGACAGGCAGCATCTCTGGAGAGAAGGAATGGGCGACGTTTCGGGTCGAGACCCTTCAGACTGACATCAGGGGAGTGGGCGGTACATAGATAAGGAAGTGTATAGATAAGGAAGTGTAAGGTGTGAAAACAGAATTAAGGGAATGTAGATCAAGGAAGCGTATTGATAAGGAAGTGTAAGATGTGAAGACAGGACTAAGGGAATATAGATCAAGGAAGATGTAGAATTTAAGATACCGGCTACCAAGACAGATGTGTACAGCAATTCATTCTTCCCCCGCACAATTAAAGCATGGAATAGTCTTCACCCTACCATAGTTACTCAACCAGACGCAACTAAATTTAAAGTAGCTCCAATAATCCTTTTTTGCTTAAGTCTACCCTCTGCCACCTCCAGTTTAAATTCCATTTGGAATATTTTGGAGGACCAAGAAACAAGAAGATCATTGTTTGTTGGGAGAAGGTATCATAGAAACATAGAAAATAGGTGCATGAGTAGGCCATTCAGCCCTACGAGCCAGCACCGCCATTCAAAATGATCATGGTTGATCATCCAGAATCGGTATCCCATTCCTGCTTTCTCCCCATACCCCTTGATTCCATTAGCCCTAAGAGCTATATATCCAACTTTCTCTTTAATACATCTAGTAAATTGGCCTCCATTACCTTCTGTTGCAGAAGAGTCCACAGAATCACAACTCTCTGGGTGAAAATGCTTTTCCTCATCTCAGTCCTAAATGGCCTACCCCTTATTCTTAAACTGTGTACCCTGGTTCTGGACTCCCCCAACATCGGGAACATTTTTCCTGCATCTAGCCTGTCAAATCCCTTAATTTTATATGTTTCTATATAAGATTCCCTCTCATCCTTCTAAATTCCAGTGAATATAAGCCCAGTCAATCAATAATTTTATCTTATGTCAGTCCCGCTATCCTGGTAATTAACCTGGTTATGCTGCACTCCCTCATATTCAGCACCTCATATTTGGCCTGGGCAGCCTACACCCCAGTGGTATGAACATTGATTTTTTCTAACTTCAAGTGGACCTTGCTTTCCCTCTCTATCCCCTCCCCTTCCCAGTCTTAAGGGCCTGTCCCACTTGGGCGTTATTTGCGCATCATTTGCACGACATCATTTACGCGTCACGACGCACGACGTAACATCATTTATGTGTGACGTGTGCATGGAGCGTGGTGAGACGTGGTGGCGTAGGCAGCGACGTGCGGTCGCATGCGGCACTCCAGGATTTTGGGATTCACAATATCTTCGTGCGCCACCTGCGTGATGCGCAAATGGCACCCGAGTGGGACAGGCCCTTTAGTCTCCAACTACATTTTATCTGTTTGTTTTGTTGTTATCTTCTCTCAACTAACAATGGTCTACTCTACATCTTCCTTGATCTCCAGTCCCTTGGTCTTCACACCTAACAATTCCCTATCTATACACTTCCTTATCTATGTATTGCCCACTCCCCTCGACCCAAATCGTCACCCATTTCTTCTCTCCAGAGATGCTGCTGAGTCACTCCAGCGTTTTGTGTCTATCTTGGGTACAGTTTAGTTTAGTTTAGAGATACAATGTGGAAACAAGCCCTTCGACCACCGAGTCTGCACCGACTAGCGATTCCCGCACATTAACACAATCCTACACACACTAGGGACAATTTACCAAGCCAATTAAACTACAAACCTGTACGTCTTTGGAGTGTGGCAAGAATGGTGGGAATAGCTGCAGAACCCTCAAATCCAATAGTTTCTCTATTGTTAAACATGTCAATAACACGTCAATTATAATTTGATCAACTGAAGGCGAGGGGATGTAACAGCTAAGTGGCAGGTGATTGTGGAGGCACAATCTGATTGTCAATCCCAGTATCTACATGTTTCAAGGATAATTTTTCTCAAAGCCATGCCTTTGAGCCACATTAAATTAAATGTGTTTTTTGGGTGGTCTCATTGTTTTGTCGATCATTTTATCCTACTATTGCTACTAATCTAAATCTTTTGGTATCTGCTGAGAACATAGTTGCTACCTTTCTAATGCCATGTCTCATTGGACTGTAAGTGTTAAATGTCTTGCGACATAACTTTCAATTAAACCAGATGCCCCACTGTGTCTCTTAGTGCAAGTTGCAACACAGCAATTATTTAGTTTGTAACACTTTTGTTAAAAGGCATGTATGGGCTGATGGCAGGTTACCAACAGGAGCTAAGATGTAGCACTTATTGTGTGGTTTATTACCTCGTTTATCAGATGCAGAGCCATATTCAAACTTACATTGTTGTTTCAGCAAAATTAGTGACTTAATCTGTCACTGCAAATAATTTTTGAATTTAATGGGTGATGAACATTCCCATAGAAATTCATCCCTGATCCAAACCACTAACATGCTCTTTGTTTACTGGAAATATATCATACTCTACATCCATATAAGATGTATTATATTAAAACTACACTTTACATGTTTATGGGTGATATTATCCAAGGTTAAGTACATTTCTAGGCCTTATATCCAAGCTTTAAAATTTTAAATGATTTCCATTTAAAAGGAAAATATATATATATGTACGTGTGTGCTTGCGCGCGCATATATATGTGTGTGTGTGTGTATGCATTTGTGTATATAGATATGAGTGTGTGTGTATATATATATGTGTGTGTGCATGTATATGCATGTATATTTAAAACTAAAACAGCAGAATACCGTATATTGTAGTATGTATGTGTATGTCTATAAATGTATGTGTTTATAAAAAAAACACCATTGAATACAGCATGTCAGGACTCTCGCTTTCCCTGTTTTTTTTCCCTGTTGCCAGCCAGGCAACCTTGGCAGCTTTTTAGGTTGTCAAATGACAGTTTAGGTGGTCATTTAAGATGGCTTGCATGACGCGCGCGATAATCTGCTCGGACGAAGTGCGTAGTTACCAGTCAGAATTATGCTCAATGAAGCATTCACATATTATTTCTGATGCAAATAAAGTCGCAAACTAAACATATTCACCAATCAAGACATGATATATACCACAATGACATGCAGCAAAATTATAAGACAGTATCTCAACTCTTTATACACATTGCAATTAATGCAATTTCTGTTATTTCTTTCCACTTCCAAACAAAAATGTGGTTGGATTATTCAGCGTATGATCAACTTGTGTCAATAAATCCTGGACCATAATGACATATATGCTTAACCATGCACACTACAGATTGATGCAAGCATGTTTTCTGTGAAGGTCCGAAAATTATCATGACATGTCCATAGCATGGGTCGTTATTGCTATTGGTACAGAAACACTCTGGCTTCCCACATAATTTATCCACAATAAAATATACAGGTTGCAAAGAATTTTCTAAAGGCATTTTATGATAATAGCTGTTAAAACTGACTATACCCATCTGACAGGTTAAACATTACACTAACTAACAAGAGTTGGCCAAAAGACATAAATGCAGCAAATGATCTTTTGGTAATATGTTTAAGCGTGTCAAAACGCCACATTACCGGACATTCAGATTAGATGTATGTGTTGTGAACAGCAATGAAGATACCTAGTTTGTAAGCACCAAATTTAAAAATAGTTGATAAACGCTTTTTCTATCATTCCCACTGCAGAATTAACATTAAAATTTCAACTGAAATATCTCCTGACCAAATTTGTGATGTATATGACCGACTGTAGAAGTAAACCCTGGATAAATCCAACGTGTAGTTGTGAATGTTGCTCATCAAAATAACAGTACTGATACTCCATATTGAGAGCATTGATTTGCCGTTAAAATTAATTCTGTAATAACATATCAGGCAGTAGCAGTGACAATCGAACACTGTGGTTTTAATGTTTCACGTGTTCACAATTTAATTAATCCATCTTTTTGGATTAAAACAAATAATAACATTGGGAATTAAAACATAGAAACATAGAAATTAGGTGCAGGAGTAGGCCATTCGGCCCTTCGAGCCTGCACCGACATTCAATCTGAAGAAGGGTCTCGACCCGAAACGTCGCCTATCTCCTTCACTCCTTAGATGCTGCTGCACCCGCTGAGTTTCTCCAGCTTTTTGTGTAACCCTCGATTCTCCAGCATCTGCAGTTCCTTCTTTAACACTTCAATATGATCATGGCTGATCATCCAACTCAGTATCCCGTACCTGCCGTCTCTCCATACCCTCTGATCCCCTTAGCCACAAGGGCCACATCTAACTCCCTCTTAAATATTTGATTGCATTCCATTATAAACATAGTCAATGTTCACTCTGAAGATATTTCCAGCACAATAGGGTCTGGAAGGGTGTGTGAATCAGTGCAGGATGGATAGATGGCGGTGGGGGTGGGGGGGGGGGAGGAGGGGAGGGGGGCGAGTTGAGAAGGCAATAGGTGCGGAATGGATGGATTGAGGCAGGGGAATAGTATGCGTGTTGGTTGGAGTAGGTAAAATTGTGAGTGGAGAGCGCGGGGGATGACAGTGGGGTTGAATGGGGGGGGGGGGATCTGTGCAGGATGGATGGGGGGTGCAGAGCAGGATGAAGGGGAGGAGCAGTGCAGGATGGATGGGAAGGGGGGTCAGCACAGGGAGAGAGAGAGGGAGAGATGGGGGGAGGGGGAGAGAGAAAAAAAAGAGTTGGGAAGGAAGGTCAGCGCTCCTCAGACAACACCGGCATCGTCGCTGCCTTGGCCGTCCCTGTCCATTGCCATGTGCCGCCGCCAAAGGGGGAGGCACTTGGGATCTCCTCGCCACCGCCTTCCCTCCTCCACCAACCAACAGGAACGTGCGGGGCCGAGGGGTGCAGATGCTTCAGATGGCAGAAGCCATCTTCCCCCTGCTTCCCCCTGCCTCTCTCCCGTAATGCCTGCCTTCCTCCCATCCTCCTCCCGGCCTCGTGAGGAGGGAGGGTTTGTTTTGAAAGTGCCGCTGGCCGCTATCAGGCCGGGCGAGGGCCGGGAGGAGATGGAGCCGCTGCTGTGCGGGGCCCGTCATTCGCTCCGACCCTCCATCACGCCACACTTAGCATCTTTCCCACGCATCATAGCCGTCGCCGACACAAAACATCACGTTCCTTTTCTCCAGAGATGCTGCCTGACCCGCTGAGTTACTCCCGTTTTTTTGTGTCTATCTTCAGTATAAACCATTATCTGCGTGCCAAGCCGAGCAAAATGACTCTGCGTTTAGGTTGTCTGGCGGCACTTTGGGTGGTCAGTGGCACCCGGGCAACCGCTAATTTTGAGCCCTGCATTTTAAGCGGCCATTCCGAAGCAACTGCTGCATTTGTTACTTATTTGCTTCTTTTGAAAAAAATCGTTCATAGCATAAGTTTTAGTTTGTAGCATTATTATTTTCTGTGTGAGCTGCATTTAGTCTTGAAAGCGTTGCTTTGAAGTTAGACTCAATGCATGTTAACAGCAGGCATTTGATACCTTAATTAAAACATTTATTTGGACCCGACTTGATTGACTCTCCATCCCAGTTAAAAAGGTTGTAACCTGATTAATAGTTCTTTACAGCAATTTATGAATCTAATCTGAAAACATATATTTGTCTCAAGAGAATATTTTTTCCTTTTATATGCTTTAAATAAAATTCCTACGAAAAAGATGTGGTTAAAAGATGAGAGTTACATTCAGTCATTCTAAGCTGTCTGTGTGGAGAGATTGAATAGAATGAAAGCACTGAGGGTTTGTCTCTGGTTTTATTTGTAAACAGGCAGCTGCTCTTTGTTTGAGACTCATTCAGCACAAACTCCACCCCATTTTTATTGATTTCGCAACTGTTTACTGTCTCCTCTACCGTCCTTTCTTGTACCACAGCCAAGCCAAGAGAAGGCTGCCTGTTTATACATGATTAGAACGGTGAGAACCGCTGTGGATAATTTGGCAAGCAGGATGTGCACACTTAATATCCTGACTGTATTTCAAACTAAATGCTTGTGCTTCTGAGGTCAAAGAACAAAGCCACACTAACCTCTTAGCTGCAAGTCCCATCATAATGAGGCACTCGCTCTGGAACAATGCCCAACCTGAAGATAGTAACACCACATGGCTGCTTTGTGAGTCACGATATGATGCAGCATGTAGGGTCAACCATCAGTAAGATCAAGACATGCTATGTTGGGCCAAGAATCTTTCTCTTATACTAGTGTTATAGTGAGATATTAAGATGGCTTGTTCTTGCTTTGTTAAGGAGGTGGTATAATTTCAAAGTTAATGAATGGTCTGCCTATTGCAAGAAATTATGGGCACATTTTTCACTATTTTTCATCCATTAAATGATAAGTTGCTGCCCATTATTTTCTGCCAAGGATAAGGATTGTTACTATTGGGGAAAAACTATACTGTGCGCAGCTTGTGTGTGTGCATGAGCCTTTCTGATATATAACAAAACAGCGTTCCCAATACAAACTGAAAGTTGGAATGCATGTCTGAAGAAGGGTCCCGACCTGAAACGTCATCTGTCCTTGCTTGCCAGGGCTGCTGTGTGATCGGCTGAGTTACTCCAACACTTTTTTAATTTTGTATGTTGAAATCACTGCAGGATCATCAATTACAGAATAACATTTTTTTTTCCTTGGCAAATAAAACTCTGTATGAATGCCCTTTAAATAATTCTGTTTCTGCGCATTTTTAAGAATGGAGTTAACTTACTAAATTATTAACATTCCACAAAAGATTTGAAACTGACTTTCGGCTTTCCACACTGTTTCCTCTGGTACTGGTGCTGCAAGACAAAATCAATTGCATCAACTTCAGGTAGACTAGAAACAAAACCATTTGGTGACATGTTATGGCAGTCTGAAATGAAAAAGTTGCAGGTTTTGGCCATATTAAGGAGAGGGGGGAGTATAATGTTGTAATTTGCAGCCTACAAAGCAAAGATTGTTTTTGGTATGAGGGAAACATCTCGGTTTAGAGGGACATGAGCCAAACGTGAGTAAGTGGGACTAGTGTAGATGGGGCATCTACGCTAAGCATAGGCAAGTTAGGCTGAAGGGCCCGTTTCCATGCTCTTGACTGACTTCCAATCCATACTGGTCATTTGGCTCTGTGCTAGCTGCATCCACGATCACCAGAGTGCCCTCGTCTGCATTTTGCAAATTGCTGTTGCTGGTGGCATTAAACAAATTAATGAAAAGCTTGCAAGTGAGTTTATTGCAGTGTGAATAACTGATATGCCTGCTGTAAGTGAACAGCTGGAAGTGCATTCAACGTGACACCTGTGCCAGCATTCGGTAAGTGCATTAGTGCACTTGATGTCCTCTATGCTACCAGTGACTTTCACCAATGATTGGATCCGATAGCCGTCCCTACTTTTTAAAAGGTGCCAGGGCAATGTCAGTCGGATTGTTTCCGGAGATGCATTTAAAAAGAGCTGCAACGAAAGAACTGGGACTTTTCGGGCGATGGGTGGTGGGTGTATTGAATGAACTGCCTGCGGCTGTAGTTGAGGCATGTACAACACACTGGGCTTAGATGCAGGTAAAACCAGGGGTCACAGTTTAAGAATAAGGGGTAGGCCATTTAGTGCTGAGATGAGGAAAAACATTTTCACCCAGAGAGTTGTGATTCTGTGGACTCTGGATCTGGAATTCTCTGCCACAGAACGCAGTGGAGGCCAATTCACTGGATGGGTTTCAAGAGAGAGTTAGATATAGTTCAAGGGATATGGGGAGAAAGCAGGAACGGGGTACAGGTGCTCCCCGATTTATGATGCTTCGACCTGCGATATTTCGACTTTACGATCGGCAAATGCTCGGCAACGGCAGCAAACCGCACGTCATTCCCGGTCACGTGATCGCAATGTGTTAAATGTTTTCGACTTGCGATATTTTCGGTTTACGATGGGTTTATCGGAATGTAACCCCATCGTTGGTTGAGGATCAGCTGTACTGATTTAGGATAATCAGCCATGATCATATTGAATGGCGGTGCTGGCTCGAGGGGCCGGATGGCCTACTCCTGCACCTATTTTCTATGCTTGTTTTTAAAAAACAGTTGTTCAGGTACATGGATGGGAAAGATTTAGAGGATAAGGGCCAAAGGTGGCAGATGGGACTAGCTCAGAAGGGGCATGTTGGTCAGATTGGACAAGTTGGGCTGAAGGGCCTATTTTCAAGCTGTTTGACACTATGTGCACAAAAGGTGGTACATACCTGAATGGGATCTCATTCATTCACTGATATTGTGCAATGCACTAGTTACAACCTGGATCAAATAGGCTGGGCACGTGCACTGCAACGCTGTCTTAATACAAATTAATTCCTGGACCGTTGAATCATTCATTGCATAATTTAGTGCAGATCCAATCTTCAAAGTTTAGTATTTTGAAAAAAATATTACATTTTAATTCCAGACATAATGACATGACCTACTTAGAGACCCCAACAAACAAAAAACAGTAAGCATAATCACTGATTCTCTTTTCTCTTTTTCCACAGCAGTTAACAGATTTCAGTGCATTCCAGATAGAAACTTGTACAAGGAGGAGGGAAAGAAAAGTTAGATATTAAATTTCACAAGGTAAAAAATTATCAGTGAATTTGAAACAGATGCATTTTTGTGACTGCTCAGTTACCACACGCAGCAGTACACACAAAGGTCTTTTGTCATTGCAATGAGTAATGTTTTTAAGAGATCTCATTTTACTGTCAGATCACACTTTATTCTGAAGAAATATATGTTATATAATGTGCCCCGCATATAACCCTCCCACGCAAATTTGCAAACTTTAACAATGAAAGACACATCATATTGAGAGACTCAGATTAACACTTTGTTATCCTTGTCAGTATCTTCAATTAGTTAGTACTATATATTGAGCCAGATCCTTCTGGACTGAGCCCCTCACCCAGACATAACCCATTCACACCTCCTATGAAGATGCTGGTGATTTGACCCTCCACACCCAAGTCAAGTCAAGTCAAGTTTATTCGTCACATACACATACGAGATGTGCAGTGAAATGAAAAAACAGATGCCCACAGGTGCCTCAGTCAGTCATTGTATCCCGAGTCTCCACCGACCCATAGAAACATTCAAAACCTGGTGATATGAATTCACGTCAGTGAAAATTAAAAATAATTAAAAGTGGAAAATGCCAACAAACAATTAAAACAGAGTCAAATAAGTCAAGCATTTGCCTGAACATTGCCTGTTCCCACAGAGTAAAGGGCCTGTCCCACCAGCATCCGACTGCATGCGGTTAGCGCGACCTAACATGGTCGCTTGAGGCGTAAGGCCTCGCGGGGCCGGTCCCACTTCGATCACCGGAGGTGCATGGAGTTGTGCGGGGCTGGTCCCGACATCGCGCGGGGCTCCGAAAAACTGACACTGTCCAAACATTCCGCGCGCCATTGGCCTGTCGGTCCGCAGCTGCATTGGGGACGTACACAGCGTCTGGACGGCGTACGCAGCGTCTTGACGTCATACGCCTAGCACGTGGCGTTGCGTGATGATGTCACCGCCCGACGCCGTGCGACGTCCAAATTCAGTCGGCCCATCTCCTGCCCAGCTGATTGGTCAGAATGATGTCGGGGCCAGCCCCGCACAACTCCATACGCCTCCACGGTTCGAATTGGGACAGGCCCCGCGAGGCCGTACGCCTCAAGCGACCACGTTTGGTCACGCTAGACGTGCTGGTGGTCCCCTTCGCCATTTGTTTGCCTGTAGAGCTGAGGACCAAATGTGAAGTAGATCTAGCCCCTCTGTTTAGCATGGCAGTGTTCTACCACTGGACGATGACGATGAGTGCAGAAGTGAGATCGACCGGCTGACTAAATGGTGCCAGCACAACAACCTGGCTCACAATGTCAGTAAAACCAAGGAACTGATTGTGGACTTTGGAAGAGGAAGGATGAGGACCCACAATCCTGTCTATATCGATGGATCGATTTGGAGAGAGTCAAAGACATCAAATTCCTGGGTGTGCATATTTCTGAAGATCTTCTCTGGTCACCAGCACACTGATGCAATTATAAAGAACGCCTCTAACTCCTGTGAAGATTACGGAGATTCAGAATGTCAGAGAGGATTCTCTTGAATTCTACAATGTGTACAGTAGAGAGCGTATTGACTGGTTGCATCACTGCCTGGATCGGCAACTTGAATGCCCAGGAGCGAAAAAGACTGCAAAAAGTTGTGAACACTGCCCAGTCCATCACGGGTTCCGACCTCCCCACCATCGAAGGAATTTACAGGAATCGCTGCCTCAAAAAGGCAGCCAGCATCATCAGAGACTCACACCACCCTGGCCTCGCGCTCATCTCACCCCGGTCTTTTTCATTGGGAAAGAGATACAGAAGCCTAAAATCTGTAACATCCAGATTCAGGAACAGCTTCTTCCCTACGGCCATCAGGTTATTAAACACTACAACCTCCATTAAGCTCTGAACTACATAGACTAGTATTGTTATTATTGTTGTGGGTGTGTGATTATATAGTTTATAGTGTACTATGTTTACATATTCTGTTGTACTACAGGTAAGAATTGCATTGTTCTATCTAGGACATATAATAAAACATTCTTGACCCTTGACAATTAACCTACAATCCTGCATGTCTTTTAGTGTGGGAGGAATCTGGATCTGAATCTGCTGCTGGGCCACTGTTCTGCCCTCCCATATCCATGGTCTTCACAGGTGTTGCCTGACCCACTGAGTTACTCCAGCACTTTGTGTCCTATTCAGATTTAAGGCTATTCTAGCCTTACTCATGTAGCATATCCCTACCTGAGCTCTGAACTGCAATAGACTATATTATTATTTGTTATTTGCACTATATTTGTTATTTATTGAACTTTTTATTTTCTTCCCCGTTAAATACAATGTTTACATATTCACATATTCTGTTGTGCTGCAGTAAGTAAAGGGCCTGTCCCACCAGCATGCAACTCTATGCGATGAGCGCGACCTAACGTGATCGCTTGAGCTGTCCGACGTCGCGGGGCCGGTCCCACTTCGATCGCCGGAGCCGTGCGGAATTGTGTGGAGTTCGTCCCGACATCGCGCGGGGCTCCGAAAAACTGACTATGTTAAAAAATTCCGTGTGGCAACGGCTTGACGGCTCGCAGTCGCCTCGACGCATTACACCCCGTCTCGACGTCGTGCCTCCGTGACCCTCTCTGTAGGTGCCTCCGTGACCCTCTATGTGTGAGGCTCCATAGCCCTCTGTGTGTGTCTCTCTGTGTGCCCCTCTCTGTCCTGGCGAACTTACCTTGAAGACTTCGCTCCAAGTTCGCCTCACTTTGCGCCGCGTTGCGCCACTCACCCGACCTCCGCGCGGCCCTCGCTGCCGGTTTGGTCGCGCTTGCCGCATGTAGGCGCATGCTGGTGGGAACGGCCCTGTACAGGGGATCACCCGACCTCCGCGCGGCCCCCGCTTCTAGTTTGATCGCGCAAATCGCATGGAGTCGGATGCTGGTAGGACAGGCCCTTAAGCATTTCATGGTCCCGTCCGGGACATATGACAATAAAACACTCTTGACTCTTACCTAGGCAAAACACTTCCTCTAAATACAACTGTATATGGTTCTTCCACTTTGCTTCCTGTTGCAGTTTGCGGGGCTTACCAGCTGTACCTTCCTCCCGTGTTCCCCATGCTTACCTGTTCCACATCCTGAAGGCTGAGCACACTGACCCAGACGACCCTGAGACGTAGTGACAAAACCTGGAGCTTTAGCAGAGCTTCAGCTGATGTAATGAGGTGATGTGAGTTCCATGAAATCCACTTGGGAGTACGGACTAACAGCAAAACCCCTCTGTGTTAAAGAAGGAACTTCAGATGCTGGAAAATCGAGGGTTTACACAAAATGCTGGAGAAACTCAGCGGGTGCAGCAGCATCTATGGAGCGAAGGAGATAGGCAACGTTTCAGGCCGAAACCCTTCTTCAGATCCCTCTCCCTTGTTTCCATCTCTCATTTCCATCAAGGTATATTATGTCAAAACCATATTTTTTTAAACACTAAAATACTTATAATCAAAAATGTTAAATATTAAACATTGGACAAGAACAGATAATTCAAATAATTTAACGTATTTTTGCCTTTCTCCTCCTCAGCCCTATATTTCTCATTCAACCCAATGGGCTTGTTTGTAGATCTTGCAGCAGGCTAACTAGTTCAGGGTCAGAGGGCAAATTTCAGCAAGCTCCTGCTTCACCATTAGGCTCCAGTTTTGAAACCAACTAAGGCTGAGAAATGCCAGTCATTCTATGCAGAGTCAGTGAATTCCATGAGCCAACTATTGCAGAAATAACACATTCTGTCTCTTGGAAGTCTCTCCCATTGAGTACACTTCCTAGGAAATTGCACATCATTTAATTCCATGAGTAGCAAAATGAGGAATGGGAAAGTGGAAGTGGGCCGAGGACTGTGTGCAGAACTGGGACAAGAGCATCTTTTCAAAGAGCTTCCTCGTCTGGTTTGAAAATGTGTCTTTGCCAATCTGCAAAAGAAGAACAAAAAGAAAAGTTAAAAAAAAAATTGTCTGCAAGGTTTTCTAGCAGGATTTTTAGATCAGTGGGTAATAAAGGATGAACGAGCTCCCAGAGTTGTCCCTTGCAGGTTGAGTAATTTGGTGGAGTAACTCCCCGTCGGGATATTTGCAATGATAATTGGAATGCCGAGATACATCCATCAGACAATGTCACAACTATATGTTAGGATTTGTAATGAACCAGTTCACGGGGTGTTTTGCCATTAATATTACATTTCACCAAACATTAAGTATAGAAATATGATAAGGCGTCCGCTCCTTCCTGCATTGTGCACTATGACAGAATCTGCTGTTAAAAATCTGGGTATAAATCGAGTTGGTTAATTACAAGGAGATTTGGAAGATAAGATATGACGATTTAACCAGCTGGTTCAGAAATAGGATTTCAACCATCGAATGCAAGGCTCTCACCATATTATAGTGTAAATGTTTGAATCAAGGCCCTTGCCTGAAAAGGCTATTAGGGGTCTACTTAAAATGTAATGGCTGCATTTGCACAGTAGCTTTCTTTATATTGACATCGATTAAAACTCCACAGGCAAACCCTTTTCAACCATCATTGTTTCATTAAGACAAGGCAATAACATTCAGACAATTCCATAAGATGATAACAGTATAGAAATCTTAAATATTTTACCCCTGCAGTGGTAAAGGAGGTAAATTTACAACATTTTGGATCCCCATTTCAGAACCTAAAAGAGATGTGTAGGAAGGAATTTAATTTTTTCAGAATGGCAGGCAGTGACTAGGGTGTGCCGCAAGGCTCGGTGCTGGGACCCCAGTTATTTACAATATATATTAACGATTTAGACGAGGGAATTAAATGTGACATCTCCAAGTTTGCAGATGACACAAAGCTGGGTGGCAGTGTGAGCTGCGATGAGGATGCTATGAGGCTGCAGGGTGACTTGGATAGGTTGGGTGAGTGGGCAGATACATGGCAGATGCAGTAAATGTGGATAAATGTGATGTTATCCACTTTGGTGGAAAGATTATTATCTGAATGGTGTCAGATTAGGAAAAGGGGAGATGGAATGAGACCTGGGTGTACTTGTACATCAGTCACTGAAAATAAGCATGTAGGTACAGCAGGCAGTGAAGAAAGCTAATGGCATGTGGGTCTTCATTGCAAGAGGATTTGAGTTTAAGAGCAAGGAGGTCCTACTGCAGTTGTACAGGGCCCTGGTGAGACCGCACCTGGAGTATTGTGTGCAATTTTGGTCTCCTAATTTGGGGAAGGACATTCTTGTTATTGAAGGAGTGCAGCGTAGGTTCACCAGGTTAATTCCCAGGATGGCGGGACTGACATATGATGAAAGAATGGGTTGACTGGAAATTTAGAAGGGCGAGAGGGAGTCTTATAGAAACATAAAATCTTAAAGGATTGGACAGGCTAGATGCAGGAAAAATGTTCCCGATGTTGGGGGAGTCCAGAACCTGGGGTCACAGTTGAAGAATGCATAGGACTGAGATGAGGAAACATTTTTTTCACCCAGAGAGTTGTGAATCTGTGGAATTCTCTGCCACAGAAGGCAGTGGAGGCCAATTCACTGGATGTTTTCAAGAGAGTTAGCTCTTAGGGCTAAAGAATCATGGGATTTGGGGAAAAAGCAGGAACGGGGTACTGATTTTGGAATATTAGCCATGATCAAAGTGAATGGCGGTGCTGGCTTGAAGGGCTGAATGGCCTACTCCTGCACTTATATTTCTATGTTGTAAAGTTGGGGTCGGATATGATTTATACCACAAACTGTTGAGTGGTCCACATCTTGTGATGTAGCAATCCTTGCTAAGCTTACAGAGAGCGTCTGTCCTATTTAAAAAAACAATTGAAGGATTTATTGTAGAATTTAGGGAAAAAAAACATACCACCCTTCAATTAAAATACCTTGGAAATAGAATAGTCCAATTGTACAAGGAAAAACTGAGACATATATTTAAGAAAATAAAATTCTGTCACTATTGTAAAATCTTTTTCATTTCCTGCTCCTTCCAGCGTGTGAAAGGTTCAGATCTTTTGCTTTCCGATGAATTCTTCCCGATCTGCTGAGGATTTCATGCCTTTAAAGTTTTTGCTTTGAAGTTGGGCACAGCACCAAGGCTGTCCAGTCACTTTTATATTGTTGAGAAATTAAAAACAAAAGAAATGACAATTCAGTTTAACTCCACTCAATTTTACTTAAAGTTACGAATGGATTCTCTAATATGTCTTCATCTAAATTTAACCCTCACCAATACCGCTTAAACCAACAGCATTACAGTGCTATTTGTGGAAGGTTGCTGTGTGCAAATTGATTCCTGTGCTTGTCTTTAAAAGTACTTTATTTGTCGTGTAGAAATTTGAGATACACCAGGTCTGTGAAAAAAGCAACGCATAGAAATACAATCAAGTGATGTTGCTTCAAAGATAGACACAAACGCTGGAGTAACTCAGAGGGACAGGCAGCATCTCTGGAGAGAAGGAATGGGTGACGTTTTGGGTTGAGACCCTTCTTCAGACTGGATCAAAGTTGGGTATATTGATTGAAATGAATGTAGCTTCATTTTTAATTGATATGCGTCCTGGCATATTTTGTCTACTAAAAGGAAGCACTGGTCACAACTTTCTGATGTCCTGATCGCCAAGTACTTATTTCCATTCTCGACTTCTCCCCTCCTTTCTGCCTGTCCAAACTAAGTCCTGCCTGACAGCTGATCACCGACCTTGCCCCTCGACCTCAGTCCCCCACTCTGTGACTGCTCACCCACACTGCGGTGGCTCTGCGGTAGAGTTGCTGCCTTACAGCACTTGCAGCGCCGGAGACTCAGGTTCCATCCTGAATACGGGGGCGATCTGTACGGAGATGTACAGGTTTGTAGGTTAATTAGCTTGGTATAAATGTAAATTGTCCCTAGTGTGTGTAGGATAGTGTTAATGTGCGGGGATCGCTGGTCGATGCAGACTTGGTGGGCCGAAGGGCCTATTTCCTCACTATCACTAAACTAAACTAAACTCCACCTCGTTTCCAGGCCCAGCCTTGGTTTTGTACGGCTAATTTTCCACCGTGGAAAAATGTGTTGCCCTTTCAGTAGTGCTCGAGGCCTTGGGCAAAAGCAAGCTTCTGAAATTAGCAGCAGCAAAGTGACAAAGGCATTCATTAGTTTAAGAAGGAACTGCAGATGCTGGAACAATCGAAGGTACAGACAAAAATTGCTGGAGAAACTCAGCGAGCGAGGCAGCATCTGTGGAGCGAAGGAATGGGTGACGTTTCGGGTCGAGACACCTTCTTCATTCATTAGTGTGCCCCTCACTCTTCCTCAGACACACCCATCTAGGTGTCTTGGAATTTTTCAGCACATGTTTCTTAAAATTTATGCACATCTAATTTGCATGGTTATTATCAATTCTTTAGTCTCAAATGTCCAACAGTTGAGATTTAGTTGGCATGCATTTTCTGTCATTAAAAAAGCACCCATGTAAATCTTATCCATCTTACGGTCTGCTCCTCCGTCTTGGGTGGGAGATTAAATGATGGCGGGTGGATTTTCTGTCAGTCTCCTTCCCCAGCCTGTGCCTCATCCATCACTGGGGGTTAGTGTGAAGTGACATAAACTCTGTCAAGGAGTCAGCAGCAGGCTCGCAGAGAAAGGGGAAAGAGCAAACAGGTGAGAGGGATAAAATGAAATGGAGTACTTTATTGTCACACGTGACAAGGCACAGTGAAATTCTTTGCTTGCATACCCAATGTGTACAAATAGTGGCCATCTAGAGCGCAGACAAAGTATGCCGGCTCCTCCTATTGTTCCCCCCCTCCCCCACCCAGCGGTTCCCCTGCACTGGGGTCCCCATTGTCCATTGTTCTCTTGCTCTCCCTAGTCCCCCCCTCCCCTCCTCATGGTTGGCCCCCCACACCAAGTCCTCCTTTGTTCTTCCCCCCCCCACCCTCCTCATGGTGCCTCAGATTGATTTACCTCCTTGTATAAAGGCTTGATGTAGCGTCGTTGTACTCCAGAATATAATGCTACGCTTGCTTATTATGCGGTGTCTTCATATAGAACACATAAAAGGAAAAATCTTTCTTTGCATTTTGACATCAAAAAAGTTTTTTGATTTGCGGTATGCAGTGTATGTTACATTTAAAATTTGCTTAATTCCAAATTATTAAATAATTTCACTGAAAAATAATACTTTGATCACTAGAATTCAAGGTGCACTGGGTTGTACTGGTGAGAACCACCACAGGCCACAAGAGACAAGTAGGACGTATTTTTGAGAATTTACTTGAATTGAGGCAGTTGTAAAAGTTTTCAAGCCAAGTTTACAATTCCACCAGGGAAAGGTTTGATTAATATTTGCTTTAAGAATAATAAATAATGGCAGATTTTCTGTTCTGTTTTTGTCAACTAAAGGTGCATTAGACGTGATGGGCTCGTACTCAGCTGCTGTCACTGGTGGCACAATATTAAATTTTGTCCGTACACACTTGCGTAGTTCCTTTCATATGCTAAATACGTGAGATAAAAGCAAGCCGTTATCGTATTAGTTGAGGTAAAATAGTGGGTAGAGAGCAAGCAACAGGTTTTGAATTTGAACGATGCTGACTCTTTGCTTTCACTGTTGGCATTCAACCATGTGTATAGACCAATTAGAAAGTACTCCATACATATCACAAAGCCATAATATGTGCAGAGTTTAGAAAGCAAAGTGAATACCAATCGCAAAATCCTGTAACGTGCAAAACCAAGCAGGGCACTCTTTGTTCTGTAGGTGGCTTTGCAGGGGAAAGTGATGAAGACATTGTAACTGATGAACATTGCAAAGCTGATCCAAAAATTGCTCACCCAACGTTAACCACAACCGCACCTCGGCAACGATGACCTACTATGGATTTTGCTTTGGCTATACTACAGATTTCAGCTTTGCTTAATAATGGTCTGGTAACCAAGCAAGACTAATTATCAATTTATAGTATCATTGTATTTATTTGTATGTTATTGCCTTCATGGGACCTGTAAAGTTGCAGCAAGTAAGAATTTTGTTCTCCCCTTGCCGGTAGAAATGACAATTAAACACTCTAGACTTTTGTTTTCAAATCGCTCATCCTTATCTCTATAAACTCCCCAAACCTTCTGAAGAAGGGTCTCAACCCAACATGTCACCCATTCCTTCACTCCAGAGATGCTGCCTGCCATAGAAACAGAAGATTGGTGCAGGAGTGGGCCATTCGGCCCTTCGAGCCAGCTGATCATCCAGAATCAGTACCAAGTTGGGGGTTACACAAAAAGCTGGAGAAACTCAGCGGGTGCAGCAGCATCTAAGGAGCGAAGGAGATAGGCGACGTTTCGGGTCGAAGTTCCTGCTTTCTCCCTGTATCGCTTGATTCAATTAGCCCTAAGAGCCACATCCAACTCTCTCTTGAATACATCCAGTGAATTGGCCTCCACTGCCTTCTGTGGCAGAGAATTCCACAGATTCACAACTCTGGGTGATTTTTTTTTTTTCCCCCTCATCTCAGTCCTAAATGGCCTCCCCCTTATTCTTAAACTATGACCCCTGGTTCTGGGCTCCCCCAACATCAGAAGCATTTTACCTGCATCTAGCTTGTCCAATCCCTTAATAATTGTACATGTTTCTATAAGATCCCCTCTACATCCTTCTAAATTCCAGTGAATACAAGCCGAGTTACTCCTGCATTTTGTGTCCACCTTCTATAATATCTGCACTCATCCTAAATCTTAGCCGATGAGCGTTGTTGAATTTAATTTTTTCCATCGTTGACAGACACTTAGCCGCGAGTGCCTTAAATTAGCTGCCTTCCAAATCTATGCTTTCCCTGGGAGGGCAGGGGGTAGGCACTGAGGGGAATTGGAGCATCTCCTCAAAACCGACCTTTTGCCAGTAGCAGTTAAGGTCACCAGAACCATGAATATTCATACATCCTTCCCCGATATCACAAGGGTGTCAATAACATCACTAGACCTACAGTACCCCCATCCATCAAATTCACACACATGCATTGTTCATCAGTTAAAGAGCCTTTGTCACTTCACTTGTGTCAGATCAGCAATAGAACGAGGGCCCTGCGATTTTTATCATGTTGGGCATTCTCTGCCTGACAGCATGTTGCTAGTGTGTGTGGAATTCCACTCATTGATGTGCAGCTTAAAAGTGTCCAGCAACAGAGTGTCATGTTGATCGTTGCCAGATGTTGAAGTTGACAATTATAATTCTGCTCTCATTTTATGACATTCCCGCTGTTTGACAAAGTAGTAAAACTGGAAGAATTGTTCCTTAGAAAGCTGGAATACCCTTGTCAGCGTTGCATTACTGCCGTGAGCATCGATGAGAAAGATGTAATGAGACAGTAACATAGCTAGTAACCTAACATAGGTGCAGGAGGAGGCCATTCGGCCCTTCGAGCCAACACCGTCATTTATTGTGATCACGGCTGATCGTCCCCAATCAATAACTCGTGACTGCCTTCTCCCCATATCCCTTGATTCCACCAGCCCCGAGAGCTCTATCTACCTCTCTCTTAACTCCATCCAGTGGCTTGGCCTCCTCTGTGGCAGGGAATTCCACAAATTCACAACTCTCTGGGTGAAAAAGTGTTTTCTCACCTCGGTCTTAACTGGCCTCCCCTTTATTCTAAGTCTGTGGCCCCTGGTTCTGGACTCGCCCAACATTGGGAACATTTTTGCTGCATCTAGCTTGTCCAGTCCTTTTAGAATTTGTATGTTTCTATAAGATTCCCCCTCATCCTTCTAAACTCCAGTGAATACAAGCCTAGTCTTTTCAATCTTTGCTCATATGACATTCCCGCCATAGTAGGTCTACCATTGACAATATTTATAGAAATATGTCTCAAAGTGCGCTTACTTTGAAGAAGTTCCCCTCATTGAGATGTTCTCTCACTGCTTCCCCTCTGTGATCCCTGCTGTTTTCCTGCTGTCGACTATGTTCTGACCCAGAATCGCTATTACTGCACCTGCCATTCCCTCGGCCTTTGTCACCTACTCCAAACATCTGCCAAACACCCCCTCACTTACATCCACCTTGGCTTTACCCTACTCCCACTTCTCTTATCCAGCTTTTCCCCTTTTCCCCCACTCCAATCAATTTGAAGGAGGGTGCCAACCAGAAATGTTATCTGCCCATTCCCTCCATAGATGCTACTGGATTCATTGGGGTCCTCCAGCACTTTGTGTTTTGCTCACAATTCCAACATCTGCTGTCTCTTATATCTCCACTTGCACTCTTTCCTGAAGATGTTTTTCCTAATTTAGCAATTTCACAAGAGACCATCACAATTTGTCTATTACAACTTTCTATAGAAAGCGAGCTGTGCAATAATTGGAGCATCAGGAAGGCCTCCGGCACTAAAGGTAAACAAATGTGCCGAGGTTCCACCTTTTGGCCCACAATGACCGTGTTAAACACAAGGCCAGATTAAATTCATCTCCTCTGCCTGCATATGATCCATATCTAAAATATAAATTTGTAATTTGTCCATGAAACTAACATTGATAATACTTTTTTTCAAACTTTTTAAAATTTGATACGCGATAGGAAAGTCTTCTTCTTGCGAATGAAACATAAACCAAAGGAATAGTTAGATCTCAAGCCGGGTGTTGAGTAGCCAGGTTGTTGTCTCTGCGTCAATGTCTGCCGGGTCCTGAGCTCCATTTGGTGGGTGGTAGAGCGGGCACCCAGAGATGACATGGTTGGCTGTCTGTTGTTCTGATAGGAGGTGAAATGACAGGGCTCCATTAATTTATAGCGTGCAACCAGTCAGAACGACTGAAGAGCTGGAGGAATGGCTTAGGTTACTACTTAGGTTAATAATTAGCTAAGCGTTTTAAATTGTCTGTTTACAGTGATGTTTTGCCACTGCTAAATATTTCTGCCGTAGTGTTGCTCTGCAACTGCTAAGTATTTTTGCTGAAGTGAAGGCTAAAATCAGAATCTGATTCCAATATTGGCTTTGCGCCAATTCCAGAACTGGAAAAATAAGAATTAGCACTGAAATGAATTTACTTTGTGCACTGAGGTTTTAGAAATTATCCATTGCCAATTATGCTTTACACATTCACAGAATTGTACAGCATGGCAACAGGCCATTCAGCCCCACTCATCAACGCTGACCAGTGGGCACCCTTCTATGTTAACCCATTGCCCACAACTTGATTCATAGCACTGTCTTCCTAAGCCACTCAAGTGTTCAGGCACATCTTAAATATTTAGGAAGGAACTGCAGATGCTGGTTTAAACCGAAGATAGACACAAAAAGCTGGAGTAACTCAGCGGGACAGGCAGCATCTCTGGAGAGAAGGAATGGGTGACGTTTTGGGACGAGACCCGTCTTCGTAAATGTTATCAGTGATGCAGCTTCAACCACTCTCTCCCCTTGTGTCTACGTCGGTCATTCAGAACATTTTGCTAGATTTCTGCCTGGAATATTTTGTAGCACATGTCTTTGAGTTTGGAAAACAAATCGCACAAGTTGCAGGAAGTAAGAATTTTATTGTTTCATTGCTGCTATAAATGACATTTATTTCCTCATGTATGTGCCTATAACTTGCCAGACTTTGCCCAGCCTTCACCTCTTTTCCAGCTTTCTCTCCCACCCCCCACCACTACAATCAGTGTGTAAAAGGAAAACCGATCCAATACATCACCTATCCAAGCCCACAACATGTTTAAGAAGGAGCTGGAAAATCGAAGGTAAACAAAAGTGCTGGAGCATCTAGATGCTGCTGCACCCGCAGTTGCTCCAGCACTTTTGTCTACTAAGCCCACAACATGACAGTTAAAGACTGTTGTTTTATTTCAAGTATAATGTAGTTCTTCTAGGTCCTGGCCCTTACATCTGCTTCACATGTGTTGAACATTTCCAGTCTTTTCTGTTATTATTTCTAATTTCCAGCATCTAGACAATGTGACATTTATAACCAGTCTGAAGAAAGGTCTTAACCCGAAACGTTACCCATTCCTTCTCTCCAGAGATGCTGCCTGACCCGCCGAGTTACTCCAGCTTTTTGTGGCTATCTTTGCATTTATATTAATACATGCTCACTATTGCCGATTGAATGATCCAACAGTGATGATTGTAGTTTGCACCTCATGCCAATTGGGAATGAGCAATGACTGGCCGCAAAATAAATAAAATCATGAGAAAACTTTTTGTTACAGTTCTATTTGAATGGCGGTGCAGGCTCGAAGGGCCGAATGGCCAATTCCTGCACCTAATTTCTATGTTTCTATTTAATTCCAAAAAGAATGACAAATGAAGTTGTTGGTGTTAAACGATGTAGTGAGCTATCAATTCACTATCATTATCTAAATGTTTATCGTGGCTTCAAAAGCTAAATATCATGTACCTTGATCACATTAAATTGTGAAAGGAGGAATTTTCTGTTGGAGATTCAAAATCATATGAAGAAGGGTTCCTCCCCGAAAGGACACCCATCCCTTTTCACCAGAGATGCTGCTTGATCCGCCCAGTTACTCCAGCACTTTGTGTCCATCTTCAGAACCGTAGGGACCTAGTACCAGGCTTTTAATTTGTACATACTAATGAAGAGTTCAAATTGTAGCTTATTATCTTTTGCTAACTGTTTTTTTTGTAGACCGAAAGACACCAGTGTGTACATCCGTGGGACAGGCAGCATCTCCAGATAGAAGAAATAAGTGCCATTTCGGGTCGAGACCCTTCAGTCTGAATGACTGGCATGTCTTGACCCAAGATGGCACCCATTCCTTCCATCCAGAGATGCTGCATGTCTCGCTGAGTTACTCCAGCATTTTGTGTCTTATCTTTGGTGTAAACCAGCATCAGCTTCCTTCCTACATCAGTGTGTACATTGTTGCATGCTGTTGGTGTCTACAGTGGATCGCTGTCCTATAAGCTGCTTAAGCTGTTTAAGGGCCTGAAAGCCTAATTTAATGAATGACATTTATTTTCTACACTTCAGTCATTTTCTTTTTGTAATATAAAAATTCTAAAAATGTGAAAATCTAGTTGCTAACTTTGTAGAGATGTTGGTATCCTGCACCGGCACATACCGTCACAGAATAAAAACACCATTTGCTGATATTATTGCAATATCTAAGAAATTTGTAGACATTTTTATTGTTTAAAGCTGCTGGACCTAGTCAGAATTATTAACTGACCATTCATTGTCCCGTAGACCATGCACACAAATCCAAGACAATAAGGGCTCTTCAATTGAGATTTCAATTCCAGTCACTAGAACACTACCTCGCATTTCAAATTATGTTGAACAGTGCCATCTTATTTCCTATCCCTAATGAAAAAATCCATTAACTGGAGCATAATTTTGTTTAAAAGCTTTCATTATTCATAATTTATATTTAAATTTGATTGAATATTAAAATGTGCACAGTAGGAGTATCTCCAATGAATACACAAAGGATAACCCATAATTTATTTTGTAATCAGAGATTCCTTCAGAGGCCAGCAAAAGTAAAATTGTATATCTCTTCTTAAATGAAAGAAAAAGGTAATCAGATTAGCGGACATATTTTGGCATTATATTTAAAAACGTGAATCTTTTGTCGGGAAAATGAGCACAGCACTATTTCAGTGCTAATAGTAGTCATTGGTGAAAGGAGCGTTATGTGCCATGTGAGCACTAAATCTAAAACAAAACATCTCCGGTGTCTAACAATTAGAAACAGTGTTGTCTGTGATGCTGCAAAGATGGGGATAATTTGATACAGAAATCACGGTAGATGTGGCTTTATATTGGCATGTGACCCCACAGATAAGCACCAGTTGGAACTCTTGTCACACCAGCCAGTCTTTAGACTTTACTTTAGAGACCAGTGATCACCCCACCCCATACACCAGCACTATCCTACACACTAGGGATGATTTACAATTTTTACCAAAGGCAATTAACCTACAAACCTGTAAGTCTTTGGAGCATGGGAGGAAACCAGAGCACCTGGAGAAAACCCACGCGGGCACAGGGAGAACGTACAGACAACACCCGTAGTCAGGACCGAACCCGGATCTCTGGCGCTGTGAGGCAGCAATTCTACCTCATTCAGAGCATTTTGTAAACCAGCATCTGTAGTTCCTTGTATCTATGTCAGTCAGTCAGAATATTCTTGCCTGTAATATTTTGTAGAATGTGCCTTTGACTTTGGTAAATGAATTGCACAAGTTGCAGCAAGTAAGAATCTAATCCGTTCCTGACCTCATGATGTCCCTTTGGTGCTGCAATGGTAATGACTGTCAAAAGCTCAACACTGGCCAGTAAGTGCTAAAGTTTTAAAAGTGCCAAATAAACACGTTCAGAACCAGGGCAGAAGGTCAGTTCCTACACTTGTGGATGCAAGGTAGATAAGAAGATTCAAACTGAAATTCAAAAGAGCGATGCTTTTATAGGGAGTCCTACCTTTTGTGGGTTCTAATGTGACTGGCGAGGTCAACATAGGAGGAGCAGACTCTGCCCCATCCTCTGCCTAACCAGAGGGAGGGGTTGCGGGGAAAGTGGGCAGTGCACTCCTTCCACCACTTATGCAGGATCTCTGTGTCCTTCCAATATATGGACTCTCCAAGGTTCTCAATGCCACCTTGAAAACTCTCCACTTTGGAGTGCATCCTTGAATCTCTTCTTCCATCTGTCTGCTAACCATTTCACTTGCTGAGCTCAGAATGGATCATCTGATGAACTCTCCCAGGGTAGGCTGATCTAGAAGGTTAAGATGCTTGGGATTAACAGTAACTTGGTATGAGTAGGAAGGAACTGCAGATGCTGGTTTACACCGAAGATGGACTCAAAATGCTTGAGTAACTCGACGGGACAGGCTGTATCTCTGGAGAGAAGGAATGGGTGACATGTTGTGTCGAGACCCTTCTTCAGACTGAGGAAAGGACTGAGACGAAAGTAACTTTGTTTTAGTGATTCAGAACCGTGCACTGATTGAATACAGAGGGTTGAGCTGGAAGGTATTCGGGTTAGAGGTCTGCGACCAGTGGAGTCCACATGGATCTGTGTTGGGACCTCTGCTCTTTGTGATTTATAAATGACTTGGATGAAAAAGTGGACGGGTTGATTGGTAAGATAATTAATTTAGTTGGTTTCAATGTGTTAATGCTGTCCAATGGCATAACTCTAAATCAATCCCCCATTAACACAGTCACTATGTGTTTAAGAAGGAACTGCAGATGCTGGAAAATCGAAGGTACACAAAAATGCTGGAGAAACTCAGCGGGTGCAACAGCATCTATGGAGCGAAGGAGATAGGCAACATTTCGGCCCGAAACGTTGCCTATCTCCTTCGCTCCATAGATGCTGCTGCACCCGCTGAGTTTCGCCAGCATTTTTGTGTACCAGTCAATATGTGTGTTGGAAAGAAGACATAAAGTAGGGTTTGACCCCATATCCCAGAGGGAAGATCACGCCCCCTGCCCATTCTCCTGGAGAACAGATTATCGCGGAGATTAGCAGAAATCTAGATGCAGATCTGCTCCCATTGGTTTTGCCTAAATAATGGCTGCATTTTGTACATGTGTATAAATGGGGGAAGAGAATCTGAAAATCTAGATTAAATTAACGAGTTTTTTAAACAAATTCTAGAAGGTAGGCGTATTTAATTTGAAAATATATTCGATCTACAGAAGTTAATTAAAAGGGCTGATGATTAGCACATTCAGGCTGAGTAAACGCCGTATTTGCTGCAAAGGCCTTTTCCTTTAATCTTTAATTACCAAGGCTCAGCAAACCTGCCAATAATTAACATACACACAAGTTCATGGGTTTATTGTCAGTGAAGGAGTTCACATTCCCTGTATTAGACCAGAAGCAATTCCATCCATAGGCACTGTGATAAGGATTTGACGTCAGTGGGGCGGCTTTGCTTAAGTCTTGTTATTCTGCTGTGCAGCACTGAGTTAAGCAAAACCGTCTATGAGAACATCAGAATATGGAAGCTTCAGCAACCAAATAAAGCAATGAATGGAAGTTAGCTGTGCACTGTTAGGATTCTAAGATATTCTTGAACTCTTCTTCCCATAGCAATTTGTAGATAAGACCAGGGAATGCCACCCGCTGAGTTTCTCCAGCATTTTGTGTACCAGGGAATGATCAAATTGGGAAACACATAAATAAAGTTTTTCATTGCATTCTGTCATTTGCATTAACATCTATGACATAAAGTACTTAATAATATTGTTGTAGGTGAGGTTAATCTGCAGCAGAAAAATCCATCTCTTTCCTGCATCACTTGTGTAGAGTGAAATTATCCAGAATGATTTGAACTTGCTCATGTTCAGCAATTTAACAATGCCAACTAAACACATTCATGACCTGTACAGAGTGAACAGATCCCAGATGTGATGCAGGTTAAATAACCTTTATAAATAGTGTGGGCTCGATGGTTCAACGGTCCTTTATTGGAATACTTCGCAGACCGTATGCACAAAGGTGGAGACAGGCAAAAAACTGCAGTAAGTTTGTTCTAATTCAATAACAGGTTTCATGTTATTTTCAGTACATAGGTCTTCACCTGACATATCTTTTCTCTAGTTATGCTGCCTGACTTCCAGCTTTTTGTATCCATTTACACGGGTGAATATGTTGTTTTACGATATAAGGACAAGGAGATGTGGTGTACAACGTGTTATATAAAATCATTAGTGATATCAGAGTGCTTTGCGATAGCAGGTGCAGAGGCATTGATGGAAAAGAAGCTATCTACTATTTAAACAGGTTTTCCACATGAGCAACTGCTCAAAGCGGTAATTTAGTGGGAAAGGTCATTGCTTCAAGACATTCATCTGCTCCTTCCTTGTCTTTGGCCAGTAGCACTGTGTTGGTTTTCAAGACTGCCTTTAAAATAATTCTAAGTATATGATATCAGAATGTATGGGATATTACAAGTATGGACAAGATTGACTTTGACCTGGCCTGTGCTTCACATTCAGTCCAAAGGACCCGGTAGCTCCACAAAGTCCACATTCTACTGGGGATCCCTATTCTGCAGGTTCTCCTACCTTTTCAATGAAGATCAGTGACCCTGTTCAATGAACAGCATCCTCGAATTATTCCAATCCAGAACTCCTACTAGATTCAGTGGTGAGTCTACCAACATGCCGGCAGCTGCGATGTCCAGGGCCCAGAGACTGGGCTTCCCGTTTCTTTTTGTTCTCTCCTTTCCCTTGTCCTTGATGTGAAGGTCCCTAGAATTTATGCGCCCTTGCACCTCAAAGGTTGCCAACGCACCCCATCACACATCACCCCATTGATACTGCACCACCTTCCGACATTCCTAGCCATCCCTGACCAGCACTAATTCATCCCTTCCCAACTCACATTTAGGCCTGACCTTCCAACTGATGCCCCCTCTCATCGCCATTTCATCCCCACTCCTCTGTTATCTGCAGTCTATCAGAATGTTACTGTTAGCTATGGTGCTGTTGTGGAGTTAGTGAATGTAAGGCCTTGTGAGTGTGCATGCGAAGTGTGTTCTACCTAATGTATTGAAGTGGCTGGTAAACAGCATTTATTGATTGGTGGGGTTGTACATGGTATAGATTGTCGAGGAGTTCTGATGTTGTCAGAGCTACGTGGATGAGCTTTTACTTAAATGTGTCATCTCATGCGGTTGCTAAAAATATGTGGTTTCAAAGCCCATGTCAGAGATCAAAGCACATAATCTGGGCTGACACTTCAGTGTATCACTGAGGCATGATGAAATCAAGTCTTTCTGATGAGAATTTAGACCAAAGCCCTGTTTGTTCTCAGTAGAAGGTAATAAAAAACACCTGAAGAATAGCAAAATATTTCTTCCAATGTCTTGGCTGCAAACTTCATAAAGTAGATTTACTGCATAGATGTTTGTAGAAATTGTGCTGTACGTAGCTTGGCTGCTGTGTATGTTTTCGTTCTTCTCCTTGGGCATTCACTGAGGATTGAGGATGCCTTGTTCCAAACAAAGATGTTCTAGAAGCTGAAGTTCTAAAACTTAGGTCACAAATCCACAGCCGTTTCATCCACATCAGTGCCCTCTTCAAGAAAGAAGACAAATCTGACCATTATAATTAGAGATAGACAAAAATGCTGGAGGAACTCAGCAGGTGAGGCAGCAAGGGTCTCGACCCAAAACGTCACCTATTCCATCTCTCCATAGATGCTGCATCAACCGCTGAGTTCCTCCAGCATTTTTGTCCACCTTTGATTTTTCCAGCATCTGCAGTTCTTTCTTAAGCGTTATAATTAGAGAGGCCTTCTTACTTTATGTCACAGCGAAAGTCATTACCAGAGTCTTCCTCAACTATTTCCTCCTCGTGCCTGACAATGTGCTCGTTGAATGGAAGTTTGGATTACATCCACCTGGAGGCACAGCGGACTTCATCTTCACTTTTGAACAGTTCCGAAGAAAAATGCAGGCAACAGCACTGAACATTATAGGTGGCCTTAATAGACCAGACTAAAGAATATTTTTCAACAGGAGAGTTGAGAAGCAACCTCCTCCAATTTGTCTGTCCGCAGAAACTTGTTTCCATTGAAGTTGAAGAAGAGTCTCGATCCGAAACGTCACCTATTCCTTCTCTCCATAGATGCTGCCTCACCCGCTGAGTTTCTCCGGCATTTTTATCTACCTTCAATTTTTCCAGCATCTGCAGTTCCTTCTTAAACATATATAAAATCTCAATAGGTAGATTGTCAGAACATTTTTCCTAGGCAAGTAATGTCAAGGATTAAAGAGCACAGTTTTAAGGTGAGAGGGATAAAGTTCAGAGGAGACGTGTGGGGCAAGTTTTTTTTTAACGCAGAGAGAGAGTGGTGGTACCTGGAATGGAACACGCTGCTAGGGGTGGTGCTGGAGGCAGACACGATAGTTGCATTTAAGAGGCTTTCAGATCACATGGAATCACGGGCAACGGGGGGATATGGATCACAATTAGGCAGAGGAGATGGGTTTAACTTGGCATCACGTTCAGCTGGGATCTGTGGGGCGAAGGGCCTGTTCCTGTCCTCTTCTGTTCTATTGAACATTTGGCCCAAGATGGTGTGCAAACCTTGATCCCAACCAGAAAATCCAACATTTTCTGTTTATATCCCATTCCTAGAAAAATGACTCAATACATCTAGTAAGCCTCACACTGTTGGTATACCAACAAGCTGGGAAATTCCCCTTTCGCAGATGGAATGGAGGGTATACTCAAAGGGCTGAATTATTAATTTACATAGCCTGTGGCTGGCTAATTGTACTTAACCAACTGGCAAGTCCAGCATTTATGTTCCACCTAAGTATCAAGCTATTTCAACAAACATTGTCAGCATACAATTCTTTCCTTTCTCGCTCGCACACGTATCTAACTGCCTCATAATTCAACTATTCTATTTGCCACAATTCCTTTAGATAAGTGACCGGAAGTTCAACATTCTAATTACCCTTGGTTGAGACATTTCTCGCAGACTGAGTATTTATCTGTTTCTTATAATTTCTAAGATAATGATTTGCACTACAAATCTATCCTCTAGAGCAGTATGCTGCATTTAAATTGGATGTTAAATCAACCTTGACATACTGTTGCCTTCCCTGGTTCTTAAGCTGTACGAAAGAGTATCCTTGGAAGAGGAGTGGGTGGTACTTTTAAGACTGGATTATTTTTATCCATCTCACATTTCAGGGCTACACAAAAAGCTGGAGAAACTCAGCGGGTGCAGCAGCATCTAAGGAGTGAAGGAGATAGGCGACATTTCGGGTCGAGACCCTTCTTCAGATTGAATGTCGGTGCAGGCTCGAAGGGCCGAATGGCCTACTCCTGCACCTAATTTCCTGCACCGACATTCAATCTGAAGAAGGGTCTCGACCCGAAACGTCGCCTATCTCCTTCACTCCTTAGATGCTGCTGCACCCGCTGAGTTTCTCCAGCTTTTTGTGTAACCCTCGATTCTCCAGCATCTGCAGTTCCTTCTTTATCACATTTCAGGGCTCTCGCTTAACTTTTTTTCCCTGTTGCCAGCTGGGCAACCGTGGCAGCTTTTTAGGTTGCCAAATGACAGTTTAGGTGGTCATTTAAGATGGCTTGCATGACGCATGCGATAATGTGCTCGGACGAAGTGTGTAGTTACCAGTTGGAATTATACTCAATGAAGCATTCACATATTATTTCTGCTTCAAATAAAGTCACTAACTAAACATATTCACCAATCAAGACATGAAATATACCACAATGACATGCAGCAAAATTATAAGACAGTATCTCAACTATTTTTCCACATTGCAATTAATGCAATTTCTATTAGTTCTTACCACTTTCAAACAAAAATGTGGTTGGATTATTCAGCGTATGATCAACCTGTGTCAATAAATCCTGGACTATGGTAACATATATGCTTATGTATAGTTGTGAATGTTGCTCATTAAATAACTACAGTACCGATACTCCATATTAAGAGCATTGATTTGCCGTTAAAATGAATTCTGTAATAACGTGTCAACGGCAGCAGTGACAATCGAACACTGCGGTTTTAATGTTTCACGTGTTCACAATATAATTAATCCATCTTTATGGATTTAAACAAATAATAACATTGGGAATTAAAACACATTTGATTGCATTCCGTTATCAACCGTAGTCAATGTTCGCTCTGAAGAAGTTTCCAGCACAATAGGGCCAGGGAGGGGTGTGTGTGAATCAGTGCGGGGTGGATAGATGGCGGGGGTAGGTGGTAGGGGGGGGGTGTTAGAAGGCAGTCAGTGCAGAATGGATGGATTGAGGCAGGTGAATTAGTACGTGTTGGTTGGAGTAGGTAGAATTGTGAGGGGAGAGCACCGGGGATGTCAGTGGTGGTGAATGGGGCCCCATTCAGTACGGGATGGATGGGGGTAGACAAAAGTGCTGGAGAAACTCAGCGGATGAGGCAGCATCTATGGAGCAAAGGAAATAGGCAACGTTTTGGGTCGAGACCCTTCTTCAGACTGTTCCCCCATTCTTCTTGAATGGGAGGATCAGTACAGGATGGATGGGGGGGGGGGGGAGAGATCAACGCAGGATGAATGGGGGGGGGGGGGGTCAATTCAGTGTGGAACGGAGGGTCTGTGCAGGATGAATGGGAGATCACTACAGGATGAATGAGGGGAAAGAGGGAGGGTGCAGAGTAAATGGAGGGTGGGTCAGTACGGGATGAATGCGTGGATTAGTACAGGATGGCTGGGGGATCAGTACAGGACGGATGGAGGAGAAGTGCAGGATGGATGGGAAAGGGGTGAATTGGGGAACCAGTGTAGGATGGATTGGGGGGAGGTGGCAGGAGAATCAATGCGAGGTGGATAGGGTGATCAGCGCAGGATGAATAGACGGGGGGGGGGGGGGGGTAGATGGGGAGGGGAGCACAGGGGATGTCAGTGAGGACTGCATAGAGGTAGGAATGGGGATCAGTGCGGGATGGAGAGGAGGGGGTCCCAGGATAAGGGGTTGGAGGGGCGTACAAGAGGGAGAGAGCAAGTGGGGGGGGGGGGTAGGTGGGGAGGAGGGGAGGAAGGAAGGAAGTTCAGCGCTCCTCGGACAACATCGCCCCGCTGCCTCGGCCGTTGGGAACTCCTCGCCACCGCCTCCCTCCTCCTTCAGCCAACAGCAAGGTGCAGGGCCGAGCGGTGCAGCTCAGAGGTCCTATAGCTATAAGATCTTTGGTGCGGCTGCTTCAGACGAGGCCTTCCATTCCCCTCCCTCGGCGTGCGGGAGGGTTTGTTTTAGCGGGTTTACAAGCAGAGGCCGTTATCAGGCCGGGCGGGGTGCGGGAGGAGGAGGAGATGGAGTCGCTGTCGGGGTCGCTGCTGCCGCTGTGCGGGGCCCGTCATTCGCTCCGACCCTTCCTCACCCCGCACCTAGTATCTTTGCCCCGCACAGCCGTCGCCAACACGAAACGTCGCGTTCCTTTTCTCCAGAGATGCTGCCTGACCCACGGAGTTACTCCAGTTTTTTGTGTCTATCTTCGGTACAAACCAGTATCTGGTTGCCAAGCCGGGCAAAATGACTCTGTGTTTAGGTTGCCCGGCGGCACTTTGAGTGGTCATTGGCACCCGGGCAACCGCTAATTTTCAGCCCTGCATTTTGTTGTGATCAGATTCAGTTTCAGTTCAGTTATTGTCACGTGTACCGAGGTACAAGGCTTGGTGAAAGGCTTCGATAGAGTGGATGTGGAGAGGATGTTTCCACTAGTGGGAGAGTCTAGGTATAGAGGTCATAGCCTCAGAATTAAAGGACGTTCTTTTAGGGGGGAGATGAGGAGAAATCTCTTTAGTCAGAGGGTGGTGAAGATGGAATTGTTTTGCCACAGAAGGGTGTGGAGGCCAAGTTAGTGGATATATTTAAGACATAGAAAAAAATAGGTGCAGAAGTAGGCCATTCGACCCTTCGAGCCAGCACTGCTATTCAATATGATCATGGCTGATCATCTAAAATCAGTACCTCGTTCCTGCTTTTTCCCCATGTCCCTTGATTCCTTTAGCCCGAAGAGCTAAATCTCTCCTGAAAACATCCAGTGAATTCGCCTCCCACTGCCTTCTGTGGCAGAGAGTTTCACAGATTCACAACTGGGTGAAAACATTTTTCCTCATCTCAGTCCTAAATGGCCTACTCCTTATTCTTTGACTGTGATCCTTGGTTCAGGACTCCCCCAACATTGGGAACATTTTTCCTGCATCTAGCCTGTCCAATCCTTTAAGAATTTTATATGTTTCTATAAGATCACCTCTCATCCTCCAAAATTCCAGTGATCTATTCTTTCATCATATTTCAGTCCCGCCATCCCAGGTGAACCTACACTGCACTCCCTCAATAGCAATAATGACCATCCTCAAATTAGAAGACCAAAATTGCACACAATACTCTAGGTGCGGTCACACCAGGGCCCCGTACAACTGTAGTCCTTGCTCCTAAACTCAAATCCTCTTGCAATGAAGGTCCACATGCCATTAGCTTTCTTCACTGCCTGCTGTACCTGCATGCTTACGTTCAGTGACTGATGTACGAGCACATCCAGGTCTCGTTGCACCTCCCCTTTTCCTAATCTGACACCATTCAGATAATAGGTGATGTTTTGGGTCGAATCTCTTCTTCTGCTGAGTTACTCCAGCATTTTGTGTCTCCCTTAGATTTAAACCAGCATCTGCAGTCCTTTCTAACACATTTTAACCATTCAGATAATAATCTGCCTTCTTGTTCTTGCCACCAAAGTGAATAATCGCACACTTATCCACATAATACTGCATCTGCCATGCATCTGCCCACTCACCCAACCTATCCAAGTCACCCTGCAGCCTCATCGCATCCGTCTCACAGCTCACACTGCCACCCAGCTTTTAGGCAGATATAGAGATATTCGGGATTAGTATAGGTATCCAAGATTACGGGGAGAAGGCAGGAGAATAGGGTTAGGATGGAGAGATAGATCAGCCATGATTGAATGGCGGTGTCGACTCGAGAGGCTGAATGGCCTAATTCTACTATCACTTATGAATATAATGAAAAGCTTTTGTTGTGTGCTAACCAAATTATTTTACAGGTAGGTCTGATGTAACGTCGTAATGAGGAGCATTGAATATTTGGAAATAATGCACACAAGTTCCTAATTTTTCAATGAGGAAAGCTTCATTTTGCATTAAAAGATTAATGCTAGATTTGTGCTTTTGGTCACCCTGCTATGGGAGAAAAATGGCATTAAGCTGGAGAAGATTTACGAGGGTGTTCCAAGGACGCGAGTCCCTGAACTATAGGTGGGATTGGGCAGGATAGGACTTCATTCCTTGGAGCACAGTAGGCGGAGGGGTGATCTCATGAGGTGTATAAAATCATGATGGGAATAGGGTAAATATACAGAGTCTTTTTCCAGGGTTGGTGAATCAAGAAGGGCATAGTTTAAAGTGAGCAGGGAAAGATTTAATAAGAACCTGAGGGGCAACTTTTTCACATAATGGAAGGTGGGGTATATGGAATGAACTGCCAGAGCAGATAGTTGAGGCACCTATAATAATAACATTTAATAGACATTTGGACAGGTACATGGATCGGATAGGTTTGGAGGGATGTTGGCCAAATGCGGGCAACTGGGACACAGTTAGAAGGGGCATCTTGGTTGGCATGGACGAGTAGTGTTGAATGTGATGGTTTCTGTGCCGTATGACTCCATGGCTGTGTCTACTGAATCGGTGGCAAAGCTGAAGCACTTTGGGCTCTGGATTACAGAACCGGTTTCTGTTTGACTAGTTTCAGCACCACTTTGAACCAAATCCATTGTGTGCTTCTGCTTTCATCATTCAGTGAGCAGGTTCCACAGCAAGGAACGTATTGCAGGCCTGGATTCATTGCAGAAGGGGCGTGCCACTGATAATGAATTGGACATGGAAGATTGCTCTTCAAGTGAGTTTATTGTCATGTGTCCCTGACAGGCAAATGAAATTCTTGCTTTGCTTCAGCACACAGAACATGGTAGGCATTTACTACAAAACAGATCAGTGTGTCCATATATCATTATATAAATACATACCCACATGAATAAATAAACTGATTAAGTGCAAATAACAGATAACAGATAATGGGTTATTAATGATCATAGTTTTGTCCGAGCCAGGTTTAATAGCTTGATGGCTGTGGGGAAGTAGCTATTCCTGAACCTGGTTGTTGCAGTCTTCAGGCTCCTGTACCTTCTACCTGAAGGTAGCAGAGAGATGAGTGTGTGGGTCCTTGATGATGCTGCCAGCCTTTTTGAGGCAGCGACTGCGATAAATTCCCTCGATGGAAGGAAGGTCAGAGCCGATGGTTACACAAAAAGCTGGAGAAACTCAGCGGGTGCAGCAGCATCTAAGGAGCGAAGGAGATAGGCGCTCCTTAGATCTCCTTCGCTCCTTAGATGCTGCTGCACCCGCTGAGTTTCTCCAGCTTTTTGTGTAACCCTCGATTCTCCAGCATCTGCAGTTCCTTGTTTAACAACAGGTCAGAGCCGATGATGGACTGGGCAGTGCTTACTACATTTTGAAGACTTTTCCTCTACAGGGCGCTAAAGTTGCCGAACCAAGCCACAATGCAACCGGTCAGCAAGCTCTGTACTGTGCACCTGTAGAAGTTAGAGCCCTCCTTGACAAACCGACTCTCCGTAATCTTCTCAGGAAGTAGAGGCGCTGATGTGCTTTCTTGATAATTGCATTAGTGTTCTCGGACCAGGAAAGATCTTCAGAGATGTGCACTCCTAGGAATTAGAAGCGCTTAATCCTTTCAACCATCGACCCGTTGATATAAACGGGACTGTGGGTCCCCATCCTACTCCTTACAAAGTCCGCAATCAGTTCCTTGGTTTTGCTGGTGTTGAGGGCCAGATTATTGTGCTGGCACCATATGAACATCTCTCTTCTATACTCTGACTCATCCCCGTCAGTGATATGTCCACAACAGTGGTGTCATCAGCGAACTTGACCAGCTACGCAGTCATGAGTATAGAGTGAGTACAGCAGGGGGCTGAGCATGCAGCCTTGAGGTGCTCCCGTGCTGATTGTTATCGAGGCTGACACATTTCCACCAATACGAATGGACTGGTCTGTGAATGAGGAAGTCGAGGATCCAATTGCAGAGGGATGCGCAGAGACCTAGTTCTGAGCTTGGAGGGGATGATTATGTTAAATGCTGAGCTGTAATCGATAAATAACAGCCTGACATATGAGTTTTTGTTATCCAAGTGGTCCAGAGCGGAGTGGAGAGCCAGCGAGATCGCATCCACCGTTGATCTGTTGTGACGGTAAGCGAACTGCAGTGGGTCCAGGTTTTTGTCGAGGTAAGAGTTGATTTGCTCCATGATCAACCTCTCAAAGCACTTCATCACCACAGGCGTTAGTGCCACAGGTCGATAGTCATTGAGGCACGTCGCCTTACTCTTCTTGGGCACTGGTATAATTGATGCCCTTTTAAAACAGGTGGGGACCTCAGACCTCAGAAGTGAGAGGTTGAAAATGTCCGTAAAAACTCCAGCCAGTTGGTCGGCACAGGTTTTTAGAACACGACCGGGAATTCCATCAGGTCCAGGCGCTTTTCGAGGGTTCATCCCTCTGAAGGATTTCCTGACGTCGGCCTCTGTGACTGAGACTGAAATACCATCACAGCGAATGGGGGCTCGGGAAGGCACATTGGTGTTCTCCCTATCAAAGCGTGCGTAAAACGCATTGAGCTCATCAGGGAGGTGATTGCATTCAGGCCCCGCCACAGCTGCCTAGCATCTGTCTCATCCTCCAGCTTGGAGCAGAACTCCCTTTGGCCTTTTTGATGGCCTTACCAAGGTCGTATCTGGATTTCTTGTAGTCCACTGTGTCATCAGACATGAATGCCCGGTGTCTGGTCTTCAGAAGAGTGCGGATCTCAAAGTTGATCCAAGGTTTCTGATTGGGAAACACTCGGAAGGTTTTTGTAGGGATGCAGTCCTCCACACATTTCTTAATGAAGTCTGTAACAACTGGCGTATTTGTTCAAGTCCGTTGCCAAATCCTTGAACATTGCCCAGGCGACAGACTCCAAACAGTCCTGAAGTTGTTCCTCTGCCCCCTCCCTGACCAGCTCTGCACTGTCCTCACCTCTGGGGGTGCGCTCTTCAATTGCTGCCTGTAGGCAGGGAGAAGCAGCACCGCGGTATGGTCGGATTTACCGAAGTGAGGGCGAGGGATAGAGTGATAGGCATTCTTGATGGTGGTGTGGCAGTGGTCGAAGGTATTTGGTCCTCTGGTGCAGCAGGAGACATGTTGGTGGAAGTTGGGGAGTGATTTCTTTAGGTATGCTTTATTGAAGTCCCCAGCAATGGTGGTAAATGGCTCGGGGTAAGATAAATTGGTTTTAGCTTTTCAGTGCTGAAGTAGTAGGTTTAAGGTAACGGTGTTTTCACCCATGGTTGCTCTTTGACCCATACATATTGTAAAATAAATCTGCATATATATACATTGTGCAGGATAATATGCTAGTTATTGGACATTTATTCTGTATGGAAGAGAGTAAACAGATGTTACATTATTTCAGGCTTTTCATGCTTTTTCCCCTTCTGTGCACATGCTTCTTTGTTATTTAGCGTATCAACAAGTAAATTGGTTTTAGCTTTTCATGGGCTCTAAGTGATTACTGTACAAATGCATGGCATCATGCTTTTCACTTTCTAGGCAAACATATTTAAAATTCATCAGAGGATATTGAACCAAGTGAAAAGTGTAAAGTAACAAAGGTATGGAGCACCATAGCCAGAAATGGACTATTTCCAATATTTGTCTTGCCTATAATGAGGAGACAGATAGTTTAAAAACAGGGATGGCGTCGAGTTGTACCTGCAGTACAAGTGGTGATCATTAGGGGTACTACAGTGATTGTAATCGTGTGATTGTGTTTTTTGTGACGGAATAATATAGTTAGTTCTGATGTTACTGGACGAGTAATCCAGACTAATAATTTGAGAAATTGAATTTATCTTCAGAAGAACGTAGAAGTGGAATTTGGTATCAATAAAGGGCAGTAGACCAGGTAGGAGAGTTGCTGCCGGCCTGCTCCAGTGACCTGGATTCAATGGGGTGGGAGATTGCATCCTTCACGTGGTCCACCCTGTTTCGACAAATGCAATCAACCTGGCGTGCACCAACAAGGTCAAACATAACTAGTTGTCTTACAACTTTAGGCTGTGCACGCCGTACGCAAGAAGAAGAAGGATTCAGTCCTACTCACCATTCAGTCTGGGTGGATTTTGCATGTTTCCCTCTGAAAGCAACGGTTTCCTTCAAACGCTCTGGTTTCCTCCCATATCCTTAAGATGTGCAGTTCCGTAGATTAATTGGCCCCTAGTGTAGGAGGGTGGTAGAATTTCTTGGGGAGGTGGGGAGAATGAGTGACTGGGATAGCTAGTGGAGAAAATGCAATTTCCCTGTGAGCCGCCATGGACGTGATGGGCCGAATGACCACGTCCTGTATTCTGTGGACATATGTAAAAGTGATTAAAAAATGGATATGAAAATGGGTTTATTGATATGCTTCAGGAGAGGAGATCTCACTGGAAAGACGCGACTCCAGTATCATCCCAATGTCGTTGACATACAGCTGCCCCCCACTCAATAGTATCAAACCACAAGTCAATCTGTGACTTTGCTCCTGAATTTTCTCAGGGTGACAATGGATAGAAAATAAATGACAACCATACCAGCACTACAGTGCCCTCCATAATGTATAAATACTGCTGTAATTTCTACATGGTGAAACCAAAATGTATAAAACTGGCCTTTATTAAAATCTGACAATGTGCTCTTTAACCACATGTGATTTTATCTATTACAAATCTCAAATTGTGGAATACAGAGGCAAATAAATGAATTATGGGTCTTTGTCCCAAACATTATGGAGGGCACTGTATATATCCTAAATGTGTGTCCTAAATCGTATTGGTGATGTGGTACCTACAGATGTAGTTAGTTTATGTCATATGTAATTAATTAGTCACATGTACTGAGATACCTTAAAGCTTTTGTTTACGTGTGATCCGATTAAATCAGATCATACTGTACATGAGTACAATCAAGCCATACACAGAGCAAATGGAAAAATGCAGCAGTATAGGATATTGTTTTACAGCACTGTAGCATTAGAGTTTCAAACAAAAATCTAGCGTCCGCAATTAATGTAGGTCGGAAGATCGGGACTATCCCTAACTTAAGCGAGGACCGTTCAGTTGTCTGATACCAGAGGGGAAGAAGCTATTCCAGAGTCTGGTGGTTCGTGTTTTTGATTCTTCTTTTTCTTGATGGGAGAGTGGAAAAGTGGGAATCACTGAGGGGAAAAGGACCGTTGATGATGTTGGCAGCTTTCCTGAGGTAGTGTATAGTGTAGATGGAGTCAATGGTGGGGAGTTTGGTCAGTGTGGTGGACTGGCCTCCATCCACAACTCTCTGCAATGTATTGCACTCTCGGGCAGAGCTGTTCCTAAACCAAGCTGTGATACGACCCAACAGTATGTTTTCTATGATGCAGTAGTAGAAGTTGGTAAGAGATTTTAGAGACATGCTGAGCTTGCTCAGGCTCCTAGATATAACTAGACTAAGTGGGACCTGTTGGGTCCCATGTTCACACGAGCGGCTGGTCCCCCAACGCAATTTTCCACCTCCACACCAATTCCAATATTGGTGGCCGGTGGGGGGGCTTTCTGGAGCGCTAGTATGGGTGGTTTCCAGCTGGTTAGTATGGACATTGTGGGCCGAATGGCTACTTGGGCTGGCAGCTCAGTCACTCCGGCCTGGGAAGGGAGAAAAATACTGGGGTGAGGTTTAATACTTGCAGGGGGAATACTTACTGGTGGGCCAAAGCGACTCCTGCTGGGCTAGTACAGGCCTGATGGGCCAAAGGGGCTCTTAAAAGTTTGTTTAAAAAAATCTGAGAGTGTAATCTCAGTGAAAGGCACTTTTTCTGGACTTTTCATGGCCTGGCACAGTCACAGTTCTGGCCAAAATGCACCTCCTAGGCTAATACAGGCATTTGGGGCAAAAGGAACTGGTTTTTCGGCTAATATAGGCCCCTGATGGGCCTAGTGGGGCGAAATTAGTGGTTTTAGGCAGGCCAAACAACTCATTTCGTTTCCATTTCAATTTCAAGCACAGGGCAGGCCAAACAACTCATTTCCATTTCAATTTCAAGCACAGGGCAGGTCAAACAGTTCATTGCATTTTCATTTCATTTCCATTTCCATTGCAGTTTCAAGCACAGGGCAGGCCATGCAGCTCATTTCATTTTCATTAAGGGCTAACAAATCATTTATTGCAAGTACATTGTAGACTCACAGTTCAGTTGATTCACAGCTTGTGGCCTCTCCCTTGCGATCTTCCAGAATGACTGACTCTCGTCCAGGCATCCGGGATTTTATAGTCCTCCCCACCTCCACCCCCCTCAGAAGGGGCGACACCATCATGGTGATTGACAGGCGAGAGGACCAATCAGGTGATCTCAATGTTTTTTATTTTTCATCGCTCGGAAAAACCCTCAAGGCTGCCTCAGCGGAGCAGGACTGTGACTAAGATGGCCAAAAATCATAGCGATATAGGGTAGTGTTTTTCTAAAATCAACTTCCAGCGCAGACAGGAAGTGGTCCAGATGAGACTTTTAGTTATATAGATTATGTAGATGTATTGAATTTTACTTCTGAATTCACTATCAGAAGTGAACTTCAAATTATGTTATTTATTCAGTGAATACTACCAAAGTTTTCAATTTTACAGTTTATGAGAGTAAGATTTTCTTAATTAGTTACTGAAAACTCAAAAACAAAGATAATGAAAAGACAAAGCTTTGCTCTTTTTAATCTAAAAGGGACTTTATCTCTTAACTTTGCTGCTCTTTAATTTTGTGAAGTCTTTGTTCTCAATAGTTTAAGCTACATCTCCAGCTAGTCACAAATGAGCTGTAATACTGTTCCTTTTATCTGCTTGATGATTCAGTCATTAAGCTTCTTTAGGCTTTCACAAGGGTGGTGTGGAACCATGGATAATAGGAGTATAATGTGTTCGCTATTGTTAGGAACATTGTGTAATTAATGGTAAAATGTGTTACAATACCAATGGCAAAACTAAACACTTAACCTTGCTTCCCAGGATAATTAGTTATTATATTGTGAAATTATAAGGATGGAGCCAGGTCTAATGGAACTACTTTCAGGCAATTAATTGAATATTTTTATACTGTTTATTACATTAAATTCTGCAATTTGTGAGCTTGATATTGTTGGATTATTAATGTAATGTAAGGAGGCTTCTCTTTGCAATAATGTTCTTCCTCTTAGAGAGATTTCAGTTTCTGTGTATTCTTATAAACAAATTGAGCCAAATGTTGCTGTCATCAAATGGGATTCACCATTATCTCTGTTCAGAGTGGTGGGGAGAGTGCACCTTCCAAAACTTGTTGCCCAACTTCTGACATTAGTTTCAGAAAATGGCACATCTACACCTTGAATGAGACGCCTTGAATGGCATTCGCTTATATTAGATGGCAGATGTCCCATCCGCGAAATTAATTATTTTCAAAAGTACACAAAGACTTAAAAAGCACAAAGTTTGTGCTCACAATCACTACTCAGAGACTAAATCGTGGAAACACGAAATGCTTTATTTGCGAGTCTACAGAATCGGGTGCCTCTCCAAGTTGAGACACACCAAATTCAGGAAAGTAAAGCCCCTTTATACACACAATTCTGCTGGCTTAACCTCCCCTTCTGGCTCTTCCCAATCCGAGCACTGAGGTGCACAGTCTATAGGTACGTCCCCCAGTACCACCCTCATCATACATATCATGTTCATACATGTTCATGGTAATGAGCAGTTTCTCGACCAGGGGCGTGTAAGTAATATTCATTTATTTCATTAAGCATGCTCAGTTACAATTGACCTGGTCTAGTTTCTTGTATTTTAATTGCAAAGCTAGTATCTGATGATTTATGGCCGCATCCCCATCTTTGCCTGCCGCTATACAATGCTATCAATGGTGCTCAAGGACGATGCTGGTTACCTCATTCACAACGATGTTAGAATCCTCGCCCGGACCTTCACAACAGTGGGGGTTTAATCACTCTATTTCTCACAGTAAAGAAGGCATCGTTGAGAGATATTCACCGTAAATAATGTTTATACAGTCATTTTTTTTTTTTTTTTTTTTTTTTTTAATTTTTTTTTTCACACAGAGAGTGGTGGGTCTCTGGAACTCTCTGCCACAGAGGGTAGTTGAGGCCAGTTCATTGGCTATATTTAAGAGGGAGTTAGATGTGGCCCTTGTGGCTAAGGGGATCAGAGGGTATGGAGAAAAGGCAGGTACGGGATACTGAGTTGGATGATCAGCCATGATCATATTGAATGGCGGTGCAGGCTCGAAGGGCCGAATGGCCTACTCCTGCACCTAATTTCTATGTTTCTATATCAGCGCATTACATTCTGTCACCCAAATGTCTTTTATTGAGATCTAGGGAATGAATATTGGAGACAGTACAACTTGCAATGACTAATATATAGCACTTCACTGTACTTTTCTATTAAACATTCCTCTATTTCAAGTGAGTTTATTGTCACGTGTCCCTGATAGGACAATGAAATTCTTGCTTTGCATCAGCACACAGAACATAGAAGGCATTTACTACTAAACAGATCAGTGTGTCCATATACCATATATAAATATATACACACATGAATAAATAAACTAATAAAGTGCAAATAACAGATAATGGGTTATTAGTTATCAGAGTTTTGTCCGAGCCAGGTTTAATAGCCTGATGGCTGTGGGGAAGTAGCTATTCCTGAACCTGGACGTTGCAGTTTTCAGGCTCCACATATGGACAATTGCTCGATCTCTCTTCTATACTCTGACTCATCCCCACCAATGATACGTCCCACCTTCTCATCTAGTTAGCATTCTGTTAAATCTCTTCTGCACCATTGCCAAAGCCTCCAGCGCCTTCCTGTAAATGGGTGACAAGAACTGCGTTCAATACTCCAAACGCAGCCTAACCATATCTTGTAAAGCTGCAAAAGGACTTCTTGCCTCCTTTTCTAAATGCACCCACTGGTGAAAGCAAGCAAGTCTTCCTCGAAATCTGACATAAAACCAGATTTAGGGTCTCGACCCGAAATGCCCCCCCATTCCTTCTCTCCAGAGATACTGCCTGTCTGCTGAGTTACTCCAGCTTTTTGTGTTTACGGTTGAAACCAGCATCTGCAATTCCTTCCAACAGATTTATATATATGCTGTATTTATGGAGAAAGAAAAGCAGTTGTACTTTCAGGCTATTGACATTTCATCAGATCGGATCTGCTCTGAATTGTCGTGTGAAATTAGTTGATTGTGTGGGATGAAGTTTCTCTAAAAGAACCTGCAGTAAAGACAGATTGCTGCCTTTCTCAATGTACAAACACAACATGTTTTTGCAGCATAGCAAAGCTGTGTGTATGTGGAGCAGTAACATATGGAAGTATGAATTGATAGGATTAGATGTCTTTACCCTCTATTGTTTGGAAGAAACACACAGACATAGTAAAATGCCCACAACCCACAGCCCACAATGGACCGTTTCCTTGATCATTGTTTCTTTTTTTGCATACCTTTTGTTCTATATCTCTCTGTATCACCGTCTATATCTCTTGTTTCCCTGTCTTGCAGTCTAAAGAAGGGTCTCGACCCGAAACGTCACCTATTCCTTTTCTCCAGAGATGCTGCCTGTCCCGCTGAGTTACTCCAGCACCTTGTGTCGATGTTGGGTTTAAACCAGCATCTGCAGTTCCTTTCTACACGTAGTAAAATGTTATTTAGTTCATTGCAAGGCTGTGCCAATGTCACATTGTATTGGGCTGGAGGTTGATGAAGCTTGATAAAAGCCTGTGTGAACATCTTGTTTACAGTCACGTGGTGGTCCTAGAGGGATGAGGGAGTGTAAGCAACGTCTGTCTGCCTAGAGCTTCAGGTCAAACCTGGCATTCTCGTCTTTCAATAACGAGCTGATTTTGAAGCAGCATTAAATCGAAACAAGTACTGAGAGAACAAGAGAGATTAACAGTGAAATGAACGCACAGCAATACATTTGATGGATACCTGTCACACACAATGGCTTTGTGTTGTCTTGTGTACTGTCATCTAAGTATGCAAAGGTTTCCTGGGGAAAAAGGGGGTCTGTTGTTCATTGTAGACACAAGGAACTGCAGATGCAGGAGATGCCTCTAATGTGTGCAAAAGAGTCCCAACCCGAAATGTCACATATCCATGTTCTCCTGAGATGCTGTCTGACCCGCTGAGTTACAGCACTAGTCCATTGAGTTAGTTTAGTTAAATTTATTTTCACATGTACCTCGGTACAGTGAAATGTTTTTGTTGCGTGCTAACCAGTCAACGGAAAAACTATACGTTGTTACAATCGAGTCATCCACAGTGTACAGATACATGATAAAGGGAATTAAGTTTAGTGCAAGATAAAATCCAGTAAAGTCTGATTAAAGATAGTTTGAGGGTGTCCAGTGAGGAAGATAGCAGCTCAGGACCGCTTTCTAGTTCTTGATATGATGATTATAGCTCTACGTTACTGAATCAGTTATTCTATTTCCTTCCATTGGTTCAGAATACTATATTTGTTTCCATGAATTAAATGTATAAGAAAAGTAGGGACACTATCAAAAGAATGAGCTTATTTTGTGCTTTTGCATAAACCAATTTTATTCCAATATAGCCGAGATCCCATGATGTCGGTAGGGAAATTATAACGTGGGCTGGAACTTAGTTCTGCAGGTTTAGAGTCTTTTTAAGTAATTGCAAAATGTGCAGTGTTAGGAGCAGACAGTTACAAAGCTGGTTTATGAATGCAATCTGCATTGCTTGCAGTCGTCCTTTGAGGGCATGTCCAGGGAATTCCCTCCCAGTGCATCCATTGGAGTGTTGCTGAGTGCATTCTATGAGCGCAACAGAGATTGAAGAGTTCCTGCAGAAACTGTTGTTTCCAGTTGATTCTGTAAGAATTGAAAATCCATTCACATCCTCAGGATGGCATCGTAATTTGTTGCTGGAAAAGGACATTAGTTTGGACCTGTTGAAGATGCAAGGCATCCATTCCGAATACTTCATGACCCTACACACTGGATTCAAGGTGAAGTCACAGGGATTTGGAACAATGGGATGATTTCATCCATCACACTAACGTTGCATTAACAATCTTGTACGTGTTTTGGTCTCTGCTATTCCCCATCTAAAGCAAAATAACTGAATGAGTTAAAAACAAAGAGCCGGAATAACTTTTCAGATCAATTGGAATAAGGTGGAGAAAGCTGGAAAATGGCAGGGGGGGGAGCAGGTCAAAGTATGGCAAGTGATGGGTGGATACAAGTGAGGGGAAGTGGGGGTGGGGGGCAGATAGGTGAAGTAACTAAAGCTAAAGGTGGAAAAGAGACATGATAGATGTTCTATAAAGAGGGGTGTAAAGAGTAAATGCAGAGGGTGGGATATGGGCGGAAGGGGATGAGGAAGGGCAAAGGTGGGAGGGGGGAATAAAAGGGAACTGTGGGTCTTGGGGATAGGAGATGAATGTACAAATGAGGGAATGACTGGGGTGGTAGGAGATGGTGGGGGGAAAAGGATGTACAGGGTTGGGGGACCGGGGGACAGAGAGGGTGTGTGGGGAGGGTATTACTTGCAATTGTAGAAGTTTAATCTTCTTTGTGGATTGTCACCTTGTCGTGGTGGAGAAGCTTGTGTGGACCTGAGATCCTGAGAGCGATGCCATCTGGGGCTATGCTCTTGGTAGGGCCACCCATGGCGGTAAGGTCGAGGGGGAGGACTCTGACAAAGAGCAATCCAACCAAGACCTCAACGGTGGAACAGGCGGAGGACGATGGCTGACCTTAGTGGAGCGTCACAACGGCTGGGAAGGCGGATGAAGGCTGCAGCAGAAAAGGGTCTCCGGTTGTCTTGGACTCCATGCCACTGGATCCTGACCCAGATCTGTCAAGGACCGTGGGGTGGCTGGCTGTGCACCAGTCTCCCCACGTTAAACAAAGTCACGCACAGGCGTCCTCCAACCCTGGAGACACACATGGTTAGCCATGACCGAAGGGGGCCTAAGAAGAAATTCAATGTTCATATTGTGTAGGAAAGAACTGCAGACGCTGGTTTAAATCGAAGGTAGACACCAGAGATGCTGCCTGTCCCGCGCGCTGAGTTACTCCAGCATTTTGTGTCTACCTTCAATGTTCATATTGTTGGGCTGTAAGCCACTAAGTGGAATACGAGGTGCCGTCCCTCTACATGTCGTTGGGATGAGCAATTTGCACGGCTCCTGCTAGCTCATTGGAAGCACCACACAAAGCACAATTGGCGGCAGAGTGCAAATTGCTTATCTACCTGTCAGCTTAAGGGTAAAATGTAGCTCGGGCATCACTACAGCAGAGACAGCAAATCCACTGGAAAAGCCCTCGCTTTGTAATTTGTTCGGAAATCTGGAAAAAAAGACGACTTTTAAAAGCCGCAAATTGAGAAACAAGGCAAACTGTTTATTGTAAATTACTGGATTTATTTGTGATTTAGAAATAAAAATAAATGAAAATTCTGTACTACATTTGAGAGTATTTTATTCCACTCACTGCTGGCTGTGTCATATCTGAATTATTGTGGCTGGCAGGCTATGAGCTTGTGTGAGCGGTACCCATTATACGACTAGTCATATCTCAGTGGAAAGCTTGAAGTGGGAGGTCAGTAATCCAGAATGAAAATCATCACCGAGGAAAGACTGCAGGCTCAGTCCGACAGCCAAGGACATCTTTCACTGTTAGCACTTCAGAGACGCTTATTGGTTGACCCGGCTGAGAGGAGCAGGGTTACCATGGCAATGCCAGCTTTTCCTCAGGCATGGATACTAGCTCGTGCTGCCTCTCAAAGGATAAACCAACTTAATCCCAGGGTGCCGAGACAGTGAAAAGGTTGGACCACCCCCGAGGGATATCGGAGCGAGTACGGTGAAGGAATTAGCAACTGCAACCATTGATATTAAGGCCACGCCAAGCAAATCACTTAACGTTGTCAGCCTGTCTGGGATGAATGCAGAATGAAAGTGTTGCCAGCCTGGCCCCTGCAGTGGGTAACGTCTTCCAGACAGCAAGTGCAGTAAAAAACTGAGAGCAGTCTGCCATGCCTAGTGTTTCATTGATACCGGTTTTAATTAGAAAATGAAGACAAAGGAAAATAATGGAGCAATTCGATTAACTCTTGAGGATTTCTTGAATGCAAATAAATATTGTGTGGTTTCCACAGGGCAGTGACAAGCGGGTACAAGAGTTGATTTTACATAAACCGTAATGTTGTGGATTTCACTATAGGGTTACAGAACTAAAATGTAATTGTCTCAGGAAAAAAGTATGACATAAACTTGTGTTATTTTGCTACAATTTTATTGTAATGATAAAAAGGGTAAATTCTGCAAAACAACTGCGTTAATGAATAAATAACGAGGAGGTTAGAGTCGGACGACTGTAACGCTTGGCAGATTATTAGTGTCTTACAGGCTTTTAGTTTATCATGCCAAAATAGATAAATAACCACAGTATATCATAACATTGTCATTAATTAATTGTTCTGGCATAATGATGAGTTTCTTTTGGAGAGATGCCCTGTGTCATGAGAGGGTCTCTTAAAAAAGGTGTTGGAATCTTGAGCAAAACACAAAGTGCTGGAGAAACTCAGCGGGTCAGGCAGCACCTGTGGAAGGGATGGACAGGCAATGTTTCTGGTCGGGACTGGTCAATCTGAAGAAGGGTCCTGATCCGAAACATCTTCTGTCCATTCCTTCCACGGATGCTGCCTGACCTGCTGAGTTCCTCCAGCACTTTGTGTTTTACTATCAGAACCCATGGGTACTTGCTCTGACAGGGTGCAGGAGTCCGTAAGGCATTCTCGAAATGGTACATTTTCTCTCTTGGGCACTGTCTCCATTTCTCAGGACTAAGAGTAATTTGCAACGCGAGTTCCCTCAGAGCAAGTTGCACTGTCGACAATGCCTGCACATTCTGCCATGCTAAGGTCTCTTGTACGTCCAAATGATATTTGGCCTCCACTGGAGTTTGACTTACATTGTCCGGCTCTGGGCAAAGGAGGGAGAGTGTTGTGGAGCTGCAGGCTTGACCCTTATTTTGCACCGTTTCCTATTAGGATTCTAATGAAAATTTCACAGCAGGTTTCTGACTTGGCTGCTTTGTCTGGCTCAATTAAAATTAAAATTGCAAACCAGAGTGGGAGGACGAAGTGCAGGAGACGTTTAAAGTCAAGCCTGCTAGTCAAGTTAAAGTAAAGGGGGGAAAATGACAGTCAATAGAATCTGGCACAGTGCCTGCTCAGCTGAGAGCCACACAGCTTTCCGGTTGTGGGTTTTCCAGTTTGCCTGAAAGGAATTAGGCAGGGTTTAGATCTTCTGCAAGAATGATTTGTTTACCTCAGTAAGCTGATGGTTTAGCTATAAACGAACACGGTGTTCTGCATCTGTAATGTATCAATGCTTCTGGTAGATTTATAACACAGCCTCCTCGAGCTTTCCTGTTAGTCTTTTACAGAACGGCTTGTCAAATTATTAACCACGGAGAGATAGAGAGGCCACAATGTAATAGCACATTTCCTGCAACAAATATGCTGCTGGATAATTTAGTAGGGGAACATCCCATGTGGTTGTCCATCCAGCTTATGGTTCCTGTTTTTAAGTTCCTTAATAATAATTAGTCCTCTAGGATCACACAGAATTTTTTAACAAGATGGATTGGAATTGTGATATTAACCTTACTGAAAGCAGCCAGGTAAAATCCTGTTCATCTTTAACCGCCTACTTAGATGAGGCAGCAAGGTCACCTGCCACAAGCAGCCTTTACGATTCTTTAACTGTGCAGATTGAGGTCTGTGCGGATGTCGGGAATCCTTGAATACAATTTCAGCAGTCAACATCCTCGCCAGATACAGGCACCAGGAAAGGGCTCTGATCGAGCAGAGTTCAGAGATACAGCAGCGGAAACAGGCCCTTCGGCCCACCAAGTCTGCAGCGACCAGCTCCCCGAACACATTAACACTATTCTACACTCGGAACAATTTACACATATAACAAGCCAATTAATTAACCTACAAACCATTACGTCTTATTGCTGCTTTATGGCAAGTATTCCCAGGAATGAGTAGGTTAACCTATGATGACTGTTTGTCGGCACTGGTCCTGTACTCACTGGAGTTTAGAAGAATGAGGGTGGACCTCATTGAAACGTACGGAATCGTGAAAGGCTTGGATAGAGTGGATGTGGAGAGGATGTTTCCACTCTACAGGTCATAGCCTCAGATTTAAAGGACGTTCTTTTAGGAAGTAGATGAGGAGAAATTTCTTTAGTCAGAGGATGGTGAATCTGGAATTCTTTGCCACAAAAGGCAAAGTCAATGGATATTTTTAAAGCAGAGATAGATAGATTTCTTGATTAGTACAGTTGTCAGAGGTTATGGGGAGAAGGCAGGAGAATGGGGTTAGGAGGGAGAGATAGATCAGCCATGATTGAATGGCAGAGTAGACTTAATGGGCTGAATGGCCTAATTCTACTCCTATCACTTATGACTTTACAGGGGTGGAAGATTGCAACCTTCACGTGTCCGCCCTGTTTCGACTAATGCAATCAACTCGACGTGCACAAACGGAAGATCAAATAGAACAAGTTGTCCAACAACTTTAGGCTGTGCACGCCACACGAAAGAAGAAGAAGATGACTTTACAATAAAGGGCGCAGTACTGGGGTAATTCAGCGGCTCAGGCAACATTTCTGGAGGATATGGAGATGCGATTACATTTCTGGTCTGTGAACCCCTTCTTCAGACTTAGACAGGGTTTAGTTCTTCTGCAAGAATGATTTGTCTACTTCAATAAGCTGAGGTTGGGCAAAGTTATATAGTCGCAGAGTAAAACAGCACGGAAATAGACCCTTTGGCCCAACCCGTCCATGCCTACTCATCTAAGCTAGTCTAAAGATGGGTCTCGACCCAAAATATCTATCCATGTCCTCCATAGATGCTGCATAACCTGCTGCGTTACTCCAGCACTTGCGTTCTACTTAACTAGATTGTCAGTGAACATTCCACAGAATGCAGAAGTATAGCACAGAAACAGGCCCTTCAGCCCACAATGCCTGTGCTAAACGTGATGCAAAGTGAATCTAATTTCCTCTGCTTGTACTTGATCCTAACAAAATGAGGAGTTTGCTACATCACTTCAATACCCATTCCTCAGCAGATTGTGCCCCTAAAATGATATTCTAATTAATGTTTTTTTAATATATTTCTATGGTTCTTCCAAATAATTTATTGCTCTAAGTCCAGCCGATTGTCTCCTGCTGTGGACTGTGTTTGTTGAGTTTGTTACTGACTGCACTGGAATGCCATCAACTGGAATGATTCATTTACATAATTTATTTCCAATTTTTAATAATGGTTGCATGAAAAAATTGGCCGATGGGCGAAGTCTAATCATGGAGAGCAAAGTTGGAGGAATAGGAATAAGTAAAGTTATAGAGTTATAAACTAATGCAGGAATTTGGCCCAACTCGTACTTGCTGACTGAAATACGGGCCTGGCCCATATCCCTCTATGTTCAAGAAGGAACTGCAGATGCTGGAAAATCGAAGGTAGACAAAAATGCTGGATTAACTCAGCGGGTGCGGCAGCATCTATGGAGCAAAGGAAATGGGCAACGTTTTGGGCCAAAACCCTTCTTCAGACTGATGCAAGGTGGGGGGGGGGCGGGGAGAAGAAAGGAAGAGGAGGAGCCAGAGGGCTGAGGGAGAGCTGAGAAGGGGAATAGACAGCAAGGGTTACCGGAAATTGGAGGTCAATGTTCAGGCCACTGGGATGCAGACTGCAAATCCCTTTACTATCTTTGTATCTGTCCAAATATCTTTAAAATATACTCCGTGCATTCGCTCTATCTATTGCCGTCATGATTTTATACACCTTTAATGTTGATTGGGAGCTCTGTTTTATGTTAAACCTTGTTTGCATTGTGTGCAGTAGGCACAGGCTGATAAAAGTCAGTAACGTCTGATGGAGAACATGTTTATTCACAGCAATGGACAATCTCTGCAAGTGGTAATTAATGGTTTCTATAGGAGGGTTAAAGGGACTTAAGGGCCTGTCCCACTTAAGCAATTTTTTTCCAGCGACTTGCCGGCACCCGTCAAAGTCGCTGCAGGCTGCTGAAAATTTCAACATGTTGAAAATCCAGCGGTGACCAGAAACAGTTACGAATCTTTGGGCGACTACTCACCACCAAACAGGCGACATGCCAAAGATTTACAGACTTCTACTTAATGAGCTGCTTTTCACATTGTTTAATCTGTCTCTCCTTCTAGTACAATTCCCTCATTCAAGGATTCAATCTTGTGAAGCTGTGGCTTTGAATTTGTACAAAAGTGAATACAATATATTCCTTTTTGTAGTGAGACTACATTTCATAAGGTATTCCACATCAAGCCCAGTACAATCTCAGCGATACTTATTTACTGTACCCTCCACAATGTTTTGGACAAAGACCCATCATTTATTTATTTGCCTCTGTACTCCACAATTTGAGATTTGTAATAGATAAATCTATATGGTTGAAGTGTACATTGTCAGATTTTAATAAAGGACAGTTTTATACATTTTGGTTTCACCATGTAGAAATTACTGCAGCATTTATACATAGTCCCCCCATTTCAGGGCACCGTATTGTTGGGACACATGGCTTATGGAGGGCACTATACTTTTCCACCCAAATCCCTTTGCAATACAAGCTAACAAAACATTTGAAGAAGGTCTCGACCCGAAACGTCGCCTATCTCCTTCGCTCCTTAGATGCTGCTGCACCCGCTGAGTTTCTCCAGCTTTTTGTGTAACCCCCTGACAAAACATTTGCCTTCCTAATTGTTTGTTACAACTGCATTTCTTGAACAGCACACTATGTAAACACAGCGCATAATGGGGGAAGAGAAAAAAATAAAAAGTTCAATAAATAACAAATATAGTGCAATAGTAATATAGTGCAGTATTGTCTTGGATTTCAGCATTTTGTCAATACTTATCTAGGGTGTAGTTCCCTATATTTTCTCTGCCTAGGGTAGTGGTGTTACACAATCCACTGTCGAACCTGCTGAGGCTGTATTCTAAAATGCTGGAAATTCTGTAATATTACCACTAATTCATCCACCGTCTCTTCAGCTACCTGCTGTAGAACCATAGAAACATAGAAAATAGGTGCAGGAGGAGGCCATTCGGCCCTTCGAACCAGCACCGCCATTCATTGTGATCATGGCTGATCATCCATTATCAATAACCCGTGCCTGCCTTCTCCCCATATCCCTTGACTCCACTAGCCCCTAGAGCTCTATCCAACTCTTAAATCCATCCAGTGATTTGGCCTCCACTGCCCTCTGTGGCAGGGAATTACATAAATTCACAACTCTCTGGGTAAAAAAGTTTTTTCTCAGCTCAGTCTTAAATGACCTCCCCTTTATTCTAAGACTGTGGCCCCTGGTTCTGGATACACCCAACATTGGGAACATTTTTCCTGCATCTAGCTTGTCCAGTCCTTTTACAATTGTATATGTTTCTATAAGATCCCCCCTCATCCTTCTAAACTCCAGTGAATACAAGCCAGTCCCGCCATCCCAGGGATCAACCTCGTGAACCTACGCTGCACTGCCTCAATCACAAGGATATCCTTCCTCAAATTAGGAGACCAAAACTGTACACAATACTCCAGATGTGGTCTCACCAGAGCCCTATACAACTGCAGAAGAACCTCTTTACTCCTGTACTGAAATCCTCTTGTTATGAACTAGGAACCAGGTATAATTTCCTGACGATTTGTCTGATTTTTGTTCCCCTAATTTCCTCAGCATTTCCTCCATAATGATACCAATGACTTTAAGTTCTTTGCTGCCCAGCAGTTGCATCATCTTAGTTCTGCTCTCCCCAGCATCTCAACATTCTGTTTAAATTAATAAGTTAAATGGCCAAATGTGTACACATACAAGGTATTTGCCTTGGTGCTCCGCTCGCAAGTAGCAACACGACATACAGTAACAATTGAGAATGAGACATAAAACATTAAACATTAAGAAATAAAACTTTACAGTTTTGAAAACTGGTCAAGGGCGTTTTATTGTCCTGAGACGGAACAATGAAATTCCTACGCAGCAGCATAACATGTATGTAAATGTAGAGGGGACACACACACACACACACACACACACACACACACACACACACACACACACACACACACACACACACACACACACACACACACACTGGTGTGGGTCCACGCTACAAATGTGGTTTAACAAGAGGTCTATATAAATAAAATAGTTACCCACATTGAATTGATTATTCTGAAGAATAAACGTTGTTTACATTCTCTTTGGCCAACTTGTGATATGAATTTGTCAGAAACTGTGTATTTACATTTTAGTTTCTCTCTGCATCACTAACCCATTTAGTTTCTTACCTTCCTCGGAATAAGTAGCTTAATTTCTTCTTAGAAAATGAACTCCTTGTTAGATTTATTAAAATATTAAAATATTTTGGGAATTAATAGGTTTTTTAACCGCTTACTATTCTGTGCAAACCTGAAATGAACAAAATTTATATTGCATTAGAAATTATCTCTTTATCTTTGCGGTAAGATGCTCAGCTTTCATGGAAGGTTTTTAAAAAACCGACTTGCGTAAGCTCATTAGAACGTAGAGCAGCACAAGAACAGGCCCTTTGGTCCACAATGTCTGTGCCGAACAGAGTGGCACGATGGCGCAGCAGTAGAGCTACCGTCTTACGGCGCCAGAGACGCGGGTTTGATCCTGACTACTGGTGTTGTCTGTAAGGAGTTTGTGCGTTCTCCCCGTGTCCTGCGTGGGTTTTCTCCAAACTATTCGGTTACCTCCCAGACACCCAAGGACATAGAGGATTGTAGGTAAATTGGCTTGGTTACAAAAAAAAAGTTAAATTGTCCTGGTCGCTGGTCGGTGTGGACTCGGTGGGCCGAAAGGCCTTTTTCTGCGCTGTATCCCTAAACTAAAGTAAGTAATGCAAAGATAAACTAACCACCTCTGCCTACCCCTTCAAGCAACATGTTTGCCTATTGCAGTGCTGCCCAATTTCATCTCCATTTGAGATGGAATTAATGTGGGTTCCCTAATGGACCTGTTAGTGAGCATCCTGTCCAGGTATTGCATGCAAAGAGTACTCATTATATGTGCATACTAAACCAGGCTCAGCAAGTCCAATAATTCTTTTGCATTAACTACAGCACCATAACTTGTGTCTCTTACCCAAAATGGCATGAAAATGTTACCAGTTCAATCAAAAGCTATATACTGTAAAGCAAGAATAACGAGTGGATGGTACGTTTTAGATTGTACGGTGTCCTGAGATGCAGAATGCATTATTTAAGAAAGGAAAACAGTCTGGAGTTTATATATGGATGTTAAAAGGTTGATCATTTTCAGTTGAGGGGTATTTTATGGAGGAAGCAGGAAGAATAACAGTAAACATCTTTATTTCCCTTTATTTGTAGATTCAGATTTGTATTCATAACTCCCTTTGGGAAGGTCTCTTTAGATTGGTGACACAACATAGCATGGAATCATTTTGGGGAATGCAGGAGAACAGCAGGCAGCGACCGGTAATGTTTAATCATTCTGTAGCTGCTGAAGATGCAAACGTTTAACTGGAGGGGAAGGAATTGGCTGTATTTGTATTCTTAACATACCATTAAATCCTACTCCCATGCATTACTTAAATTATGCAGAATACAAAACTCGTTTCTTTGCTTCATTGCATTTTCTAATTTAATTTTCCGCATATTTGGTTACCTTGATGATATCCTGTGACTTTTGCAAATTAAAGAGCTGGGTCATGCTGCAGACTTGTGGACAGTGCCTGTTCTGTTGCACTGCATGGGGTTTAGTGTGTTCTGGACTTCTGTGCCTGTGAATGATGTATCTGGATTCATTCTTTACGGCAGAGTTAGATAGATTCTTGATTAGTACAGGTGCCAGAGGTTATGGGGAGAAGGCAGAAGATTGGGGTTGGGAGGGAGAGATAGATCAGCTATATAATTGAATGGCAGAGTTAGGCATGAGCCAAATGGCCTAATTCTGCTCCTATACCTTATGACCCTGGACCTACCATTGAATCCAAGCTTGTTACGTAATGTATTGTGCTGGGAGGAAGGATGCACTTCATATCTGGCCCCCCAATTCTATATCAGTCACAGGTGGTCCCATTCATAGAGTCATGGAGCTATACAAGAACAGACCCTTTGGCCCACCTTGTCCATGCCAAACAAAGGCCAATCCCATTTGCCTGCATTTGGCCTTTAGCCCTCTAAACCCTTCCTACCCATGTATCTGCCCAAATGTCTTTTAAAAGTCGTAACTGTATCGCTTCTACAGCTTTCTTGGGCAGCTCCTTCTAGATAGGGACTACCCTCTGCATGAAAAACATTGCTCCTGAGCTCCCTCTAAACTCTCTCCCCTTTCACCTTAAGCCTTTGCCCTCTAGTTGTTGAATCCTCTCTCCATGACTGTGGTCACATTATTGCTGTGGTAAATCCCTAGTTAATCCTCACTTACCTCTCCCCCCGACCTCCTCCATCAATGGATTGCAATCTTGCCATGTGGGAGTTCCAGGTGCTAATTCTAGCTTTGCCACCTCAGTTGTGGAATTCTTGGCATCCCATGATGTGTGCCATGACAATTCAAGTTATTTTAAATGGTGGCAAGTTGCAGTCTTTGTTATAAATATCTTCCGATCAGAAAAGCTGATCAGAAAAGCTGATATGGGACAAACAGGAGAAGAAATGTCAGTGGCACATTGCCACAGCTAGTAGAGCCGCTGCCACACAATGCCTGAGACCCGGGTTCGATCCTGACCTCGAGTGCTGTTGGTGTAGAGTTTGCACGTTCTCCCTGAGCCAAGTAGGTTTTCTCCAGGTGCTAAAGTTTCCTCCCTCATTGCAAAGGACATATAGGGATGTAGGTTAATCAGCCTCTGTGCCCATAATGCGATGGACTTGGTCATCAATGATAAGAGCAGACTTAGGCCATTCGGCCCAACAAGTCTACTCCGCCATTCAATCATCGCGGATCTACCTCTCCCTCCTGACCCCATAACCCCTGACACCCATACTAATCAAGAATCTATCTATCTCTGTCTTAAAAATATCCATTGACTTGGCCTCCACAGCCTTCTGTAGCAAAGAATTCCACAAATTCACCACCCTCTGACTAAATTCCTCCACATCTGTTTCCTAAAGAAAATCGGCTGTGACCTCTAGTCCTAGACTCTCCCACTGGTGGAAACATCCTTCCCACGTCCACTATCCAAGCCTGGAGTGGATGAGAAAGTTGGATAATATAGAACTGCTGATCCATGGTTGGTATGGATTCAGTGGGCACAATGGCCTGCTACCATAATGAACCTATCAAATAAACTAGACTAGACTAAAGCCCATCCAATGCACGTGTTTTGTGAATGGCCTGTTGTGACAATACTCACTTTGTTTTCATTGCCAGATGACTCCTCCTCAGAATGTTGCAGTGGGAATGGCTCCACAACCTTGAACCCGGCGACCTCGATCAGTGCACAAGGAGGCAGCACCTTGGTGGAGGTGAATGGAAACTGCTCCACTGGCTTGGAATACAGTGGAAGTCCAGAGGACCAGCCCGTCAACCTGAGCGAGCGCTTTCTACCTGCTCAAGTGGATAATGGAAGTACTGACGGACCACGGAACCGGGCCAAATACATGGGCAAAGGCTCTTCAGATGTTAGATTGAACAAGTTAGATGTTACAAGAGAATATGCCAGAAAGGTACAGTCTAATTTAACTTGCCTTGATGGAGTAGGTGCAGGTTGACTGCTGATATTTATACCGCAAATGCTCTTCAGAATGAAAAGACCACTGCATTTGTCTATACCCCAATGATTATTCTGTATGAATTGAAAACAATGTACAAATATGGGAAGATTTGTGAGCATTTCTACAAGACATTTGTTTGCTGGTGCAATGCTGCTTCTCTCGTCACATTTACAATGTGCTAACACAGTGAAATTATTTTTCTTACAAAGAATCCAGTCGGCTATTGCCATATCCCTGATGCACGATTCACAAGTGTGTAGAAATAGTTTACTAGGCCCACTTGCAAGAGGTGCCATGCTTTGACGCCATTTTCAAAGTCTACGCTGTCTTGTTCCACGCAAGTCCCAGGTTGTTTCTGGCTTCCAGCCATCTCCTTCCTTGGACACCACATCCCTCTCCTCGTCCGTCCTCCTTTGTTCCCTAGGGGTGCCTCCCGCAGCCGACCACCAGGACGTGGTTACATGGGTTTGGAATATTTAGGCTGATGTAATCTCCATTGGGGTAAGTTATGTAGATCAATTTGAAACTGATATTAAATGGATTGTCAATTGACAATTCAAGTACGTACGACAATTAAACACTCTTGACAGACTTGCCTTGTACAATACCATTTATACAAACAATACAATACCATTTATTGTCATTTGAACCTCAAATGAAGTTCAAACAAAATTTGGTTTCCGCAGTGATACAACAAGAAAAGAACCAAGACACACACTGACACAATTCACACAAATATCCATCACAGTGAATCTCCTCCTCACTGTGATAGAAAACATAGAAAAATAGGTGCAGGAGTAGGCCATTCGGCCCTTCGAGCCTGCACCGCCATTCAATGTGATGGAAGGCAAAGTCTTGTCTCTCCCCTGCTCTCCGTTCTTCTCCAGATGTCAAAGCCCCCGGTGGGCGATGGTAAATCCCGCAGCCATTAAGGCCGCGCTGGGCGATGCAAGGCCGTCCTCCGGGCCTTGACGTTGGAGCCCCCGGCGGGCGCTGGCAAGTCCCGCGGCCGTTAAAGCCCCGCTGGGCGATGTTAGGCCCCGCTCCAGGTAATTTTCAACCCCGCAATTCGGGCGGGAGCAGTTGCCGTTGTGGGAGTTCCGAAAAGTGGTCTCCCACCAGGGACCCGCAAGCTCCCGATGTTCCTGTCCACCGGACCTGTGGCTGGAGCCTCCGAAGCTCCGGAGTCGGGCCGCAACCGCGCGTCACCATAGCTCTCAATGCTCTGAAGCCGGCCAGCTCCACGATGGTAAGTCCGCAGGCTCCGCGGCTGGAGCCCCCAGGTCGTTCCGGTTGGAAGCCGCTCCACGGTGCTTGGCCCCAACGACAACGGAGACCCGACAGGGAAAAGGTCGAGTCCCCCGTACAGGGAAGAGATTTAAAAGTTTCCCCCATCGCCCCCGCCCCCCACACATACACAGCTAAAAACAATTAAAAAAAAAAACACTGCAAATTATACACTCAATGGGACAAAAAAAAAAGACAGACGGACTGCAGAGGCCGCTGCAACGTCGGTCACGCCGCCCACTCATTGATTTAGATCACAATTTGCATGCCATCATGATCTGGCAGATGTTCACAAAGACAAAGGCATTTCTACATTTGATTTTAGATACAAACAACATTGAATGCTATTGATTCAGTCATACAGCAATAAACCCTTTGGCCCAGCTCGTCCATGAAACCGTGATGCCCCATCTAGGCTCACCCCATTTCCCTGCGTTATGCCCATATCCCTCTCAACCTTTCCAATCATGTGCCTGTCCAATTGCCTTTTAAATGTTACGTGTTAAAAATGGTTAAATGGGAGAGGAAAAATAAAAGCAATATTACATTTAAAATGTATTCAAGGTTCAAGGTTTCAAGGTCAGTTTGTCACATGTACTAATTAAGATACAGTGACATTTGAGTTACCATGTAGTTGATAACTGCAATGAAGACAAACAAGAATGGTCAACATCTGTGACCAAGCAACTTAATGAAGTCATGGTCCTCTTCTTGGCATACAGTAGTGAGAACACACTGCTGCAACAAGCCCTTGACAAGTTTGCCACAGTAACACTGCCTCATTAACGTTTAGTCCAACGAGGTACATGCCTTCTAGTGGCTTACAAAGCAGCATCTCACAAATCTCACAGTCAAAAGGGTTAGGTGCATTATATGGGCTCATTTGGTAAATGCCAAGCAGCAAACACACTTTGCCCAATTGTAACACTTTGCCTTTATGCCCAATTTTCCATACACCCAGCATGTTTTTGTGCAGGAAAATTGAAAACCAATCCAATGCTTTTTTATGGAATGCGCACATACACTCTGCTAGTTATGCACTTTTTAAAAACAGCTTTGAAACTTTAACATAAGATTCCACAGTCAATCCTTTTTGTTTGACACTAAAGGTCCATTTAAGAATATTTACATTATCGGAATAGATGTATTAATCTATTTCTGTCACATGTGAAAGTGGGAAAGCACATATTGGTGTCAAAAGGCAATGACTTTACAATAGTTTTCCTACCTGGAGGCATCCTAACATTACAATTGTGCAGTAGAGATGATAATTGGTTCAGCTTTGAAGCCATCACTAAAACATCCTCTTCATATCATGAAATTAATAAAGCAAATGATCAACAAAAGCGTTCCATCCCTCTTCAGCACACCATGCGACAAAATATTATGTTTGATCAATTCAAAGATGCCATCGATTTGAATGCTGATTGCGAGATGGGTTTGTGTGTTCCGTAACAGAATTCTCTGTTCAATGAAACTGATTTTAGCGCTTCTTATAGGAAGTAATTCTAATGATAAATAATCGATTTTAGTGTGCATCTATATTCTACAATGTAACATGAGATTGTTCCCATTTAGCCAGTGCATGCACAAGAAGGAACTGCAGATGCTGGTTTACATCGAAGATAGACACAAAATGCTGGAGTAACTCAGCGGGTCAGGCAGCATCTCTGGAGGAAAAGACCAGGTGACTTTTCTGGTCTCAACCCAAAACGTCACCTATTCCTTTTCTCTAGACATGCTGCCTGACCCGCTGAGTTACTCATTCATTTTGTGGCTATCATCAGTGTATGTAGTGAAGATAGGCACGAAAATCTGGAGTAACTCAACGAGTCAGACAGCATCTCTGGAGAAAAGGAATAGGTGACCCTTCTTCAGGGGAAGGGAAAACTAGAGATGGTGCTATAGAGAAAAATAGAACAAATGAATGAAAGATATGCAAAAAAGTAATGATGATAGAGGAAACAGGCCGTTGGTAGCTGTGGGCGAGGTGAAAATGTGTCACAGACAAGGACTTGGGCGGGAGAGAGGGGATGCGTCTATCTTTGGTTTAAACCAGCTTCTGCAATTGCTTCCTACACATCAGTTATAGGCATTGCTTAAATGGGCTTGCATGAAATTGTATCAGCAACTGCAGTCTGTATGTTGTTAAAGAAGGAACTGCAGATGCTGGAGAATCGAGGGTTACACAAAAAGCTGGAGAAACTCAGCGGGTGCAGCAGCATCTAAGGAGCTCCTTAGATGCTGCTGCACCCGCTGAGTTTCTCCAGCTTTTTGTGTAACCCTGCAGTCTGTATGGTGATGGTTGTTGTAGATTAATAGCTGTGCAGAGTGTACTGTGTATGGTCAGTTCTTGAAATTACTGAAAGAGAAACCATATCATTTATTCCTCTCATATCACACCTCATCAAGGTACTCTAAAAGTTATTGTATATACTAATATGCTTATTATTCTTTCAGGAACCACTTCAATATCAGTTTACTATAAATCCAGACTAAATTTGTGTCAACCATCTTACCTCAATGTCAATCTAGCAAACCTGCCCTTTCCCACCTTGTTGCTCCCTCCTTCCTGCTGACCTTGTTATTGCAGCAGTTCAAAATGTATAGGAAGGAACTGCAGATGCTGGTTTAAACCCAAGATAGATACAAAATGCTGGAGTAACTCAGCAGGTCAGACAGCATCTCTGGAGAGAAGGAATACGTGACGTTCTGGGTCAAAACCCTTCTTCAGACTTCAGAGATGCTGCCTGATTTGCTGAGTTACTCCGACTGACTCAGAGTGGTCTGGAAACACAACTAGTCCATGCCGGGCACGTTATCATAGACTTGTCCCAGCCCCATCATTTCTTCTCCCAGCTGCTGTCGGGCAGAAGGTACAAAAGCTTGAAAGATTCAGGAACAGCTTCTTCTCCTCTCGTATCAGGCTTCTGAATGGTTCGCCCATAAGATAGGGCATCTTTACCCCATTGCTGATATTGGACTTGACTATGGAACTGATACACTATAATGCTGAGAACTATATTATTGTCTGAGTCTTCCCCCTAGTCTGAAGACTAATCAGTCTGAAGAAGTGTCCCGACCTGAAATGTCACCTATCTGCTCTCTAGAGATGCTGCCTGACCCGCTGAGTTACTCCAGCACTTTGTGTTTCTCTTTGGTAAACCAGCATCTATAGTTCCTTGTTTCAACATTTTATCTGCAAAACAGTTGGCGAATCACCCACCCACTCCGCCTCATTCTTGTTGAGTAGGAAAAAATAAGGATTATGAAGTTTTGAAGGCTAAAAAATGAATTGTAATAATTGCTGTATCCAACTAAAGTCTTATTTTCAATAATGGATATTTCAAAGGTATTTTCTGTGAAATTCGTTAACTCCACTTGTGGTTTGAAAAGCGTAGAACCTCCGGAAAATACACCATGGATTTAATTTCCTGTGGCATAGTTTTAAAGTGAGAGTTTCAGAGTTTAATGGGGATGTGTGGGGCAAGTATTTTACACAGAGGGGGGTGAGTGCCTGGAACACGCTGCCAAAGGTGTGGGGGGGCAGATACGATAGTGGTGTTTCAGAGCCTTATGGATACAGGGAATGGTGGCATATGGATGGTGTGCAAGCAAGCGTGAATTTCGGCACTGACTTTGTGGGTCGAAGGGCCTGTTCTTGTGTTGCACTGTTCTAGGTGGTCTATCGAGGCTGAGAGTGACACTAAATGAAAATGATCTCATTGTGTGACTGTAGAATAAGAGTTTGCAGTCGGTAGTGGAGCAGCTAGCAAAGAACATCCAAGTCTATAGACTTCATGATATAGAGATTAGTGTAGATGGTTGCTCTGTTTAATACTCCCGGCAGTCCAAAGGTAATAAATAGACAGAATTGACACAATTTTCACAGCTACCAGCAGCAATGAATGAAGGAATGAATAGGTTTATTGGTCAAGTATTCACATACAAGGAATTTGCCTTGGTGCAGTTTACTTGGCCAGTGTGCTCTATGCTGAAAAGGTACGGTTCCAACTTAAAACACAAGATATGTTTTCACGCGCTCCCTGGTGAATTTGAGCCCATGACACATTTCTCACATTTCCCTGGGAACACTGTCAGTGAGTTGGTGAAAAGGAAATAGCTGTGAACAATGATACTGTGGTTCAACCTCAACTATCTGGCAACACTCCATTCCTCCTCCTCTTATTCCGTAAGAATATTCAAGTGCATTGCCATTGGCATAAGAAAAAAATCCACTGCCAAATGAGCGGCCATGAAGCAATGGCAATTCATGATTAGTTCAGGTGTCGGAGGTTATGGGGAGAAGGCTGGAGAATGGGGTTAGGAAGGAGAGAGAGATCAGCCATGATTGAAAGCTGGAGTGGACTTGATGGGACGAATGGCCTAATTCTACTATTCCTTATGACCTACAGTCAGCAAAAGCAAGTTGCCAGAAGAACCGTGGGTAGTGATCTCTGGACTGCCTCTAGTGCTAGTGCATGGGGAATGAGCGGTATGCATGTGCTCACTGAAGAGTTGGGGTGGGGGGCATGGATTTGGAATTTTGGACCATTGGGATCTCCTCTGGGCCAGAAGTGATGTGTACAAGAGGTGTGTTGCAGCTGAACTGGAGGGTAACACTGTGGAAAGCATCTTATCGGGTTGTATCACAAATTGGTTTGGGAACAGCTCTGCACAAGACCACATGAAATTACAGAGAGTTGTAAATGTAGTCCAGCCCATCACACACACCAGACTTCCCATGATTGACTCCATCTACACTTCACGCTGCCTCGGAAAAGCAGCCAAAATAATCAAAGACTTGTCCCACCCCGGTCATTCCTTCTTCTCCCGGTTCCTGTCCAGCGGAAGATACAGAAGCCTGCAAGCTTGCACCACCAGACTCAGGAACAGCTTCTTCCCCTTTGTTATCAGCCTTCTGAGCAGTCCTTCCATAAGCTCGGGTACTGTCCCAAATGTCCTGGACATTAGACTTTGTCTCAAGAACTCGGAGCAGTACAGTGCTGAGAACTACAATCTGCACTCTGTATCTTTCCCTTTGCTCTTCCTCTTGTACTGCAGTTTGACCGGATTGTATATGTATAGTTTTATCAGATCTGATTAGATAGCATGCAAAACAAAGCTTTTCACTGTACCTCGGTACATGTGACAATAATAAAATTAAAGCCAAACTCATCACCCCCTTTGTGGAAAAACTTGCCCCTCGTATCACCTTTAAATATTCACCCTTTCACCTTAGACCTGCCTCGTCAAGTATCAGACCTCCCGACCCTTGGAAAAAGGCTGAGTATCCACCCTCTCTATACCCCTCATTATTTTATAAACCTCTACAAGGTCTCGTCGTCTTATAAAACAATTAACACTCCTATCATTAAAAATAGGACTGTATTAACCAACAAAACAAAAAGATGGATAATAATCGCCTCACTCAAATTCACCATAAATTCATAGCAGCCATTGAAGATGATGTACCATCCTGTTTAGGAAATGTTGTTGGCCTCCAGAGATTTGTGGTTCTTCGCAGCTTCCTCTCGACTTGGTTCCGGTTCAGAAGCTGCAATTCATAACAGAAAATCATTGTGTTAGGTTCTTGGTCTGTTACTCTTTGTAATAAAACCACCTGCTTTAACTCTTGCAATGGTAAACGTGGAGAATGTGACATTGTTGAATGTAGCAATCGTTCTGCACTCTGCTGTCACAACCCGTGAAGCAGCTGGCTGTATTGTAAGTGGTTCAAGAAGCAGTGGAGTTTATTTTGTGTCATGTTGGGGTTCAAGCCCTTAAGGTATCTTTTCCCCGGTCTCTAGGGTGGGATATACAGGGTGTGCAGTTTCCTACGGGTTGCTGGTTGTGTTCAATGCTAACACTGACTGTGATTTTTTATTAACAGTAATATTGTATTCAAATGTTATGAATTGTAGTTAAATGAAGTTATAATACAATTATACAAGAGAAGTCCTGACCTACTATCTACCTCACTGGCGACCTTCGGACTATTTTTAATCAGACTTTACTGGACTTTATCTTGCACTGAACGTGATTCCCTTTATCATGTATCTGTACATTGTGGGTGTCTCGATTGTAATTGAGTATAGTCTCCCTGCTGACTGGTTAGCACTCAACAAAGGCTTTTCACTGTACCTCGGTACACGTGTCAACAAACTCAACTAAATTCTAACAAGATGATATAATGAAACGAAGCAGTAGAATTTGGTTTACTTTTAGAAGCAAATGCATTCTTGTCTGTTTAGTTCCGTTCCACCTCAGGTTTTTAGAAGAAACATTGGGGTTTTTTTTTAAAACAAGCCCAAAAGTCACCACTGGCAACATTTGCAGACAAATTGTTGAAAAACACACAGGCTTTATGCATGGTTACTGTGTTTTGACATTGGAACATTGCAAGGGACAATATTGTGCAGTGAAGATAGTGTACGGCTGAAATGGTTAAACTCTATCGTGCTGGCATCTCTGACAGCTGTAATTTAGATACAAGGGTCTAGTCTACTTATAGTCTGACCGAGTCTCGGCTACCCAGAAATGAGTCAGAGATATTGACTTGGGATTAACGCTCGATACTCCAAGGACTCCATGGTCATTGAAGTAACCAGCAATTTTTGATCAAAACAATCAATACATTTTGGTGGAATGCCGCAGTGAAGCATATGACCTGCAGAAATGCTCTTCAGTCTATATAAAATTGAAGTTATCTTTGTCACGTCTACTCTGTAACTGCTGCCAGATTGCAGCTCGCTTAACATTTATTGAGAAAATTGTAAAGAGAAGAAGAAATCTACAGCACTTACCTCACTTGCTTTTATTTAGGGGGTGCAGTTCAGTGAAGTCTTTATTTTCATGTAACAGCATACAAGAGTCACAGTCAAAGCTGAAGTATCATAATAATATTTATAGGCCCGTGGATAAAAGATACTTAAACTCAATCCCTGAAGATAAATGAACACGGGACAGAAGGTTCTGAAGAAGGATCCCGACCCTATAAATCACCTAACCATTTTCTCCAGAGATGCTGCCTTCATCTTGCGTATGGCATGCACAGCCTAACGTTGTAGGACAACTTGTTCTATTTGATCTTATTTGATTGTGCACGCCGGGTTGATTGCATTCGTCGAAACAGGGCGGACCACGTGAAGGTTACAATCTTCCACCCCAGATGCTGGGGTGACTCCAAGCCGAGTTACTCCAGCATTTTGTGTCTATCTTTGGTGTAAACCATCATCTGCAGTTCCTTTGATTACTTTCTTTAATGTGAGAATCAAATCGATATCAGTGATACCATTCAACATTCAACAAATTGTTTAGATATACCGTTAGCTGTCCATGAAGATATTTTAAAATAACTGATGCGACTGTATTTACAAATTCCTTTGAGTCTAAAGAAGATTCCTAATCCAAAATGTCACCTCTCCATGTCCTTCACAGATACTGCCTGACACACTGAGTTACTCCTGCACTTTGTAGAAATAAGGAACTGCAGATGTTGCTTTACCAAGGAAAAATGCTGCAGTAAAAATATGTGGGCGGTTTTGCAGATAGTGAAGATGGTTGTGAAAAATTGCAGCAGGACGTTGGGCGATTGACCAGGAGGGCTGAGGAATGGTTGATGGAATTTAAGGAGTGTAGCTGCTTGGTTCCTTGAAGTTGGAGTCGCAGGTAGATAAGGTGCTCAAAAAGGTGCATAGGCCTTCATCAGTCAGAGTATTGAGTATAGAAGTTGGGAGGTCATGTCGCAGTTGTATAAGACATTGGTGAGGTGTATAAGATGATGAGAGGAATAGATTGGGTAGATGCACAGAGTCTCTTGCCCAGAGTAGGTGAATCGAGGACCAGAGGATATAGGTTTAGGGTGAAGGGAAAAATATTTAATAGGAATTTTGTGTGAAAGGAAATCCAAATATCTCTTCTACTCCAGCTGATTTATGTTCAAACTGAAATGTTCGGAGACTTACATCAACTAGCCGAGCCATTGGGTGCACCAAAGATTTTCACTTTTATTAGCGCCTATGTTCTACTTCTGTATGGGTTTTGACTTTGACATTGTCATCAAAGTATGAAATAAGTTATTGGACACGATATATTTGCTGAAGATCTTCTTGTGTATGCTGGGTACCGATCCTATTGTGTAAATGAAAAGCAGTACATGCCGAATGGAATCAGGATCTATTAATGAATGAATGGTAGGAGATCAGGCCTTTCGACAAGATGTCTGTTGAGACCAGTGGGTGTCACTGCTTTAGATATTGAAGACCGGTCTTCTGATGATTTGTATTTTTGTTCCAGTCTCCGCCCTACAGCTCAGGAAGTTATGACTCTGGGAGAAACGAGCTTGTGGGGACTTGTCCCGAGGACCTGTCGATGACCAGAGGTGGAGACGATGATGATGATGAACATGACGACCATGAAGACAATGAGAAGATTAATGACTCGGAGGGAATGGATCCCGAGCGACTGAAGGCCTTCAATGTAAGAATAAACTGTTGGTTTCTTAAAAAAAGTTCATGGCAGATTGGTCCGCAGTTGTATAGGGCTCTGGTGAGACCACATCTGGAGTATTGTGCACAGTTTTGGTCTCCTAATTTGAGGAAGGACATCCTTGTGATTGAGGCAGTGCAGCGTAGGTTCACGAGATTGATCCCTGAGATGGCGGGACTGTCACATGAGGAAAGATTGAAAAGACTAGGCTTGTATTCACTCGAGTTTAGAAGGATGAGGGGAGATCTTATAGAAACATATAAAATTATATATAATGACTGGACAAGCTAGATGCAGGAAAAATGTTCCCAATGTTGGGCGAGTCCAGAACCAGGGGCCACAGTCTCAGAATAAAGGGGAGGCCAGTTAAGACCGAGGTGAGAAAAATCGTTTTCACCCAGAGAGTTGTGAATTTGTGGAATTCCCAGCCACAGAGGACAGTGGAGGCCAAGTCACTGGATGGATTTAAGAGAGAGTTAGATAGAGCTCTAGGGGCTAGTGGAGTCAAGGGATATGGGGAGAAGGCAGGCACGGGTTATTGATAGGGGCAGGTCAGCCATGATCACAATGGATAGCGCTGCTGGCTTGGAGGGCCGAATGGCCTCCTCCTGCACCTATTTTCTATGTTCCACATGTCAAAATGTTGCCCCCTCAGCTTCCTATCAAATCTTTCTCCTCTCACTGTAAACCTATTCCCCCAAGACCTACCTTGGGGGAAATAGAGAAGCCCGAGATATAAAAATTGGGAACCTGGGAGAAGATCCCCCTCTCTATTCCCCTTGAGATTTTCTACACCTCTATGTTCACTACACCACTAATACATGACTATCGGGAACTGCCTTGTGCATTATAGCCCATAGAAGATGAAAGACTTGAAGGCAGACAAAAATGCTGGAGGAACTCAGCGGGTGAGGCAGCATCTATGGAGAGATGGAATTGGCGACGTTTCGGGTCGGGACCCTTCTTCAGACCCGAACGTCACCTATTCCTTCTCTCCATAATGCTGCCTCACCCGCTGAGTTCCTCCAGCATTTTTGTCTACCTTCGATTTTTCTAGCATCTGCAGTTCATTCTTAAACTCAGATATTTGATAAAATATACGCAAAAATATACACCAAAATAAACTGGAGGCGTATTTGAAGGATTAATCTTCTCTCCTTGCCCGACCTGAGGGAAGTTGAGGCGTGAACTCTGGCTGCGGTAACACCCTGGGGCTAATTATTACTTTATGTTTAAGGAGTCTGCATTGTTTGCAGTTGATTGGATTGCCCCCTTAATGTTTGTGTCCGTGGGCTTTTGTAATATATAAATGTTTTATCTCCACTGGCTCATGGCTGTGACTGCTAGCAGCAGCAAGTTCTGAGTTAGCAAACTCGTTGAAGAGATATCATCAATGCATAGAGATCATGTTAGTTTTGTGAATTTGATCAGGACTCCCCTAAACTAGTTGCAGATGTCGATGAATCTGAAATAAAGCACAAACTGTTGGAAACATACAGCAGGATATAGTGTAGGAAGGAGCTGCAGATGCTGGTTTAAACCGAGGATAGACACGAAAAGCTGGAGTAACTCAGCGGGACAGGCAGCATCTCAGAGAGAGAAGGAATGGGTAATGTTTGAGTTCTAATCTGAGGAAGGGTCTCGACCTGAAACATCGCCCACTCCTCTCCAGAGATGCTGCCTGTCCCGCTGACTTACTGAGTTACTGTCCCGCTGTCCCATTCTCAAAGCTTCCACTACCGACAGAAAATATCCCATCCTTGTAACAGGGGGCTCACCAGTCTGTTGGGTATGTCAGTCAGTTTTTAATTCATTTGATATATTTTAATTGGCTGCTTAGATGTGCAGATGTACTTCTGAAAAGTTTCAGTAATTGTAGTCATTATATACTTTTTGGAATGATTTATTCAGGAGGTAATTGTGTATCAGGTATTCCAACTGTTTTAGAGCTGCACTTTTCTTTTGCTTTAGATAGACACACATGCTGGAGTAACTCAGTGGGTCAGGCAGCATCTCTGGAGGAAAGGAATAGGTGACATATTGGGTCGGAACCTCTGAAGGATGGCCCCTGACCCACTGAGTTACTCCAGCTGTTTGTGTCTATCTTTGTCTTTGTGTACCCACATCCAGTTGGACTACTGTGTAGCACTCCTGAGTTTACTGTCCTTAGATGGAGCTGAATTTATCTAAATGACAACTAACTTCCTCTGCTTCAGTTGGCCCACCCAAACTCAGTTTACACGGACTGAGCCACAGCTGTGATTTATGTTGGCTAAGCTTAGATAAACTGAGCCTATTTTAATGGAGCTGAACCACTACCTGGCTTCACACCAGCTTCTCTTGGCTCCTATCTGGAGTTTAAATAGTTCAGTTCCAAGCCCCTGGTTTCCATTCCAGATGCAATCCCAGTTGATTGGAGTTGAGATGCAATACCTTTAAGTGGCTTGTTGATTTGTTACCACGGTTCTGAAGAATAATGCCAGGATTGTTTCTCTGCTAATTTCAGCATCTCTCAGGGCAACGCCAAGTTCAACAGCATTTTTCAGAATGTAATTCAAACAGGAAGAATAATGCCTATCTTTTTTTTTAAATGTTTGATATTCACGTAAGAAGCCGCAGGTGAGAAGATTCATAGTCAGGAATATGTCAATTTTATCTCAGAGCCTAATGTGTCACAAGAAGCATAGTATTTTAAAAAAAGTTGAAACTGAATGCAGTTCGGGCTTCTGAAGGGTCCCAGATGTGTGATTATAGATAGCTTGGTTTAAATTAGAGATACAACATGGAAAGGACCTTCGGCTCATCAAGTCCACGCCGACCATCGATCACCCATTCACACTAGTTCTATGTTATCCCACTTTTGCATCTACACACTAGGGACAAATTTCTTACAAACCCACACATCTTTTGGAGGTGGGAATAAACCGGAGCTCCCTGGAGAAGCCAATGCAGTCACAGGGAGAACGTAGACTCCACACAGACAGCACCCGATGTCAGGATCGAATACGGGTCTCTGGCGCGTGAGACAGCAGCTCTACCAGCTGCGCCACTGTGTGCCATTACGTGAGTGAATCTTAATGCTATAAAGATGGTATTGGATAAATTAATGGAATTAGAGGCCAATAAATCACAGGACCTGTTGATCTGCATCACAAGGTTTTGAAAGTGGATTCAGTGAGGATGGTAGATTCTCTGGTTCACATCTACATATACCACAGACTCGCTAACAGTTCACATAGATTGGAATAGAAATGTAGCCTCACCATTAAAGAAAGGGGGAGGGTAGAAAATGGTGAATGACAGGCCTGTTATCCTGACATCAGTAAGAAAGAAAAGTAAGAATGTGGTAAACAGGAAATATTGAAAATAACAACATATTTCTTAAAGGTAGATTGAAATGCTGGAGAAACTCAGTGGGTGAGGCAGCATGTATGGAACGAAGGAAAAGGTGATGTTTCGGGTCGAGAACCTTCTTCAGACTGATGCGAGATCTGTCTTCCACGGACTCACAACTCTCTGTGAGAAAAAGTGTTTCCTCGTCTCCGTTCTAAATGACTTACCCCTTATTCTTAAACTGTGGCCCCTGGTTCTGGACTCCCCCAACATCGTGAACACGCAGAGAGTCGCTATGTTGTGGCGCTATCTTGCAACCTCCAAGCCTCTGACTTTTTAAAAATATCTTCATCTCTCAACAGATGTTCGTGCGGCTATTTGTGGATGAAAACCTGGACCGAATGGTTCCCATTTCGAAACAGCCCAAGGAGAAGATTCAGGCCATCATCGAGTCGTGCAGCCGGCAGTTCCCCGAGTTCCAGGAGCGAGCCAGGAAACGCATCCGTACTTACCTCAAGTCCTGCAGGCGGATGAAAAAAAACGGCATTGAACTGGTGAGGCACTCCGAGTGTCCGTGGGTTTCAGCGTATCCTGTTAGTCTAGTCTACATATCAAAAGCGCCATCATCGACCGCCACACCAACCTCTCCACGATCGGGGCCGGGTCCTCTCCCGCCGTCTCCGTGGTGCCGACTCGGCCCCAGCCATGGGCTCCTCACACCCAGGCACCGGAGACCACAGGCTTTGTCCGCCCACGAGGCTCCACCTCCGACCCGCGAGGCCTGGGCCACGGCTTCTCAGCGGCACCTCCGGGAGGGAAGACTTTAGACTTTAGTGATACAGAGTGGAAACAGGCTCTTCACCCACCAAGTCCGTGCCCACCAGCCATCACCCCATACACTTGCACTATCCTACACACTAGGGACAATATATAACTGATCAAATCCAATTAACCTACAGACCTGTCCATCCTTGGAGGGTGGGAGTAAACCGGAGCACCCGGAGAAAACCCACACGGTCATGGGGAGAACGTACAAATTCTGTACAGACAGAACCCGTAGTCAGGGTCGAACCGGCCCGCCCGATGGTTCTTGAACCTGGAGCTTGCGGTTTTCGGGCTCCCGTCTGTATCGTCCCGAACAGGAGCACAATGTGAGTGTGGCGAGGGTCTTTGGTGATATCAGCTGCTTTTTTTTAGATCATTTGATGGTGGGGATGTCAGTAGCTCTGGGACTGTCTGACACTTAGGTCAGCATGAAGATGAAGCCAACTGAAGATACAGAAGGGTCGCGTGCCTCACATTAGACATGCCCTTGAAAGTGATGACTTGTCACATGGGGAAGCTCTCAATCTGAACGTTTGTTGAAATGGAGATGGAATGTGACCTGACAAAACTTTGCTGAATTGAGTGCTATGATCACATGGCAGGTTTAATGCAGCTAATAGCAACTCTTAAATAAATCTATTGGTCTTCCTGGAACACATCCAAATGGATCTGGAAAGTTTACCTTTGGGTTTTAGCCAGAGTGTAAAATCCTTACATTTGGAGCCAGAACAATGTAATAACAGGTGATTCAGTCCAGGACTCCCAGGCTGAAACCGTGCAGTTATACGTAGTCATTTGTTAATTAAGTCAGTATGAAGTTGTGGAATTATCTGCATAGAATCAGGATCTGGACAAGTAAACAAAATACACCGTTGTCAAACAGTGGCAAAAGAAAATGTCGATGCTGGAATAAGGAGCAAAACACAATGCTGGAGGAACTCAGCGGGTCAGGCAGCATCTGTGTTGGGAACAGACCTGATAATAATAATAATAATAAATACTTTATTAAAAACTAAAAACTATAAAAACTAAAGATGAGGCATACAAATTGGCCAAAAAAAGCAGCCTACCAGAGGACTGGGAGAAATTCAGAATCCAGCAGAGGAGGACAAAGGGCTTAGTTAGGAAAGGGAAAATAGATTACAAAAGGAAACTGGCAGGGAACATAAAAACTGACTGCAGACCAATTGAATAACTACTTTGGTTCTGTCTTCACTAAGGAAGACATAAATAATCTGCCGGAAATAGCAGTGGACCAGAGGTCAAATAAGATGGCGGAACTGAGTGAAATCCAGGTTAGCCGGGAAGTGGTGTTGGGTAAATTGAACGGATTAAAGGCCGATAAATTCCCAGGCCCAAATGGTCTGCATCACAGAGTGCTCAAGGAGGTAGCCACGGAAATAGTGGATGCATTAGTGATAATTTTTCAAAACTCCTTAGATTCTGGAGTAGTTCCTGAGGGTTGGAGGGTAGCTAATGTAACCCCACTTTTTAAAAAAGGAGGGAGAGCGAAAGCGGGGAATTACTGACCAGTTAGTCTAACATCGGTAGTGGGGAAACTGCTAGAGTCAGTTATTAAAGATGGGATAGCAGCACATTTGGAAAGTGGTGAAATCATTGGACAAAGTCAGCATGGATTTACAAAAGGTAAATCATGTCTGACGAATCTTATAGAATTTTTCGAGGATGTAACTAGTAGAGTGGATAAGGGAGAACCAGTGGATGTGTTATATCTGGACTTTCAGAAGGCTTTCGACAAGGTCCCACTTAAGAGATTAGTATATAAACTTAAAGCACACGGTATTGGTGGTTCAATATTGATGTGGATAGAGAACTGGCTGGCAGACAGGAAGCAAAGGGTAGGAGTAAACGGGTCCTTTTCAGAATGGCAGGCAGTGACTACTGGGGTACCGCAAGGCTCAGTGCTGGGACCCCAGCTATTTACAATATACATTAATGATTTGGACGAGGGAATTGAATGCAACATCTCCAAATTTGCAGATGACACCAAGCTGGGGGTTATAGTTAGGTGTGAGGAGGATGCTAGGAGGCTGCAGGGTGATTTGGATAGGCTGAGTGAATGGGCAGATGCATGGCAGATGCAGTATAATGTGGATAAATGTGAGGTTATCCACTTTGGTGGCAGAAACATGAGGGTAGACTATTATCTGAATGGTGGCAGATTAGGAAAAGGGGAGATGCAACGAGACCTGGGTGTCATGGTACACCAGTCATTGAAAGTAGGCATGCAGGTGCAGCAGGCAGTGAATAAAGCAAATGGTATGTTAGCATTCATAGCGAAAGGATTTGAGTATAGGAGCAGGGAGGTTCTACTGCAGTTGATTGGCAGATGCGTGGAAAAAGTGATAGAAACAGAAAATAGGTGCAGGAGTAGGCCATTTGGTCCTTCGAGCCAGCACCGCCATTCAATATGATCATGGCTGATCATCCAGAATCAGTAACCCATTCCTGCTTCTCCCCATACCCCTTGATTCCATCAGCCCTAAGAGCCCTATTCGATACATCAATAGATAGAGACTGGAGATGAAAAGGAGAAGGGGAGGAGTGAAAGGTAAATCTGGAGGGAGGAGGCTCTCCCCCCCCCCCCACCTCCCTTTACCAGCTTCTCCCGCTCCATCAGACTGAAGAAAGACCATTCCTTCACAGATGCTGCCTGACCTGCTGAGTTCCTCCAGCGCTTTGTTTGTCATTGAATCAATTGTCAAGTACAGCTCCTTGAACATTTTTTTAAAACCTCATCAAATTAAAAACAAAAAGACAGTGCAAGAGGATTAATGTGAAACCATTCATTTTAATTTCATGTGTAGGAAGGAACCGCAGATGCTGGTTTAAATCGAAGTGCTGGAGTAACTCAGCGGGACAGGCAGCATGCCTAGAGAAAAGGAATGGGTGACGTTTCGGGTCGAGACCCTTCTTCTTTATTTTAATTTCATGCCAGGGTGTGTGCACGTCTCTTCTCCATTTACCCTGCCCTCCCTTTTCTCTGTTTCCACCTGCAGGCATCTCGCCTACACACCTCCTCCTTCAGACAGGAGGACAGGGAAGAGGGGGCCTCCAACTTCTTCATGTCTACAGTCGGTGCTGCAGCTCCGCCATCGGCCAGCAGGAAGCGCACTTGCTGGAGGGTGAGACGGACTCCGGGCTTTCCTTCCTCTGAGGTGAGCCGCTGTGTTTGCCCAGAGGGCTCCACCCCGTGCAACCACTGGGTGCTGCTCACAGAAAGCCCCCACATCCATAAGCAACAGGGGCAGCACAGTGGGTACAGGCGCTGCCTCACGCCACCAGACTCCCGGCCTCCATACAAACCTTGGTGTGCACACATAATCAGAGTTGGTAGATTAAACCTGTTTAGCCCTATCAAATTGGATACAATGCTTAATTAGGGTCTCGACCTGAAACATCACCCATTAAGTCTGAAGAAGGGTCTCGACCCGAAACGTCACCCATTCCTTCTCTCCAGAGATGCTGCCTGTCCCGGTGAGTTACTCCAGCAATTTGTGTCTACCTTAAGCTCAATTATTTGTCAGATTCAGGGACAGTTTTTTTCCAGCTGTTATCAAGCAACTGAACCATCATCCTACCACAACCAGAGAGCAGTGCTGAACTACTATCTACCTCTTCGATGATCCTCGGACTATCCTTGACCGGCCGTTGCTGGCTTTACCTTGCACTAAATGTTATTCCCTTATCATGTATCTATACACTGTAAATGGCTTGATTGTAATCATGTATTGTCTTTCTGCTGACTGGTTAGCTCGCAGCAAAAGCCTCTCACTGTGTCTCAGTACACGTGTCATTAAACTAAACTATCCTACCGATGTGCTCAGAAATTAGTCCAAAAATGGTTCAATTCCAGTTGATTAGTACAGGTGTCAGAGGTTATGGGCAGAAAGAGGGAGAATTGAGTTACAGAAACTTACACTAGCAAGTTTGCGGATGACACAAAGCTGGGTGGCAGTGTGAACTGTGAAGAGGATGTTAGGAGGTTGCAGGGGGACCTGGACAGGTTGAGTGAGTGGGCAGATGCGTGGCAGATGCAGTATAATATAGATAAATGTGAGGTTATCCACTTTGGCGGCAAAAACAAGGGGGGAGATTATTATCTCAATGGGGTTAGGTTAGGTAAGGGGGAGGTACCTGGGTGTCCTACACCAGTCACTGAAAGTTGGCGTGTAGGTACAGCAGGCAGTGAAGAAAGCTAATGGAATGTTGGCCTTCATAACAAGTGGATTTCAGTACAGGAGTAAAGAGGTTCTTCTGCAGTTGTATAGGGCTCTGATGAGACCACATCTGGAGTATTGTGTACAGTTTTGGTCTGCTAATTTGAGGAAGGACATCCTTGTGATTGAGGCAGTGCAGCGTAGGTTCACGAGATTGATCCCTGAGATGGCGGGACTGTCATATGAGGAAAGATTGAAAAGACTAGGCTTGTATTCACTGGAGTTTAGAAGGATGAGGGGGGATCTTATAGAAACATATAAAAGTATAAAAGGACTGGACAAGCTAGATACAGGAAAAATGTTCCCAATGTTGGGTGAGTCCAGAACCAGGGGCCACAGTCTAAGAATAAAGGGGAGGTTATTTAAGACTGAGCGGAGAAAAAACTTTTTTATCCAGAGAGTTGTGAATTTATGAAATTCCCTGCCACAGAAGGCAGTGGAGGCCAAATCACTGGATGGATTTAAGAGAGAGTTGGATAGAGCTCTAGGGGCGAGTGGAGTCAAGGGATATGGGGAGAAGGCAGGCACGGGTAATTGATAGCGGACGATCAGCCATGATCATATTGAATGGCGGTGCTGGCTCGAAGGGCCGAATGGCCTCCTCCTGCACCTATTTTCTATGTTATAGAAACATGAGTTAGGAGGGAGAGATAGATCAGCCAGGATTGAATGACAGAGTAGACTTGATGGGCCGAATTGCCCAATTCAACTATTACTTATGATCTTATGATTGATGTCTCAATTTGTAGACACCAGCTGATAAATCAGAAGCTTTACTTTCACAGATTCACAGTCAAAGTGTCATCAATATAAAATTCAGCATTTTCTATGTATTCCATTTTTTTGCAACATAATATTAGATAATTTAAGGAATTATATAGGGCTAGTGGAGTCAAGGGATATGGGGAGAAGGCAGGCACAGGTTATTGATAGCGGACGATCAGCCATGATCATATTGAATGGCGGTGCTGGCTATATATATATATTAATATCCTTAATGTCTTAAAGAGAGCTGACAGGGGATATGGGGAGAAGGCAGGAACGGGGTACTGATTGGCGATGATCAGCCATGATCACTTTGAATGGCGGTGTTGGCTTGAAGGGCCGAACGGCCTATTCTTGCGTCTATTGTCTATGTCTGTTCCCACTATTGGATATTCGAGATACAAAGTTTTTGGGTACCTTCATGTCATGTTTTGAAATTCCTCTTGAAACAAGTTTTCCAACTAATTGTACAAGAGTCTATATGTTCACTTTGTCATAGCATCACCAAATGTCTACAAAATGACACTCGGCTGGAAGCAGCATCCTGCACTATAACATTTGTCCTGGAGCGGAGATTTAAGCTCTAAATGGCAAGCTGATTAGTTTCAGGAGAAGTACTGCAGGACTGATTAGTGGGAATCTATCTGCCTGATATCTCTGACCCTTCTGGGGATGTTGCGACGACATTTGTGATTCATTAAAATGAGGAGTTTCAAGATTTCATTTGCCATTTACATTCCAATCTCCATTAACACTTCCAAGACTGCCCGATTCTCTCATCAATCTTTATAGCAAGGTGTTTATTCCCAAGTATTTACTTAAAAATACATCCCTACCTCTTTGAAAGATGGCATGTCAAACAGTAAGTCAGTCGTTTTAGATATTATGAAAATGTTTTGTTCTGTATGTTTTCGAAAATGAACGTTAATAACTGCAAGTAAGGTCTTATTTTGACATATGCTTTACATCATCAGTATTTCTACACTGCTGCAGGTTATTGAGTGGTCTTGTTGTTCATTGTTGCGTTTGCATTTAAATTGAACTCTGAGATCTGAGCGCTGCATTGGATTAGACAGTATTATTTTTACCTCGGTGACCTGGGTTTAAATTCAGTTCAGACTGATGGGATTAAAATCCCAGCTGTTTTGAAGAGCCCTGTTATAAATGAGTTGTGGGCAGTTTTCATCTATTTCTCATTGAGGATGAGACTGTGGAACAAAACTGACACCGATTTACAATTTCACCACAAGATGACCGGCGAGGGAAAGGGGGGGGGGGGGGGGGGGGGAAACATGACACTCTCGTGCTCGCTAATGTTAAACCACAGACTGTAAAGAGATTTAAAACATCCTGAAGATATGATAGAGTAGAAGTTAGTTCATCTTCGCAATATATGACTTAATTTAAATCTGAAACTTGTCATTGTCAGTTATTGAGCCTGAATATTAAAAATATGGAAGTTAAAGCAAGATTAAAAAAAGAGAGTGTATTATGTGCCGTGATTTCAAAAGATTGTGGATAAAGGAAGCAGGAAGTGGAATGAAAGGAATAATGTATTTATAGCATCTCAAGAATAAAACAGCTAAACAAAGGATTAGTGACGGACACAAAGTGCTGGAGTAACTCAGCGGGACAGGCAGCAACTCTGGAGAGAAGGAATGGGTGACGTTTTGGGTCGAGACCCTTCTTCAGACTGACACGTTCAGTCGAAAAAAGAAGGGTCTCGACCCGAAATGTCACCCATTCCTTCTCTCCAGAGTTGCTGCCTGTCCCGCTGAGTTACTCCAGTCTATCTTCAATTTAAACAAGCATCTGCAGTTCCTTCCTGCACAAATTGCATTGTCCTGTTGTCAGTACATATGATAATTGAAAACTCTTGACTGATCATTTGAGCGGTTGGAGGAAAAGGGATGTAATCACCTCAATCTCATGTCAATCTGTGCAAAAACAATCAGTTGTCTCAATCAATAGTAGTAGTACTCATCTCCGAGGTTCTGAGATGCAACACACTGCAAGACACATTAGACAATAGGTGCAGGAGTAGGCCATTCGAGCCAGCACTGCCATTCAATGTGATCATGGCTGATTATCCCCAATCAGTACCATGTCAATGTCAATCACAAGAGGTGGGCATGTATCACAGCCTGGCACATCAGTGCAGCAGTGAGCACACGGGGCACTGGCAAAGCTGCTTCCATTGGCATCCCATCTCTGGAGAACATGGATAGTCTGAAGAAGGGTCCAGCACTCTGTGTTCAATGTGTAAAAGATGGCCACTGTTACAATGGAGGAGCAAGAGTAGTCACGCTACACACAAGAATCCACAAACAGCAGCAAAATAAACTAATTGTAATTTATCTCATTGTTTTGGGTGAAGGACAAATGTTAACCATTTTAATGTTCCAATGGGCGGCATGCAGCGGTAGAGTTGCCGCCTCACAGCGCCAGGGACCTGGGTCCAATCCTGACTACGGGAGCTGCCTGTACGGAGTTTGTACGTTCTCCCCGTGACCGTATGGGTTTCCTCCCATTCTCCAAAGACGTGCAGATTTGTAGGTTAATTGTAGGTAAATTGTAAATTGTCCCTAGTATGTAGGATGGTGTTAGTGTTTGGGGTGATCGCTGGTCGGCACGGACTCAGTGGGCTGAAGGGCCTGCTTCCACGCTGTATCTCTAACTAAACTAAACTACTCAGTCTACACCATTCAATCATGGTTGATCTATCTTTCCTTCTCAACCCCATTCTCCTGCCTTCGTCCCATAAACCCTGACACCCTTGTTAATCAAGAATCTATCAATCTCCGCCTTAAAAACATCCATTGACATGGCCTCCACCACCGTTTGTGGCCTAATGACTGAAAGTTGCACAAAATACATGCAATTGTTGAAAACGCATTCTCTCTTCTCCCTACATTAACATTGGTATCAATCCATTAAAAGTGATGCAATATCTGTACTAAAGGAAAGCGTGAGATCTGATTCATGTGTGCCATGCGTTCAGAGAGCAGCTTGATTCAATGTGTTCTCATTCTGTTGTTGCCCTGAGCTCAGTGTCCGCACCTTTCATCATAATCGATATTGTGCTGAAACAGATTTAATGATAATTCTACAAAACCATTCACGATCTCCCTGCCCAACAAACTATGCGAACATGCATTGATGCCATTTATTTGAGGACTTGTAAATATGAACATTAACTATTTTCCCCAGCACCTACTTGCGAATGACATGCTGTATTGTGTGTGGCATAATGTTACCTTTCACCCGCCACATTAGTGTGGATGCTCTGGTTAATTCTGGATATGAATAAGACAAAGCTGTGTGTCATTGCCACGGTCACAGAGTTCTGTCTCATGAAACGTACTTTGCCTCGACTGTTACATGGAGTTTCTGGGAAAGGTTCGTCTGACATCGGTTTATAGTGTTCAGTGATTGAAAAAGATTCCATTTGCTGTACAGGAACAAAAGGAACTATATATCGTGGACGCAGAGATTTCCTTTACAAGCAGATCTTGTGATTGAACGGGGTTTTTCCCCCCAATGTCCCACAGTGGTGCATCCAATAGAGTCGCTGTCTCACAGCTCCCGAGATCCGGGTCCAATTCTAACCTGGTGCGCTGTCTGTGTGGAGTTTGCACATTCACACTGTGACCTCCGGGTGCCCCGGTTTCCTCCCACATCCCAGAGACGTGCGGGTTTGTAGGTTAATTGGCTCTCTGTAAATTGCCCCCAAAGTGTCGGGAGTGAATGGGAAAGCGGGATAACGTAGAACGAGTGTGAACGGAGTGGACTTGGTGGATGAATGATATTGGCTGAGTGCTGGTCAGTGTTTAACGTGTCCATCCTTCCTCCTCTACAGGCACGGCCCACCCCTCCACACCTCACCTCAGCGATGGCTGAGAACATTCTGGCTGCTGCATGCGAGAGTGAAAGTCGGAAAGCTGCAAAGCGAATGCGACTGGAATCCTACCAGCAGCAGGTAGGCATCAGCAGCGGGGAACGGCTGGGGAAGGCTGGAAAACAAGGGAGGGCATCGACTGACTCCGGCCATGTGGACCACCAGATTAAGTTTCAATGCGTACGAAGAAACCGCAGATGCAGGTTTAAACCAAAGATAGACACAAAAAGCTGGAGTAACTCAGCGGGTCAGAGAGCATTTCTGGAGCGAAGGAATGGGTGATGTTTCGGGTCGAGACCCTTTTTCATACGGGGGGGGGGGGGGGTCTCGACCCGAAACGTCCCCCATTCCTTCTCTCCAGAGACGCTGCCCGTCCCGCTGAGTTACTGCAGCTCTTTGTGCCTATCTTGCATTAAGTTTGAGTTTAGTTTATTGCCACGTGAACAGAGGTACAGTGAAAAGGCTTTTGATGCGTGCTGACCAATCGGCCAAAAAACTGTACATGATTACAATCGAGCCATCGACAGTGTACAAATACATGACGAACGGAGTAATGTTTAGTGTAAGGTAAAGTCCAAGGGGCTCCAATGAGGAAGATAGTACCACATTCGGGAAGGTTTGTTAACCTTGTATGGTCTTTTTACTCAGAGTCGGGGAATCAAGAACCAGGAGACATGGGTTTAGGGTGAGAGGGGGAAGATTTAATAAGAACCTGAGGGGCAACATTTTCACACAAAGTGTGGTGGGTATATGGAACGAGCTGCTAGAGGAGGTAGTTGAGGCAGGTAGCATAATTTAGACGGGGTACGTACGGTTTAGAGAGATATGGGCCAGATTTATTAGGAACCCAAGGGCCAGACTTTTCATACAAAGGGTGGTGGGTGAATGGACAATCAGCCGGAAGGAGACAAGTCACAGATCATTCACAGGAAGGAGAGAGAGGAGTTTGAAGTCGAGGGACTACAAAGTACCATGGGGAAGCTGACATTTGGGGTGTATTATTGTCACGTGTACAAAGTGAAAAGCTTTGTTATGCAAGCTCTCCAACCAGATGAGCTAATACCACACATCGGGTCAAAGCCAAGTACAATAGGTGGACAAAATTGCTGGAGAAACTCAGTGGGTGCGGCAGCATCTATGGAGCGAAGGAAATAGGAAACGTTTCGGGCTGAAACCCAAAGGAAATAGGTAACGTTTCGGGCCGAAACCCAAAGGGTTTCGGCCTGAAACGTTGCCTATTTCCTTCGCTCCATAGATGCTGCCGCACCCGCTGAGTTTCTCAAGCAATTTTGTCTACCTTCGATTTTTCCAGCATCTGCAGTTCCTTCTCGAACGCTCAAGTACAACAGGTCGAGTGAAGGGGGAGGTACAGAGTGCAGAATATAGTTCTCAGCATTGTAGCGCATCAGTTCCAGACGCAGCTTTCACTGACACTGCCAACGCGGGCACTTAGCTGACAGTTGCACTGATAGCACCCTGTTCCTTGACACAGGCAGGTTGATGTAATGTACGTATCATTGGGTCCCAGCCTGCCCCTCCAGAGTGGACAGGCATTAAAGGATGAGGATTGACTAATGGCACCATTGTCAAATAGAGACCCATTTTACACATCACAGCGACTGAAGTGGAAAGTAACCCCATTACCAATGCTTGCATTGTATACACAACAGTGCCGATCCGCACATCAATTGACCTCCATATATCAACATTGTTTTTACATTAGAAACATAGAAATTAGGTGCAGGAGTAGGTCATTCGGCCCTTCGAGCCTGCACCACCATTCAATATGATCATGGCTGATCATCCAACTTAGTATCCCGTACCTGCCTTCTCTCCATACCCTCTGATCCCCATAGCCCACAAGGGCCACATCTAACTCCCTCTTAAATATAGCCAATGAACTGGCCTCAACTACCCTCTGTGGCAGAGAGTTCCAGGGACCCACCACTCTCTGTGTGAAAAAATTCCTTCTCATCTCGGTCCTAAAGGATTTCCCCCTTATCCTTAAGCTGTGGCCCCTTGTCCTGGACCTCCCCAACATCGAGAACAATCTTCCTCCATCTAGCCTGTCCAACCCCTTAAGAATTTTGTAAGTTTCTATAAGATCCCCTCTCAATCTCCTAAATTCTAGAGAGTATAAACCGAGTCTATGCAGTCTTTGTTCATAAGACAGTCCTGACATCCTCCTCACAGCTAACACTGCCCCCCAGTTTAGTGTAATCCGCAAACTTGGAGATATTGCCTTCAATTCCCTCATCCAGATCATTTATGTATATTGTAAATAGCTGGAGTCCCAGCACTGAGCCTTGCGGTACCCCACTACTCACTGCCTGCCATTGTGAAAACGACCCGTTTACTCCTACTCTTTGCTTCCTGTCTGCCAGCCAGTTCTCTATCCACATCAATACTGAACCCCCAATGCCGTATGCTTTAAGTTTATATACTAATCTCTTATGTGGGACCTTGTCGAAAGCCTTCTGGAAGTCCAGATACACCACATCTACTGGTTCTCCCCTATCCACGCTACCAGTTACATCCTCGAAAAATTCAACAAGATTCGTCAGACATGATTTACCTTTCGTAAATCCATGCTGACTTTGGTTAATTTATCCCCCCCCCCCCCTCCTGTTTTGATTAGAATATAGAACAGTACAGGAACAGACCCTTCGGCCCACAATGTCTGTGCCAAACATAATGCCTTGTTAAACTGATATTTGCCTGGTAACAATAGACAATAGGGGCAGGAGTAGGCCATTCGGCCCTTCGAGTCAGCACCACCATTCAATGTGATCATCCACAATCAGTACCCAGTTCCTGCTTTCTCCCCACATCCCCTGACTCCGTTATCTTTAAGAGCCCTATCTAGCTCTCTCTTGGAAGTATCCAGAGAACCGGCCTCCACCGCCCTCTGAGGCAGAGAATAGTAAGATTGAACGAGAACTTACCAGTTCGAAGGTTGATCATTATTTCATGAGGAGTCGAAGTGAGGGATTTCGTGAAGAGCCCGCCGGCGCGCATGCTCGACATACTTCAAAGTAGCGGCGTGGAATCACAGAAACCAATCAAGAAATGACTTCACATAGTAAGAATGAAACGACTAAGATTACCAGCTGAAGGTGATTGAGGGTTGGGCGAGGAGGGCACGAAATCCCTCACTTCGACTCCTCATGAAATAATGATCAACCTTCGAACTGGTAAGTTCTCGTTCAATCTTACTATTTCATTTCGGAGTCACGTGAGTGACTTCGTGAAGACTTCAAAGCTTCTGTGATGACACGCCCTGGACCACGTCCATGCTGTCACACCACTACCAGGGATGGATGGGAGGAATAACTTGCTGACTAGTCCATACTGCAAAACAAAGCATATTTATTAACAAACAAATCAAAACCCCTCATTCGGGGACATCTCCACGTTCTTGCCCCGCATCTAGCACGGTTTCTGCGAACTGTAGAGGCGCAGCAACGGGCCGGTTGTAGAACCGCTGGAACACCGTCTCATTAGCCCATCCTGCTGTGACGAGAATATGGTCCATGGGCACCTCCATGACCCTCGCCGCCGACGTCGATGCAGCCCTGGTGGAATGAGATTTGAACACATTAGTGTCGATACCTGACTTACCCAAGACGACTCGAAGCCACCTGGATATCGTCTGTGTTGTCACTCGATGGTGAGGTCTCTTATGAGTGACAAGCAGGTATCTCTCCATTCCTCTGATGCTTGCCGTCACCTTGACGTAGTAACGGATATGGGAGGCTAAGCATAGCCTAGCATCGGCAGGGTATGCCGGGAACTTCAGCTGCAGCCCTGTGCACCCAGGTCTGTGTTGCTTCAGTAGCTCGTCAACAAAGAAAACTACTTCTGTGGGGGTAGACATCATTCTGTTGACACGTAGTTTGTGGAGTGTCTGTACCCTCTGTGCTGAAGTCAGCGCTAGTAACATCACCAGCTTCATGGTGAGTTTGTCCAGCTGGAGCCCTTCCATGGGGGACCACGTCCTGAGCAGAGTTAAAACGTCCCTGACATCCCAGGTGATATTGTAACGTGGTGTAGGCGGATTCGTATTGAAAATACCCCGCATGAGCCTGGACACTAGCCTGTTGGATCCCACCTCAATGTTGAGGTAGAATGATAGAGCGCTCCTGGCGCTGTTGATGGCACTGTAGCTTAAGTGTTCATCATGGTGCAACCCCGCGAGGAATTCCAGGACGTCGGTTATAGTCACGGCATCGTACGTGATGCGAGAGCGGCTGCAGAAGGCTTCCCACTTCCTGATGTGAGAGCGGTATCTTCGCCTTGTAGACTCTCGGCACGACGCCGCAATGGTATCCATGGTCCGGGTAGAAAGGCCGTATTGTTGTAAAGGCCGATTCAGAATCTGCAAGCCAACAAATTTAAATAGCCATGGCAGGGATGTGGCTCCCCTGAAACAGGGTGAGTAACTAATTCTGGGCTACCCTGCAAACGGACCCAAGGTTCACTGAGCGTGTCAAAGACCATCGGATACCATGGCTGTGTAGGCCAGTCGGGTATGATAAGGATGCCCTTGGCACCGTCCATCTGAATTTTGCGTAATACCCGACTGATGAGGCAAAACGGGGGGAATGCATAGAAAAAGCAATTCCCCCAGTCTAGCGAGAATGCATCTAACGCTATAGCCCCAGGATCTGGTTCCCACGCGACGTAGGTTGGTACCTGATGGTTCAACCGGGACGCAAAAAGGTCAATGTCCGGTTTCCCAAATTTGGCTGTGATTTTTGCAAAAATTTCAGGATGTAACATCCATTCAATATTATCATTGAACTTGCGTGACCTGGCGTCCGCCACAATATTAAGCTCACCTGGCAAATAGGTAGCTGAAATCCAAATGTCTCTCTTGACACACCAGAGCCAAATTGAATTAGCCAATTTATCACATGAAACTGACCTGGTACCGCCCATGTGGTTTAAATATGCCACCGCTGTGGTATTGTCTATTTGGAGCCGGACATGTGCTCCAATGATCTTGGAACAATATGCACGAAGTCCGTGAAACGCTGCAAGCAGCTCCAAATAGTTGATCCCTTGTGATACCAACATCGTATTCTCAAGGGTATCCCATCGGCCCCCACAACTAGAGAATTGATTCGTAGCTCCCCAGCCATCAGAGCTCGCATCAGTTTGTAAGTATATCATCGGTTTCGCCTCAATAATAGTTTTGAACGATTTACTAATGTGGCAAACCCACCATCGTAATTCATCCAATGCTGCAGGCGGCAGCCGCATTGATCGATCATAATGACCAGCATGCCGTCGCAACGCAGCGATCTTGGCTCTCTGCAAGGTTTGATAATGCAGAGGTCCATACCGGGCTGCCGGAAACAAAGCCACAATCTTGCCAATGACAGTAGCTGTGTGACGAATCGATGGTATACGAGTATTAATCAAGTCTGTACACACCTGTGTTACCTCCTCAATTTTGTTAATTGGTATGGTGACTCTCATGCTAATGGAATTCACCTGGAACCCCAGATAATTAATTACCTGGGTGGGGCAGAACTTAGATTTTTCTGGATGAACAATGAACCCAAGCTGTTGGAACAAATTGACCGCAGCTGCCACCCCTTGTTGTGCTAATTCCAAGGTGTGGCCGACAATTAAAATATCATCTAAATAGGCCATAACAATATGATGTCTTTGTCTTAAATAAGCCATAATTGGCTTCACCAATTTAGTAAATAAGCGAGGGGCTGTGGTGAGCCCATTAGGCAACGCCCTATATTGCCACAGCTGATCCATCCAGATAAATTTTAAGAACCTTATGTAATATTTTTTCATAGGTACGGTATAGTACGCATCCTGTAAATCAATGCATGCCATAAAGCACCCTTGTGAAATCAATGATTTGGCCGTTTCAAACGTGTCCATTTTAAAATGAGTATATGTTACAAAGTTATTCAGAGTGGTTAGATCAATAATGACTCTACAGCCTCCATCCTTCTTAGGTCTAGTAAAAATATTGGAAACAAATTCAACGGGCTCATGAACCGTTCTCTCTATGACCCCTTTCTGTTCCAACCTTAAAATTTCCTTATAGCCTACTGACTGTTCCGCAGCCGTTAGTTTGAAAGTACGACCCGGTCTATGCTGAGGTGGAGGGATGTCCCCATTAATAAACTCAATACTATGGCCCTGAATATTCCGTAACACATACTCATCGCTGGTAATGTCACCCCATGCACCCGCAAACAACCGCAAACGCCCACCAACATGTGGAGTTAAACAAAGAGAAAAAAGAGAACCAGATCGCCTCACCTCTGTGGTTACCGGCGGTCCCTGACACGAGTGGGTGGTCGTGGAGGTGCTGGGTTGGTTTGAGGTCGTGGCGTCCTCATTTTCCACCTCGGCTTCTGCCGAGCCTGTCCTAAAAAAGACCCCTGGGGTTGGGGTGGCTGATAACGGTTTGGAGCTGGAGGGTAATTCCTGGTGGAAGTGCTGACAGACCCTCGTGAACGGCCAAGTGGGGCTTTCGAGCTTGATGGCGTGGGGGCACTGTGAGAGCGCATGAGCCCCACGGTCTTGGCTTGTTCATCCAGCTCTCTGACCCTTTTGGAGAGGTCTTCGCCAAAGAGCTGACGGGGCGGCGGCGGTGGTTTGCACAACCCTGCAAACTTAGGGTTGAGCGCTGGGCGGATGCTGTTTTTGCGAAAGCCGTTTATTTCGTTTTGAGTAGCGCACAGAAGCGCCAGAGCATCCTCCTGGTCCAAATTAAGCTCCTCTCCGTCGACCGACCGCACAAAGGCAGTAATCCCGGCCATGAGGAGTTTCAGGATCCGCTGAATTTTCAGCTCCTGCTGACGGATAGCCGCACTGATGTTGCCCCATATTGGCGTATTGACCACAGGCACGTTGAGGGAATTGCAGTTTGATGGAGCCTTGTGACGGCTCATGGCTTGTAGTAGGACTTCCTCCTGAAGCTGGTGATTATTTAGGAAGTCCACTGTGGCTGCCAACTTCGTATTGATGGGAAGCCCCAACGAATGAGGGGCTGCAAATTTGGTAGCCACATCGAGGAGGTCCTCCGCCGGTAATTCAGGCGGGGGTGGGATGGGGTCAACCACGGCCTACTCGTCCTGCTGCTCCAGGCTGGTGTACGAAGCTGGTGATGAAGCCCTGTGCTTGTCGCTGCTGGATGCCTGTTGTTGTTGACCTTGTAGGAGAAGCTCCAGCAGCCGCTCCATCCGGTCAATACGCCCTTCACCCTGAACGCTCAGGTGGTCGGAGTCCTCCGGCTCTGAAAATTGGCCGGGGCTCCTGTCATCGGCCCGCACCTCGTCGAGGCCCTGCCGGTGCCGGTAGTTGTAGTCGACAGCCGCAGAGGCGAAACTGCGCGATTCCTGCACGGGCGTGTTCAACCGCCTCCGTTTAGCGGGAGCGGAAGCCGTTGCCTCTATGGACAGATGCGGCATGGTGTCGGCACCAGCCGAAGCCTGGATACCATGGGCCCGTGCAGGCTTGCCAGCTGCCCACATCGTGGACCTTGCCGACGCATGGTCTCGCCCACCCATCCATGGGGGGCTCGGCGACCGTGACGGGACCCCCAAGTGACTCGTCCCGGCGTCGAAAGTTGGGGGGCGACGGCTGGACCTCACAGCTGCCCCGGGTCCCGTCCTGGAACCTGACCGCTCCTTGGCGGCAGGCAGAGCCTTAGCCCCGACAGGGTTAGGCTGCTGGGCTCCTGCCCTTCCCCTTCTCAGAGGGCTGCGTGAAACGGGCCGTGCAGCCGCACGGACCCTTCTGCTCGAAGCCGTCAGCAAGCCTGCTGACGACCTGGCTGCCATGGCAGGGTCGTCCTGCTCTGGCGGCACACCACACTCCTCCTCGTCGGACTCCTCCGAGCTGTGGTGTGCGGGCGGGTCCGGACCTGAAAATACAGAGCTCACCGACATCTCCGCCCTCGTTCCGGTCTGCGTTGCAGGTACCCCCGACAACTCTCGCTCCGGAACTGCTGGCCGGCGACTTCTCCTCGAACTCCGGCCTCTTAGACTCCCATCCATGTTCTTGCTGTGAAGCAAACACAACAAGAACCACCAACTTAAGATAGCATACTTACCTGCGTGGTTCCCTTATGAAGGGCTGGCGAGGAGCACGCTCCTCCGTCAGCCGTCGCAGCAACGCGATACGACGATATGTCAAGCATGCGCGCCGGCGGGCTCTTCACGAAGTCACTCACGTGACTCCGAAATGAAATTCCACAGACTCACAGCTCTGTGTGAAAAAGTGTTTCCTCATCTCCATTCTAAATGGCTTACCCCTTATTCTTAAACTGTGGCCCCTGGTTCTGGACTCCCCCAACATCGGGAACATGTTTCTTGCCGCTATCGTGTCCAAACCCTTAATAATCTTAAATGTTTCAATAAGATCCCCTCTCATCCTTCCAAACTCCAGAGTTTACAAGCCCAGCCGCTCCATTCTCTCAGCTTGCGCTCCATATCAACTAATTTAATAAGCTGATAACTAAAAAGTAGAAGATCAAATTAAAATGATAAAGTTAAAATCTAGTTATTGGCTTTTCAGAGGTGCTCGAAAAAAACCCAGATTTTATAAATTGGAAAAAGTACGGTATTTGAACCAAACAAGGGCAACGGTGAAGGCTGCGATGGGTACAATCAGTGGGAGATGCAGAACAAGTTATTGCCTTGGGTTTACGGGACATCTCAAGACATCAAAGCTTATTACAATTCCAGGTTACTTTTTTCAGTAAAAGTAGATGGAAATATAAGGGGGGAAGAGTGAGCTAGATGGTTTCTAGTGAGCTAGATCTGCATTTAAGTAATTTCAGAACGATCTCGGCCAGGCAACTTTCATTTTTACTGTCACTGAGTGTTTATACGTTCATGCCATTTGGAAACGGGCATTGTTCTAACTATCGTGGACCGGATTTGTTTTAGAGCGGTGCAGTACAGGAGCAGGCCCTTCAGCCCACAATATCCACACCAATTCATGCCCCATTTGAAAAAGCAGTTGTGAAAATTTGATATAGCATTAAGAATTAATGTTTAATTAATTTTCAAACAAATTCATACCTATGATGCCATGACAGCACAGGAGCAATTATCAGTTTGAAGAAGGGTTCCAACCCGAAATGTCACCTATCCATGTTCTCTAGATATGCTGCCTGTCCCGCTGAGTTACTCCAGCACTGTCTGTGTGTGTGTGTGTGTGTGTGTGTGTGTGTGTGTGTGTGTATGTGTCTGCCTCTCTCTGGGATTTGCTGACTGCTGTTTTCTGCAGGATGAACCGATTGCACTAGACAAGCAGACGCAACAAGGCAGGGAAGCAGCCCAGCTCCCGCACAGCTCGTACCCACTGCCAACCAGCACCTACTCACAGGATCAGATGTACATCAACGGAGGCCTGAATTACACTTACCGTGGTTACAGCACTATTGGAGGATTGCAGGCTGGCTCCCTCAGCAATGGTAGGGACATTGTAATCCTCTGCTGTTATTCACTACCATCAATACTGTGTAGTGGAAACGTTTCCTCATCTGGTTACAGTGATATGAAGATGGACACAAAATGCTGGTGCTACTCAGCAGGTCAGGCAGCATCTCTGGAGAAAAATAATTGATGGCCTTTTGGGTCGGAATGCTTCTTCAGGCCCTTGTTGAGCCACCTATTCCTTTTCTCTAGCGATGCTGTCTGACCCGCTGAGTTACTCCAGTGTAAACCAGCGTCTGCAGTCCATTCGTATACAACGATATTAAATTGATTTTATGCAAGGTGGAAGTGTAACTGCATTAACTAAGTTGGATTGATTTGATATTTGTTGCAAACGTCATAGGTAGGTTGCAAACAAACACGTTTGAATGTATGCACTGCTAGTTCGGTGTTAGAGTGGAACAGCCCAGCACTGGGCTACCATGGCAGTGAGGCCACACCAACAGTCCTGTGGTCCAGTCCTGTCACTGGAAGATCTCCAAAAGAGGTCCATTTCTGGTTCGAGAGAATTGTCCCATTGGCAAGGATGTACAGATTAGGTCTGCAAACTTCAGAGCTGAAGAACATGAGGGCTAATCTAATTGAAACATGCAAGAGGGAATGTGGGATTCCTACACTCCACTTATTGTTATTATTTCTAAGTCATGTCTTACATGACATTGTGCCTTTATATGGATTATACCCATTATTAGAGTTATTTGAAGAACTAAACAGAAAAGTTTATACTTTGAACATTAATTTGAGATCAGTGGGGTTTGGATATAGACCATGAATGCAGCATATTTATTCACTTTGCAGATATCATGCAGCTTACATTTCTTAACTTTGAAGTGGAAAGGACTAGGAATGGTCGTGAGCTGGAATGACTGACATCACATGTTCATTAATCAAAATTTGCAATGCCATGACATCATAAGTATGAATTTGTTTGAAAAAAACATGGAACGAGCTGCCAGAGGAGGTAGTTGAGGCTGGGACTAACCCAAAGTTTAATGTACAGTTAGGCAGGTACATGGATCGGACAGGTTTGGAAGGATATGGACCAAACGCAGGCAGGTGGACATGTTGGCCGGTGTGGGCAAGTTGGGCCGAAGGGCCTGTTTCCACACTGTATCACTCTATGGCTCTACAACTCAAACTGGCCAAATGTGATCTTCAACATGAGGATTGATTTAGAGAACAGTACAGCACAAGAACCTTTGGCACAAGAGCTTGATGTCAAATGAATGCCTTCTGCCTGCACATAATCTATAAATCTCCATTCCCTGCATCTTCTTCTTGTGTATGGCATGCACAGCTCAGCGTTGCAGAACAACTTGTTCTATTTGATCTTATTTAATTGTGCACACTGGGTTGATTGCTTTTGACGAAGGTTGCAATCTCCCACCCCATTCCCTGCGTATCTATGTACCTATCCAAAACCCTCTTAAATGCCGCCACCACCACCTCTGGCAGCATGTTCGAGGCATACAACATTCTCTGTGTAATGACTTGTCCCACACATCTTTTAAACTTTGCACCTCTCACTTTAATCCAAGGCCCTTTAATCTTTGACATTTCCACACTGGGGGAAAAAAGGTTCTGACTGTCTGCCGTCTCTGTACCTCGTCATTGAATGAACTCCTGTCAGGTCTCCCCTCAGTTTCTGCTGCTTTCCAGAGAAAGTCCAGTCGCTACTTCAAGGTAGCTTTGATTGTGCAGCCTATTTACAAACACTGCAGTAAGTCCTTTGCCTCCAAAGATTTCTAGTTCACATTCCAACTTGCCCTGGAGCAAACATTTCCTTGATTTTAATGAGTTTGAGAGCATTTTGGAAGGACCACCAAATAGAAATCCCAGGATTAGCATGGGAACTGCAGAATTACAGAGAACATTTTACTAAGACTGTTCACTGCTTTACCACAGGAATATTATCTGGAGTTAAAGGATCATGTGGTGAATAATTTGGAAATGAAAATGTTCCTGCCCTTACTTACTTACTGGTTTGTAATTCAGCAGTTGGTGAATCCATTGAACTATTTGAGAACAGGTGGTACACCTAGAATATTTTTAGTATAAATACTTGCAGGTATAATGACTTTGTTCTGAATATTTACAGAGTTCAAAACTCAGGACTGCAGCTGCTATTTTTCTCAGTGAACCTGTTTGCCAGAAATGACTCGTACATCCAGCCAGTCTGTTCGTTCAGTTGGGACTTTCATCCGTTCTAATTAGTCCAGAAACTAAGTAGATAAGGCTCAGTCTAGAGGGTTGAAATTTTATGCAAATAAGTTGTTTCAGCATTTAAAGTACTTCAGTTTAGTTGAGAATGTTAAGTAGGCATAAGGGAGACATATCAGGAGTTGGACTTGTGTAATTAAGTCGGCTGTTTAATTATTATCCTATTAGTTGGAAGAACTGTATTACAATTAGCATTTGTAAGGATTTTATTGGACTTTAATAGGAGTGATCTTTTTTACAGTAACACTGCATTTTAGATTCCCAGCAGGTGACATTTGAAAGTGCCGCAGATAATGGATTATGTGGCAACATGCTCATAAGTAAATAACTTTGTTGCATTCAGGAATAAGAATCAAGTTAAGTGCTAACTAATAGAGGGAATAATACTGCAATGCTTATTGATTAGTTAATCCTTGCTAGCCTGGAAAGTGCCTGCAAAGTTTATTTTTAATTAGTTTCCAATCTACGACCTGTTCTTTACAGCTGACAGTAGATCTAAAGCCTGAGGTGGATTTAAACAGTGCCACCATTTTACACATTGCTCTTGGGTGTGAAGAAGGGTCTCGACCTGAGACATCACCTGTTCCTTCTCTCCAGAGATGCTGTCTGTCCCGCTGAGTTACTCCAGCATTTTGTGTCTGTAGTTCCTTCCTCCACATTACTCTCAGATGTGCTCCTTCTATCCCAGCTGAATAAGTGCAAGCATTGACCTGGCTGTGTTTAACTGCTCTGCTTCTCCTACATCTCTCTGGCGATGACATTGTTGAATATTCACTGATCTGACCCTAAACGTTATTTACTATGCCTTGTTCCCAGCCCCTGAATGCCCCTTTCAGGCCAACTCCACTTTCCCACCCCCATCTTTGTGTCCCCAAAGCCTTCATATCACAGCTGTGAACACATGTAGTAACTGGGCATGCACAATGCTGCAGTAACTGAGCAGAACAGGCGTCACCTCTGGAGAGAAGGAATGCGTGACATTGAGTCGAGACCCTTCTTCAGGCTGTTCACCACGTTAGATTAGTTAATTTGCATAAACACCAAGGTGCAATTAAATTCCTTGTTCGCGAGTAACGTCAGCAAAAGTTCCAAACAATGTGGAAGTATAATATTAGAATAACTGAACGAGGTAGAATTAAGAGTAAGAGTTCATGGAAACACAAATGTGGTGTTAAAGGATTGATTGATTAGTTCAGGAGTCGAATGGCAGTGGGGAAGAAGCTGTTCTTAAGTCTGGACATCCGGGCGTCCAAGCTCCTGCATCTTCTCCCAGAGGATAGAATGGAGAAAAGGGAATGTCCAGGGTGGGAGCATCCTTGACGATACCTCCAGCCTTCCTGATGCATTGCACCGTGGAGATGGACTGGATGGGAGGAAGTGCCGAGCCTGTGATGGACGGGGCTGTGGTCACCACTCTGTGTAGGTTCAGGCGGTCAAGAGCAGAGCAGTGGCCACACCCGGCTGACACGCACCCGTCAGAGTAGTTTGTGTAGCACATCTGTAGACGCTCGAGTGAATCCTCGTGGACATGCTGAATCATCATAGACGTCTAAGAAAGTAAATAGTCTGATGTATTTTCGTGATCACTGCATCAATGTGAAGGGACCAGGTTTGATTTCTGGTGATATCGAGGCCTAAGGAACTTGAAGCTGTCGACCATCTATATAACAGAGATATATAATTCACTACACTGGTAAACATGCTGGTTCTATTCTTCCTCTCCTTCAACTGAATTGATAGATTTAATAAGCTGTATACCATTAATGGGAAACAAGCAGTGCAGGAAGTCAGTGGGTCAGGCAGCATCTGGGTGCGAATAGACAGGCGATGTTTTGGGTTGGGACCCTGCTTCAGATTGTTATGGGAAAGAGTTTTATGCAGCTATTTGCTTCTAAAAATGCAACGAGTTGGTCCCTTTCATCAGACAGTAACCAGTCAAAAGAGCAAGTGGCCAGTGCAGACATCAGTTAATGTTTGCAAGTCTGTAACAAGTTCACGGGAACGCTGCATCACCTCCCTTCCCATCGCATGCTCCTGGTCTTGTTGACGGAATGGTTCGCACTACACATCTGTGTGAGAGAGAGGCAATCATGGGAGAATTAATTGTTGTATTAACTTTGAACTCGTAGTATACAGACTCAATTAACTACTGTAGAAGTGTGCATGATTCTTTTTCAGTCGGCTTTGTGAAGGGGACCAGTCCATCTAGCTTGACAAATACTGGAATTCTGTGAAGAAGTAAATAGCAGGACAGACAAAGGAGAGTCAGTAGATGCTGTTTACTTAGAATTTCTGAAAGCTTTTGATAAAGTGCCACGCGGGGGGCTGCTAAGGAAGATGAGAGCCCACGGTATCAAAGGGCAAATACTAGCGTGGATAGCATGTTGGCTGGATGGCAGAAGACAAAGGGTGGTAATAAAGAGGTTTTTTTTCTAGTTGGCTGCCAGTGACTGGCGGAGTTCCACAGGACTCGATGCTGGGGCCGCTGCTCTTCATGTTGTATATAGATTTGGACGAGGGGATTGGGCTTTATGGCCAAGTTTGTGGATCATATGAGAATGGTTGGAAGGGCAGGTAGTAGCAATGTTACAAAATTTTGAGATTTTTAAAATCAAGTCTGCAATTTATCCCATCAGATAAAGCATAAAAAGAAGTTTAATTTGACACCTAATTCACTTTCATAGCTTCAGTATTAAGAAAGTTATGACCATTTTCATACTCGGAAATTAGCATCTTGTTCCCCATTGCCTTTCAATTGACTTAACTCAAAAGTTGTGATCTAGAACAGTCAAAAGCCCATAACTTTCTTAAAAATTAAGAGAACTCAATGACATTTTCAGTTATTATAGATTGAAGCATTCTGAAACAAATATGAAACAATCTTACTTGGTTGACCTGAAATAAAAGTATATAATTAGTTATCTAATTGTAGCAAATTACTAAATTCAATGAGTAATCTAAACATTTATCCATTTCTTAAGAAAAGATAAACTTTTTTTTAATTGCCTAAGTGTCCAAATAGCATTCACACAATAATCCACAAGATAACAATTTTTAAATCTCATTTTCATGAATTTCTAGGCCAATTGGAAGGAATTCAGTGTTTAATGCCTGTAAATTAATGGCCATTTAAATCAACTAGCGAGTGGGTTTTAGTGGAATGCGGTGGATTAGAACGTTGCGGTTTGCAGTGAAGTCAGTATGAAAAATACAGCCAGTTCATACATTTTTTTTGTCCCCTTTTCGCAACATTAAAATGTGATTAAAGCCTTCCTAAAAACCAAGTTTTTATGTAAAAATAAAGTGTGTAGCATATTTTATCGCCTACCTTAGGTCCGTTCCGCTGTCACCGTTCAGAGCTTTAGAAGATGATTTTTAAACTACTCTAGTTAATAAATAATCTAGCGTAGTTTAAAAATACCTTTATGAATGAAATGTTGGAGCGATTTCTCTTTAGCGACGAAATCGCCCGACATGGATCGACTTGGACTGCCTAGAAAAAAAATCGGCATTTTAAACCCGCCCCCCTCTGAAAAGGCGCCAAAGTCGCGCACACGGGGAGCGGCAGAACTGCAGCGCTGCTAAAGGTAGGTATTGTAACATACCTACAGGGAGTGTATAGAAAGCAGGGACCCTGCAGAAGGACTTGGACAGGGTGGGAGAGTGGGCAGAGAACTGGCAGATGGAATGTCGTGTTGCAAAGGGAGGAGTCATGCATTTTGGTGCAGGTATAAAGGGCTAGACTATTTTCTAATGGGGAGAGAGAATCCTGAAAGCAGAGGTGCAGAGGGACTTGGGAGTGCTGGCGCAGGATTCCCAAAAGGTTAATCTGCAGGTCGAATCAGTAGTAAAGAAAGCAAACTCAATGCTAGCATTTATTTCAAGAGGGCTTGTATACAAAAACAGAGATGTAATGCTGAGGCTCTATAAGGCGCTGGTCAGGCCATATTTGGAGCACTGTGAGCAGTTTTGGGCACCATATCTGAGGAAGGATGTGCTGGCTCTGGAGAGGGTCCAGAAGAGGTTTACAAAAATGAGTAGGCTAACCTATGATGAGCATTTGACGGCACTGGGCCTGTACTCACTGGAGTTTAGAAGAATGGGGGGGGACCTCATTGAAACATACAGAATAGTGAAAGGCTTGGGATAGAGTGGACGTGGAGAGGATGTTTCCACTAATGGGAGAGTCTAGGATTAGAGCTCATAGCCTTAGGACTAAAGGACGTTCTTTTAGGAGGGAGATGAGGAGAAATGTATTTATTCAGAGGGTGGTGAATCTGTGGAATTCATTGCCACGAAAGGCTGTCGAGGACAGGTCAGTGGATATTTTTAAGGCAGAGACAGATAGATTCTTGATGAGTACGGCTGTCAGAGGTTATGGGGATAATAAAGCAGGAGAATGGAGTTAGGAGGGAGAGATCGATCAACCATGATTGAATGGCAGAGTCGACTTGATGGGCCGAATACTCCTATCACTTATGACCTTAGTAATTTATTTTGTGTTTGAAGACGTGCTTTGGAGGTGACGTCTAAACGTCAAAATGCATTAACTTTTTGGGATTTTCCTCGCTAATTTGTTAAATTGTAGAATCGAGCACCTTTTCTGGGTGAGTTGCCAGATAGATACATGCAGCAAGGAAACAGGCCCTTCAGCCCAACTCGACCACGTCGACAAAATCGCCCCATCTACACTAGTCCCATTTGCCAGTGTTTAAGCCATATCCCTTCAAACCTTTCCTGTCCAAATGTCTTTTAGAAGTTCTTATAGTACCTGCCTCAAATACCTCTTCTGGCAGCTCGTTCCATTCACCCACCCATCTCCCTCTGTGGAAAAAGTTGCTCCTCAGGTTCCTATTAAATCTTTCCCTTCTCACTTTAAACCCATGCCCTCTACTTCTTGGTTCGCCTTCTATGTGTAAACAACTCTGAATTCAACCTATCCATTCCCGTCTTGATTTCATACATCTCTATAAAATCAGCCTCCTGCGCTCCAAGGAGTAAAGTCCTAACCTCTCCCTGTAGCTCCGGCCCTCGAGTCTTCCCTCCAAGGTGAAACCAGCCATCCTGAGCAACTGCCTTCCAATAACTCAGTTCAGTTTTGTTTATTGTCACGTGTACTGAGGTACAGTGAAAAGCTTTTGTGGCGTGGTAACCAATAAGCAGAAAGACAGTACATGATTACAGTCGAGCTATTCCCAGTGTACAGACACATAATGAGGTACATGTTGATGTTCCAGCCTCTCCATGGGTCTGCGCTAATCGTAGCTGCTGCCGGTAGGTTTCCAGTTTCCTTCCCTGTTTCGTGATTCCCCGACCCTGGGTAAATGAGTGGAAACTCACCACAGAAAGATCACTAGATGATATTGAAACACTTTACCTTGTTCATTTCTAAATCCTTCCAGGGCCGACTGACCTGAGCATGAAGGCGCTGGCCTCAAATTCCACTTCATCCAGCACGAGCTCGAGCAGGAGTGTGACAGCCCCACAGCTCAGCCCGACAGAGATCAACGCCGTGCGCCAGCTGATCGCCGGCTATAGGGAGTCGGCTGCCTTCCTCCTCCGCTCCGCAGACGAACTGGAAAACCTGATCCTGCAACAGAACTGACTCCCAGCAGCAGAGTCCTGGTGATGAAAGTCCACGTTCTGTAGTTAGCCAGATGCTAAGTGGACGGTGGGAGGAGCGAGCTCCCTCTTGTTACATGATGGCCATTAACCCACTGCTGCTATGGAAGTGAGAATGCCACCAACCTTTAACCTCAGACCTCCATCAGGACCGTGTGTGCGCCCGCCTTCAACCCAAGGACCTCATTCACCAGAGTATCTTCATCTCCTCTGCTGGCAGCGCACACTGGAAGATTCGACACGAGCAAGGACTCGGCCCCTGGCCCAGGCAGCTCCTGACCAGATGCCACACAGACCCACACAGCATCCATGTCCCAGGTGCTATACCTAGTTATGCTGCTAACAGAAATAACCTTATCTACGCCTCTGGAAGAACAATAGAGCAGAGGATTTCATCTCTATTGGTTCCGAGTTTGTTTCCGGTCATTAGTTTGATATGAGGATTGTAGCATTACATGGTACATGCGTCACTCGACTAATTTACAAACGCTTTGTTATCACCAGTCCATTATTGTTCCCCACATTCACCAACTAATCTGCTCTCCACAGTGAAGCCCGCCGTCTATTCCTGCTGAGATTTGCGGGCCAATATGGTCAGGATTTACATGTAAAATGTCCTGGCGCTAAATGTCATCACCCTTGGATTAACAAAGCCAAAGGTAGATGTGTTGATGGCTCTAGAGTGATATTTGTGTACAAGACACACAGCTGTGATCTACCCCAGTCAACAGGTGAGGCTACTTCATTAGTGCTGGACATCCAAGCTTTGTAGAATTTTAATGCGTGTTCCAATCTCAGGAGGAGATTGCCTGAGGAAAATATAGCATTTGTAGCCTGTGATTGTGTAATCTTCCATAAAGTGTCATGATTGAATCCAGCTATGCTTAAAGCTGGAGCTTTGACTGTTAGAAAGGTTTACTGAAAAGCCTATTCTATCAAGTGTCAGCGGAAGGAAAACCCTATTGTAAAAGCCAAAGCTCCAGTAAACCTTTCCATCTAGTGTCAGCGCAAGGAAAACCCTATTGTAAAAGCCAAAGCTCCAGTTTTAAGCAGAGCAGGTTCCAATCAGACGGTTATTACCAAAATATTTTGGTTTAATTAGCAGCCGGTTTGTAACAGTCAGGTGACGACTCATCTGTGAAGCAAACCAGAGGACAACTGTAATGGAGAGCACACTCCTTCTGTATCAAAGAAAGAGAAACAAGAATACCGTTGATAAAATGTAGAGCTGTGTAAACACCTAATACGTCAGCGTTGGCCCGCACTATGAACGCATGTATTTGCAGCAGTTTGAGGAAAAGAAAATGAGTAAATCAGTGAATGAGTATTGCCTGACTAGAATGGACTCATTAAATGCATCTGACAGGATACATTGCACAGCCTGTTCTGTTCTTATATTTAGTCCTCAAATCCCATCAGATAACTTTCACTTTATTCACTGCCAAATACTTAATTTCAAATCCTGCAAAGTTTATGTTTTTGTCTCTTCAGCAAATAAAAAAACGCATCATGAATTTGTTCAGAGCTCAGGTAACTATTTATACCAAGGGAAAGTTTTTACTGTTTTTTAAAAAAGTGAATACTGTGAAACCAAAAACTGGTTTGTCATTTTATACATTTCTCCAAGTCTGCTTTTAATAGTTGCCATTAGCTGCAAAAATAGTTGTTCCAGGTCTTTTATTGTAAAAAATCAACACTATGTTTGGAAAGTTTCCAATGAAAGGTGAAACTTTCTTCTCTGGCACTGAGCTGTATAAATATTTGCATTAGATCGCTCTAAGGCAGTACTTTGTTTAAGAAGGAACTGCAGATGCTGGAACAATCGAAGGTAGACAAAAATGCTGGAGAAACTCAGCGGGTGAGGCAGCATCTATGGAGCAAAGGAATGGGTGACGTTTCGGGTCGAGACCCTTGGGTCACCCATTCCTTCTCTCCATAGATGCTGCCTCACCCGCTGAGTTTCTCCAGCATTTTTGTCTACCTTTAACCTATACTTTGGTTTGTTTCATTTCAGCGGCAAAGCTTGGGTTTCCTTCGGGTCAGTAATCATGCTCCATGCATTCAGGGATAAACTCACTAACTTTGGAGAAATATCTACCTGTTAGACAAGTTTCAGATGCTGGCAGTTAACCCACGAGATAAGATTAAATGGATTTCCTACCAGCCACTAGATGATGTTAGTTTTCCAAAGAATTCTATCGAAACTTGCTTTATACTGTGGGAATCTCTCATTTTCTGCGAGGATTCAACAACGGATGCATTTTGTGCAAGGGCAGAACTAAACTTTTAACTCTAGTTAACTCGAGAAAAGTAAGTGTACGTCACTTGCTGTCTGCATTGGACAATAACCTACTTCTGAAACAAACCTCCATTGAACTATGTGGAAAGATTGCTTCAGGAGTGATCTTAACCCAAGCTCACCAAATAGGTTACTTACTAATTTTTAACCTATGATGTAAAAAGGCTTTTTACGAGATACTTCTACCTCAGTTTTCCCGTCAGTGTAAGTCAACTAGGAACTGTAGCATAAGTCACACTCTCACGCACAGGTTTACATCACTCCTAACGCCACCTTTCCACTGATTCACTCCTTCACACACAAATAACTTCCTCTTCCCACTCCACCCAAATCATTTAATACATTGCTGGCACGTGGGAATGGATTCCATACTGGAACTCAGCTACAGCTGCAGTCTGACCACCAGAACAGGGCATGTCAACACATTTTATCTTTGGTCATAATGGATAATTCTCATTATACAAACATCTATAATAATTGGAGATTTAATTTTACAGGGAAACATTTTAAAATCCATGTTAACTGTGGAAAGATGAGCCTTATTGACTCAGTAACAAACTATCATTAAAGCAGCAAGTGATGTCGTTGGACTCTAATGCAACTGTACCCCTCCCTCACTGTGATAAACAGTTGTGCGAGTCTTGTTCCACCCCACCCTCCCATCCATAATCATCCGACTAAACGCCAGAGCAAATCCAGCAACATTCACTTGGACACACAAATGAGACACTGTAAACAGAACCACTCCTCCACCAGGCCTCATGAAATTGGACCAAAAAAGGAGAGACAAATAGAAGAACAACATTGAAGCAGGAGAGTTCCAGAGAGATGCAGGAGTCCATGTGTGCAGCTCACCAAACCATGGCGGGCTGGAACAAAAATATTCAACGGCTTTGGCCCTCATATCAACAAGAGGGCTTGAAAATTTAAGGGAGGATGTGTCCCTACAGCTACACAAAACTGTGGATAGACCACAGCTAGCGCACTGTGTAAATTTCCCACATACTATTAGCCTTGGAACAGAGCTGCACAGGTTCACCAGAACATTGTGTAGGAAGGAACTGCAGATGCTGATTTAAACCAAAGATAGACACAAAAAGCTGGAGTAACTGAGCGGGTCAGACAGCTTCTCTGGAGAAAAGGAATAGGTGACGTTTCGGGTCGGAAGAAGGCTCTCACCCGAAACGTCATCTATTCCTTTTCTCCAGAGATGTTGTCTGACCCGCTGAGTTACTCCAGCACCTTGTGTCTATCTTCACCAAAACACTAACAGCATTAAACTGAGGAATTACATAAACTGGACTTGTATTCCTGGAAAAATGAAAGGTTTAGGAGGTAATATTATCAAGAATATTAAGACTTTGAAATAGATTGCTAGATTTAATAGAAGATATTTCTACTGTTAAACAAGGCTTGACTATCAAATGTTAAGGTCAACACCAGAGATTCACAAGTGAAAATGAAGGGTGACAATCCACAAATGGAAGGGGACGGTATTGATTGAATAATGTACAGAGTTTAGCAGACTTTGTAAAGTGTGTCTGTGACAGGATATCCAGCCTGGTCGGGTATGGTCACCGGAGATGGGCAACATATTCACCATGATTTCATTAACTGGATGCAGGAGCAGACATCCAACCCTGCTCCCAACCCAGTTCTCAGTCTGTGCACCTTTTAACAACCACAGCCTTTGTTGAAAGCTTTCTGAAACACCTCTCCCTCCACATTTCAGACTAATCAGCCTTCACTTTCTGCGGGTATCTGGTGCATTTAAAAGTTCATTCTGGTATATTAAAAATAATAAATCTTAAGAAATTTTTAAAAAGTACACCTCATACTGGAAATGCTACCATCCTCATAACAGCTCAGTTGTACAGACCAATGGCATGAATGGATTCTGAATTGTTGTTTGTCAGGACTGTAATAGTTAAGTTAAAAGACGATGAAAGCTTCTTGTAACCTCATTCATACACGTCTGGGACCTCCTTCAAGCTGAACAGCAGGTGATGTTTTAAGCTATTTGTCCTTGTGAGTGCTGTGTGTGCCACACAGAGTAACTTTTTTTTAAATAAAAGGGGTGGGGGGGGGGAATTGTTTTTTTTAAATGTACAGGATGTTGCAAGGTTTTGTTCTGTGTGGGTTGTCCTTAGCAGTTCCAGAAAAGAGACAGAGAAAAAAAAAAATAGGCAAAAGACAATCTTAGCCCCCTCTGATGCTGTGACTAACTTTTTCATAAGTGCAGCTAGTGAGTAAAATAGGGGGACCACTAAGTATTTTTCAGCCATAACTTAAGTCACTGAAATGCTGTTGCACAATAAATAGTTCCGAGGACTGTGTGATTATACAGTCATCATTCAAAGATCTTAACCCTTTGAGTGCTGATTTTTTAGAAACAAATATTCCAACTGTTAGGCTGTTTACGTTGTTGAACTACTGTACGGTACCGTCGCAACCTTTTGCAGAAAATGCTGACCACACAGAAGACATTTTCCGCATGGAATCCATTCCTAGTGACACTGAACAATGTTAACCCTCCTGTTGCAAATGTTCCCCGTAGAATTGAAAGGATTAATAAGCATTAACTGGCTAGAATTTGATGTGTCGTACAGTTGCAGTCAGCAAATTAACTGGATGTTGTTATATTGAACAACACAATAGCGGTGCTTTTGATTTATGTTGACGGGGGAGAGGAGAATTTGTTTCCTTAACTGTTTGTATCTAATACCAATGTGAACTTTGTATTTCCTTCTGATTTTTGAATCGGTGAAAGTGTGGCTGTTTACATGTACAGATTTTGCGATTGTGTTCCCCAATACCCTGTATTAATGCTGTAGAAAAAAATAACCCAAATTCTTTTAATATTTATTGCATATACACCGTGAATATGTTTTCAGATACATGTGGCTAATTATTTTGATTATTCGTGTTGATATACGTAAAGCAAATGAGTTTTTGTATTTTTTGTTTGCTAAATAAATAGCATGGGCAGTTCCACTTACATATCACTTTAATTATGAACCAATGATCTTGCTGGAGCTGCCAGTATGGTGTCAAACTAGCAAAATGCACTGGTTTCATTAAACTCTGTAGAATATCTTTGTACTATATACATATATAAGATGGAGTACTAATAAAACCAATATACTGTGTATCAGAAAAAACGCCCAGATGTTAATGTTCTTTGTTAAATGGCGCGTCTCGTACATACAGACATGAACAATTGTAGTTGGGAATTAATACCTGCCCGACTCGTATTCTAATATCAAAACATTTGTAGAAAGAATTGCAGATGCTGGTTTCAATCGAAGGTAGACACAAATTGCTGGAGTAACTCAGTGGGGCAGGCAGCATCTCTGGAGAGAAGGAATGGGTGACGTTTCGGATCTAGACCCTTCTTCGGACCTTAATATTAATTGGTGAACTGTTACAACTTCATTTAATACACAAATGAATCACAAATAATCCCAGAAAGAGTTCTGGGTGTCATTACTTCAATCACTCCATGTACCTGCTTTGGTTTTCCATAAATTTGTGGGAGAGCAAGGAGATTTACGGCATCTTGGAGCGCTGGTCCACATCACCGCTTCTGGTTTAGTGATTAGGACCTGTTGCTGTAACAACAGTCCAGTGGGCAGCACTGTCCATTGGCACAAGGACATAGAAACAATGCAGTTGGGTTACGGTTGTACAAAGCAAGAATTCTCATAATCCGGGTGTCCATTGAAGCACAACACACCATTAAACCAGACAAGAATGCAGAGTGTGGAGAACAATGTATTAATACATGTAATGTCTAGCTCTCTAACCTGTATATTCATCTAAAGCCTTCCTATCCACACATCTATCCAAATGTCTTTTAAAAGTTGTAATTGTATCTGCTTCAATAGCTTCCTCTGCCCGCACGTTTTAGATACGGACTACCCTTGAGTGAATAGGTTGCCCTTAAAGTCCCTCTTAAATCTCTCCCTTCTCAACTTAAACCTTCGCCCTCTAGTTTTAGAATCCTCTACCCTGGGGAATACAATGTTCCCTTTATGCATGCCCCTCATGATCTTGTGCACCTCAACAAGGTCACCCCTTGAACGTCTACACTCCAAAGAAAAATAGTCCAGGTCTATCCAATCTCTCTATAACTCAAGCCCACAAACCCAGGCAACATCCTGGTGAATTTCTACCGCACCCATTCCAACTTAACGGTATCCTTCCTGTAGTTATATCACAACATTGGAGGCAACAAAAGCTTAATGGGCATTTCAATAGTAGATGGTGAGAGCAAGGGCGATGACATAATGCAGAATAAGGAGTCAGGGACCAAAAAGATGAAATAAAATGAAGCTTTATGTCTGATTCAGCCTGGGAGTCTGGGCAGGAAGTGGCTGGGAAATGATTTCTTGTGGCCAGGACTGGAATCTTCGGACATTCAATGGGAGATCTCTCCTTGTGAAGTGAACATCAGGTCAAGACTGCGACAGATTAGAAGTAATGAGTGGTCATTCGTTAATATGGGGTATTAATTTGGATGTTAACAACAGGCAACATGAAGATAAAAGAATAGAAAGCAACCAGAGGGTCCATGGAAAATTCATCAGGGCAGATTTGCTGGCCCAGACTAGAGATAGGATTGTTTGAGGGCAGTCACACACTGCTGAATAGAAGACAGGCTTTGAAGGATGCAGAAAGGCTCTGGGCTCCACATCTTAGCTGCATTGGCATGGATTAGTGTAGGACTTGCCACACCTCTGGCCAATCCGTTCCAGTCCAACTGCAATACTGCCATCTACCTACTGTGTGGGAAATTGCTGTGGTGTATTTATTCAAAAAGGGGATTAAAATTAATGTGTAGGAAGGAACTGCAGATGCTGGTTTACACCAAATATAACCATACAACAATTACAGCACGAAAACAGGCCTTCCAGTCCGTGCCGACCATTTATTTTCCCCTAGTCCCATCTACCTGCAAATATAGGCACACCGAGTTACTCCAGCGTTTTGTGACTCTGGGATTCAAATTAAAACCTACGTAGACACGAGGAACTGCAGATTCTGGTTTACCAACAACTAAAATGAATGCTGTATTGGCAGCAAAGTAATAAAAATAATCAAGTGATAATATTTAGTAGTATGCACTCACCATTAACTGCAGACAACTGCTCACACAGCTCCAGACCTCAGTGCAGCCTCGATCCCTGAACACCAGAAGACAATAGACCAAAATTGGCAGAGGGGGGACGATAGCTTAACAGCCATGGTAGACACCAAATGCTGGAGTAACTCAGTGGGTGAGGCAGCATCGATGCAGAGAAGGAATTGGCGACATTTCGGGTCGAGATCCTTGAAAGGTCTCTCCATAGATGCTGCCTCACCCGCTGAATTACTCCAGCATTTTGTGTCTACCTTCGATTTACCAGCATCTGCAGTCCTTTCTTCAACAGCTTAATAGCTATCTTTAAATTCTGTCCCCTCAGTGAGCCACACTCCCTCACCATGCGCTGGTGGTTCACCCCAGGTGGTTCTGCTCTTTTACAGAGATATTCGAACTACAAAGATTGACTTACCGATGCAAATACGACCACATCCAACATGCCGATCAAATAATCTTCCCAATGAGTAATTTTGAATTTGATGCTACAGGGAGAGGTTGAGTAGGCTGTGACTTTATATTTCTTGGAGAGCAGGAGGATGAGGAGTGAGTTTATAGAGACGTATAAAATCATAAGAGGAACATATCAGGTGGATGCAGAATCTCTTGCCTAGAGCAGGGGAATCGAGGACCAGAGGGCGTAGGTCTAAGGTGAAGGGAGGAATCTGAGGGGTAACTTTTTTCACACATAGGGTGGTGGATGTATGAAACAAGCTGTCAGAGGAGGTAGTTGAGGCTGGGACTATCCCAATGTTTAAGAAACAGTTAGCAGGTACATGGCCCGCTGAGTTACTCCAGCATTTTGTGTCCATCATGGATAGGTTTGGAGGGATATGGACCAAACATGGGCAGATGGGACTCGTGCAGCTGGGACATGTTGGCTCGTGTGGGGCAAGTTGGGCTGAAGGGCCTGTTTTCACGCTGTATCTCTATGATTCTATAACGGGTTCTTGTATATACTAGGTCTCACATGGCAAGACTCTTAATTACAAGGCACATGACCAGAAACTACTGGAAACCCCAAGTAGGTCTACATCTAGCTGTGAAGACAAGCAGTGGTAACCTTTCCAAAATCTAGCAACAGAACATATTCCAAATCTCTAGCATCATTAACATTGGATATCTGCAACGTCTCAATGTACACGAGTGAAACTGCAAAGTTGATAGGTTGCGAGAAGGGTTGATAACATCTGTGGCCACCAGAAAAGCCAAGAGGTCCAGTAATGCTGATGGCAAGAGTTTCACAATAGAACTAAGATGGTTCAACCACCAATGCTGGAAATGGTGCAGTTAGTCCACAATAACAAGAGCAAGAGACATCTGCAGATTTAATCCAAGCACTATGTGATATATTTAAGAAAGAACTGCAGATGTGGGTAAAATTGAAGGTAGACAAAATGCTGGAGAAACACAGCGAGTGAGGCAACATCTATGGAGTGAAGGGATTGGCGACAGTTTGGGTCGAAACCCTTGTTCAGACTGATGTCAGGGGAAGGGGTAGGACAAAGAAAGAATGTAGGCAGAGACAGTGGGAATAGTGGGGGAACTGGGAAGGGGGGAGCAAGGGCTACTTGAAGTTTGAGAAGTCAATGTTCATACCACTGGGGTGTAAACTAAAGCAAAATATGAGGTGCTGCTCCTCCAATTATGTGATATATGGCGACTTTAATCAACTTACCTCATTCTATCAATGACGATCCCAAATATGGAGACTTTCCACATTGTAATCAGGATATACATCTGTCAATTATCAAAAATGAAACATGCTTTTGACAGAACATTGCTATTGTTATCACAAAATATACAAGATACAAGTGGTTAATTGATGGTTATTCCATCATCTTGACAGTCCAGATAAATACAAAATGAGAAGCTGGTCGTTTCAAAGGGCTCAGACCCCACAATCCACCTTTGGTTTCTGTGACTAATGTCCAGTGAAAGCAAGATGATTTATGATGAAATTAAAGGCATGAATATTTACCCAAACACAGACAAGGCACAGGTATGTTCATAATACAACTTGTTCCAAAGCCAATAATTAAATGTTACACCTTATTATCCTGGTTTCATTTTTGTGTGGCAGTTTTTACAATTAAGTATTTATTTTCAGGTTTCAAATTGAAGCTTTTGCTTTTCCGTGTTTTTACTCTTTTTACAGGAGCAGATGTTCGTGGAATCACCCGCGATTTATTACCAAGGTGCCCACCAGGGAATTAAATGCTTGATCATTTCTATTTTAAAACCCAACCAATTTTACCTGACTTTCACTTTGAGACCGACCCACTCCAAATGTACTGAAGATCAATATTTTAACTGTTCCTGCGTGGGAAGTGCGCAGGCAGGGACGTACGTACGTGGTGCTGTGAATGAGTTCTGCTCCAGTGTTGGCAGTGGACAGTATCCAACGGCTGCAGATGTGCCAATTAAATGTCCTCAAGACAAACTAAAGATATCACAATCTTAAGTCGATGAACTCCGACTTATTTTCCTTAAAAGGTGCTGGAGTAACTCGGCAGGGCAGGCAGCATCTCTGAAGGGCATGGATCGGAGAAGTTTTGAGTCGGGACCCTTCTTCAGACTGATTGTAGTAGAGGAGAGAAAGCTGGAAGAGGGGAGGGGGCAGGACAAACCCTGGCAAGTGATAGGTGGATAGACTGGAGCAACTCAGCAAGACAGGCAGCATTTCTGGAGAAAAGGGAATAGATGACGTTTCGGGTCGAGACCCTTCTTCAGACTGAGAGTCGGGGAGAGGGAAACTATAGGTGGATACAGGTGAGTGGGGGGGGGGGGGGGGGGGAGTGTTTGGCAGATGGTTGGGCAAAGGCCAGATATGAAAGAACAGAAAGTGCGATAAGAATAGTGGCATGAAATATAAAGCCTGAGGAAGGAATACAGGCGGGAGGAGACAAGGGGGGAGAAAGGTGGAAATTGATGTGCATCTAGGTGGGCCACAAAGAAGAGTGGGGTGTTCAGAAATGTCAACTCAATCACACCGTCCTGCACCACCATTACAATATATTTAGTCGCAACACTGCAGAAATGGGTGAAATCTGAAAATTGTAAATACTGAGCTGATACAAATAAACTACTGCAGCAGATTATAATGAATGCATTTTATTCAATTTACTACACAACTTTTCAATACTGTGTAAAGGTGTAAATAAAAATACAACATAATACACAGACAGAAGTCACCCACACACCAAAGACCAATAAATCCCAAGCATAGACTCAGTCAATACAACAGCATCAAGAGAGACAAATAATGGAGAGGAGAAAACCGTGATGGCTAGAGAGATTACTGTACCCTGAGAATGAGTTTGTAAAGCCACTTCTAAAATAAATTTATATCTGCAGAATGTCTTTGGTAAACAGGGGATGAGACAGGCCAAATATGAAGTCAAAGTCTTGCTCAACGGTTCTCAGCAATTACAGATGGATAAAAACAAACCACTTTGTTTAAGGCCACCTAAAAAGCTTGCATCTTTTCTAACACTGTGTTCAAAGTTGTATTCTACTAAATACAATGGAGGCAAACAAAAAAATTAATTCAGAGACACCGTGTTATTAACGCTTTGGAAGCACCAAGTACTGTGCTCTCCGTTCTAATCTCTCCGAAGAGCAACGCTAACATGCAAAGCAGACTAAATGTAGGAGTCTATATTAACATTGCAAAAAAAAAGATAAAAAAAGAACACTGCTTATTTCTTGGGTCATGAACGGATAACAAAAACTCAACATGCATAATCATGTGGTCAGTTCTACAGTTTTTAAATGTCGCTTTAGGTTTTACAAACAAAATCAGTGCATAGAACATTATTGTGGAGTCAGCAACTTCACCTTTACACAATTCTGGTAAGAAAAGACATAATCAGCGAGAAACAAGATAAGATTATCAACACAGAGGTCCGTCATGATCTGCAGTCCTATAACAGTTCAGTATGAACTGCTAACATCCACTTCATAATATTTTTGCATGCAGTTTATCTGCCCTTCCATTTATATACAGTGGTCAGACTAGACTCAAAAGGCAAAATTATACACATTGATACACAATTCTGATACGTATATGTTGCACTTTCACCATGCTATAATAATCCACGTGAGTGGTGCAGATGAGTCATTTCTTCACAAGAGTTCTTTACTATCTCACCACAAGACATGATACGCAAAGTTTAGATGGGCCTATACAGTCATCATGGCAGAATGCACCACATCCTTTGCACATGATCATGGCCTTTAGCCGGCAGGAACATTTAAAAGTCATCTCGCTGACACCACTGTTTTCGGCAAACGTCTGAGCGGGAACTGCAGAGTTATGGTTCCCAAAGTTTGTCTTCTGACTCAGGGACATCATGCTTCCAGCAAGAGACACTGGAAATGGACCCATGGAGAGTTCGGAAACGGTGGTGTTGGTCAGGTGACTAAACCCTGCCGTGCTGAGGGAAAGTTTCGGGAGTTTGCCGTACAACTGCTGCTGAATACTGAGCTGGGAATTGATGAGAGAATGTTCCGACGAATGGTGAAATTGTAGACCAGACTCCTTCATGACCTTTCCAATACTGCAGTCCATCTTGATTGGCCCAACGTACAGTTTGTCTTTGGAATCAAATGGAATGTAAGTTCCATCTTTGATACCAAGGATATCTTGGTTCTTGTTCATCTCCCTGCACGGGGGCATGTTTTCAGTTTTGATGACTTTAAAGCTCTCGTGCAGTTTGGGCAGCCAATCCCGTCCTACATTTGGTACGCCCTCCATCCCAATTAGCTTCCTGTCCGGCGACGTTTGAGTAATGGCGGGCATGTTCTCAAACACGGAGCCCCTGGACTGGATCTTGATGACTTCTGTCCCTCGGTAAACTCCGTCGTTCTGCACCAGCACGGTGTTGTGCAGGTAGCCGTGGCTCAGCTTCTGCCGGCCCGGCAGCCCACCGCAAGCCTTGGCTATCACCGAACCAAAAATAGTGTTCTGGCTCTCCAGACCTTTGCAAAAGGTGGGGGTGTTTGGAATGTAGTAGCCAGACACGGTGGAACTGCTGATTTGCTTCAGTGTTTCAGGCATGCTTCTAACTGGAAGGTTTTGCACCCGGGTACTTTGAGTGTTTCCAGAGGAGATATTTATCAATTCTTTACAACCTTCTTCGTAACTGCATGGAATTGGCACTATTTTTTGTGTGATCACACCAGATTCTTCAACAGGTTTAGTGAGAACTGGCGTTCTATTTAACTGCTCCTGTAAAACAGGGCCATCTAGACTTTTACACTCTCGGTCCAGGACCATCTGAGAATGGAGGTAATGCTTACTGGACTGCAACACAGTCGATTTCATCTGCTCTAGTCTCTTCTGGGAGAGATCGCGGAAATCTCCCGACAATATTTTATGCAAATGATAATCAGCTAATTTATTCATTCCACTATGTACTCCACTAATTATACTTTTAATATCAGTTGTCTGTGCAACATGATCTATGGCCGACTGGTTGAGACCTCTCTCCTGTTTAATTGCCGGGCTCTCTGGATGTGGGACCAGCAGTCGAGTTATCTCCAGTTTGGTGCCGGAGTGATACTGGGGCAAAATCTTCTCCAAAGGAAGGCTGCCCTGAAGCAACTGTGTTACCAGCGGGTTGTTGACTTCAACCGACGACAGTGGCCGATGGAAATCTCCCACCCTTTTTGGCCCTTCAGAGCATGGGTTGAGCAGAGAATTGGCCCGGTTTAAATGATGCAAAACTTCAGCCTTTTGCCTCTGGCCCTCGCTCAGTAATTCATTCTTCTGCAGCTGATTATCGACTGACAAATGGGACGCTTGGTGCCGATCACCGTTCTTGGACCCTTTGCCTCCATCAGGGCTTTCTACAATGACACCACTTTCAGGACAAACGGGGGCTCTGTTGTCTTTAGACATTCTTTCACTGGTGGGCGGAACACAACTTTCATTGGACAGCGGACTGCTTATTTCGGGCTTATAATACAAGCTATTCTCATTGTCAGTGCCAGACTTGTTCTCCCTTTTGCTGCTGAGCTCTTCCTCTGACACCTCAACATCAGCTTCTACTGACTGCCGCCCAACCTGAGCCGAGGCCTGCTCTTGCTCCACAGGCTGCTCCTTGGTACATACGTCTGCATCAACAGGTGCAGTGCAGGCGGGAACCTTCTCAGCCTCCAGAGAGAACTTCTGCGCTAATGAATGGCTGGGATCTTTAGTCGAACATATCGACACTATAACAGACGTTGTTTGTTTCTCTGCAACGTGCGGTTCATTGGATAATTCCAGCAGCGTGCTAGCTTCTAGCTTATTGTTGATTTTTAATTCATCGCAGGCACGCTCCTCTTCTTCATTCGAGGACAAGGTTGAAGACGGTGTTGTGTGAATCAGCAGAGATCCCGTTTGCTCCACGGAACATCCATTAACCTCCTGCTCTGAGGTGTCACTTGGTGGAAAGTTAACCGACAGTTGGCTTGACAAAATATCTGTAGTGTTTGTTTTACTTTCACTGCCATTGCACGGTAAAGAGTCAGAGACTGCAGCGTTCACTTCTGGAACAGGAGAATCCATCGAGTTAATTACTGCAGCATTCTTTGTTTCTGCAATTACTGTCCCAGAGAAAACATATTTTTGCAAAGGTTCATCAGTGCCGCTCATTTTATCCCCCAGGTCGGGTTTTTGGGTTTGGCCACAGGGTAACAGCAGAGGACCGTCAGTCTTGGCGAGGGAAACAACAACAGATTCACATTGACCATTCGTGCTAGCTTCCTGGAAGGTGGCATCGCCGTCTGCAGGCAGATCCAGGGGCTCCGGGAGCGAGTCGTCCAGGGGGGTCGTGGGCTCATCACAGTTGGACTGTCCATCAGAAACAAGAGCGTCACTCACTTCAGAAACGGTAACCTGGTCCTGCACATCCTCCAGCAAGTCCGGAGAGTTGCTGCTGACCATGCTGTATTCGGCATCACCGTCCCAGCCGATGCTCTGGACCTCGTCTGTCGTCACCGACTTGCCCGGCACTGCGTCAACAAGATTGCTTTCCAAACACTCCTCGATTATAACACCTTGCTTAACACTATTGTCTGGGTCGGTGCCGTGCTTGTCGAGCTCCTCGTCGGCACCGCTGGCTTGCAGTAGTTGTGCTCGATGCTGATGTTTTGCCGCAGCTTGTTCTGGTACTTTAACCTTTCTGTCGTTCGGTCGGGGGGAGTCAGCGCTGGCTGGTCCATCACCACCACCACCACCCCCTCCCCCTCCTTCCATTGTAACATGGGCAGCTGCAGCTGCTGCCGCCTCCCTCTGGGCCCGGGCCTGGTGAGCACGGGCTTTGATATCTGCAAGCGTTCTGGCCCCTGTCCTCTCACGACTGGACGGCCCAACGCTGCTGATGATCCTGGGGCAGATCTGGTAGGCTGGCTGCCCTTTGACAGCCCATGGTGGCTTGATTCTTGAGAGTTGAATCTGCAAGCAGAATAAATGACAATTTACAATGAAACCAGACGTACACAATAGTGTTAAAAAAAGTGCTGAGTAACTCAGCGGGTCAGGCAGCATCTCTGGAGAATATGGAACCCTTCTTCAGGCTGATAGATACTAACTAACTAGATAGATTCTAAATTAGTTAATGTCTAAACTGGTCACAGCTTGTATTGGTCAACACTGCAGCATTTTGTAGGTGGTGACTAAATAAGGCTCATAAATATTTTTCTGGAATTTACTAACAATTTTAAAATTCTCATGGAATAAGAGGAACCACAAATGCAAATCTAAAATGGACACCGGAAATAAATGTTCAGCATCACAGCCAACAGCTTTAAGAGCTATTTAGTTTATAATGAATTCCGCATTACTTTATTGTACAGTATAGACTTCATGTTCTTAAAAGGGACTCTCCTCTGGAAGATTGAATGTTAGTACTAATCCCGTTTCTTCCCAGAGTTTACCCATTCGTAGGAAAAGAACACGATTGTTCTGTCTATAGTTGCAATTTACCGACTGAGTATGCATCAACAGTACCCTAGATGTCTACAAACTGCTATAGATATCAACGGAATGCATTTATGTCATACTTTACCTGGACCATGGGATAGCTTCACAACTAATGAGGAATGTATTCCTCGATAGCAACACACACAGCAGATTTAAAAACACAAGTCATAAGGTAATAAGTGATAGGAGCAGAACGAGGCCATTCGGCCCATCAAGTCTACTCCACCATTCAATCTATCTCTCCCTCCTAACCCCATTCTCCCACCTTCTCCCCATAACCCCCGACACCTGTACTAATCAAGATTCTATCTATCACTGCTTTGAAAATATCCATTGACTTGGCCTCCACAGCCTTAAAGAATTCCACCCTCTGACTAAAGAAATTCCTTCTCATCTCCTTTCTAAAGGAACATCCTTTAATTCTGAGGCTATGATCTCTAATCCTAGACTAATAAAGACATACTCTCCACATCCACTCTATCCAAGCTTTTCACTATTCGGTATGTTTCAATGAGGCCCCCCCCTCAATTTAAAAAAAAGGACTATTTGAAAGGAAAGGATGTCAGTCAGAACATTAGGAGAAAACCAGGTTATTAGACATTCTAAGGCGAGGGGGAAATGTGGGGCAAGATCTTTTTTACCCATGTGGTGGGTGGGTGGAACATACTTCCAGGGTTGGTGGTAGAGGCTGATAGTATGTTGTTGACATGTATATGGCCAGTGTACGCACATTGACAAACTTACACTTGTATGACTTGAAATGAATATAATCCAAGTCTTGTCACTCCAGGTCAAAACTGCAATTGCACAGCAAAAAATGTTCTTTGCAGCTCAGTTTGGACTGATACTAAACCGACAACAGATGGATATCTAACTAGAATAGTGTTGGAAAAATGAACTGCGAGTATTATTTGGCACAACTTAGTCGGATGATCCCCTGGGATAATTCACTGCTGATCACCGAGCACAATAAAGACTGGAGAGTCACCTTGACAAGAACAATTCAGGTCTAAAACAGACCAGTGTGTTCACTGCATCAGAACACATTTTAAAAAGCACTGTGGCCTTTGATGCCACATATGCAAGAGATCCAGGGCCATTCAGTAATGGAAAGACAAAGATAACTTAGAAAAATGAACCATCATTTTCCAAAGAAATTAGGAATTTAGATTTTTATGTGGCATAGAGAGGGGGAAAAAAGGAGGACACATTTTTAATTAAGCTAAACACATATTGCTGGAGTAATTCGCAGGGCAACGTTTCGGTCGAGATCCTGCATCAGTTTTAAGAAAGATCCCAACCGAAAATGCAGAAACAAGGAACTGCAGATGCGGGTTTACCAAAGAAAGACACAAAATGCTGGGGTAAATCAGCAGGTCAGGCAGCATCTGTGGAGAACATGGATAGGTGACGTTTTGAGCCGGGACCCTCAGGAAAACAAAACGTTGCAGCTGAACTAAATCATTTTTAAACTTCAGTCACATCAAAACAAAGACTTGTTTAATAATGACTCCACATACCCGGATAGGTGGCACCTTTGGCTCTTCTCTTGTAGGTTGTTCCTTTTCTGTCCGAAAGCTATCAATTGCAGTCCGAAAGGACTGATGATCTTCAAGCCGGGGCTTCTTCTCGGGGCCGGAGGTGGAGGCACCGTGCTCAGAAGACTTCCTCTTTTGCTCTTTGGACTCACTGAAATTGTGCTCGAGCTGACTTTTTAACGCAGCGCTCTTCACAGTAAGGCAGGTGACCTGGTCCTTGGAAATCGCTGCGGGCTGCACTTCACTCAATTCTAAATGTACATCGGATTTGGTCCGTTCTTGCGGCTGTGTTTCTGCAGCTTTCTCAGTCAGCAAGGTGGCTTTGGACTTTAAGGCAGATTTATTAGGAAGCACTTCTTTTGGTTGTCCGGGACTAGCTTCATTGTTAATGGAACCAAGTTGATCTTCATCTGCACAGACACCTGCCTGCGACACCTTGGCCTCAACATTGTGCTGTTTCTGGCTCCGAGTATCGTGAGATGGAACCGTGCACGCAGCTGCCTTTTCACTTTGTTCAGGAACTTCTGGCTTTCTGTCTGCAATAAGATTTCGCCTCACTCTACACTTGAGGTCCACCTTTGAACTTCGAGTGCATTTCCTTATCCTTTCATCTTGCTTCTTCATGGGACTAAGTTGCTTCGATGGTCCTGCTAACACAGGTGAATTAGCTTCCTTTTCTATTTCCACTTTTACAGCTGTCTGCTCCTCAGATTCGGCTTTGGACAAGCCCAGTCTGTCAATATAATGAACACGCATTGATCACACAGGTCAGCATCACAAAGTTAAATTGTCCTCATTCAGATCACATTCCTTTGACTTCTATCTGTGCTACATCTATCCTCTGATCGGACGACAGCCTCTTAAGATAGTCTATGGATTCTCTGGGAGCACCCGGAGAAAACCCACGTGGTCACGAGGAGAACGTGCAAACTCCGTACGGACAGCACCCGTAGTCAGGATCGAACTGGGGTCTCTGGTGCTACTCCTCCAGCTGTGCCACTGCACCGCCCCTAAGGGGAGCACAGCCAAACAGAATTGGCCCTGCTGTGCACAAAGCGGTTAGGTCCATAGAGACCAAAGAGAAATGTGTACAAAATACATATGAACTTACTCATCATGCAAGTAACAAAACCTGTAGCCCACAGAGGGATCGAGTCATTTGGACTGCTTTAGAAAAAAAGATGCAGGTTTCTCAGTCAGCAAGGTGGCTTTGGACAGTCACATTGCCCTCCATAATGTTTGGGACAAAGACCCATCATTTATTTATTTGCCTCTGTATTCCACAATTTGAAATTTGTAACAGAAACAATCACGTGTGGTTAAAGTGCACATTGTCAGATTTTAATAAAGGCTATTTTTATACATTTGGGTTTCACCATGTAGAAATTACAGCAACATTATACATAGTTCCCCCATTTCAGGGCACCATAGTGTTTGGGACACAGCGATGTCATGTAAATGAAAGCAGTCATGTTTAGTATTTTGTTGCATATCCTTTGCATGCAATGACTGCTTGAAGTCTGCGATTCATGGACATCACCAGTTGCTGGGTGTCCTCTCTAGTGATGCTCTGCCAGGCCTGAATTGTAGCCATCATTAACTTATACTTGTTTTGGGACTAGTCCCCTGGATGATTGACTTGGCCACTCACAATTTGACCATTTGTTAGCTTTGAAAACCTACTTTGTTGCTTTAGCAGTATGTTTGGGATCATTGTCTTGCTGTAGAATGAACTGCCAGCCAATGAGTTTTGAGGCTTTTGTTTGAACGAGCAGATAGGATGTGTCTGTACACTTCAGAATTCATTATGCTACTACCATCAGCAGCTGTATCATCAATGAAGATAAGTGAGCCAGTACCTTCAGCAGCCATACATGCCCAGGCCATAACACCCCCACCACCGCGTTTCACAGATGAGGTGGTATGCTTTGGATCTTGGGCAATTCCTTCTCTCCTCCATACTTTGCTCTTGCCATCACTCTGATATAAGTTAATGTTCGTCTCATCTGCCCACAAGACCTTTTTCCAGAAGTGTGGTTGCTCTTTTAAGTACGTCTTGGCAAACTGTAACCTGGCCATCCAATTTTTGCAGCAAACCAGTGGTTTGCATCTTGCAGTGTAGCCTCTGTATTTCTGTTCATGAAGTATTCTGCGGACAGTGGTCATTGACAAATCCTCACCTGAATCCTGAAGAGTGTTTCTGATCTGTTGGACAGGTGTTTGGGTGTTTGTCATCAGATGTGGAGGTCTTCCTTGGCCTGCCAGTCCCTTTGCGATTAGTAAGCTCACCAGTGCTCTCTTTCTTCTTAATGATGTTCCAAACAGTTGATTTTGGTAAGCCTAAGGTTTGGCTGCTGTCTCTAACAATTTTATTCTTGTCTCTCAGTCTCATAATGGCTCAATTGACTTTCATTCGCACAACTTTGGTCCCCATGTTTATAAACAGCAATAAAACTTTCCAAATGAAAGACAGGAAGAAAGACTAGGTGCTGAGAGCTCTCTTATACCTGCATTAAGAAGGCAATTAACCACACCTGACCAATTACAAACACCTGTGAAGCCATGTGTCCCAAACATTATGGTCCCTGAAATGGGGGGTGGGTGGGGGGGGGGGAACTATGCATAAACACAGCTGCATTTTCTACATGGTGAAACCAAAATGTATAAAAATGGCCTTTAATAAAATCTGACAATGTGTACTTTAACCACATGTGATTTTTTTTCTGTTACAAATCTCAAACTGTGGAATACAGAGGCAAATGAATAAATGATGGGTCTTTGTCCCAAACATTATGGAGGGCACTGTACTTCCTCGAGTTGCAATGGTTTTTTGTTGGCATTCTGGACACCATCTTCGATGCATCAATACCAACTGCTGAGAGATGGAATGATTGATATACTTGAAATCAACAGTGATTCCCTTAATTCTCCTTACCAGATAGGTAGGCCAATCACTAGTACCCAAATGAAGTACTCCAGATTATGCTGCAGTATCTGCTCAACGGAAACACTCGTACAATTAATGACCCAAGATGCCCAGTCCGCCCGGTGTCTCTGTGGCAGTTGAAGGGCTGCCAGCTTGCGATTTAGAATCCAAATGAAAAATCAAGTGAATTTAGATCCAATGAGAATTCACCATCTAATTAGATGCCATAAGATTGCACAAACAATAACATTTTAAAAACATTCCAAGAGCCAAAGGAATCCAGTGATTTGGGCATCTCTATAAACTAGCTACAGCATCCCCAATGGCATGAGCTCTGCAAAAAGATAGTCATACAGGCAACTGTAGCATGGAGACTGTTTACATCATTTGGAAAAGTCAGGTTCATCTAACACAATTTATCTTTAACAAGTATGTGCTGGTTCTCTTTTATTAACTCAAACCTCTCCACGTGCCTATTAGTTGTTTTCAGTAACTCTAATAAAGATTCAATCGATGGCCCTGTAATTGTTGGCATGGCCAAGCACCTCTTCACAAGATGTGATATTTGCCATTTTTTGGTCACCTTGCTACCCCTAGTCTATACTTGGAAGGCCCAGATGATGGCATAATGTCCTTTCCATGACCACCCTGACTGACTTCAGACAGCATCCTGCCATGGATCCCATCTGAACCAGTTCACTTATTACTTCACTTCCAGTTTGCAAATAGACATCTTATGAAATCAGATAAGTAACAGTTATAAACATTGAATTATAATGTGTTACAATTTTTCTGCATGGAGAAGCCTTTGATGTAAACTTGAAATGCAGAGCACATCCTGCAGACCTAGAGAATACATTTCAACAAAGATATCACAAATCACTTTATCGCCACTTAAGTACATTTGGAAATTAAACTGATTTTGTGCTAATTTATAAGTGTGGGAAACTAGAAACTACGATGGGTGAATGACCCACTTCATCATTTAATGATAAAAATGTTTATTCTGGGATAACGATGGCTAATTGGTGGCACAGTGGCGCAGCTAACACATCACAGCGCCAGAGACTTTGCCAATCCTAACTTTGGGTGCTGTCTGTGTGGAGCTTGCAGGTTCTCGGATGGGCTTCCTCTGGGTGCTCCAGCTCCCTCCGTCGCCCACATCCCAAAGACGTGCGAGTTTGTGTGTTGACTGTTGACTCGCATTTTCACCTTGTGGGTAGACAAAATTGCTGAAGAAACTCAGCGGGTGCGGCAGCATCTATGGAGCGAAGGAAATAGGCAATGTTTCGGGGTCAACGTTTTGAAGTCTTCAGTCTGAAGAAAGGTTTCGGCCCGAAACGTTGCCCATTTCGTTCGCTCCATAGATGCTGCCGCACCTGCTGAGTTTCTCCAGCAATTTTGTCTGGGGTAGTTGGTAGAATGTGGGAAGGGGGCGGGGGAGTTGATAACAATACGGAGAGAATAAAACAGGATTAGATTAGTGTAGGATTAGTATAAATGCGGTGAGTAGGGGATGGGGTTCAAACTCAGTATGGACTCGGTGGGCTGTTTCCCTGCTGTATCTCTCGATAACCAACTACTCCGCTCTTTGAAGAAGGAAGTCGTGGATGGTTTACATTCACAATCGAGGTTACAAGCTTCACCAGAAGAGAGGAGGAATTGCACCAAAAATAGTGTCCTTACTTTCCAAAATGTTGAAACTGAATTCTGCTTCTAAATTTCAGATATATGCGATGAGAACATTGTGCTTACTTCTGCCCGTAGTAATCTTCAAAGAAGTTCTCTTTCCATAGCTCCACTTTTTTTTCTTTCTCCATTTCTTGACGGAGACGAAGCTGCATTTCTGGTGTAAACTCACCTGGAGGGGATCAAAGCACAGCTATTGCACAGTTCAAACCCAAAACAGTTCATATCTACAAAGCATTTTGAAACTAACTTAGGGCTGGTAGATCAAAGCGTTAAGGAAACCTAACCTACGCCAAGAATTGCATCCAATATTGCTAGACAATTCTAACAATCCCACACACAAGATGAAAATCAACCGTGATTAAATGGCAGGGTAAATGTGACAGGGCGAATGGCCTTATGCTGCTCTTACAATTTATAAATTTAGGGGACAGTAATATTTTAATTGCTGCTACACAAGGTGCCACACAGCAGTTGGCAGAGCCCACACGCTTGTTCTGGGGTGAAAGGCGGATTTTTTTGTTGTGCGGAGATAAAGAGGAAACCAGCCACTCGTGGCAAAACCCGAGCCGTGACATGGACAAGGCAGTGTCCTAGCCACACGATTCCAGTCTCGCCCTTGGGGCTAAGTCTGACCTAAAAAACGAACTAACAGGGATCTTAACTCCAGCCCCAAGTTTGCACTGTACAAACCCCTTGGCACAATTCCAGAATGGCTTTAGTCCCAGGTTAGGCTGTTGTCCGTAACTTTTCCCAATAGAGGCTTTTACAAAGGTCAGTGTCAGAACAAAAAAAGGAAGCATGTTTCCAATGTCTCGGACACATTACACTATTGAGCGTAAATAAAAAACACAAATACTCTTCTGTTGAAGAGTCTCAAATGAAACAAATATTCACAGCTTCCTTCTCTGCAGATGCTGCTTGACCTGCTGAGTGGTTTCAGCATTTTCTGTTTCATTTCACATTTCGAGCGTATGCATTTTCATTTTTCCATCACCCATCTGCTTAACATACTGCGTGTGTTAATTCTTCGACTGGAGCTTTGGGGAAAAACACCGAGACGGAGCTACACTTTAATATATCGCATTCCGGAGCAAGACATTACCTTCTGCTAATCGCTCTTTCCACCCTTGGGCTGCAGAGGTGAAGAACTCGTTATTTAGAGCTGAGCTACTGAGCCGCATTATACCGTCAGTGCCAACCTACACAAGAGGAAATAATTCAACGTTGGCAAAGATAAAACAAAAGATAACACCGAGATACTCCAACTACTGAAGACCTTCCTCAAGCATTAGATCACGTTACTCGAGCATCAATAGATAATCCAACAACACTCATTGCTTTTCATTAGTGATGATAGCTCAGCATTAAATATGGGTAATGGCATTAGCAATTTAAATACAACCACTGGTTTTAAACTTCCACATGTGCTACGCTCCCTCTATAAAGCAGGGTGCATGAAATTCAAATATAGTTGTGAGTTTCCAAATCACCCCCTTGCCACTGGAACTAAGATAACACTGGCACCTGTCAAAACACATTACACTCGTATCAATCATTCATGCACTGGATCAGAATATTTTGATATTAGCAGTTGGGCTTAAAAGATTAATTAGATTCCAGATTCAACTCTTTGTTTGTGTAAACACTCAAGCTCTGTGTGTGTGTGTGTGTGTGTGTGTGTGTGTGCGTGTGTGTGTGTGTGTGTGTGTGTGTGTGTGTGTGTGTGCGTGCGTGTGTGTGCGTGTGTGTGTTGTGTGTGTGCGGGCGCGTGTGGTAGGGGAAGGCAAGAAGCCAAGTTCTTGCTCCTGATCCTACTTCACCTATCTTGCGCTGGTCGAGCAGGAATGTGGATGTCAGGCATGTAAAAGGCCAGCTGTGAAGACACTCAAGTGTGTGGGCAGCTACTACCGCCAGGGTAGTATGATTCAGTTATGATTATAAAATTGTGGGAATGCACATTGGCAAAATATGCAATTTAATATCATTGTACGAACAATCTTTTAAAAATTTACTTTAGATGCTGCAACTGTAATGAAATCCAAACATGATCAAAAGGGAAATAAAAGGGAGTGAATGCTTTTATTGGATCTGTTTAAATGTAGCCTTGCAGTGGATGGAAGTGAGATTATAGGGGTTAGGCCACAAACCAATGAAACATCTGCATCTGATAGAATAAACATCTGTATTTGTCAAATGAGAAGGAATCAGTGAATCTCCACAACGCCTCTCATTTGTGTGTGGAGTTTTATACGACCTCGTTAGTTGAATTTACGTAGAATTTCATAGGTCAAAACGTATACATTTAAACTTATTCATGAGGAAAGATTTGGCACCAGAAGCAATTTGGTGGAATTGTAAATGGACAATGGTATAAATTTAGAAACCACACTCAACTATACTGTAAGGGTCCAAAAGATCGAGGAACAAAAAATTCAGTGACAATAAACAATTAGTCTCCCCAGAATGGAGAATTTATTCAAATAACCAGAACAGAAACCCCTTGTGGAATTGTGTTTTTTTTTAAACATTTACTTCAGATTTCACAAAGAATTTTAAGCTTTTATTCGGTCACAGATCACAGTGCCACCCACTGGTCTGTAGCCTAAACCAGCACGCCGATCAACCATTTTACTCCATTTCTATTCAGAAGGAGGAGAGGAAATCATCTAGAAACATATACAATTCTTAAAGGATTGGACAGGCTAGATGCAGGAAAAATGTTCCTGGTGTTGGGGGAGTCCAGAACCAGGGGTCAAGAATACGTTTAAGAATATGGGGTAGGACATTTAGGACTGAGATGATGAAAGACTTCTTCACCCAGAGAGTTGTGAATCTGTGGAATTCTCTGTCACAAAAGGCAGTGGAGGCCAATTAACTGGATGTTTTCAAGAGAGAGTTAGATTTAGGTCTTGGGACTAAAGGAATTAAGGGATAGGGGGAAAAAGCAGGAATTTAGATGATAAGCTGTGATATTGAATGGCAGTGCTGGCTCGAAGGGCCAAATGGCCTGCTCCTTCGCCTATTTTTCTACATTTCTAATTCACACATCTTTATCCACACATCATCCAACTTTTAAAACAACCAACAACCAACAACCCCAAAATATGCTTCACTCAAACTCATTCCCTTAAAACAAAATGAGGTCCATTCTTTCTTCTCAAATTAAGGCATTTAAAATCGAGAATATACTCAACCAAGAGAAGTAGAGGTCTCGGGTGCATTTTTACCCGCTTTCATTGCTAGTAATTGCTACAGACATGTAGAAATAAACTGTAATGTGTGTGCAAAGTGATATTCAATGATTAAGTTAATTTAAAATCAAGAACAATGTGCAAATTGGTAGTTGCATAAATTTGCTCTCAAATGAACCTTTGGGCACAAGAGGCTTTTGGACAGGCACAGATATGTGGGAAATGGAGGGATATGGATGACGCGCAGACAGATGAGATTCATTTAACTTTGCATCATGTTCGGCACAGACATTGTGGGCGCAAGGCCTGGTGCAGTTTTGTGTTCTATGTTCTTTCTACTCATTCAATTCACTCAGAAAATACAGTGAACAGGATTTAACCTATGCAACCAAAGAAACCCAGAGAGATCCCCCACCCACATCTTTTCACATTATTTAACTCTGCCTCATAAGGTGTTTTTGAGAAGCTAGAGGAAGTATTGTATGGCCAGAGCAGATGTGATTTGAGCATTCTAGACTTAATTATTAAGGGATATTAATGTTATACATGTCTTAATTAGCTACCTAATACCTCTCCATCCCTCCCCCACCCAAGTCGCACCAGGTTCCCGTTCTCTCTACATCTTTCATTTCTCTCTCCCCTGACTAGTCTGAAGAAGGGTCTCGACCCGAAACATCACCCATTCTTTCTCTCCAGTGATGCTGCCTGTCCTGCTGAGTTACTCCGGCATTTTGTGTCTATCTTCGGTTTAAACCAGCATCTGCAGTTCCTTCCTACACAAAGAATCGCAGATGGAGGTTTATACCAAAGGTAGATACAAAACGCAGCATCTCTGGAGAAAATTGATAGGTGACGTTTTGGGGAGAGACCTTCCTTCAGATTGATTGCAGCAGTGAGAGCAGGGGGATAAACTGAAAGCAAAGAAAAAAAAGACAAATTAGGCTGGCAACAGTTGATCTCAGGCAAGGAGGCTTCTTGATAGGCTGACTGTTGGCTGGTGATAGGTTTGAGTCCATGAGGGATGCATAGTTTGGATCAGTTGATACATATTGGGAACTTAAAACCAAAGTAGGATGTACCTAGTGAATGGCAGGTCCCTACAGATGAACTGAGACACCTAGGGCCACAAGTACACAGTTCTCAGAAAGGGTTTGTATTATTTCCTTTTTAATGAAAAGCAATAAACATGCAAAATGAAATACTCATGAATTACCAAGCATACCTGCCTGTCCACCTCTGGTAAGAGAAAGAGCAGCTGCTGCTGGAAGTGCAGTGGCAGGGAAGCAAAGGTTCGAGAGTTGATCAGAGCTCGCAGGTTTGTATTAACCAGAATGGATCCAGGAGTCTCCACGTCAATCTCTTCCCCTCGGTTTCGCTTCATTTGTCCTGCTTGAACAGAGTGGCACAAGGCGACATCTTACTTAATACACCCGACTGAGCAACAAATGCCTGTAAAATCAAATGGGGAATGGTGGTTTAAAAAACAAAACAAAACTGTGATCTAGGTAGGATTTGACTTTTTTTTCCTTTCACAAAAGCCAGCCAGTATTTCTGAAGGGACACCTGCTTCCAGACACCTTTTAATCCACCAGCCGGCTCCAGGTGTGTCACACTGAATACAAACAGTGTTTGTGGTGAACCACCATTTTACAAATCAAACCTCCACTCAGTTGCATCACCATCTCACGCCAGTAAACAGTTCATTAAAAATCCATCCATTCACTGAATCTGCTTTATCCCAGTTTGCATTCTGCATGAAAAGTATGAAAAATGTGTGATGTGAAAAACAAACTTTAAAGAGGATTTTAAATGCTTCATAATGCAACCTATTGTGGAGCAGACAAATCATGTAAAATCCATTGTTTTCAAACGAAAGAATCAAGGTTATTTGGTTCTGAAGCAACTCTGAAACCAATTAAACAGTTGCACATGATGAGTGGAAAAAAAATAAAGGAAATTTCAAACTATAAATGGTGCTTATCAGAAATACTGGTTTCATGAATGAATTAAATAAACACACAAGGCTGCAGAGAGGAGTGGGCACAATCCTCCCCTCCATCGAAAGCATTGATACGAGGCGCTGCCTCAAGAGGGCAGCATCTATTACCACGGGTCCACACCATCCAGGTCAAAGATACTTGGATCCAGGCTACGCCCTCTTCTCATTGCTACAATTGGGCAGGAGATACTGCGGCTTGAAGTCACACACCACCAGGTTCAGGAACAGCTGTAACTATCAGCTTCAAGAACCAACCTACACATCACGAATCATACCTCAACAACAGAACACCACGGACCTTTTGAAGGACCATCGGCTAGTTATTTTCTTCCAATGTTTTTGCACTCATGTCTTTTCTTTTTTTTACACACAATCTTCTTTCTCTTAGAATGCATTAAGCAACAATTTAACTAAATAGGAGTTTCTACAATAAAGTGCATAGATACTACTGGAAAGAATGAAGAGTTAATGGATAGCTCTCTACGCCATCCGAGTCCAACTCTCAAAAGTTCTTATATAGGGCAAGATACATTCATCGGCGAGACCAAGTGCAGGTTCGGCGATCGTTTCGCTGAACACCTCCGCTCAGTCCGCCTTATCCTACCTGATCTCCCGGTTGCTCAGCACTTTAACTTCCACTTCCATTCCCAATCTGACCTTTGTCCTGGGCCTCCTCCATTGCCAGAGTGAGACAATAGACAATAGGTGCAGGAGTCGGCCATTCGGTCCTTCGTGTCAGCACCGCTATTCACTGTGATCATGGTTGATCATCCACAATCAGTACCCAGTTCCTGCCTTCTCCCCACATCCCTTGACTCCGCTATCTTTAAGAGCTCTATTTAACTCTCTCTTGAAAACATCCAGAGAATTGGCCTCCACTGCCTTCTGAGACAGAGAATTCCACAGATTCACAACCTTCTGTGTGAAAATGTTTTTCCTCATCTCCATTCTAAATGGCTTACACCTGATTCTTAAACTGTGGCCCCTGGTTCCGGACTCCCCCAACATCGGGAACATTTCCTGCCTCTAGCGTGTCCAAAACATTAATAATCTTATACGTTTCAATAAGATCCCCTTTCATCCTTCTAAATTCCAGAATATACAAGCCCAGCCGCTCCATTCTATCAACATATGACAATCCCACCATCCCGAGAATTAACCTCGTGAACCTACACTGCAGTCCATCAATAGCAAGAATGTCCTGCCACAAATTTGGTGACCACAACTGCACACAATACTCCAGGTGCAGCTATTTCATCTTTTATAATTGACTCCAGCATCTTCCCCACCACTGATGTCAGGCTAATTTATCTATAATTCCCTGTTTTCTCTCTCCCGCCTTTCTTAAAAAGTGGGATAACATTAGCTACAATCAAATCCAGAGGAACTGATCCTGAATCTATAGAACATTGGAAAATGATCACAAATGCGTCCCCAATTTCTAGAGCCACTTCCTTAAGTACCTTGGGATGCAGACCATCAGGCCCTGGGGATTTATCAGCCTTCAGTCCCATCAGTCTACCCAACACCATTTCCTGCCTAATGTGAATTTCCTTCAGCTCCTCCATCATCCCAGATCCTCTGGCCACTAGTACATCAGGGAGATTGTTTGTGTCTTCCGCAGTTAAGACGGATCCAAAGTAACTGTTCAACTCATCTGCCATTTCCTTGTTCCCCATAATAAATTCACCTGCTTCAGTCTTCAAGGGTCCAACAAACTATTGGTCGTAACTATTTTTTTCCTCTTTGCATACCTAAAGAAGCTTTTACTATCCTCCTTTACAGTTGTACCTCATCTCTTCTCCCCAAATTGCCTTTTCAGTTATCTTCTGTTGCTCTTTAAAAGTTTCCCAATCCTCTGGTTTCCCGCTCATCTTTGCTATGTTGTACTTCTCTTTTATTTTTATACTGTCCCTGACTTCCCTTGTCAGCCACGGTCGCCCCTTACTCCCCTTGGAATATTTCTTCCTCTTTGGAATGAACTGATCCTGCACCTTCTGTATTATTCCTAGAAATACCTGTCATTGTTGTTCCACTGTCATCCCTGCAAGGGTATCTTTCCAGTCAACTATGGCCTGCTCCTCCCTCATGGCTCCATAGTCCCCTTTGTTCAATTGTAATACTGACACTTCCGATTTTGCCTTTTCCCTCTCAAATTGTACATTAAAACTTGTCATATTATTATGGTCACTACCTCCTAATGGCTCCTTTACCTCGAGTTCCCTTATCAAATCAAGTTCATTACACAACACTAAATCCAGGGTCTTCTCCCTGATAGGCTCCAGTACAAGATGCTCTACGAATCCCAAGGCCCAGGGCAAATTGGAGGAACAGCACCTCATATTTCGCTTGGGTAGCTTACACCCCAGTGGTATGAACATTGACTTCTCTAACTTCAGATAGCCCTTGCTTTCCCCCTCTCTCCATCTCCTCCCCCTTCCCAGTTCTCCCACGTCATACTGTCTCCGACTACATTCTATCTGTGTCCCGCCCACTCCCCTGACATCAGTCTGAAGAAGGGTCTCGACCCGAATCGTCACCCATTCCTTCTCTCCAGAGATGCTGCCTGTCCCGCTGAGTAACTCCAACATTTTGTGTCTATGAGCGATACATTCATCACTAGCTAGCATTTATTTTGAGAGGGCTTGTGTGCAAAAACTGGGATGTAATGCTGAGGCTCGACAAGGCACCGGTCAGACCGCATTTCAAATATTGTGAGCAATTCTGGGCATCATATCTACGGAAGGATGTGCTGGTTCTGGAGAGGGTCCAGAGGGGGTTTACAAGAATGATCGTAAGAATGAGTAGGTTAATATATGGTGAGCGTTTGACGGCACTGGGCCTGTACTCGCTCGAGTTTAGAAGCATGAGGGGGAGGAGCTCATTGAAAGGTACAGAATAGTGAAAGACTTGGATAGAGTGGATGTGGTGGGGTTGTTTCCACTAGTGGGAGAGTCTAAGACTAGAGGTCACAGCCTCAAAATTAAAGGATATTCTTTTAGGAAGGAAATGAGGAGGAATTTTGTTAGTCAAACGGTGGTGAATCTGTGAAATTCTTTGCCACAGAAGGCTGTGGAGGCCAAGACAGTGGATATATTTAATGCAGAGATAGATAGATTCTTGATTAGTACGGGTGTCAGAGGTTATGAGGAGGAAGCAGGAAAATTGGGTTAGGGGGGAGTGATAGATCAACCATGACTGAATGGCTGAGTAGATTTGATAGACTGAATGGCCTAATTCTACTCTTATCATTTATGACCTTATCATTTATATCACAAAGGAAAAAAAATTTCATATTCAGCTGGTGTTAATGTATTTTGCGCATCACCACTAGCAGTCTTTCGACACAATTTTCCACACATTGATACAAAAATATGCTCTGCAGAAGATAAAATAAAATGTACTCCCTACCTGTGTTTGACCTTCTCAGGGCTCTGAAGTGTTGTCCAGGCTTCCGGTTCAGGCTTGGCCTGCACTGAAGTTTGTTCATTTCTGTTCTGTTGTACTGAGTGCTGCCAGAGGTAACTGTGCAGGAACTACCATTGGATGTACTGCTCGATTCACCATCTGTGTGCTTGGCTGTGAACACTGAAAACCCCAGATTACTCAACATATTTGACCAAGACAGTTTGTAATCCATGTGCATGTTTTTAGGTTATGTAGCTGGGAATTAGATCAGGCAGCAACTTTATCAAAATTTAAGCACCATCGAAAACTTCAGATTAAATGTGAGTGGATACAGTTATTAAAATGCTAAAAAAATTCCAGGAAAGAATTTCACTATAAAAGTAAAACTTTCAAGAATGCATCACGGAAATGGAAATTGGCAATGTAAAAGAAAGCTCTCTGCACTGCATGTGTGCGTCTTTTTTCCAGAAGATAAATACAGCACATGGACAAATAAATAAAAGCATTACAGAGCGCAATGTTAGATTTTGTGTAAAGGCACCAACTGTACTTTCAATTTTACTTTCACTTTCCTTTATTTTTGCATGACCTAATTCACTTTTTGTATAGCTAGGGTGCTGGTGTTTTTAAAGTGCCCCGCCCAGGCTGTTTATGCCAGTGATATATTTTAACTTCTCTAGGGTAATCATGCCAATGAGGCCCAATGTACCAGAATCTAGGAAACAGGACAAGGAACAGGTAAAATAAAACTGTACTGCAAATGCTGGGGTTCCTCATTCTTAGTTGAACTGCCTCACTGGATGTGCAATCAGCTCTATAAAATGAGTAACCTCAACCCCCAAATTGGGAGAGGATGCATAATCTATACAGACCAAATAATTGTGTGCATGGTCTTCATCTCACCTGAAGCAGACTCCACGTGCTCTCCATTAACTTTCAACGGAGTCAGGACAACTCTTGGAATGGATTTGCTCATCATCACTGGAACTCCAATCTTCTTTTTTGGTTGTTGCTTCACAGGCTGTTGCATGTAATGACACAAGGATTTAGATAAAGCCAAATATCTCCATTACATACACCTTACATTTCACAATCTCGGAAAGTGTCAAAGTTCTTCAGAACAAAAATGTCACTGAAATATTGCTGTGAAAATGTGGAGAAACATTGGAGTCAATTTGCAGGCTACATTTAATGGTCAATCAGGGGAGCATACCCACGTGCTCTTGGCCTTGAAGTCAAGATGTGCTGCTGACTTGGAGAATAAAAATGCAAATCAGCCAAACGTTAATCAAAATAGTATATTTAGATTCAGCAGGTTTATTTAGACTACACGCTAATCATCAACGGCTGCATCAGATTTGACCACCGTTCAATGGAGCAAATCTGTCCTTTCCTGCCACTTCTGAATATATTTCATATAGTTTCAGGCCTGACAATAACTATTACCAGATCCAGTGTTTATATTCAAATCACAATTTCCTAATTGGAATTTACAGTAACAAAGTTCAACACTAAAATCAACCAGGCACTTCATATTCCCCAATCAAATGTTTGGACGAATCAAGATTCCATGTCACAGCACTGTCACACGAGACTATATCCAACTCGCATTCGGATATCTCAGAGCTCAACCACATGCACCATTCTGCAGCTATATTTTGTATTTGCGATCTTGGACAAAATTGCTGAAAGCAAAAAGTGCCAAAACCATATTTCTTTGGAAAAAACTGTTTTGCCCAATTGAATGAATAAATAAATGAATACATGAATGAATACTTGGGGCATAAACCTTCCATTATCACACATAGAAGTCAAGTGAAGCATTAAATGGAAAGGTTCAACAAGGTCTATAGCACATGGTGATGCAACTTCAAGATGACAAGCAATTTGGACGTCAACCAAAATTAACAACCACTTTCAAAATGAACATTGACTTCTCCAATTTCAGGTAGTCCTTGCTTTCTCCCTCCTTCTTCCCAGCTCTCCCACAGCCTACTATCTCCGCCTCTTCCTTTCTTCTTCACCCCCCCCCTCTCCACAGTAGTCTGAAGAAGGGGTTCGACATGAAACGTCATCTATTCCTTCGCTCCATAGATGCTGCCTCACCCGCTGAGTTTCTCCAGCATTTTTGTCTACCTTCGATTTTTCCAGCATCTGCAGTTCCTTCTTAAACCATTGTTTTCAAATAACGTCTGTGCTTACAAGTTAATCTTTTTCTAGAATCAGTCTTTTTCCCCCATCAGAGATAGACCCTCTCTGAAGAAAGATCTCGACCTGAAGCATCACCTATTCCTTTTCTCCAGAGATGCTGCCTGACCCGCTGAATTGCTCCAGCATTTTGTGTCTATCTTCGGTGTAAACTAGCATCTGCAGTTCCTTCCTACACTTATTCCCATTAGCTTTGTTCTGCTGGTAGTGAAGTACAAGCATGACGGATAACTAGTGACATACACAAAAAAAGAATTGTCAAGGATCTTAGAAAATGAGAGCAATTCCTTCCAAGTAAGACCGAGGTAAAGGGGACTATCACTTTCCATGACACTGCCTGCAAATGTGCTCCTTGCAAAGTTTAGCTTTAAGACAATAATTACACCAAATTAATAGCAACATAAAGCTTATTCAGAATAGACGTTTAGAACAAAATAGGCACTGCTCAAAAAGTTGAACAAGCTTCTGCTTTAACAAAAACTCATTTGCATCAACTATTCTAAAGGAAAAGTTCTCATGGGGGCTAAGTGTTTATTTTGGAACAATATTAAAGATGGAGGAAACATTCGATAGTGTTCAACAAGACCTTGCAAGAGCAGGATATTAAAGCATAAAAAGTCAGCAGATTTTTCCATGGAATTAGCTCAACAACATGGTGCAGTGGTAACAGATCAGCAATGATGTTATTAATGATGGAGCAGCCACAGGGACTAAATACTTAGGCTTTTTAAAACAATGTTTACAAGCGTTAGCCACTTGAACACGACGATTTTGCCACAACCGGTTATTCCTAAACTTTGGCTGCTGATTCTTTGCATTAGTTAATACTTCACACCCAAGTATTTAGTGGTAGGTCTCCCCTTGCAAGAAGGCAAGAAAAAGACCCTTAGCATGCTTCACCATTCCCAAACCCACTGCCGTGTCCATTTTGAACATTTATTTCTTCTCCCTTGCATCATGTCTCAGCCTTGGAAATACCCAATGAAAATTCTCAAGAATTAAAGCCATTTAACAGACATTACTCAGTCCTAAACGACCACCTCCTTTTCCAAGACATTAACACCCTATTATTCTCGCCGCTTCAGCAGAAGAAGTTTTAAACTTGCCTTTTATTTCTTTGCTGCAATTCTGTCTTCTGCGGCAAAGTATTATCTCATGCCTCAGACATTTATTTGTCATTATCATCTCCCCTATCATTGTCTCCATGGGAGCAACATTCTTGCACAAGCTCTTACATTTTTATTTTCCTATTTCTTTGCTCATCTCGCACATCATGGAATCAAGCTCTTTGGCCCAACTTGTCGATGCAGACCAAGATGTCCATCAACCCCTTGCAGCGTAGGTTCACAAGGTTAATTCCCAGAATGGCAGGACTGTCATATGCTGAGAGAATGGAGCAGCTGGGCTTGTACACTCTGGAGTTTAGAAGGATGTGAGGGGATCTTATTGAAACATATAAGATTGTTAAGGGCTTGGACACACAAGAGGCAGGAAACATGTTCCCAATGTTGGGAGAGTCCAGAACCAGGGGCCACAGTTTAAGAATAAGGAGTAAGCCAGTTAGAACGGAGATGTGGAAACACCTTTTCTCACAGAGAGTAGCGAGCCATCACATATTTGTACCAATACAATGCCAAGTTAGTATTTTCCTCCATTTTTTCCCCCCTTCATTTTGTTGCAATTTCCAAAACTTCTCAATCCTCAGGCTCTCTCTTCTTGGCAACATAAGAAGCTACTTTCAATTCAATACGAGTGCTCACCGCCTTGGCGAGATACAAATCGACCACTTTGCTCATGCAGTATTTATGACTCAATGTCCATCTGTTGACAGTTGTTTTAAAATAGTACCATTATTTATCTACTAGCACGCATTTTATTTTATTTCCTATTTTCGCCAGTGCGACCTTCATTCATACATAACTGGCTTTACATTTAAGATTCCAGCTATTGACTGAATGACGTCTCTCCTGAACTGCATACAAAATTGTAATGCAGAAACAACATTTGCCCCAGAGAATCTCTAACTAGAAGATAATTAATGAACCATTATACAACTTCACCTCTAAGATGGCCTTTTCCCTTGTTAGTTTTGCTAAGCATTTTTCAAGAACACCGACTTGAATGCTTTCTACAAACTCATTCCCCAAACTAAATTTGATTCCTCCTGTCAGTGCAAAGATCAAGCACGATCCCACAGGATTGCGGTATTATTTTTGATACAAGCTTTTCATTTTTGTCCAATTGTTTCTCCAGTGTGTCGCAACTATTCTGGGTCCTGTCACAAAAACACACAACTAACATTGTAAAAGTCCAATCATTCTTATTGCTATTCTATTTCCTGGAGGGGCGGCTTGGCAGATGAGTTGTGTTGGGAAGACAAGAGTGGAGATGGACACAAAGGCCAGGAAGATAAAGAGTGAAATGTGGAACCAGAGGGAGAAGTGATGGATAACTGGGAAAATTGGACTGGCGGCAGATGAACTGGGGATCTAAAGGTGTACGCACAAATCTCTATCCCTGTCCAACGCTTTATAATGTTTGCAGATTGGATTGAGCCAAATTTTGAGTTAAGTGGTTGGTGGGAACCTCACTGTCTGCATTGACTCTCATATATTGCAGTGACAACCATCATCATTCCTGCTACCCCAGCAAATCGCAATTAGTTAATTCAGTCAGCTGCAGTTTCCCTCATTCGATATTATAAATTATATACTAGTTATTGAATATTATAATGGACTTTATTCTGTTTTAATTTTTTTAATTTTTATATACTAACCAACATTACCTAGCACCATGTAAAATAGCAATACTCTACTATCAATACAGAAGAGGTAGATAAGGCTGGGGCTATCCGAACCTTTAAGAAAGTTAGCCAGATACATGGATAGGACAGGTTTGGAGGGACATGGACAAAATGCAGGCAGGTGGTATTAGATTGTATCTTAGTTACAAGATGGTGCCGCCTGTCGGCAGCGGCCTCTGCAGTCCGTCTGTTTTTTTTCTTTTTGTTCTGTTAAGTGGATGGCTTGGTTTTAGTTTTTATATTATTTTTAGCTATGTATATGTGGGGGGCAGGGGTGGGGGAAACTTTTTAATCTCTCCCCTGTACGGGGACCCGATTTTTTCCTTGTCGAGTCTCCGTTGTCGTTGGGCCTAACATCGCAGAGCCAGCAGCCTCTAACCGGAACGACCTGGGAGCCCCAGACGCGGAGCCTGCCGACTCACCATCGCGGAACTAGCCGACTTCGGAGTGTGGAGAGCTGTGGTGGCGAGCAACTGCGACCCGACTTCGGAGCCCGGAGGCTTCGACTGCAGGCCCTGTGGGCGGTAACATCGGGAGATCGAGGGTCCCTGGTGGGAGACCGCTTTGTGGAGCTCCCGCAACGTCAAGCTTCGCCCGCCTGAATCGAGGAGTTTAAATCGACCCGGAGCGGGGCTTTATATCGCCCGGCGCGGCTTAAACGGCCGAGGAACTTACCATCACACGCCGGGGGGGGCCCTAACATCAGGAGCCTCGATCGCCTCGATATACCAGTTTGGCTGCTTGACTGCGGGAGAGGAATGGGCGCAGAGAACTAGGAAGAGATAAGACTTTTGCCTTCCATCACAGTGAGGAGGTGTTTGGGAATTCACTGTGATGGATGTTTGTGTGGAATTGTGTGTATTTTTTTGTTATGACTGCAGAAACGTAATTTCGTTTGAACTTATGTTCAAATGACAATAAACGATTCTGATTACAAAATTTACAAGTATTCCAGATGCACAGTATTCCAAGCAAACGATTAACCAGATAGTTCATATTCATGCATTGACTTACAGGACTTGGTGCTCTGCAAAAATGGCCTTTTCTTTAAAAAGGCAAGTCTTGGGTTGAGAGACACCCCTTGCATGGGTAGTTTTTATTACACATCTGACTTTTCATTACCCAGAACAACTGCTGATAGAATTGATCGACTCAAGACAACTTGAGGGGAGAATTCAATTTCACATCACAAGATCCACTTTAGTGAGGGATAAGAACCGTATACTGACGGGACTGCACAAGGAAGCTTGCTTGATTTCAGTGTTGCCTTTCCATTTAGTAAACTAATTGAGGATTTCTTACAACAAAAACTGTTACATTTGGACACACCAGCTTTTTATTCACAGGCTTTCGTCATTTCAAAATCACAAATTTGTATTCTCAAGCTAGAACTCCTGTTCGCTAGATTAGTTCAAACCTTCAGATGTCAAATTTAACATCACATAGAATTTATAGCAACTAGTCTATGACAGTAACTGTTACATACCATTAATAACTCTTCTAGAATATCTGTTGCAGCGTTTGCCTCAAAAGAGAGGTTGCAAAATGTTGTATTTAGATGAGAACCGAGAAAGAACTATGAAAACATTCAAGCCTTCCACTAATGGGAGTGTCTAGGACCAGCGGTCACACTCAGAACTAAAGGATGTTCCTCTAGGAAGGAAATGAGGAAGAATTTCCTTTGTCAGAGGGTGGTGAATCTGTGGAATTCTTTGCCACAGAAGGCTGTGGAGGCCAACTCAATGGATATTTTTAAGGCAGAGATAGATACTTGATTAGTACAGGTGTCAGTGGTTATGGAGCGAAGGCAGAAGAATGGGTTAGGGAGGAGAGATAGATCAGCAATGATCGAATGGTGGAGTAGACTTGATGGGCTGAATGGCCTAATTCTGCTCCTAACACTTATGACATTCACAATAGCAAACTCATCTGATTACTGTCAGGCATGGATATCTGGACATCTCATCATCAACTGGACAAACAACTCTCGGCCAAACAGAACACAGATATGGGACATACCATTCCAGATTATTGATCTACACTACAATAACAAATTGTATATATATACATTTATTTTACTTGTACACCATATGCCGAGCTTCACTCCACTTGCATTAGGGAACTCAAACAACATTTTCTACACCAATTGTAAAGATGCATCGTAATAGGAAAACCGATGAACAGGAACTACCACGGCCTCTCGAACCCATCATTTAAAAGACAGACCACTTTACCTGCCAAACCTTTTGCAAGATACCTTTAAAATATCTAAATGTAGCTTTAGACTATGAAAACCGTGACAGTTCAATTGCTAACATTTGCAAAATGTAATGTCGTTACCCATTTTGCATTAAAATCACTAACACTCATAATACCTAAACTGCTCCACTGAATAACCTTTTATATTTATTTGCAAATTTGATGTCCAAGACCAACACAGCTAATATACAATAGATATTTCTTAACCATTCCACAACTAATTCGTGTACTAGGAATGATAATAGCAGAACACGGTCGTGGAAATGTGTATTTACGAGCTTACATAAAAAGCGCACTGAAGCAACGACATAGATATTTTAATACATTTTGTTTTAAAAATATCCACTAGATCTGATTCCTGCCATATCCAATTTAACAACATTCTGCAAGCATACTCGTGGAATGCACATCAAGTGGTTTAAGACAAGCTATCCTAGTCTTAAGGAACGGTCAATACATGTCAGGAACACTTGTATTGAGGAAATGAATTTTAAAAAGCCCAGTATAACCAAAACCTGTAAACTATATAACACACACACAAGCAAACAGTCATCTGATGTTGGTGGGTGAGAAACTGAATTTCAAATAATGTTTGATTATTTTTTTCACACATATTGATGTGGATGATGGACCACCTGTACAAAGATATATACGGTAAATATACTCGAAGAATTATTCGAGATGCACATAAAATAGATAAAAAGCATCCGTACTTTGGCTGTTTTACATTTGGAAAACAAATCACTGGTTTCCAAAATTAGATGCTAAAACATTCCAACTCTTCAGTAAATCACTGCCCTTTCAGATCTAGTGTAGCTGTGCAACAATCACCAATAATAATGTTAAAAGGTAGTGCTGCTAAGCAACGCCGCTCTGGGGCGGGAACCAGAAAGCCATACAAAGCTTTCTTACAGCAATCAGGGCTCAATGCGAACTAACATATTTCTGAACATTTTTATGAACTCATTTATCAGTGTATTTTGCACTGTGGTATACCAATATTTGTGTAAGACTTCAGGCTCTTCAATTCTAAAATTGATTGGGGAGGGGTAGAAGAATTTGTTTTTGTACTGTAGTGGAAATTCATTAGAAGACTCCAATTACCTGTTGGGTCGCTTTGTTGCTGTTCTGCTTGCCAGGAGACACCTGTTTTGCTTGAATCTCAGTGGAACATGACGCATTGGAGGAACTCTCATCAGACACTGGTGAGGCTAATTATAGAGAGTAAAGAAGAGGATGTTTAGAATGCTTCCCTTTATTTAACTGTGCTGCGTTTCACCAATACTACAACCAGCATTCATTGGTACAGATACATTTGAAGAATTCATTTGATGAGGTTCAAAGCAACATTTTAGCTTTCCTTATTTTTTGTTACATTAAAATTAATGAACTGTGAATTGAAAGGCATTTTTATTGCAAAATCTCACATTTTACTGGGGAGCCAGGAGAAATGCACAATCCATTTTGCCCTTGGAATAAAAGTATTTTTCCTTTTCAAATACTCGTTCTACAATTCAACTGTAGAATCAATTGATAAATCTACAGTTCAAATGATGCAAATCAAGTTATAAACACACCTCAAACAATCCTGTAGAAAGAAGAAACTGCAGATGCTGGTTTACATAAAAAGGACACAAAGTGCTGGGGTAATTCAGCGGGTCAGGCAGTTTCTCTGGAGAAGTCAAGTCAAGAGAGTTTATTGTCATGTGTTCCAGGTAGGACAATTAAATTCTTGCTTGCTGCAGCACAACATAATATTGTAGGCATAATGCAGAACAGATCAGTGAGTCTATATACCATAGACCATATATATATATACATAAATAAACAGATACAGTGCAATAGGCTGTTATAGTTCAGAGTTTGTTTGATGTTGTGTTTAATAGCCTGATGGCTGTGGGGAAGAAGCTGTTCCTGAACCTGGATGTACCAGATTTCAGGCTCCTGATGGCAGCGGAGAGATGAGTGTGTGGCCAGGTTGGTGTGGGTCTTGATGATGCTGGCAGCCTTTTTGAGGCAGCGACTGCGATAGATCCCTTCGACGGTGGGGAGGTCAGAGCCAGTGATGGACTGGGCAGTGGTCACAACATTCTGCATTCTTTTCCGCTCCTGGACGTTCAAGTTGCCGAACCAAGCTACGATGCAACCAGTCAGTGTGCTCTCTACTGTGCACCTGTAGAAATTTGAGAGTCCTCCTTGACATACCGACTCTCCGTAATCTTCTCAGGAAGTAGAGGCGCTGGTGTGCTTTCTTTATAATTGCATCAGTGGAAGATCTTTGGAAATATGCACGCCCAGGAATTTGAAGTTCTTGACCCTTTCCACCACCGTTATATAAACGGGATTGTGGGTGCCTATCCTACCCCTTCCAAAGTCCACAATCAGTTCCTTGGTTTTGCTGGGGTTGAGAACCACGTTGTTGTGCTGGCACCATTTGGTCAATCGGTCGATCTCACTTCTATACTCTGACTCCTCACCATCAGTGATGCGTCCCACAACAGTGGTGTCGTCGGCGAACTTGATGATGGAGTTCGCACTTTGTCCAGCTACGCAGTCATGAGTACAGAGTGAGTACAGCAGGGGGCTGAGCACACAGCCTTGAGGTGCTCCCATGCTGATTGTTATCGAGGCTGACACATTTCCACCAATATGGACAGACTGTGGTCTGTGGACGAGTAGGTAATGTTTTGGGGCATGACTCTTCTTTGGACTGCATGTAGAGGGGGTGGGGGGGAAGAAATAACCTGGAAAAGAGGAGAGTGCTTCCCCTCTCTCCCAGCTTTCTTTCCCCGACCCACCCTACAATCAGTCTGAAAAACGGTCTCGACAGGAAACACCACCTATACATGTTCACCAGAGATGCTGCCTGAACCCACAGTGTTACTTCAGCACTTTGTCCTTTTTCATCAAACAATCTTCCCCATAATGTTGCAATGGTCACCACCTCAAATCGTTCTGCAAAGTTTTCCACTTTGCTGCAAAGCTCATCATACAAATCCTCCTCCACCTTTACTGCAACAAATTGTGATTCTCAATTTCCTCAGTGTCTACTTCACGATCATTGCCTTCAAACTCAACTTAATAACTGACATGATGATTTTCTTTCCCCTTTATAATATTAAACAGATATTCTGTGCAGGGCGGCATAGTGGCAGTGCAGTTCAATCATAGCTAGGTTCAATCCTGACCCGTGATCCTGTATGTGTGGAGTCTGCATGTTCTCGTGTGACTGCATGGACATCGTCCAAATGCTCCGATTTCCTCTCACATGCTAATGGCATGATGGTTTATGAGTATTAGCTGTCCACTGATTTTGTACCTGGGAGAATTTGAAGGGGGGGGGGGGGGTGGGGGAAATGGTGTTGGTAGCGTTAATGCTAAGCAACATATGTTAAGAGGAAATAACTGAGATGAAGGATATGCTCAGAGCTCGCATAGATTCTGGGCTGCATGATCCTCTTTTAGGTAATAAGGAAATATGAAATCTTAGGCATGACCTACCATCATTTTCCTCGCCTGTGGTACTGGCTTCATTAGAATCACAACTTTCCAAGTCGGGTCCATCATCATAACCTTCATCACCAATGGGCATGTTCTTGGACCATAATAATGCATCTTTCTGAATGAACAAAAGAGTGTTTAGTTATTCACTGAAAAATAAATGTGTCAAGTCAGGTGCAAATTACTGATATAGAAATGAGTAAATACAACAGATACAGAAACAAAAAAACTCAAATATTACACCACGACTAAAAAAATGCAACATTTGAAATGCACTTGTATTTGTTGTATTGTGCAAATGGGTGCGTGGTTCACACAATCTGTGAAAATGTCCACATTTAAATTGTAAAAGATAAAAATTTATATTATACCAATCAACAAATGTATAGTCTTTCAATTCCAAACATATCCCAGAACTATTGAATACTGGGCATTCTCTGTAAAGAGATATAATAAAAAACGTAAGCAAATCATATTGCTTTTTAAAGATTTTCAGCAAGTTGGAGAGGTTATAGACAGCAAACATGTCTTCAATCAGGAAGAGGTTTGAAAGAAAACAAAAGAAAACTAGATTATCAATGCAACTATAAACCCAGTACATGCATCTTTAATATCTAAATATAAAATATTGTTGGCAGCATATTTTTCTTTGAAAAGATGTTAAAATATACGCCTTGTGCCAGATATGTGGAAGTATTTTCAAAAAAGTGTTCGGATTTACCCCGATCAGAAAGTTCGGAATCTATAAGATTGGAACTAACCTAGTTTTTAAATAAATATACAAAAAGCTTTACAAATGTTAAAAAGAAAATATCATCACCATCATAATCAGAAACTATAAGGAATTTTACTCATGCCAGCAAGCTCAAGCAGCATGATCACGTGTGTTTAGGGTCAACAAAGAACTTGACTATTAAATGATACAAAAAAATCATTGATGCGAGAAACAAAAAATCTACCAATAAATGAAAGAATACGTTTCTAATTCACGGATTTAAAGCAGACATCAACTGATAGTTCTACTGGACAGCCAATCTAGTCAGGAAACAAACTATGTAAAAATACAACCAAGAGGGGAGAGAAAGCGAGATGTAATAAACAAGAAGAAATGTTAAATGGCCAGGTCTTGGAGTCAAGGATATTGTCATTTGTCCCCCGACAAATTCTGCCCGTCTGCCTTCAGATGATGGAAATTTGCAAATATCACACGTCCTTATTCAGCAATGTGTTTGCAGAAGCTCCAGACTTGACAAAGGACAGGTGGTGCTGTATCTGTCACTACACGCTGTCACTGGATTCCAGATGCATTGTCAGAGACATTCTAAAACCATTGAAAGGCCTCACTGCCTTGACCACCCATCGAAGGCCATTGGGTGGCTTTCCAGGTAAGGGGCTAGAATTTAGCAGTGTGCCATCCAAAGCTTAGTTGCCACCTCCACAAGGGCGTGAAGGGGAGGACTGGCCCTTCTATACCAAGTGAGAGCAGATGAATGGGGGCCACCGATGACAGAAGCATCAAGCCTACCAAAGCAAGATAAAACAGCACATCATACATTTAAAAGGATCCCTACAACAGAATTAGGCCATTCGGCTCATCAAGCCTACTCCGCTATTCAATCTATCTTTCCCTCTCACCCCATTCTCCTGCCTCCCAATAACCCATGAGACCTTCCCCGTATCAAGAAGTATCTTCTTTAGATTAATTTCTTTGCTCAAGCTTTAACTCAAAGTCTGAAGGCTGAGTTCCTAGCATTCTACAGACTTAAGTAGAGCAATTTTGGTAATACAAACAGAGTGTTATACAATCTAACCATGGTCTCAGGGAAAATACAGCAGATCCAAAAAGTACTAACTCAAAGAGAAGGAGTATGCTGCCATTCTGGAACAGAGCTGCTTAGAAATTGAAATACAGCAGGGAAACAGGCCCTTGTTTTGTTTTGTTTTGCACTAATATTGTTCTTTTTTCATTTATTGTTTTTGTTTTAAATTTGCTTAGTTTATATGCTGCCTGCTTGTTGTTGCAAGTAAGAATTTAATTGTTCCATTTTGGTACATAGGACAATCAACCACTCTTGACGAGTTCCAGATAAGATCATAAGTGATAGGAGCAGAATTAGGCCATTCGGCCCATCAAGTCTACTTCATCATTCAATCATGGCTGATCTATCTCTCCCTCCTAACCCCATTCTCCTGCCCCTCCCCATAACCAATGACATCTGCACTAATCAAGGGGAAAAAAGCAGGTTAGTTTAGTTTAGTGATGCAGCATGGAAACAGGTCCTTCAGCCCATCAAGTTTATACCCCCCAAAAAACACGCGTTTTTGCAGATTCAGAGATTAAACTTTCCAAAATAAGAAGTATTTATACAAGGGAAAGGATTGTTCAGAAACAACAATGATTTTTTCTAACAGAGGAAAAATGATAGGCAGAGTATCAGCTACCCCACATGAATTATCATGTCCCAGAATCTTGACCCCCACCCCCCAGGGCTCATCACTCTGTACTGTTGTATTTCTCAATACGTTCTCAAGAGGATTCCTCAGTGTTATGCAGTCAAAGTCAAAATAAAAGCAATGCAGGTGACTCAGTTGTACAGTGGCAGAGGAGAGAGAGCAAACGTTCGGGGATTCTGCAGTTTGGGGAAAACAGGCAGACATAACTGCAGGATGGTATACTGCCTCTGAAATCAAAGAAGCTCCTGCTCAGCTGCAGTACATCTCAGAAGGTTCCATCTTCCGCCAGTGGTCAGTCATGGAGTCAAGCAGGCCCTTTGGCTCAACTAGTCTATCCCGACCAAAAGTCCATCTAAACCAGTCCCATTTGCCCATGTTTATATCTGTAACAGAGACAGGCGATGGGACAATGGTGCAGCAACAAGATTTTCAAATGAGTTGGGAAAGACATCAAGGGACGGTCAGGTCAGATTTAATGTCACCGATATTGTACAGTGAGGTTCGGGTACCAGTTTGCAGCAGCATCACAGGTTCATCAGATTCAGGCAAACATATAGAAAAACAAATTATATATAAAGTCTATAAGATAGTGATGGTGACAAAAATTGTGCAAAAATACAAAAAATAGAAAGCAAATAAGCCCTCAAGAGTTAGTCAGTCATCTTCAAAACAAAAACAGGGGAATCCACTTTAGATTCTTGGGACATTTGAAAAGGACCAGAGGGGAAGATAGGTGAAAACCTCACAGCTCAGACCTTCGAAGATAAATGTGCTGACTTCAGTGGAATTTTTACCCAGTTATGAGGGGAAATTATGCCAAACACATGTTCAGAAGAGAGAAAATAGATTAAATGCGAGAAAATAGATTAAATGAGAGGAAAAAGTTGGGTAATTTGACAATAAACTATTTGGCAGAGCTTGATGGCAGATACATAAATACAAGTATTACAACGAAAATAAAGAATTGAAGCTCGGCAGAAAATCGTCAGTCACTTGGAGGTGATAGAACTCCAACAGCTCATAATACAAATCAATAATTCAGAAGAGGCGATTAAGTGTAATCCAAGTTTGTTGATGGAACAAAGCTGAGTGGCAAAGCAAGATGCAGGCAAGATGTAGGCAACCCTGCCAATTAATATGATTCTGGTTGATCAATACTGGCCTCCAGTCCGCTTCTGTCCCATTTATCCATCTTCCTCGATCTATGAGATATTTATCCAACTCCACTTTAAAAACTAATGATTCAGTTTCCATCACCTGCCGACCAAACATGAAGAGATTCACCACAGAGAGACACAAAAAGCTGGAGTAACACAGCGGGACAGGCAGCATCGCTGGAGAGAAGGAATGGGTGACCTTTCAGGTCGAGACCCTTCTTCAGTCTGAAGAAGCGTCTCGCCCTAAAACGTCACCCATTCTTTCTCTCCATAGATGCTGCCTGTCCCGCTGAGTTACTCCAATGTTTTGTGCCTATCTTCAGTTTAAACCAGCATCTGCAGTTCCTTCCTACACAAGAGATTCACCATTTTCTGCAAGGAAGGATTTTCATGTACCCCTGTTTAAAATGACCAGCCCTGATCTTGTAGTCATCTCCCCTTGTTCAATATGTTCCCCACCCCTGGTCTACCCTATCAAGCCCTCTTATATGTTTGAATAAAGAGAAGTAGTTCTTACCCGATCCCTTTCCCTCAACTCCTTCTACCAGGTATCTCTCCTCTACTCCACCTGTTTGAAGATGGGTCCCGACCTGAAACCTCCTCTGTCCGTTCCCTCCACAGATGCTGCCTGACCTGCTGCGTTCCTCCAGCAGTTTGTTCCGGATAGGATTGATTTCCCTTATCCAAATGATCAAAAACCAGGAACATAGATTTGTAGTAATTGGTAGAAGAATTAGAAGGGAGATAGAATCATAGAATGGTAGTGTGGAAACAGGCCCTTCGGCCCAACTTCCTCACACCGGCCAACAATGTCCCAGCTACACTAGTCCCACTTGCCTCCGCTTGGTCCATATCCCTCCAAACCTGTCCTATCCATGTACCTGTCTGTTTCTTAAATAATGAGATAGTCCCAGCCTCAATTACCTTCTCTAGCAGATTGTTCCATATACCCACCACCTTTTGTGTGAAAAAATTACCCCAAATCTTTTCCCCCTCACCCTGAACCCAAGTCCTCTGGGCAAGTGTATCTACCCAATCTATTCCTCTCATGATTTTGTGCACGTCTATAAGATCACCCCTCATCCTCCTGTGCTCCATGGAATAGAGACCCAGCCTACTCAACCTCTCCCCATAGCTCACACCCTCTCGTCCTGGCAACATCCTCGTAAATCTTTTCTGAACCCTTTCAAGCTTGACAATATCTTTCCTACAACATGGTGCCCAGACCTGAACACAATATTCTAGATGCAGTCTCACCAACATCTTATACAACTGCAACATGACCTCCCAACTTTGTATCGTCAATGCTCTGATTGATGAAGGCCAATGTGCCAAAAGCCTTTTTGACCAACTTACCCACCTGCAACTCGACCTTCAAGGAACCATGCACCTGTACTCCTAGATCCCTCTGCTTTACAACACTACCCAGAGGCCTACCATTCACTGTGTAGGTCCTGCCCTTGCTCGACATCCCAAAATGCCACACCTCACACTTCTCTGTATTAAATTCCATTAACCATTTCTCCGCCTACCTGACCATTTGATCCAGATCCTGCTGCAATCGTTCACAACCATCGTCACTTTCTGCAAAACCACTCACTTTTGTATCATCAGAAAAATTGCTAATCTTGCCCTGTATGTTCTTATCCAAATCGTTGATGTAGATGACGAACAGTAATGGGCCCAGCACCGAACCCCGAGGCACACCACTAGTCACAGGAGTCACACCACTAGTCACAGGAGTCACACCACTAGTCACAGGAGCCACACCACTAGTCACAGGAGCCACACCACTAGTCACAGGAGTCACACCACTAGTCACAGATGAGGAAAGAATCATCTTGGAGCGTGGCGCGGGTTTTTAAACCCACTGCTAGAACAGATGATTGAGTGAAAAATCTTCAAACGTACTTAGCTGTGCACTTGGAGAACCATGACCTACAGTGTTATACAACGAGTAGCAAAAGATGAGATTAGGCTGGGTAGTTCATTTTTAACTGAGCATGAACTTAGATCAAATACCCATTTATTTATTTTCTACGATTTTGTGACAACAGGGAAAAACCTGAAATGGGTGGTGGGAGATGTGGAGAACAGGAAGGGGGAGTTAACAGCTTGTTTTACCATAACAATGGCTACTATGCAATCCATTAGTATTTACCAACTTCAGCAACTCTATCGGCACTGTGGCGCAGCGGTAGAGTTGCTGCCTTACAGTAAATGCAGAGTCAGAGACCTGGGTTCAATCCCGGCCACGGGTGCCGTCTGTACGGAGTTTGTACGTTCTCCCCGTGACCTGCGTGGGTTCTCTCCGAGAACTTTGGTTTCCTCCCACACTACAAAGATGTACAGGTTTGTAGGTTAATTGGCTTGGTAAATGTACAAATTGTCCTAGCGTGTGTGGGATAGTGATAATATGCAGGGATTGCTGGTTGGCGTGGACCCGGTGGGTCAAAGGGCCTGTTTTCGCGCTGTAACTCTAAACTAAACTCAGTACAACCCATGAACGGGCATTGAATTTAGTCACATCCATGTACAGCATTTCTGCCACGTGCTAACAAACCGGTTCTGCAGCATCTATTAAATATAACGTTTAAAACTACTTTAACTGAGAACGTTTTCCATGTGTTAAATAATTCAGTGTATATAGAATTTCCTGATTGTCAAAATGTTGTAAATTAAAAACCTTTGTCTGGGCTTCTTCCCCCATCACACCCAGCTCCTGCCTACACCCAATACTGGCCATTCATACCACCTGTTTAGCTGTCATAGAATCATAGAGTTATACAGCATGGAAACAGGTCCTTCAACACAACTTGCCCACACTGGCCAACATGTCCCATCTGCGCTAGTCCCACTTGCCTGCATTTGTCCCATATCTCTCTAAACCTGCCCTATCCATGTACCTGTCCAAATGTTTCTGAAATGTTGCGATGTCCTCTGGCAGCTCATTCCATACACCTACCACCCTTTGCGTGATAAAAGGTACTCCTCAGATTCTTATTGAATCCCCACCCCCACCTTGAAATTGTCTCTGCAAGCTCTCGCCTCACTTCCTCTTGAGCTGTAATGCTAGAAGAACGTCCATTTATATATTCATGTCGGGAGATTTGTTGATGCTTAGGTCTCAATGTCAAAAAGTCTATTACCATTTGACTTCAACCGAAGAACACTTAAGTACCAAACCATCGGACAATTGCACTATCAGTGCAATTAATAAGCAGCAAACCTACAAATGATTTCTTTAACTCACTATGGTGACGATCCTTCCTGTTACTGAAAGAGTATTCAACTATATATGATTAAAAAAATGAAATTACCTGGAACAAATTCCCAAAATAGCAGCAATGCTGTCAATTTAGCACTGCATGTAACTGCCTCCATATTCTCCCTGATCAATAAACTTTAGCATATTAGTTGTGGGCAGAATTTACATTAGCGCTGCCTGAAAAGAAAACATAGAATCATAGAAAATACGTGCAAGAATAGGCCATTCGGCCCTTCGAGCCTGCACCGCCATTCAATATGATCATAGCTGATCATCCAACTCAGTATACCGTACCTGCCTTCTCTCCATACCCCCTGATCCCTTTAGCCACAGAAAATAAGGATAAAACATTGCTACGGGTACAAATTTCACAACAATCTTTTCTCATAGATTCCCAGTAACTTAGAAACTGTATATTAGACAGCAGGCTCACCACCTCAGTGTTCAATACTTTTGGGTAGCAAAAGCAATTCCTATCAACTCTACATTGTTGAAGGGGTTTTTAACCTAAGTTCTAGATGGAGAATGTACTGATGATCAGTAGACGGAACATTAAGCAAAGGGAAATTACGTTCAAGAGATGTTATCTTGGATTATCTCAGATTTGTTAAAAATGAGAATCAGTTAAATTCTTCTACAAAGGCAAATTAAGTCAGTTGCTTCATTGTATAGCCCTACAGTTGATATTGTACTAGATTTGCAAAAACAATTCCAAGATTCAAGTAGAAAACGCAAGCACCTGAGCAGAATAATTACTGGAAACCGTTTAGGAGGAAAGAGATTGACACAATTCATGCACTACTTCTGGTTCAAAGCTCTGTTCCCATTCACTGACTGATAAGATTAAGACTGCCTTCATACCTTCATGCTGATATGTCTATACCAGATGAACAATGACATTGAGAGAAAACAGAGTGGCAAGAAGACTAAAACTCGGTGTCAGGGAAGAGAGAAAACAAATATTTATAAACATGAGGATATGAAGACATTATTAGCAGGCGCAGGTTGAAAGCATTAAAACCATAATTAATATATGATAGAAATTCAAGAAATGTAACAAGTCAGCATGAGCGTAACAAGTTATTATCCATCCAACAATTCAAGCTTCCTTTAAAGCATAAATGGTGAATCAGACAATGACAATAATCTTGCAGATGGCACACCAGACACTACCAGCACATTCCTTGCCTCCAGGGCTATCCTTGAATCATTTATATACCTAAGACAATGCAGCAGTTTTTGAAACCATTCTGGAACCAACCCACGAATGTCCAGCTTTATTGAGTGCAATTTCACAACCTGTCTTGCAGAATTTGAGCTCATCATTCCTATGTTACTAGCCCAGTAGTACAACCACAATGGTACTTTTTTCCCCTGTATCATTGGAAATAAAACTGAAGTGGCTCCTTCATGACTAGTCCTCACCCAATAGATTGCAGTGCAACTACAAACCAGGTTCTTTTGTATTTGTGATGTATTCTTGCTGGCAATGCCATTGCATCTTTTCTTATAAAAGTAGATTAAAGATATGAAATATGGTGCATAAATGTCCCCTGGAGAGTTTGTCAGAGTGCTTTCCTCCATTGCAACTGGAGGGAAGTTCAACGTTCAATAACATCAGAACTGTGCAATTCCATTATTGTCCTAATTCTGGCCAGTTAATTAAAACACATCAGAACACAACAAAAGTTATATTAATGTTCTAAACATTTCAATTGCCTTATTTGCGGAACCGCGCACCTCTAATGGTATGAAGCATGAAAAATATTATTAATGTTTAACGCACAACCAAAATTCAAAATTATGCCGTGCATGTTGTAAATTGGACAGAGTTGATATACAGAAGAAAATAGGAGCAGGGGGGAGGCCATCAGGCCCTTCCATTTAACGTGACCATGGTCCCAAGTCCTCATCCGTGCCATTTCTCCATCCTATTCCGCTATCCACCAAATATTTATCCAACTCCACTTTAAACACTTCCAATGATTCAGCTTCCACTGCCCGCTAGGGCAGGGAATTCCAGACAGTCACCACCCTGTCAATTATTTGAATCTAATGTTTTTCTACACGTTTCTCTAATATTTACAATTAACAATGCTACCCTTTAATAAGATGGTTCTAACCTTGCATCAGGTTTCACTATGACTCAAAAAGAACATGCACCTCCAAGAAATCAAGTCCCCTTTGTCCATTCTGAATATTACTACAGATATACTCAAATGGGAAGCTCATAAGACATGGCCCATCGGGTCGGCTCCACCATTCAATCATGGCTGATCTATTTTTCCTTTTCAACCCCATTCTCCTGCCTTCTGCCCGACACCTTTACTTTTCCAACACCTAATCCATACTAATAAACTCCATTTGCAACCTGAAGCAACCCCCTCTTGTTCTTGGTTTTCAATATACCTATCAGTCATTCCATAGTCATTCATTCCCTGTTGCCAATATGCCAGGTCTTCCTTAAAACCTTGCTTCCCTTTATCAACTCTTAATAACCAGCAGTACACGCTCTTCTTTCCATGCACAGACCAAAACTCTTTTGATATGCTTCTTGCCAAATTCACCCTGTCTTGGGATGCAAACCCCTGGTGTTCCATAGAACCTTCATATTGAATTCAGGGATTTAATGCCTATAATTTAAATAATTCCTTCTCTTCAATTTTGGTGTATTAGGTCCCTAACCTCCACCTTTTACCAATGGACTCTAAACAAAATACAAACAACCCTAAGATAAAGCATGTTAATCCATCCCCACAATTCAACTACAAAAACTGAAGGATTTAATAACTAACCACAGCAGCAAAACATTACACTGCAATCAACTTGAGCAGCCAACAATCAAGATTGATGCCCAGAACACTTCAACTTACACTAACACAGACAACCATCAGTCACATGCCAAATCAGGATTTAAAAAAAAATCAAAGCACCAGCTCTTCAAGCTTTCAATCCATTCTGGTCTCAATCAATGTATTCAAGTAGACCATTTTTGCAGCATTCCAATGCCATAAATAAACAGAACAAATGCTTCTTAACAGGTTGTAGTCAATGGAAAGAAGAAAAATATCATATCAAATATCAATATCATATTTTATAGTATGAATGCAAGCACAATGTTTGTCTCAAATTGGAGAACTGCAACCTGCTAGAAATAAGATTACAGTTACAGTTTAGTGTGTTGTCATGTGTATTGAGGTACAGTGAAAAGAAAACTTTTGTTGGGTGGCAACAAATTGGCAAAACATTTTTGTTTTGTAGCAAAAATATGCTTTCTGCAGCTCTCCAGAATTTAGCAGCCACACAACGGTTTGAGCCCAAGATAAAGCGATGATGTTGCTCTGGTGAGATACATCCACTTTCAAAGACTTATTGCACTCATAGTTTAATGCTACATAATCAATGTTAAAGGACAGGCATCAATTTTAAAAAAACATTGGTCGTAAGAACTCAGTTGGATCGTAATTCATAAATCCTCATGACTACATTATACACACCCTCTCACGCTAGCTATATCCTCAAGGACAAATTCTCAGTGCACCAGACGTGACTAAAAAATGATACTAATATAGGGACTCAAAAAGGTCAATGTCCTCAGTACATGTGATTTAAAGATATTCCCAGGACCAGACCTTCAAAATGACCACGGTAGCAGAAGGTGGAAATAAGTTTCTTGTAAAGCCCGTTTTGTGCAAAATGAGGAGAGAATAGGAACTTTATTCTGAAATTACTTCCTTAACAACAATTGTATCCTTCAATGTATAATGAAGGCATCCAGACCTAGCATTACCATTTACAAATCCCGAGAACAGGAATGTCCAAATGTCCACTTGTGGGCGTATGTGACACTTGAATCCCAGATATTCAGACTTAAATCAGTCCCATCCACCTCGCTGAGTTTCTCTCATAAACTAAGATTCTGCAGTTTTTGGTGCCTCACAGATTAAAATGACAAATTAGAAAAATTGTGAGCGTGTAAATGGGCAAGCTCAAAGTAAAGGGGTGGCACGGTGGCACAGGGGTAGAGTTGCTGCCTACAGCACCAGAGACTAGGTTCGATCCTGACTATGGGTGCTGTCTGTATGGATTTTGTACGTTCTCCCCGTGATGCTCCGGTTTCCTCCCACACTCCAGACGCACAGGGTGGTAGGGTTAATTGGCTTTGGTAAAATTGTAAATTATTCCTAGTGCACGTAGAATAGTGCTAGTGTGCTGGGATCGCTGGTCGGCGCGGACTCTGGGGGCCACAGGGCCCGTTTCCGGACTGCACCTCTAAGCTAAACGACAAGCCACAGTTTCCACCTGTGCTACTTACAAACTGCAAGCTTGGAAATCCCTATAGTTACGGCAACAAAATGGAACAATAGTTCTTACCTTCAATGTATAAAGACCCATCCGCCCTGGAAGTCTGTAAAACATTCCATCATCTGCACGAGAATTAGTGTGAAGCATAGCATTCAGACATGCCAATGGAGATGTTCCACTACATAAAATAGATTAAAAAGCACATTTTATGTAAATACCTTGTATTACGTTCAGATTGGCACAGTGGTACATATTGTGCTTCAATTGGCCAATTTTCCTATCATTTTTTTAAAACTATACAAGTGACAATGCCAAAAACAGCAGCCACTTGGATGATGAAAGCAAAGAAAGTACTAATTAAAATAACTTTGCAGTTGCATTTTGAAATATTGCTTGCCAATTGCCAAGCCTTGCGAATTGTGTGTGCCTACACCACTTTACCTCAGACAATGGATAATAGAAACATTTCAAATTTGTTTCTCCGTAAGCAGCAAATGAACAACACGCATGTCCGACACCCAATTGCTATTTTTCAATATTGTGAATAGTCTTGTAATTTTCTGCTGATAATTATTATACATTTAGTATAGTTTTACCTTTTATACAACAGATATTCTGCTGTATATTTTGAGTATTGGCTCTCTGCTATCCCCATGCGTAAATTTAGAACCTCTCACAAGCCTCACTGCTACGCACACACAGTGTATTTTGTTTTTTACAACCATGCGTGCGATCTAAGATTAATTGTACGAATGGGCATAAATTTTAATTATTGTATATTTAGCATTACAGAAAATAACACAACGATGAAGAAATTAATAAATACTCAAAATTAGTAAACTGCTAACATCACCTCTGAACATAGGATGGAATCTCCTACAGGTTGATCATACAGAACAGCCTTAAATCAGTCCATCAAAGACCCATGTATTGGACAGGTGGCGTTTAGGCAGATAGCATATGTATGAATCTAATCCAACAGTTGGCAGTACGGAAAAGTAATGTCAAACTAAAAGGGAGCTGAGTATCCGGTTGTTATTTGATCAGGCCATATACGACCCTGAACTGAAAGACTACACGGGGACGATAAAAACCCAAATGCATATTGACACCCCTAACAGGGAGAATAATCAGAATTCACATTTCAAAAAGGGATCTACACTCTAGGCCTGGTAATTTCTCCAACGCATTAACCAGTAATATTCCACTGCACACAAATGTCAATACTCGTCATAACAGATTTACAACAACTTGTAAAAATAATTACGATATAATTATGACATAGCATCAGCATATGTTTACACCAAATACAAAAAAAAAAATCATAAATGATAGTTCAACCTATTTAGAAAAAATATTATCGGATGGCCATGCAACTCACTAATGTTTTTGTTTTTGCCACCTTGAAGACCTCAACACTGAGCAGAAATCCTAGAATAATGGACATAGAAACATAGACAATAGGTTCAGGAGTAGGCCATTCAGCCCTTCGATATGATCATGGCTGATCACCCAACTCAGTATCCTGTACCTGCCTTCTCTCCATACCCCCTGATCCCTTTAGCCACAAGGGCCACATCTAACTCCCTCTTAAATATAGCCAATGAACTGGCCTCAACTACCTTCTGTGGCAGAGAATTCCAGAGACTCACCACTCTCTGTGTGAAAAATGTTTTCCTCATCTCCGTCCTAAAGGAATTCCCCCTTATCCTTAGACTGTGACCCCTTGTACTGGACCTCCCCAACATCGGGAAAAATCTTCCTGCATCTAGACTATCCAACCCCTTAAGAATTTTGTAAGTTTCTATAAGATCCCCCCTCAGTATTCTAAATTCTAGCGAGTACAAGCCAAGTCTATCCAGTCTTTCCTCATATGAAAGTCCTGACATCCCAGGAATCAGTCCGGTGAATCTTCTCTGTACCCCCTCTATGGCAAGAATGTCTTTTCTCAGATTTGGAGATCAAAACTGTACGCAATACTCCAGGTGTGGTCTTACCAAAACCCTGCACAACTGCAGTAGAACCTCCCTGCTCCTATACTCAAATCCTTTCGCTATGAATGCCAACATACCATTTGCTTTCTTCACTGCCTGCTGCACCTACATGCCTACTTTCAATGATTGGTGTACCATGACACCCAGGTCTCGTTGCATCGCCCCTTTTCCTAATCTGCCACCATTCAGATAATAGTCTACCCTCATGTTTTTGCCACCAAAGTGGATAACCTTACATTTATCCACATTATACTGCATCTGCCATGCATTTGCCCACTTACCCAGCCTATTCAAGTCACCTTGCAGCCTCCTAGCATCCTCCTCACACTACCCCCCAGCTTAGTGTCATCCGCAAACTTGGAGATGTTGCATTCAATTCCCTCGTCCAAATCATTAATATATATTGTAAATAGCTGGGGTCCCAGCACTGAGCCTTGCAGCACCCCACTAGTCACTGCCTGCCATTCCGAAAAGGATCCGTTTACTCCTACCCTTTGCTTCCTGTCTGCCAGCCAGTTCTCTATCCACATCAATACTGAACCCCCAATACCGTGTGCTTTAAGTTTGTATACTAATCTCTTATGTGGGACCTTGTCGAAAGCCTTCTGAAAGTCTAGATATAACACATCCACTGGTTCTCCCTTATCAACTCTGCTAGTTACAACCTCGAAAAATTCTATAAGATTCGTCAGACATGATTTACCTTTCGTAAATCCATGCTGACTTTGTCTAATGATTTTACCACTTTCCAAATGTACTGCTATACCATCTTTAATAACGGACTCTAGCAGTTTCCCCACTACCGATGTTAGACTAACTGGTCTGTAATTCCCCGTTTTCTCTCTCCCTCCTTTTTTAAAAAGTGGGGTTACATTAGCTACCCTCCAACCCTCAGGAACTACTCCAGAATCTAAGGAGTTTTGAAAACCTAATGCATCCACTATTTCTGTGGCTACTTCCTTGAGTACTCTGGGATGCAGACTATCTGGCCCTGGGGATTTATTGGCCTTTAATCCATTCAATTTACCCAACACCACTTCGCGGCTAACCTGGATTTCATTCAGTTCCTCCACCTTATTTGACCGCCGGTCCCCTGCTATTTCCGGCAGATTATTTATGTCTTCCTTAGTGAAGACAGAACCAAAGTAGTTATTCCATTGGTCTGCCATGTCCTTGTTCCCCATGATCAATTCACCTGTTTCTGACGACAAGGGACCTACGTTTGTTTTAACTAATCTTTCTCTTCACATATCTATAAAAACTTTTGCAGTCAGATTTTATGTACCCTGCCAGTTTTCTTTCATAATCTATTTTCCCGTTCCTAATTAAGCCCTTTGTCCTCCTCTGCTGAACTCTGAATTTCTCCCAGTCCTCTGGTAGGCTGCTTTTTCTGGCTAATTTGTATGCTTCATCTTTTGTTTTTTACTATCCCTGATTTCCCTTGTTATCCATGGATGCACTACCTGCCCTGATTTATTCTTTTGCCAAACTGGGATGAACAATTGTTGTAGTTCATCCATGCACTCTTTAAATACCTTCCATTGCACATCCACTGTCAACCCTTTAAGAATCACTTGCCAGTCTATCTTGGCCAATTCACTTTTCATACCTTCAAAGTTACCTTTGTTTAAGTTCAGAACCTTTGTTTCTGACTTAATTATGTCACTCTCCATCCTAATGAAGAACTCAACCATATTATGGTCACTCTTGCCCAAGGGGCCCCGCACAACAAGACTACTAACTAACCCTTCCTCTTTACTCAATACCCAGTCTAGAATAGCCTGCTCTCTCGTTGGTTCCTCTACATGTTGGTTTAGAAAACTATCTCACATACATTCCAAGAAATCCTCTTCCTCAGCACCCCTGCCCATTTGATTCACCCAATCTATATGTAGATTGCAGTCACCCATTATACCTGTTTTACCCTTGTTGCACGCATTTCTAATTTCCTGTTTGATGCCATCCCCAACTCCACTACTACTGTTAGGTGGCCTGTACACAACTCCCACTAGCGTTTTCTGCCCCAGAGTTTCGCAGCTCTACCCATATCGATTCCTCATCCTCCAAGCTAATGTCCTTCCTTTCTATTGCATTAATCTCCTCTCTCACCAGCAACGCTACCCCACCTCCCTTTCCTTTCTGTCTATCCCTCCTGAATATTGAATATCCCTGGATGTTCAGTTCCCAGCCTTGGTCCCCCTGGAGCCATGTCTCCGTGATCCCAACTATAACATAGTCATTAATAGCTATCTGCACATTCAACTCGTCCACCTTATTACGAATGCTCCTTGCATTGAGACACAAAGCCTTCAGGCTTGTTTTTACAACACTCTTACTCCTTATACAATTATGTTGACAAGTGGTCCCTTTTGATTTTTGCTCTGGAAAACCACCACCTCTTATTCTCGGTTTAGTATTTTTTTCTTCTTTCCCCCCTACATGTTGGGTCTGAGTGCTTCCCTTCTCTGCCTCCTGCCTCAGACCCTGTCTACTGGCTTTCTCTATTTGAGTCCCTCCCCCAACCGTTCTAGTTTAAAGTCCCACCTTTGCAAATTTCCCTGCCAGGACACTGGTCCCCCTCGGGTTCAAGTGCAACCCGTCCTTTTTATACAGGTCACTCCCTCCCCAAAAGAGGTTCCATTGATCCAGAAACTTGAATCCCTGCCCTCTGCACCAGTCCTTCAGCCAGGCATTTATCCTCCACCTTGCTCCATTCCTACTCTTCACTGTCGCGTGGCACAGGAAGTAATCCTGAGATTGTTATGTTTGCGGTTCTTTTCCTTAACTCTCTTCCGAACTCCCTAAATTCTCCTAAATTACCCAGCTTTCTTTAAGAACAAATGCTGCTGTGATAGTCATCAGCAACTACTTAAACAAGCTAATGAAAGCATCCGGCGGCAAAATGCTTCAGAAAATTAATACCAGGTATCTGAAGTTTCAAATGTTATCAAATCTGCAACATTTTCGAAATCATTTGTGCATCTCCAAGAGGTTACATAATTTGATACATTTAATAAGCATAACATCAGGGCTATGCTTTTCTCAACATTTTTAATGTCTTCAACCTGGATCAATTTAGTTGAGTTCAAATCTCACGAAGCAGAGATCATAAACCTTGCCACTGCAACCCCACTCCAATTTGTTTGCACAGAAAATAAGACATTTCTCAAATGTTGTCTTCACCAGAACATCTCCATCAGCTCAAGGATCAATGTAATGTACATTTTCTTTAAATTCTACCTCTAAGTAGAACAAAGGGAATCAGTCAGCTCAATATTACCAAGAAAATAAATTCTAGTGTCCTATATTCCTCAAGTAACTTAACTGCTTTTCCCAAGGGCAAATTCTATCCACTAATATTCAAAAGTAGCCAGCAATCCAATTTACAACAGTTCAGAGAACATGAGTAATTATGGGATGCAAATCATAACAGAATTATATCCCTTCGATGTTTCCTGCCCTTTGTAGTGGCTTGGCAATGCGATGTAACTGCTACAAAATGGAACAACACAAGACATCAGATAAACACTGGAAACAATTAACACTGTCCATGTTTTCTGGGCAACTTAGTTCTGCCACAGTGAAGTGGAAACACGTCTCACCAACAATTGTTAATTGGCGGTCTCTGCATTCTGCAATAACTTGACAACTGTATTCATAGAGCTGCAGCAACTGACAATCATGCCTAGATTTCGGAGATATGCAAGAATGCTCACAATTCCCTCAATGAATATAGCAGCAATAACATTCAAGCAGGTCATCGCCAACCTGAGCAAAGTTGGCCGCTTGCAGGAGTGAACCTATGAAAGTCCGACTGAAGAAGGGTCTCAACCCGAAACGTCACCTATTCCTTCGCACCATGAATGCTGCCTCACCTGCTGAGTTTCTCCAGCATTTGTATCTACCTTGCGTTTCCTTGTGATTACTGGAGTCTCATCATGGTCATTTGAAAGCTAACCCTGCTGTGATCTACGTTTGCAACACAAACATTAGACTTTGGTGCGATTCCACAAATGTTTCCTCTACGATGGCTACAGAAATTTATTTAGTAGCCATTTCAATATTGAAAACTTGTCACTGAGAATTGAAGGTAAAGTCATGCCATCAAATTGTTCTCACTGACGACAACCCAGCCACGCCTGACAAAGCCCTCTGTGCATCAGGTTTGTGTTGAGTCAAATGTTTGGCCTGATTAAAAAATAAGATTGTGCTGGTCCAGGATGGAATGATCTATCTGTGTCCTCTGTTCTTAATCGATTTTTGGCATTTCATTCTCAAACAGATTCAAGTCTGCCTGAGGTTGTGCTACTTATTGCAATGGTCAGATCAGGTTGGGGTCTCGGGGGGAGGGGGATGGGGCGGGGAATCCATTTACTCCGTATCAAACACATTCAGATGGTCTGTATTTCTCATTAATATTATATCCAAACCTAGTTTTATACCAGTGCATAAACACAATAACCATCCCTGTACATAAAGTCCTAAGCTTTGCTCCAAAACCTATGCGAAAGATTATACTGTAAAGTTACAGGACAAAGCTGACAGCAGTAGTAGAACTGACTCAGAGATCCAGGGCAAAGGTCATTGATACAGTTTAAATGCAAGGGCACATCAACTGGATGTTAACATCTACTCATTCTACTGTCAAATCAACTTATGTGGTCATAAGGGCATTAGTAATAGGAGCAGAATTAGACCATTCGACCCATCATGCCTACTCCACCATTCAATCATGGCTGACCTATCTCTACCTCCTAAGCCCATTCTCCTGGTTTCTCCCCATAACCCCTGACACCCGCACTAATCAAGAATCTATCTCTGCCTTTAAAATATCCACATACTTGGCCTCCACATCCTTCTGTAGCAAAGAATTCCATAGATTCACCACCCTTGTTCTGCATAGGGGCCGGTACGCATGTCTGTGAGCAGATGGCGGGCCACATCTACCACGTGCACACATGGATCCCGCCCCGGATGGCAGGCATCAAATCACGTGTGCACATCAATCCCGCCCCTTCGAGGACACCACCCGGAGCTGGTCCCTAGTTACGGGCGCTCACAAACATGGCGTATCTACGGACCATTGCCTTAGCTCTGTCATGAAGGCGGTGGCTCAAATACTCACACTCACTCGTCCAGGGCCCATCGACAACCCTGATCCCGATAGTGAAGCCCAGACACAGAAGGTGCGCAGCTGTGCTGGCGGTTCTGCGCAGGATGCGGTACAGACAGAACTCGGCGCTTGGCCGCGCTCGTCGGCTCCGCCATTGCGGCCGCCAGCGCAGGCCTCCTTACGTCACCGTGCCTGGGCGCCGCAGCCTCCGTCCCGGGAGGTACCGGAGATGAAGGACGTCTGCGGGTCAGGTGATTACAGAAAATAAAATACGCCTGCGGGCCAGATTATTTCAGGTTACGGGCCGCATTCGGTCCAGTGGCCGTAGGTTTCATTCTGAAGCGATGACCTTTAGTCCTAGACTCTCCCACTCGTGGAAACGTCCTCTGCACATCCACTAGAAACATAGAAAAATAGGTGCAGGAGTAGGCTATTCAGCCCTTCGAGCCAGCACCGCCATTCAATATGATCATGGTCGATCATCTAAAATCAGTACCCTGTTCCTGCATTTTTCCCCATATCCCTTGATTCCTTTAGCCCTTAGAGCTTAATCTAACTCTCTTGAAAACTTCCAGTGAATTGGCCTCCACTGCCTTCTGTGGCAGAGAATTTCACAGATTCACAACTCTTTGGATGAAGAAGTTTTTCCTCATCTCAGTGTTAAATAGCCTACCCCTTATTCTTAAACTGTGACGCCTGGTTCTGGACTTCCCCAACATCGGGAACATTTATCCTGCATCTAGCCTGTCCTATCCTTTAAGAATTTTATATGTTTCTATAAGGTCCCCTCTCATCCTTATAAATTCCAGTGAATACAAGCCCAGTCGACCCATTCTTTCATCACATGTCAGTCCCGCCACGCCGGGAATTAACCTGATGAACCTACGCTGCACTCCCTCAATAGCAATAATGTCCTTCCTCAAATTAGGAAACCAAAATTGCACACAATACTCCAGGTGCGGTCTCACCAGTGTCCTGTACAACTGCAGTTGGACCTCTTTGCTCCTAAACTCAAACCCTTTCGTAATGAAGCCCAAAATGCCATTAGCTTTCTTCACTGCCTGCTGTACCTGCATGCTTACTTTCAGTGACTGATGTACAAGCACACCCAGGGCTTTTGCACCTCCCTTTTTCCTAATCTGACACCATTCAGATAATAACCTGCCTTCCTGTTCTTGCCACCAAAGTGGATTACCTCACATTTATCCACATTATACTGCATCTGCCATGCATCTGCCCACTCACCCAACCTATCTAAGTCACCCGCAGCATCACAGCATCCTCATCACAGCTCACACTGCCACCCAGCTTTGTATAATCCGCAAACGTGGAGATGTCACATTCAATTCCCTCGTCTAAGTCGTTAATATATATTGTAAATAACTAGGGTCCCAGCATCGAGCCTTGCAGCACCCCACTGGTCACTGCCTGCCATTCTGAAAAGGACCCGCTAATCCCTACTCTTTGCTTCCTGTCTGCCAACCTCTATCCATGTCAATACCCTACCCCCAATACCATGTGCTCTAATTGTGCACACTAATCTCTTGTGTGGTCAAAGGCTTTTTGAAAGTCCAGATACACCACATCCACCAGCACTCCCATATCCATTCTACTTGTTACATCCTCAAAAAATACCAGAAGATTAATCAAGCATGATTTCCCCTTCATAAATCCATGCTGACTTTCACTATTCGGTACGTTTCAATGAGGTCCCCCCTCATTCTTCTAAACTCCAGCGAGTACAGGCCCAGTGTCGTCAAACTTCTAACATTCACCATCTTGAATCCAAGAGAAAAATGGCTACAGCGGTGGCATTCTGCTAGGTTGGTGGAACATAGCCTAACATACCTACCACAACTGTCTCATGAGTGTAAGTAGAACAAGGATCAATAACGAACTCCACATGAAGGCTTGGTTTAATGTTGACAATAGGAAACAGCACAGTAATAATGGTACTTACTGTTGCTATGTAGTGCAATGCATCAATCTAGATTTTGACCCAAGAATTTAAGAGGCACCATAAACAAAGCATTTGCAATTAACACCGTTCAACTGACCTACACTAAAATAAGAAACTAGATATGAGAATATGGAAAGGAAATCAGGTTTGACTAGCATGCATATAAACTAAGATTTTTTTTTAATAGAATAGGGAGTGCTGGTATATCTGAAGATATATTCAGAAGTTAATTCCAAAGAGACAATTATCCAATCCTTGGACACCAAGCATTTAAAAAAAAAAGCAACTGGAGGTTAGGACTTCTCAGCAATTAACTACAAAAGGGGCAAGTTATTCCAAATTTATACTTGTACAAACTACGTTTAAAAGGACCCTGCTATTGACCATAAAAAGCTAAAAAATTCCTTAAATTGCTCATATACCAAGCTGGGATGGCTGCATTTTAACTCATTGCTAGCAGCCCTAACAAGCTCGTTAGCATTACTTGGATCGAGTCTCTGGAGAAAATTTGATATTTAGCAGGTTAAATCCGAGAAGTCTCTGGGTGTGCAAATTCCACATACTTGGGAACAAATCAGCACAACCAGCCCTTGACGATAAACCCCCAAAAAGTGAACCTAATAAAAATTCCATGTCAAATTACAATGCACTGAACATCCCTATATACATTTAGGCAGTTTGACACAAATTAAAACGCCATTAACTAATAGCCACATGTATTACAATCACGTTTCAACATGCATTTAAAATTATTCGATTTCTGTCAAAATTAATTCATTTTGGGGAGGGGGTGATGGAATTTCATGATGAGATGTTAGGTTCTAATGGCTGAATTTACTCAGGAACCGGTTCCATTCTCTTTCTGAAAGAGCTTGCTGCTGCTGTAGCCATCTGTTTAAACATTCACAGCCCTGGGGCCCATCTCATATGTTAAACTATATCTTACACTCCATTATTATCGCTATAAGTCACCATAAGCTTAAACAGACTTTTACGGCTCTCTACAAATAAGATTTTAATAGGTGAAAAAGTTTAAAGTTTTTAACATAAGGTAAAATTTAGATGTGAATTGGAAAGGCATTATGTTACTGCAGAAAGTCCCATGCTCTTGCAACTGTACAAACTCAATGGGAGGAATTCTCTAGGATTTCACAGAGAAGAAATATATCAGCTTCCAAGGCATCAATTCTTATGAATCATGTTGAGCAACCATCCCTGGACCTGAACTACAATACCCGATTTAAAAAAACAAGCATCCATCTATCAAAATAAACTTTCATCAGAAGAGGAGCCAAGTTCAAACTGAATTAACACAGCCATACATAGCCGACCAAGGATCCCCATTTCTCATCCTGCACACTAGGGGCAATTTGCAGAAGCCAATTAACCTACAAACCTGCATGTCTTTGGAATGTGGGAGGGAACCAGTGCACCCAGAGGAAACCTATTAGATTACCAATATGTCATGGACTATGACATTCCCCTCTCCCCCCCCCCCCCCCCCCCCCTCAGTAGCCTACGTATACCGCAAAAACCAACAAGCAATAAGGAGGGACTATAAGAAATAATATAGAGGGGGATAGAAATAAGCAATGAAAATAAACCCTATAATTGAAATTCAGACCGAAAGTAATAGAATCGAAATTTCAACAAATATTGCTGGAGAAACTCAGCGGGTGAGGCAGCATCAATGGAGAGAAGGAATAAGTGACGTTTCAGGACGAAACCCGAAATGTCGCCTATTCTGAGTTTCTCCGCCATTTTCTGTCTACCTTCAATTTTTCCAGCATCTGCAGTTCTTTCTTAAACAGAATAGAAATTTCTGTTGGCGACCAAAGCAATATTTAAGAACAGTCATTATTAAATTCCCTAATACTATTTTAGGATGCATTAAAAGTATTTATTTAAACATCTGTCAAAATGTCGTCAGGCTGAGGAGAAACTCAGTATGTTTATCTAATAATCACACTCAGTGATTTTTCAGGCTGAAGAGAATGTAATACAACAAATCTGAAACACACAGAAATGTTCAAAGACGACAAAGAGATAAATTAATTCTAAACGTCTGAACATTTAGATGCAGCTTACGTTTAGTTTAAGCCACGGAATGCGCAACAAATTACAAAGCAATAATTCAAGTCCTGCCATTTTGACAATGTTAAACCACACATGTGAGGTTTATAAAACTAGCATAATCCAGGAACTGAATGACTGCCAATAAGTTGTTGAACTGTTTTACACACACACAATTTATGGTGGAATTGATATTTGGCTTCTTGTGTGGTATATTTGATGGAAGCAGGTTGTGTAGATTCATAAACAGCATAGAGCAGAGTGATACAAAAATCACTGACAGGAATTCCTATTGCAGGAGTACAGCCATGCTTTTCAACAATGGATTAAAAGCACACTTCATTCATTCATACAACAGAGCACTTTACATCAAAGCAATCTCCCCCAATGAAACCTTCAGCTAATACAGACAGCATGTTCCTTCTTGTGACATGAATGGAATTCGAAGATCACTGAACAAAGAGATAAAAAGGCAAACTTCAAACCATCTTCCGGCAATGAAGGAAGGTACTTGCAATTACAATTGCATCCGAATAAGTTTAACATAACGTTACTTTCTTTGGAAGTTAGGGCAATTTTTTTTAAAGAGTTAAACATGGCAGCCATTTTGTGCATGACAACATTTTTTTTACAGAATTAATGGCACTTGATTTTTATCACAATGAGGAATATAGCGATATGCATATTCCTGCTGCTTTTATAATAATTTATCAGAAACTATAATTCCCCCAGACCCAGTACGTCACTTATCTCTGGGCCATTTCTTCAAAATTCTCCCATCCTTCAGGCTCATCCACCACTCTGAGTTTTTGACACATTTTCCTAAAACATCACAACTCCACATTCCCTTAGTGACTCTTTTAAATAAACCTCTTTCATCTTATGCAAAGGTATTCACTATAGTGAGCAAATAACACATCCTCAGGGATTTCAATTCAACATTAACTGTGGCATAGTGACACAGCTAATGGAGCCACTGCTTCCCAGTGCCAGAGATTCATGTGCAATCCTGACCTTAGGTGCTTTCTGTGTGGAGTCTGCACATACTCCCTATAGCCACATGATTTCCTCCAGGTGCTCTGGTTTCCAACCACATCCCATAGATGCATGGATTAATAGGTTAATTGGCCATTGTGAATTGCCCCGTGTGCCTGGGGAAGTGGTAGAATCTGGCTGGGCTTGGAAGAGGGAAAGTTGATGGGAATGTTGGATTAGTGTGAGTGGTTGATGGTCAAGCTTACTTGCTTGTCCTGTGGGCTTCTCTGTTCACCCATGACCCAACATCTTCTCTCCAAAAATCATTCGCTCCAAAGATTCTGCCTGTCCCGCTGAGTTCTGTCTGTCATCTCTTCATCTTTTGTTTGAGCAATAATCAATTTCAAAACCACACTTGGCACCGCTGAGATCTCATAATTTTCCAACCTGTGTTATGTCTGAAGAAGGGTCTCGACCCGAAACGTCACCCATTCCTTCTCTCCAGAGATGCTGCCTGTCCCTCAGAGTTACTCCAGCATTTTGTGTCTACCTTTGCGTTATCTCCTATGGTGAGGGCAATTTAAAAAACTGCCTCTTCCAACAGCTGTTTCTCACACTGATGACACCTGGTTTCACAAACAGATAGAACAATTTCAGTTTGTTCTCTGCATCAAATCCTATTACCACAACTATTTTTTTTAAATCCCTAAATATTGTCTGTGATACCAAAACCTTAATCCACCTAACTCTATTCAGTTAACTCAGTGCCTGCTTCAAGGAACTGCAATTTGTCCACCCACACCATTGCTACATTGCCACAGCCCCCAATTTCAATAACTTCATTGTGAACTTTAAACCCTCGATTGGCACTTGTTCCCTTTGTCCAACCAGATATCCCATGATTTAAGTCGACTCACCAGCCCCCACTCCTTTACTGATCATCACTGACCCTTTTGAACTCGCCTGCAGCGTGAGGCTGGCATCACCATAGTTGGACAAGAGTTAAAAGAATGGATTAAATTAGAGGGGAAATTAAAAGCAGTCTATTTTGTAATTATAGTCACACCATCAGGATCAAATACATTATTCAAAGTAAAAGACTAGATAAATGATAAAATATAACTCTGCACAATTTTAACAACCAGACATTTCTCTTTTTATCCAAAATTAAGGCACACATCCAATGTACATGGACTTTCATCACGCTTCCTGTGGTGGAACCTTCAGAATGTGCAGTGGGCTAGGGAGGGGGTTTGTTATCGTACGAAAATAAACTAAAATCTACATTCCCACAATAAAATCAAATATAAAGTTACACACGTCCATTTTTTAATATACAGACAAAGTGCTACACACAACACGATATACATTGACGCTGCCGAAATAAAGATAATTGAAAGCTTCAAATTCCTCAGAGTAAATATCACCAGTAATCTGTCCTTGACCAACCATATCGAAGCAAAGGCCAAGAAACACCAACAATTACTTCCTGAGAAGGCTTCGGACTTTCGTCAAGTCCCCAACAACTCTCCCCAACTTCTACAGATGCGCCGTAGAAAGCATTATTAAGATGCATCGCAGCATGATTTTGGAACAGCTCCATCCAAGACTGCAAGAAACTGCAGAGAATTATGAACGCAGCCCAGACCGTCATGCAAACCAACCGCTTCCATTGACTCAGTTTAAACTTCACATTACCTTGGCAAGGCCACCAGCCTAATCAAGGACCAGTCTCATCCTGGATACTCCCTCTTCTCCACTCTCCCATCAGGCAAGAGGTACAGAAGTGTGAAAACACACGCCACAAATTAGGGTAGTTTACATCCCAGTGGTATGAACATTGACTCCCTGCTTTCTCCTTCTCTCCCCTCCCCAGCTCTCCCACAGCCCACCGTCTCCGCCTCTTTCTTTCTTCTTCCCGCCCCCACCACCCCCACATCAGTCTGAAGAAGCGTCTCGACCCGAAACTTCGCCTATTTCCTTCGCTCCATAGATGCTACCTCACCCACTGAGTTTCTCCAGCATTTTTGTCCACCACAGATTAGACAATAGACAATAGGTGCAGGAGAAGGCCATTTGGCCCTTTGAGACAGCACCGCCATTCAATGTGATCATGGCTGATCATCCCCAATCAGTACCCCATTCCTGCCCTCCCCATATCCCCTGACTCCGCTATTTTTAAGAGCCCTATCTAGCTCTCTCTTTAAAGCATCCAGAGAACCAGCCTCCACTGCCCTCTGAGGCAGAGAATTCCACAGACTCACCACTCTCTGTGAGAAAAAGTGTTTCCTCGTCTCCGTTCTAAATGGCTTACTCCTTATTCTTAAACTGTGGCCCCTGGTTCTGGACTCCCCCAACATCAGGAACATGTTTCCTGCTGCTAGTGTGTCCAAGCCCTTAACAATCTTATATTTTTCAATGAAATCCCCTCTCATCCTTCTAAACACCAGAATGTATAAGCCCAGCTGCTCCATTCTCTCAGCATATGACAGTCCCGTCATCCCCGGAATTAACCTTGTAAATCTACGCTGCACTCCCTCAATAGCAAGAATGCCCTTCCTCAAATTAGGGGACCAAAACTGCACACAATACTCCAGGTGTGGTCTCACTAGGGCTCTGTACAACTGCAGAAGGAGCTCTTTGCTCCTATATTCGATTCCTCTTGTTATAAAGGCCAACATGCCATTCGCTTTCTTCACTGCCTGCTGTACCTACCTGCATGCTTACTTTTCTAGACTGATGTACAAGGACCCCCAGATCCCATTGTACTTCCCCTTTTCCCAACTTGACGCCATTTAGATAGTAATCTGCCTTCCTGTTTTTGCTACCAAAGTGGATAACCTCACATTTATCCGCATTAAACTTCATCTGCCATGCATCTGCCCACTCCCCCAACCTGTCCAAGTCACCCTGCATTCTCATAGCATCCTCCTCACAGTTCACACTGCCACCCAGCTTTGTGTCATCTGCAAATTTGCTAATGTTACTTTGAATCCCTTCATCCAAATCATTGATGTATATTGTAAATAACTGCGGTCTCAGCACCGAGCATTGCGGTACCCCACTAGTCACTGCCTACCACTCTGAAAGGGACCCGTTAATCCCTACTCTTTGATTAAAGGACAGTTTCTTCCCAACTGTTATCAGGCAAATGAACCATCCTATTACAAGCTAGAAAACGGTCCTCACCTACCATCTACCTCATTGGAGACTTGTGGACTATCTTTAATCTGACTTTTCTAGTTTTATCTTGCACCAAACGTTATCCCCTTTATCCTGTACCTGTGCACTGTGGGCAGCTTGATTGTAATCATGAATAGTCTTTACGCAGATGGGATAGCACGGAACAAAAACGCTTTTCACTGTACCTCGGTACATGTCACAATAAACTAAACTATACAAGCTAGGACCTCATAAAACTACCAGTCAAGTTTAGATGGTGAAGGAAATTATACTTGGTATGAAACTATTTTGAAATTGAAAAGTATCAGTTTAGCTTGCACAAGCATAGCAAGCAGGTAACACTGCACGAACAGCATAATAATCTGGAGTTTGACATTCCTGTAAGCTTTTCCATCTTTGTGTTCCAATTTTTAGTGCCAAGGGAAACCAGGACACTGGCACAGAGAAGCCGTGGTGTAACATAACTCACAACATTGCTGGGGAAATATAGAATTAAATTGGGAATGTACAAAGACTAAAAACCTCACTTCCCTCTTCTTCTAACATGGAACAACCACAGAGTTGCATGACTCTTATCTTCAACCCCAACAACCATGCAAACTTTAGCAGTTTGGTCAAAAATATAATTGCACCACAAAATATGATTAGCCCCAATCTCATCTGGTTTCCAACGGCAACAAATCTGAATACAGAGTAGTATTTTTTAGCTTTAATAAGTTGAATAACTTTAATAAGTTTAATCCCTTGGTAGACACAAGAAGCTGGAGTAACTCAGTGGGACAGGCAGCATCTCTGGAGAGAAGGAATGTTCCACCGATGCTGCCTGCCCTGCCGAGATACTCCAGCTTTTTGTGTCGACCTTCGATGTAAACCAGCATCTGCACTTCTTTCCTACACATGATATCCCTTGATGTTATCTGTCCATCCTATCATATTTAAATAAACTTCATTTTTTTCAGAATCTCCAATATTTTATGCAGATTAATTATATTCAGTCAAGGTTGGGCATTCAAGAGCTCAATGTCAATAAAAATGACAGCAATCATTCGCCTTCCGCTGAACATTTTGCACTACCTCAAATCCTGTGACGAGTAACGAGCCAAAGCTGACCACGGATTTTATTAAGATTAGACCAAAATTTAGCACATGCTAAGAATTACACCCTGGTAGTAACATTTAATTATATTAGACAATAGGTGCAGGAGTAGGCCATTCGGCCCTTCCAGCCAGCACTGCCATTCAATGTGATCACAGCTGGTCATCCACAAACAGTACCTCGTTCCTGCCTTCTCCCCATATCCCCTGACTCTGCTATCTTTAAGAGCCCTATCTAGCTCTCTCTTGATACATGCTTTAATATTCTCCTCAGTTGTATAATCTAACAAACTGGCAATGGATTGCCAATGTTTCATGGACTATAACTCACATGTTCTTTAGTCATTCATTTACTTTGAGAGGCGGCAACCTACATCTCTGAATGGCAACAAAACATTTACTTCCACTATGAAGAAAGACCCAAAAAATCTAGTTGATGAGGATAGCCCAATTAGCTTTGTGTAAGTTTACTTTGGAAAAGGTTTGTTGAAAAGACCATCAGGGGCGCCAGGGAGATGGCATTCCTGCTGGCAGTATGTTTGTTTTTTCTTTCTTTTTGTTATTTGTTTTAATGTTCTTCGGTATGTTTAATGTGGGGGGCGGGGGGAGGGGATTGGGGGAAGCCTAACATCGGAGCGGATCCCTTGCCTGGGATCGCTCCCACTGTGATCACCGTGGACTTACCATCAAGGGCTCGCTGTCTCGGGAGAGGCTAGTCGGGTGCTCCAACGCCGCAGAAGGCTTGACCAGCCCCGATGCGAGGTTCGATTGCCCGGCGCGGGGGAGCTGACATTCCCCAGATGCAGGAGCTGAACGCCTCGACGCGGAGGGTCCGAACGCCACCGGCTACGGGAGTCAGATCGTCCCGTAAACGGAGGGTTCGAGGCCCCAGATCGAGGAAGAACAAAAGGACTTGAACTTGATTTCGCCTTTCATCACAGTGAGGAATGTGTAGCAGTCACTGTGGTAGATGTTCATGTTAAAATGTGTTTTTGAGTGATTTGTTGTTTTTAATTGTATGGCTGACCTGGCCAATGAAATTCCTCGTATGCTGCAAAACATACTTGGCGAATAACGTGTGATTCTGAAATGTAGCCAATTTCTTCAATTACAATTAAAATAATTATTAATTGGTGAAAGAAAAATAAAATTCCACCATAACCTGCAGTAGGAAATTCAGGAATCACGATTGTGGTCTCATTTTAATTTTTCAACAAGGTTGCAAAAGCACGAGACAAATATCTTACAATCTTTTGCCAAGATACATTATGAAAAAATGTAAAAAGTAACTTGGACGTCCTACAATACAAATGTCCAAATTCTAGTATTAAAGAATGACTTGCATTTATGCAGGATTGCCAAATATGCACATCACAATTATTTGGTGGAAATGAAGAGGATTAGGGACCATTAGAAAGATGAGATACGAGACCTACTTTTTTGAAAAGGGCAGTCGAATATGATTTGCTATCTGCTTTCTCTCCAAGAATCCCTCAAAGGCAAAACAGTATGTGGATATTTACGTGAAAACAATAGAACAAGTGGTTAGAATTCATGCAAAATAGTAGCAGGAACGTGGGGGAGAAAATGACAGGAAAGTAACGATAGCAGAAGTATGACGTATTGGTATGTTTAGGTTTAATTTAGTTTAGCTTAGAGATACAGGGCGGAAACAGGCCCTTCGGCCCACCGGGTCTGCGCCGAACAGCGATCTCCGCACATTAACACCATCCTACACACACTAGGGACAATTTTTACATTCACCAAGCCAATTAACCTACAAACCTGCACATCTTTGAAGTATGGGAGGAAACCGAAGATCTCAGAGAAAGCCCACGTAGGTCACGGGGAGAACGTACAAACTCCGTACAGACAGCACCCATAGTTGGGATCGAACCCGGGTCTCCGGCGCTGCATTCACTGTAAGGCTGCAACTCTACCGTTGCGCCACCGAGTTCACCAAGGCAAATGGCGTATAAAATTGTGAATCTGAGAATATCGGTTTCGTTACCACTTATTTTCCGCACCAAAGAATGAAAGTGAAAATATAGAATACAAATAAATGCAGGAAAACATGGTTAATTTGAAAAAAATACAGAACTGTACAATGACAGGTAGTGGTGAAGAATACCAGAGTAATATAGCTTTACATAGGCTATGTTGCCAAGAGCTACATATGTGCTTTGTAAATAAAAATACTTTCGTTTCTGTCTTGTTGGGGGTAGAAAAACTAATGAGGAAAAGAAAACTGAAGTGCCGACTCAGCAATTCAATGCCATGCAATCAGCATTTTATAAAGCTCTTGTTCAGTCTACTGCACACACATACAGCTACAAAGCAACCCAAACACTACAAGTGGGCTGTTCATCAGATTAGCGAGCGGCAAAAATTCAAGGAATTAAAAGGAGTACAACGCATTACTCATATGACCCATAACTCAATTGTCATCTGAACTGCTGTTGCCCAGCCAGCCCAAAATCCTTCAGGCAATTTTGCCACATTCATGTAAAAATCAAAATACCAAGATACTATGCATTTCCTAAGGATATATTTCCTTTCCAGTTGGAGGCTTGGTAAGAAGCAATTTCAATTCATAGCAAGTGCTGCGATTATGGCCTCAAACCCTATGAAGCTGACCTGACACCAGAACAAAGTGAAATGGTACACTGAAGATGGGAGGCTTATTTCACTTCAGTATTACCCTTCACGTCTGATCTACATTTCAAGGTTTTTTTATGTTGGAGCAATATACCTTTCGCTTCCTAGCAACATTAAACAGAGCATATGAAGGCACTGATCATGGAATGCCAATTTTCAACAAGGTATGTGCAAATAAGCACCTGTTTTTTCTTTAGAAGCCTCTTTTCCCAAGGAAATGATCGCTGGGTTAATTAAAAGCAGCGTGGTCTTAGTCACAACTGCTAGAATTTCTTGTAAAATATAAAACATCTGGCTTTGTTTTGTTCAACCTTAAAAAGATACTAATGTTATGTACATTGGCACCTGAAAGAATAAAGTCTGCAGCTACACCAGAACGGCAGATCCGTAAATACCTTTTGTTTCCTGAGGTTGCAAAATAACGACAAATGTATAACTAATAAAAACATACTCAGTGTCTGAAGAAGGGCTCGACCCAAAAGGTCACCTTTCCATCTACTCTGAAGCTGTTGACAGACCCGCTGCGTTACTTCAGCATTTAGTGTATTTTTCCTATCCAGCTGTTAAGTTCTCTTTAAATAAACGGTAAAATATACTACATAATTTTATTATCCTGGAATAATTACAAACTTTTAGACAGAAGTCTACAACAAAAGACTCACAACAACCATACCCGAACCTATCTAATAAATGTACAATGCAAACCAAAACGGCCCTAATTTTTTTTTTGCTTACAATAACAAGTGTGCTTGCTTTTGCGAGGGTGTCAGCGGGTATTTAAAAAGTGCCGTGATAAGAAATGCAATAAAATGATTAGGAATGTGATGATTTATGAAAGCAGAATCACAAATCACTATTAATCGGCAAAGAAACCGGCAATTATACCAAGGCCATTCAATCATCTTTTAACAAATGATCTTTTCTGAAGAATTAGAACTTAGAATTAATTATACATCACTTTACTCCTGTATTTTCAGTTATCTTAGCAACACTGGTTTTATTTATATATGTTGGCTTAATTATGCTTACCTTCTACAGCCATTGCATCACGAAACACGGGCATGAAAAAGGAAAGAAAACAATTAGTTGCACATATTTATTTCAGTGAATAAATACAATGTAAAACAGGGACACTAATCCAATAACTATACAGAATACGGGAAGTTCAATTTGAATTATAGATCACTAATCATGGCTTTTATGCATTAAATTCATAATTAATTATTTAAAATGTTAATCAATTCTTAAGGGTTTCCTTTTTTAATTTAAAAACATAACATTAAGACAGCAACAAAAATTGATCAGAGATATAATAAGCTCTGCCATGCAAGAGGTTCTTCTAAAAAAAGAGATCCCATTTAAGGATTAAAATGTCTTTGTTAGCTGTCAGGATGAATTTGTAGAATGAGAAACTAAATCACTAGCAGCCATAAAAAGAGCAGTAATTTGTGATTTTCATGTTAAGAGCTCTGCAAAACAATCCTCAAAACCCCAGTGAGGAGTTCCAGAATCCCATGTAATAAAACAGAATTGAATTTCTTTACCATAAACCAGAGGCCTTGGGCAGTACACATTTCCATTTACCTCATTTGTCTACACAGCAAATGTTATTGCACATCACTATCTAATTGTACACAATGCATTTAGTGAAGAGGGGCATATTTAAGCACAGTATCAAGTTTTTATTAAGCAGATGAAGAAAATAAAAAAATTGGGGGGGAAATGAAATACAATTGTCTGCTAAAATGGAAGCGACCAGGATGTAATTGGCCACACATATGGGGCAACAAAATATAATTGGCCACCCAAGTGAGGCAGGAGGGGAAAAATAAACCACAAGACTGAATTTTAAAACTATTTCCATTACCTTCTTGGAACCAACTTAAAGTCCGGATAAAATTAAGTCTTTTTTTTAAACCAACTAAATAAGCAAGACTTTGACATCGACTAAAGATCTACAAGAGTAGGCAGTCCAGCAGCTCCAGTTACAGAGAATGCTGAATTCTTAATCCAAGAACAGAAGTTGAAATACAGGCATTTGAGTTAAGCTAGGGATGAGTTTTTAAAACTAATGGCTGGTTGCAGTCTTAGACTTGACCTCACCAAGATCCTCACACTGACCATCCAAAACCCAGGTTACAGTAGCTTGTCACGCTCACCCCCTACCCTCTCCTCCAAAGGATAGTCATGGAGCCAATGTAGGGGAGATTAAATCTCTCAAAGGCCTTGTTCAACTTCCGTGAAGGTTCCTTTAGCCTGTGTTATGCTCCATGCCCTGTTTTCCCCATTCTGGCCTCCTTTCCTTGCTCTGTTCGCAGTGCAACAACCAAAAATCATTTTTGTCCTTCTCTCCAGCACCCTAGCTGAAACGTTGTTTATCTCTTCCATCTTCCCAACACCATCTCTGTTTAAAAAAACTCTTCAATACTCATCTCTTCAAAACATACAACAAACTCTTCTTCTGCTCAGCATCTTTAATAATGTGCCTTTGGACTTTTATAAACGGAGAAAGGAGCAAACAAGTACACACGTGTATGTGCATGACCCAATGACTGACTGTTTGGGAAAGTAAGAGACTAAAATGCTGAGATTAATCAACAAATGAAAACAATTATCCTCAAAAGTGTACCCGACTATTATTACAGAGAAGCCTAGCATCAACAATAAGACTTTCCTGCCTCTCAATTCAATATTTACATTAAAATAAACCCTCAACATTCTCCTAGTGAAACCATTCACAACTGACCTCATTTCTTTGAGTCCTTCAGTCTCTATAACGTGCAGGATCTGTTTGGGGGTCATTGGAGCATCAGAGTAATTTTCCAACACCTGTGGACAGATATGTACTGAAATCCAAGTCAACCATTACCCGACAGCACAAAAAGGTTGTAAAGATCATGTGCAGCAATATACGTGATGTGGGTTCTCTAATCCATAGAACTTTAAAGCATTTGTACATTGATACTCTCCAAAGGTCTGAGTGAATTCGACGCTGATACTCAGATGATTCACAATTCTATAGTTATTCTGCACACAAATTCTATGAATTACTTAAAAGTATCCAGTTTTTTTTTTAAAGCTGTTCTTGCCCCAGAGAGTTAACAAATTCAGTTTGTCACCCACCCTTTGATTTGAGATTGCACATCTGTGGTGATGAATATTTCATTGCTGCCATTGTAATAATGGTACCTACTGAATATAATCTTGAGTAGAGCAGGGCAGCAAGGGCCCCAAGTACAGTGGTTTATTCCCCCCCCCCCCCAGCTAATGCAGCAAGTGGTGCCAAATTACAGCTAAAAGCCCACAAACTTAGCATAATCATGGACATCAAAAATGTGCACTTCCTGCTGTTGTCGTAAAGAACCGTAGGCAACTATTTCTGTGCATGCCCAGGGATGTTAAAGTCAAAAGTCATTTTACATTAATACCCAATTGCATGCAGAGATTGTTGCAATAGCAGCATTGAAAATGTGGATGTTTCTAGACAGTACTGCAGTAAGAATATAAGCACAAGGAGCCAGTCGCCATATGATAAAGAAATACAATTCTACATTGTATCTGGGAATAACCCAGTTCAGGCCAGAGGAAAGTTAGACATGAAATTTCTAAGCATCTTTTCCCTGCAGCTTCACCAAGCTGGCTTGTAAAATATAAAAACACCCACTGTTCAAAATTTGCTACCCAAACTTGAGAATTGATAGGTTAAGTAATTGTATTTTATTTTGTACAGTCCAACGCTGTTACAGAAAATATCGATGAAAACTGTAGCAGTTTCTTAACTAACTTGCAATCCAAGCACTATAAATCATTCCAACAGCTGTAATATTGAATTGATGTTCATTCAAAATCTCAATAACTTAAGACATGCAAAACAAATGTGCCGGCAGGGAGATCCTAACTGACTGCCAGCTCTCATTCTCAAACAGCTAACAGTATTGATTTGGACTTGAATGTTAAGAGTCAGATTGCCATAGAAAGAATGGACAACTTGATTGTTCTAGACACGGCTGTGGAAACTGAAGTTATTCAGTCTAAATTCTGTATGTTTCGACATGTTCTTATTTGAAAGCTGATGGAAGGTCATCTCAATTGTTAACCTCAATTGATGGCCATATAAGAATGAATAGGAGCTGTATATGTGCCCTTCTTTCCTGGTAAAATATAAAGACATTCACTGATACTACACTTCAGTGCAACACAACTGAGTTTAGTTTGTGTTTGTTTAGAGATATAGCGTGGAAACAGGCCCTCAGCCTACCGAGCCCACAACGAGCATTGATCATCCGCACACTAGTTCCACGTTATTCCATTTTCGCATAGTACACACACGGGGCAATTTACAGAAGCCAATTAACCTACAAACCTGCGCGTCTTTGTAATGTGGGAGGAAACCTGCGCGGTCACAGGGAGAACGTACAAATTCCACGCACACAGCACCCGTAGTCAGGATAGAACCTAGGCCTCTGGCAATGCGAGGCGGCAGCTCTACTGCAGTGCGACCCAATATTTGAAGATATGCATTTTCATGTGCACTACAAGAATATTGCTAGAAACTACCTAGTCACAGGCATACACATCATAAATAACCCAAGACAGATGCCATCTTAAAAAGCATCTAATGAAAAATACACTCTGTTTGTAAAGCTGCCAGGGGAAGTCCCTAGCATAAGTGAGGTGTTTCCCCCAGGAAACATATATATGTGTGCGTGCGTGTGTGTGTGTGTATATATATATATATGTATAATATATATATACACACACACACACCAATTAACTACTTGGTTGAACACAACAGTGAATATCCACAGCAAAAAACATCATGCAAAGCAAGCCATGAATTAAATGAACTGAATCTGTTAAGAAGCTAATCTTGTAATAGGATTCATTAGCTATCAATGAGAATCTTCTCGGTCATACAACTGGACAGTTCACATTTCATTAATTTGCTCACCAAAATATATCTGCTAATATTTCAGTTTTTCCACATTTAAACCTAATTTAATGTTGGAGAACTGTAATCGCAAGCACTCCATAGGGCCGAAACATTCAGATCCAAGGCATAACATAATAAGCCACATAAAACTAATTTATATTTGTGTCACTCTATTCTAATTAAAAGACGGACATTTTTCAACAATATTATATATTTTTATTTAAAAGTGGAAAAAAAAGACTTTTCGGCTCATTTGAAGATTTTGCTATCAAGGATTATCAGATTCAAAGCAACTGCTCAGGGAATCTCCTAATCTGTATACTGCCTCTTCAAAATATATCTCACTGACGAGTTACTGCCGAAGAGAAAACCAATCCCAACAGATCTGGATATATTTTCTGCTTTTGGACATCACTTGCAATGAAAGTTCTTAATTGTGAGATTATCCTCAATGCAAAACAAAAAATCAAAATACTGGTTTCAAGCCAAATTTATTTAAAAGATAATGAGTTTGGGGGAAGCTGGGAAGTATTTATAGCATGAACACTTCAGTAATAAATATAAACACATTTAAAAGGGTTCTAAGGCTTTGGTTAAAAAATGTTAAATTAATAGCCTAGATGTACTGGCTCAGATTGGAAATTTTGCTCAAGAATGTTACTCACTGTGGTACTAACCCATTTAGAAATATGAAATCACTTGCCACAACTTTTCCCCAGCATTTCTTGCGCCAGAGAATATCATATTTTGAAATGACAACATTTCTACCACTCCAGTGCCATTTTGAGGCCAGGTGTCATTAATTGGAAGCTAATTAGTTCAATCCAGTGTTTTTTGAAAAGTAATTGAAAATATAACAAAGTTGCAAAGGTGATAACATTAATATTCCTTTCATTGCAAATTATGCCATCTGACTGTGGATTATATTCACAACTAATTGGATGAAACTTAAATATTTTACTTGAAGTAAAATATAGGCACCCGTTTTTATGGAACAAGTTGGAACAGATTATATTTTTGACAAAGTGACCTTAAAATGATTAAAGTTAATGTGCAAAATTTTGCAAAGTATTTTAAATGTCTACCACAAATTGTCAATTATAAACACGGGCATTAATTTCGTATTCACATAAATGTAACCATCTGGAAGGATTCTGACAGAATCTACACAAAAATCTCAATTTTAAACTGGGCTGACAAAAGGTTTGGTTTAAATATTCCTGGTTATCCCTATAAAGCCACATCCCAAAGAGATGACGGATAAAATACTTGCAGATCTTTATAATATTGAACATCTGCCTGCAATGGATAAAGAAAAATGACATTTCCAGGAGGAAATACATCATCTAACCATACTATTGGCCATTTTGTTTACATAAATTGCCTTTTATTTCCACCATCCTGCCTCCCTTTTTCCATAATAGGAAATTTCTGATTTAAATTTTGCTTGCACTTGCAATAAAAACAATCAAAACCAAGTGGTGTCAAGAGAGTGCCTGGAATGTCTAGATTGATGGCTCAGAGCATATTAGATTGCTCAGTTTTTAAAAGGCATCAAAATTAAACAGCTATACGTCTCAGAAAGACTGCTCATCATTCATTGTATTTACGAAATTCACACGCCAAGTTAACTATACTATAAAGCGCTCTCCTTCCCGATACAAGCATCTGCAATAAACTGATAAAACCTGATCAATAAACAAGCACAAACAGTTAAAGAATGAACTGCAGATGCTGGAGAATCGAGGGTTACACAAAAAGCTGGAGAAACTCAGCGGGTGCAGCAGCATCTAAGGAGTGAAGGAGATAGGCGACGTTTCGGGTCGAGACCCTTCTTCAGACGTCTCGACCCGAAACGTCGCCTATCTCCTTCGCTCCTTAGATGCTGCTGCACCCGCTGAGTTTCTCCAGCTTTTTGTGTAAAGCACAAACAGTTAATCTTACGAGACATGAAGACCCAAACTTCAAAACACTGTGTACAGTTATACCCAGTGGCCAAATTTAAATTCTGGTTTTCACATCATCTAAACCTCTCCAAATCATGAGATCTGTGCAGAAATGTAATTAACCAGTTCTGACCTGTACAATAAAGTACAACTAGGAATCGAACTTTTGCAATAGTAATACATTGTTCTGCTCAGAGTCTGAAACCACATGGAACTTTAATAACCTGACCATTCTCAACAAACACAAAATATGACATTTAGAAATCTTAACTCCACTGTTGATGGTCTTCATGGAGAAAGCAACCAACCTCTGACATTGCTTCTGCAACATTATTCTCTTCCAATATCACCACTATGACAGGGACAAGTTAGTATGCTAACTTAGAGTCTGTCAGGCACGTGCCATCAGGGTAGGCAAGGTAGGCACTGCCTATCCTGACTAAAATTATGAAATGGCAATTATTAAATATAAATTGTAAAGGCATGGGAGAATTATGCCTATGTAAGAGACCGATCTCTTAGGTAGGCATAATTCCCTGTGCCTTTCATCCGCAGCACTTGTGACACGGGAAGCTCTGTGCAGCCCACGTGCCGTCAGCGCTGCCTGAAGCCGTCAATTTCAATCGGGGCTGAAAGCAGCAGAAATTCTGCCTTTGCAGCACTGCGCATGCGCAGTATCATACTGCGCATGTGCATCAGTCTACTGCCGGGGTGTGCTCCTTTCACAGCGTTTGGGGAGTCTGGCCCGGGGTAAAGTTGCGGGGAGGGCACGAATGTTATGAATGAGGGGTCGGGGGGCATCCACTTGCGACGCTCCTTGCAAGGGGGCGTGCAATGACACCGCTCTGAGGCCGGGGGGGGGGGGGGGGGGGGGAGAGAGAGAGAAGTAGCTCGGGTGGCTGAGCGGCCACCGGGCCGGACAGCGGAACCAGCCGCCACCTTAGCTCCTTCTCCCGGTACCCGCCCACCTCTGGCAGCTCTCCATCTAAAAACCTCTCTCCTGCCGCTCGCTGGCCTCACTCATGTCCTTAAATTCTGACGTGCGATTGAGATTACTCGGCTGTGGGAATTTAAGGATTTGCAGGAAGTCGCTGACATGAGCGAAGTCGGCGAACGGCAGGTGACAAGTGTTCAGACGGAGAGTACTGCCAAAGGCGCTGAAGTGGCGGCCAGTTCAGCTGTCAGGTCCCGGTGGCCGCTCCCCGAGCTGCTTCTATCCCCAGCTACAGTGCGTGGCTTCGCGCCCGGAGAGCTGCGGCAGCGGTGAGTGAGTGAAGATTCCAGTACTTTGTGATAAGTACTTTCTTGCGATTTTCACCATTGCTCCTCACATGTCCAGCCTACAACCTCTATATATCGCTCAGACCCTCCAGTCCTGGCACCTTCCTCGTAAATGCTCTCCGTGTCCTTTCCAGCGCCGGCAGTATCCCCGACACCTTCCTCCTCAACACTCGTGCCCTCCCCACAACTTTACCCCTGGCACAGACTCTCCACACGCTGTGAAAGGAACTGTCTCCCCAATTGGTCTAGGATTAGGACGCCTTGGGCAAATTGAAATGTCACAGTTTTTATTTATTTATTTAACGGGAATAACAATCTGCGCATGCGCGGTTTAATTTTTTTTTTTAAGCAGACTGAGTGCCTACCCTGAGTAATTACTCACAGCACGTGCCTGGAGTCTGTACAGTCTAATTATAATGACTCCAACACTAGATAGCTAATTTTAGCTGAATGAAAACAGAAGCTAACACAGATATTGTTTGTCCATGATCCAATGCGCAAAAGCATTTAAGAATAAGATATTTATGTGGAACTCTACAGGAGGTGGGAAAGGACAAATTTGGAGTACAAGCAGACCCTCTGAATTCACTCCATGGCTGAGGCTTCACTTTAAGCTGCAGGCCTTGATATGCAGCAACTCTCAGCCCAGCACTGGGCCCCAACTGGCGCAGGAGTACACAAGTGCAAACTTTGTAAAATGCATTCATTCAGGAGAATGCTGCAGCAAAAGCTGCTAACGTGCGCTTTTAGGGCACAAGGCAAGCTGAATGTGGACTCAAAACTGGTGGATGTGAAGTAAAGTACGCATTATCCCATCGCTTGAAAAAAGTGCTTGAGTAACTCAGCAAATCAAGCAGTATCTCTGGAGAACATGGATAGGTGATGTTTCAGTCCGAAAGGTCCCAACCCAAAACATCACCAATCCACGTCTTCAAGAGATGCTACCTGACCTGCTGATTAGTCCAACACTGTTTTTTTGTGTAAACCAGCATTTGCAGTTCCTTGTGCCTACATTGTTCTTTCCCGATGGTTATGTTACAGCTACAGTTGTTTTGCTTTCAGCTGCTTGGCTGGTGATGCCACACATGACATCTCCCTGGAGTCAGTGGCGCACTTCACATTTGGGAAATTCTCACTAAAGATTTAGAAGCCTGCACCCAGCAAGCTTAAGCTACCAAATAGTAAAAGTGTTTTTCGAATCAGCAGCAAGTAGAGATAGTTCATCGCTAACCTTTAAATTTCGACTGTTATCCAGAGTTTTGGGAAGGTTATTTAAAAGGAATATTTAAGTGCCAATTTTAAAGGATTTATTTTCCGTCTTTTATCGGGAACATTATATAATGCAGTTTTAGTAATCCTTCAAAAAATTATAGCATTAACTCTTATCAACAATTAAAAGGAACCAGTGATTGTAATTTTCAGGTAAAGGAAATTATTTCATGTAGTTAATGTAGCTACATTAACTACATCAGGTCCATGTTAATACAGCATCTGGAACACAGCATAATTGAACACATCTTTCTCGAGGTCCCTTGACATTTACAATACTATGAGTAATGTTTTCACATACAATAATCACCAGACATATGGAAGAGTGATATTTATCAGCTCGAACTTGCACTGAATAACTAGTCGCATCAATTAGTGACAAATTCTGAAACCTGCCACCTAAGCTCAGCAAAAACAACGACATTTAAAGCACAGAGTGGATTGTACAGGGAATGTCCAAAAAGCAACTGTAAACTAATTTTATAACAAAATCTGTGGCGCTGCATTCTGGTTTCTGGCTCATTTCAGCACTCACTCGAAACACTTCAGAATACTAAAATCAACACAAGAGTCCGCATTAGCAACAAGTCCAATTCTGATTAAAATACAAAAATACCCATGCCCCGAGAATAGGAGAGAAGAGAAAGCACTAATCCCTGGTGTAACAGTGCTGCACTCTGAGAGAAATTTAGAGGGAATAAAAGACTCCAGCCTTAAAGCAAAGTATGTGGACAAAAGCCATATGGAGATTGAGAAAATACTGGGTGGAACAGCAAATGTCAATGCTGAATGCACTCACATACTAAGTTAAAAGAGACAATAGGTACAAGCTAGTATAAGTCTTTAGGGTAATGAGTTGATGGAACAAACTTTTAGATTTGACCAGGAGGCAGTGCGGAGTAATAAATATAAACTAGTATCAGTAAAGTGATAAATGCTAGAATTGAGGAGACAAAAAGCTTTCACACAAGAAGCTGAATTGATTCAGATCTTGCCCATAGGTTCTGGCAGCTTTGGACAGAACTACAAGCACATGATGGTTTCAATGGAAGCAAGTTTGGAATCCATCAGCTTGCTCCAGCACTGAACCACATGAGAACTCCATCTTACTGAGGTTTCCCCGCACGGTATTACATTTACCAGTAATAAGTAAATATCTTGTTAAAAACTAAACTTGCATCACTAAGTTCTTACGCATTTCTGAATTGTGCAGATATTCAGTAATGTTTAAGAACCTTTAACATTTGACAGCTAATAAGGTTGGAGCTGGGCTTTGCTCGCTATCAAAGTTTTCATGGCTTTCCGGCTGGGGGTTCTTTCCCTGCACCACTCAGACCATGCCTCGCGAGAGTGGGATATGCCCCACGGCAGTGCAAGCATGGAGTAACTCTGGCTGGACACTGCAGCAAGATTGAGCCCACACAGGGTCAAACTGAAGGAAATGCAAATCACTGATTGATAAAATCTGATGTCATCACAAATACAAGAAACAAAGAGAAAGGAAGTAAAGTGTTTAAAACAGCCCAGATTTTACAACATCAAAGTAAAACCTGTAAAAAATAACTTTGCATTTGAATAGCTTAAATTTCAGGCCCCAAGACGCTGCTGGCAGTAATTCCCATGATGCTGGAGGGATGGTTTGGCTGAAATGGACAAATCACAACTTATATGACTCTTACAAATGTTTATAAATGCATCAGAAACAGCATCAGAGATTTGTTTGGGAACAGCTCTTCCCAAGACTACAAAAAATGTCAGTGAGTTGGTGTAGCTCAATCCATCACACAGACCAGACCTCCCGCCATCGACTCCATCTACACTTCACGCTGCCTGGGAAAAGCAGCCAACAATTCGACAAGGTCCCACATAAGAGATTAGTATATAAACTTAAAGCACACGGTATTGGTGGTTCAATATTGATGTGGATAGAGAACTGGCTAGCAGACAGGAAGCAAAGGCTAGGAGTAAACGGGTCCTTTTCAGAATGGCAGGCAGTGAGTAGTGGGGTACCACAAGGCTCAGTGCTGGGACCCCAGCTATTTACAATATACATTAATGATTTGGACGAGGGAATTGAATGCAACATCTCCAAATTTGCAGATGACACCAAGCTGGGGGTATAGTTAGGTGTGAGGAGGGTGTTAGGAGGCTGCAGGGTGATTTGGATAGGCTGAGTGAATGGGCGGATGCATGTCAGATGCAGTATAATGTGGATAAATGTGAGGTTATCCACTTTGGTGGCAAAAACATGAGGGTGGACTATTATCTGAATGGTGGCAGATTAGGAAAGGGGGAGATGCAACGAGACCTGGGTGTCATGGTACACCAGTCATTGAAAGTAGGCATGCAGGTGCAGCAGGCAGTGAAGAAAGCAAATGGTATGTTAGCATTCATAGCGAAAGGATTTGAGTATAGGAGCAGGGAGGTTCTACTGCAGTTGTACAGGGTTTTGGTGAGAACACACCTGGAGTATTGCGTACAGTTTTGGTCTCCAAATCTGAGGAAAGACATTCTTGTCAGAGGGGGTTCAGAGAAGGTTCACCAGACTGATTCCTGGGATGTCGGGATTTTCATATGAAGAAAGACTGGATAGACTCGGCTTGTACTCACTGGAATTTAGAAGATTGAAGGGGGATCTTATAGAAACTTACAAAATTCTTAAGGGGTTGGACAAGCTAGATGCAGGAAGATTGATCCCGATGTTGGGGGAGTCCAGAACAAGGGGTCACAGTCTAAGGATAAGGAGGAATTCCTTTAGGACCGAGATGAGGAAAACATTCTTTACACAGAGAGTGGTGAGTCTCTGGAATTCTCTGCCACAGAAGGTCGTTGAGGCCAGTTCATTGGCTATATTCAAGAGGGAGTTGGATGTGGTTCTTGTGGCTAAAGGGATCAGGGGGTATGGAGAGAAGGCAGGTACTGAGTTGGATGATCAGCCATGATCATATTGAATGGCGGTGCAGGGTCGAAGGGCCGAATGGCCTACTCCTGCACCTATTTTTCTATGTCTATGTTTCTAACATAATCAAAGACTTGTCCCGCCCCGGTCATTCTTTTTTTTTTCCCCTAGTCCCGTTCGGCAGAAGGTACAGAAGTTTAAAAGCCAGATTCAGAAAGAGTCTCTCCCCCTCCGTTACAAGGCTCCTGAACGGTCCTTCCATAAGTTAGGGCACTGTCCGATTCACCTCTACCTCATTGCAAACCTAAACTTTGTAGCTATCATGGCGTTCAGCAATTGATGCCAATTCAATAGCTGGCAGAGGAGATGTCACTCATGAAGCGTCAGTATTTGCCAACCTAATGCTAGTTAAGATGAATGTTATTTTGACAGAAAATCCTGGCCCAATACCTGCAAGGTAGATAAAAGTATTTGCACTGTGCTGATTATTATATTTAAGACTAATTACTAAGTAATGAAAAAGAAGCAGACTTCCAGAACCCAACTTTGAAAATAAATGGCAATAAACTGGAAGGCCTTCAAACAACAACCAAAACTACTCTTGATGATGGCAATATGTTAGAATGATGCCTGAAATTATGCAAACTAAACAGGTACTGCTTTTAACCTATAATGTAAATAGCAAACCCAGGCACTATCCAGTCCAACTAAACAACGTTTTTTGAAAATATTATATTTTTATAAAATATAAATTCTTCTAGTTGTCTTGACACGGGTGACTTCATTGGAAGTTAAATCTCCCGTAAGTAACAATGAGTTACTGAGGAGCCAGATAGGTCAATGGACAGACAATCAAGCCAAAAGCTTGTTGCGAGCATGGGGCACATTGCAGACATTTTGGGGGAAAAACAATCTCTTCTCATCTCAGAAGAGTCAGTCATGGAGCCATACAGAGGAGAAACAGGACCTTTGGTCACCTCACCCATGCTGACCAATACTCATCTACATTACTCCAATTTAGGCACATTTGGATGCAGCCCAGACCATCACACGAACCAACCTCCCGTCTACTGACTCCATTTATACCTCGGCAAGGCCAGCAGCATAATCAAGAACGATTCGCATCCTGGCCACTCCCTCTTCTCCCCTCTCCCATCAGGCAAAAAGGAAAGAAGTGTGAAAACACATACTTCCAGATTCAAGGACAATTTCTTCCCAGCAGTTATCAGGCCACTGAATCATCCTACCACAACCAGAGACTGAACTACTATCTACCTCTTTGCTGATCCTCGGAATATCCTTGATCGGACTTTGCTGTATTTCCTTGCACTAAACGTTATTCCCTTATGGTGTAAATGGCCCGATTATAACCATGTATTGTCTTTCTGCCGACTAGACAGCAAGCAACAAAAGCTTTTCACTGTGCCTCGGTAACTAAACTGAACTGAACTAGGTTCACAGCATTTGTGCCTTAGATGTTTACCAGATTCCCCAAATGCTTCTTCAATGAGGCTTCAGGACAAGCTATTAAATAGCTTGTCCAGATACCACCACTATCTCTTCAGACTGCACATTGGAGACCTCAACCAGTCAGTGTGAAAACATTTCCTCCTCGGATAAACTCCTGTCTAAACCTCTGCCCACTAAAAGATCACCCAAATCGTCACCTATCCATTTTCTCCAGAGATGCTGCCTGGCCTGCTGAGTTACTCAAGCTTTTTGTGTCCATCTATGGTATAAACAGGCATCTGTGGTTCATTTATGCCTCTGCCCACTGTGGGATACATGTTTTACTACCTATCCTACCTACTATATGTTGTCAAGCTGGAAAGGGTGCAGAGATGATCTTCAATGATGTTGTCAGGAATAAACGGTTTGAGCTGTAGGCAGAGGTTGAGTAGGCTGGGACTCTATTACTTGGAGCGCAGGAGGATAGAGGTGAATAAGATCATTAGAGGAATAGATCAGGTAGATGCACTGAGTCTCTTTCCCAGAGTAGGTGAATCAAGGACCAGAAGACATAGGTTTAAGGTGAAGGGGAAACATTTTAATAGGAATCTGAGGTAACTTTTTCACACAAAGGGTGGTGGATGTATGCAACAAACTGCCAGAGGAAGTAGCTGAGGCAGGGACTATCCCAACATTTAAGAAACAGTTGGACAGGTACTTGGATAGGACAGGTTTGAAGGGTTATGGACCAAAAGCTGGCAGATGTAGCTGGAACATGTAGGCCGGTGTGGGCAAGTTGGGCCGAAGTATTACTCTATGACCTATCTCCCACATAATTTGATACACCTCTATCAGTCTGTCCTTTAGTCTCCAGAACTCAAATCCAGCAGCCCCTTATAAATGAAATGCTGTAAACCAGGCAACATCTCTGGAGAAAATGGATAGTCAATGTTTAGGCTCAGGACCCTTATTCAGTCTGAAGTACCCAACCCGAAACATCACCTATCCATTTTCCCCAGAGATGCAACCTGACCTGCCGAGTTACTCCAGCATTTTGTGTCTATCGTTGGTATAAACTAGCGTCAGCAGTTTCTTGTTATTACATTAAGTTGAGTCTGAAGAAGCGTCTCGACCCGAAACGTCGCCTATCTCCTTCGCTCCTTAGATGCTGCTGCACCCGCTGAGTTTCTCCAGCCTTTTGTGTAACCCAACATCCTTGTCAATCTCGTTTGCACCCTCTCCAGCACAACAAGAATCAGATAGTGCCTGATATTCTGCTCTTGTAAATGTTTTGGAAGGAGATAATGGATAACAGACACTATTGAAGACCAGGTTGTTATTCACTTGAAGAGTATGTCCAGTTTACTTTAATGGACGGGCAAGTGGAAAGCACAAAATTCTCTCTGTTAGATCACTGAGAGATCGAGGATGACAATGCAGCCAATTTACTGAAAATAAAGACTCACAGATCAGTCAATAACTTCACTTTTTCCAAAAAGGAATAAATGTGCAATCTTCCATTAGCACTGAGACATATCAATACACATGCTTTTAAATTAAACATGAAAAATATTGACAAACCATTCTGTAATCTGTTACATGGATACTCATTAGATTCTTACTTGTACGGTGGTAATTATAAACTAATGCGTTTTACTATAAATGACATTATAGCATATTTAAATACATTGGTACAGAATATAGGACTGTGAAATGCTAACTCTTCAAAACAATTGATACAATTGATACACAAAAGGTTTAGAGCAAAAATATTTAAACAACCACGCCAACTCTGAAAGGCTTAAATTACTATTCTGTAACGACATGAGTTTCAGCAATCACTGGCCAAGCGCACACACATCACAACCCAATCCATGTCCAATGCTAAACATTTCACATCAGTTCTCATTAAAAGTCCAGCACCATTCAATTGATGTAAATCTAATAGCAATAAACCTCATAAATATAAGCCAACAGAAATATGAAAAATACTAAGCAAATCATGGAAAAGATTAGTGAACTGAAACATTTCTTTCTCCAAATGTGTTCTCTGCCCTGGGTATTTCGAGCACTTCTTAAAAAAGAAAATCACACTTTTGCTTTAATGATTGTACAAAGGGTCTGGTACAGCACAGGAATTTCTATTTATAAGCAATGTGCTGCAAATGCTTAACATGCATTAACGGAACACACATGAAACAACATCATGTGATTAGATAAAACATATGCCAGGAATTAACATTAAAATAGTAATGAAATATACATGAGCCTATGTTCTATGGCCCAAATCTAAGTACACACTGAGTGCATTTGAACTAAATTATCCTCAGTATTCAATTTCAATCAATTTTTGCCACAGTAACTGCATTCAGTTCACAAAGAAGTGATACGGCAGAGGGAAGGGAATGCAATCAATGCCATTTCTCTTTAATGGAATGAACAGTCAAATGTTCAAAGTTCCAGACATTCTGTGACATGGCACCATGGCCACACCAGAGATTAGTTGTGTTATATCCGAAACCTATTACGCGACGCAGCATAAAATTCATTTATGACCGGGAAACACGTCTGCATAGCTTTGGGATTCTTGGAGACTACAAAGCAGTATGAACTAACTGAAGCAGAATGAGTCACTGACTGAAATGAATACACTGCATATTAAATTTCACTACAATGCAAGCCACAAAAACGGAAAACAGCTTTTAGTTGTAGTGCAAAAAAAAAAAAATCAAAGCAAGAAAAAGGACAAAAAAAAAGGATTATTGAGACAAACTCAAAAGTGCTGGATGAGCTCAAATGGCCTGCAGAGAAAAATGGTCAGACAACATTTTGGGTCAGGACCCTTCTTCAGACCCAAGGAGTGGGGGTGGGGGCAAGCTGGAAAAGAGAGGTGGGTACAGGACAAAGCCTGGCAAGTGATAGATGCCTGTAGAAGGGTCTGAACCTGAAACGATGCCCTACCCGATGAATTTCACCCCGTTTTGGGTTTTATGATAGGATATGGATTACTGATGCTCAAGTGACTGCTGCCCAAGACACGATACACACCAAAATGTTCAGACCCACGTTTACAACCAACGCATTTAAAACATGAACCGGGTTTATGAGATGGTAAGGAAATAGTGAATTGGGAATGCTTTCGGTGAAAAGGGTGAGGAGTGGCCTGCTGGTGGCACAGATGATATGATTGCTCCTTTTATTATTGTGCAAAATACTAGGCGCTGGTGGAACTCAGCTGGTCAGACAGCATGTTATCAGTGTGAAGAAGGAACCCGACCCAAAACGTCATATCTCCATTCCCTGCACGAGTGCTGCCTGACCCGCTGAGTTCCTCGAACAGTGTTTTCCTCAAGATTCCTGCACAGCAATTCCTAGCATCTCCAGGTGTTCTGATATTGGCACACAAGAAACTGCAGATGTTGGCATATTGGGTAAAGCACAACGCGTTGGCGGAACCCAGTATGTCAGGCAGCATCTGTGGATGTGGATGTGAAGAAGGTTGGACCCTTCTTCACATCCACCTGGACTAGGTCATGGATTATTGATGCACATGTAAATACCTCCCAAGGCATTTAGCACACCAAAACATTCAGATGCATGTTCACAATCAATGCATTTAAATCTTTAATTGGTTTTAAGAGATGGTGAGGAGAAAGTATGTTGGAAATACTTTAGGGAAAAAAATGAGGCGCACATGATAAATATGTGCAGTATTATTGTGCAAAACACAAAGTGCTGGAGGAACTCAGAATGTCAGCCAGCAGCCTTGGAGTGACATATCGAGTCAAGACCCTTCTTCAGACTAATGGAGTAGAGGGGAGGTGATAAGGGAAAACTAATAAAGAGAGGTGGGGGCAGGACAAAGTTTGGCAAGTGACAGGGATCTGAAGAAGGATCCCAACCCGTAAAGCCGTTTATCCGTTCGTTCCTTAGATGCTGCCTGACTCTCCCACACCTTGTGTTTTGTTCCAGAACCCTCCATCTGCAGTTCCCTGTATCTACAAATATTCAGAAATATGTTTCCAATTATTCTTTAACCAATGTTATGACATGGTAAAGTAAATTATAAATACTTTAAGGAAAAAGGTGGAGGTGCAAATGACAAACAAATGTTGAATTGGTTGGTTTATTGTTGACCAAAAACAAAGTGCTGGAGGAACTAAACAGATGAAACGACATCAGTGGAAGGATAAAAAGGACAGTGCTGGAGTAACTCATTGGCTCAGGCAGCATCTCTGGAGGACAAGGATAAGTGACGTTTCGGGTCGGTACCCTTCTTCAGAACCAGTATCTGCAGTTGCGTTGAAAGGAACTGCAAATGCTGGTTTACACATAAGATAGACACAAAAAGACTGGAGTAACTCAGCGGGTCAAGCATCATCATTGGAGAAAATGAATAGGTGGTACTTTGGGTCCTGAAGAAGGGTCTCGATCCGAAACATCACCTGTCCCTTTTCTCCAGAGATGGTGCCTGAGCCGCTGAGTTACTCCAGCTTTTTGTGTCTCTCTTCAGTATCTGCACTTCTTTATTTCTACCATCTATGGAAGGCTGTTGCCTATCCAGTCCCTCCAACACTTTGTGTTTTGCTCATAGATTTCTTATGCTTCTGGAAACACTATCCAAGGCATGATGCACACCAAAATATTCAGATGCATGTTTACAATTATTAATGCAATTAAAACTTTAACCCGGTTTTAAAATTGGGAACACTTTGGGGAAAGGGTGAGGAAGAGCAGATTATAGACGTGGGCAGCAAATCACAAAATGCTGGAGCAATCTGTGGAAGGATGCTATCTGTCCATTCCCTCCATAGATGCTGGCTAGTTCTTCCAGCACTTTGCGTGTTGCTCAAGATTCCAGTATCTGCAATTCCTTCTGTCTACAAAATATTCAGATACATGTTTACAATCAATGCATTTGCAACCAGCATTGGTAGTTCCTTGTGTACATTTACAACTTTAACCATTTTTTAAGGGAAGGCGAGGGTTTTTGAGGGGTGGCAGGGAACTAGGAAGACTTCAGGGAGAGGGTGGGGGGGTGAAGGAGGGTAAGGCGCGGGAGATGATCGTGTACAGGGCTTATCTCACCCCACCCACCCCAACCCCAACCCCGTGTGTTCAATCATCTCCAGGCCGGGGTGCGGGTGTGAGGGAGCGCAGGGCCGAGTGTGGGGGAGGGGGAGGGGGGGGGGGGGTGAGGGAGCGCCCCGGGCCGGGGTGGGAGGGAGGGAGCGCGTAGTTACCATGCGGGCAGCCTCGGCCCACGTGCGGTCCCGCTTCCTCCGCTGTTGCTGCTGCTTCATGGCCGCCGCCGCCGCCGCCTCTCACTCACTCTCCCTTTCCCGCCTCTTCTCTGCAAAGCTCCTTCTTTTGGGGGGGGGTTTTTTCAGGCCAAAGATCCGGTTTTATTTTTTAAAGGCGAGGAGCGGCGGCGGCGGCGGCCGAGACCACACTGGTGCTGCGAGGAGCGGGCGGGTGGACGGACGGACGGACGGTCCTTCACCGGGCGGGCGAGCGGGCTTTGCGCTGCTGTGCGGTTCGGGCGCTCCTTCAACCGTGCGGTGTGTGAGCTGAGCTGAGCTGAGCTGGGCTGTGCGGGCGGGCGCTCCTGGACTATTCTACACTGGGCGGGCGGGCGCTGCGGATCCCGGGGCTCCTAGGCGACGCGGACGGCCATACTGAGCCAGGGTCAAAGGGCAACTGACATCATCCGCCGCAACCCCCCTCCCCCCTGCTATTTAATTTTATTTATTGCAAACGCGCATTCCAACCGCGCGTTTGCATTAACACCTGCTGGCCGAATTTGATAATCTATTTTTAAAGGAGGTTGGAGGGGGCTGCATTGTTTTGTGGAGGGAGGGAGGTGGCCGGCGGTGCTCCCTGGCGTTTGTAGTTCCGGATGAAGGCCGCGCCGTTGATGGAGGCGGAGCCGCTCCCGGAAAGACTACAAGCACCATGAGCCTCAGCGACGACCGCGCATGCGAATCGACCAGCGATTGCTGCAAAGGGCCGACTCCGCCGCTGCGGGGCACTGAGTGGAACTGCAGCAGATCATCTGCTGAATTAAACATGCCAGCCCAAGGGTAGTTTTGCAAACAAGTCGGCAAAGCCCCTGCTATCAGCATACTCAAAATTAATTCTATGTGGGTTTTTTTTCCCACTATTCTGTCAATAATCTCCCTTTGAAAGTTTTAATTGAACTAGAGGAGTGTTGGATTTAAATACAAATAATAAGGGAAAAATTATGTTGGCAACTAAAAGATAATTTGTAGAGCAGCTTGATTGTAATCATGTTTATTCTGCTGACTGGATAGCATGTAACACAAATCATTTTCACTGTACCTCAGCACACGTGGCAATAATAAATTAAACTAAACTACACCCTCGCACTCATTGGAGACCCTCGGACTATCTTTGATTGGACTTTACTGGCTTTATCTTGCACCAAACGTTATTCACTTTATTCCTTTTATTATGTATCTGTACACTGGATGGTTCAATTTTAATCATGTATTATCAATTCCGATGACTGGTTAGTACACAACAAAAGCTTTTCACTGTACGTGTGACAATAAACAAGACTACATTGCAGTAAAACTCAATTTGTAGAAATTAATGCAAAGTAATTATCATGAAATTCAAGTAATTATCATGAAGTAGACAATCACTCACCCAGACCTGCAACGGACCCCAACTTTAAAAGATTTTCCAGCATCTACAGTTCCTTCTTAAACATCATTAAAATCAGGACAGCTTCAGTGTTTCATAAAATGGGTTACAATTGAGTGAACAATGACACTAGACTGTGGAACAGCATCCCTCTTCTCATCAGAACTGCCCCCTCCGTCTAAACTTAAAACTTATTTCTACTCACAAGCGCTTCTTGAGGTCCTCTGAGAGAGCACTGTATGTATGTATTTATGTATGTATGTATTGTTAGATCTATGTACCACTGTATATAGCATGTTAGTACCTGCACTGATGTAAAGCACTTTGGTCAACGAGAGTTGTTTTTAAATGTGCTATAGAAATAAAATTGACTTGACTTGACTATTTTAATGTTATGATTGAAAAATACAGCATGGAAACAGCCCACTGATCATCGATCAGCAATTCACACTAGTTCTATGTTATTCCACTTTCTCATCCACTCCCTACACACAATGGGCCATTCATAGAGGGCCAATTAACCTACAAGCCCGCACGTCTTTGGGATGTGGGAGGAAATCGGAGCACATGGAGGAAATCCATACAGTCACAGGGAAAATGTGCATACTACATGCAGATAGAAGCCACAATCATAATCGGACCCGTGTTTTGTTAGGCAAGACAGCAGCTCTACCACCTGAACTATTATGTCAAAAGAATGTTCAGTGTCGACCTTAAACATCCTTTCATAAGCAGCAATGCAATTTGTTGCATTAATGGTAGACAGAAATGCTGGAGAAACTCAGCGGGTGAGGCAGCACCTATGGAGTGCAGGAATAAATTACGTTTTGGGTTGAGACCCGAAACGTCACCTATTCCTTCACTTCATGGATGCTGCCTCATCCGCTGAGTTTCTCCAACATTTTTGTCCACCTTCAATTTTTCCAGCATCTGCAGTTCTTTCTTAAACATTTGTTGCATTAATATATCTTCTTTCATTTGAACTAACTTAGAGCCAAACTTCCAAGACTCTCGGCCAAAACAGCCAAAGATTAATACTTGAAAAGCTTGTTTCAAATGTGTTTCATCCAAGTAAACAATATTATTCTATTCACGGCTTGGAAATTTTTATTGTTCTTAAGATAGAGCTTGGGTGGAGAAAAATTATAATCTTTCCGGCTAATTTACCAAAACACCTAAGGTCTACAAAGTGATTAGGAAATATAATTTAGGGAGATAGTCAAGTTACATGTTCAAATGATATTTCAATTATACATTAGAATGCGCGAGTTTGAAATATTAGAAAATGCTTTAAAGATGTCAGACAACTTATGCTAAGGTATTTGTTAAAGTGGCGTTTAAGAGGCTTTTAGATGGGCACATGGATATGGAAGGAATGGAGGGATCTGAGTCATGTGCAAGCTGATGAGATCAGTTTAACTTGGTGTCGTTCAGCACAGACAATGTGGGCCGCAGGGCCTGTTTCTATGCTGTATTGTTCTGTGCTCTATGCTTCTCTAAACAACCATTGAAAAATCTAATTAAAGAATATTGCTTCAGCTTTTGCCGTGAGTAAATGCAGGTAACAAAAGTGCAAAGTGTGGTTTACCAGGACGGGTTACTGTGGGTTTTAATGTAAATGTCAGTTATACTTTTCAGTTAAAGCCTGTCTCGTTACTTACTTACAACACAGTGATTTTTGTTCCTCTGTGTGAATGCTGAACCTCAGGTGACCTGATTGTGCAGGATGGCCACTGCATAGTCTTTCCAGTTCTTCATAGAGCATCTGCTTCCTGGTGGTTTACCGAGGCAACTTCTAAATGCGTCGCTGCTATAAATCTCAACAGTACAATTTCAGTTGGGAAGGAGAGGTCACGAAAAGGAAACATGTTTCAGGTCTGACACATCTATAGATAATTGTAGGATGTTCTTCACACTATCTTTAACTTTTATACCAACCCTGTTGTCCACTAGATTATAAAACCAAGGATCTGCAGCTGCTGGTTTACAAAATAAGACATAGAAAGCTGGAATATCTCAGCGGGTCAGGCAGCATCTCAAGAGAACATGGATAGGTGACGTTTTGGGTCGAGACCCTTCTTCAGACTGATGTGCGGTGGAAGGATGGAAAGCTGGAAGAGAGGGTCCAGACCTGAAACGTCACCTATCCATATTCTCCTGAGATGCTGCTCTACCCGCTGAGTTAGTCCAGCACTTTGTGTCTTCCATTGTTGGAATGTATTTTAAAATGAGTCCTGAACATATCATAAGTGGTGAATTTACTTAAGCTATGCAATAGACTTCAACATAAATATTGTGTTATGTTAAAAATATTTTCTGAACTGACATATCTTGCATTGGGCCATGCCAAAGACCACAAAGAATATATTGTGGCAGAAATAAATACAGAAATCGCCACTTCATACTTCGTGAATTCACCTTTTTTTTTAAATAAAAAAAATAAGAAAGACTTCCACTTTAAAAATAAATTAAATACTTTCTGCATTTTCCTGCACAGAAAAACTGAATGAACATATCACCTTAACCCAGAGCACAACACTCTCTGTTCTTTGTCAGAGAATTGTGGATTAACAACAGTACAGGATTTGATCAGAGTCAGGACAAGCAAAATGCTGCATTTTAAAAAGGTATTGCCTAAAATTTGAATGACAGTAGTCAAGATATGTTAAACTGTTACTGTACAGCACAAACACAGGCCTTTCGACCCAGCTTGACCATGCTATCCACATTGGCATACTTTGCCAGCATTTGGCCGATATTCCTCTGAATCCTTCCTATCCATGTAGCTGTCCAGATGTCTTTTAAGTGTCATAATTGTATTTCTCCCGCAGCTCATTCCAGATACAGATTACCTTCCAAGTAAAAACGTCCCCTGACATTCCTCTAAAATATCTGCCCTCTCACTTTCACCCGATGTCCTCTAGTCTTGGAATCCTTTACCCTCCTATTTCTTTATTTCTTGCTTTTCTCAAAGGATTTTTTCATACTCAACTCTTTTTTGCCTCCATTTCCCTTTGGTTTCATTCCCTTTTATCCTTATCTTCTTAACAATGCCTAAACGGAACATCACAGGCTCAATAATGCTGGAAGCAAGTGGGCTCTTCTATTTTCGCACATCAGATTTTCACAACACAACACTATTTTCTTTGCAAAAGACATTGCATTAAATGCAGTTTCATCACAGAAATGCAGCACTAAAATAGTCTGCACAGCAAGCAACGACTTAACAGTTTGGGTAGTAATCAGATATGCAATTATTCTACCTACTCTCTGAATAACCCAGACAATCTTTCATCAAAGAAATTTGCCCTTGACTCAGTTTTCTCTGTTTCAAACACTATGCACTGTCTAGGAAGGAATTGCAGATGCTGGTTTATACTGAAGTGAAACACTGGAGTAACTCAACGGATCAGGCAGCATCTCTGGAGAAAAAGGAATAGGTAGCGTTTTGGGTCGGAAACCCTTCTTCAGGCTGAATGGAGCTGGTGAGGGAAGACTGGAAATAGGAAAAGGCCAGAACAAGTTGGTAGCTGAGCAGAGAAACCTGATCAGCAGCTGGCCTTTGAACAATCAATGTAACTGTCGTTACCTTCTCTGTGACCCTACTGCCCTCGTGAGGTTGAAAGTAGACTAGTATAACTTTTTCTCTTAAGTTTTTCCTCATGAAGTGAAATAGCAGTCACTTAACTGGCTAACACCGCTGTCCACTTGGTAGATCCTTGTAGAAACAGAAAAATAGGTGCAGGAGTAGGTCATTCAGCCCTTCGAACCAGCACCACCATTCAATATGATCATGGCTGATCATCTAAAATCAGTACCTCATTCCTGCTCTTCCCCCCATATCCCTTGATTCCTTTAATCCTAAGAGCTAAATCTAACTCTTGAAAAGATCCAGTGAATTGGCCTCCACTGTCTTCTGTGACAGAGATACACAGATTCACAACTATCAAGGCGAAGACATTTTTCCTCCTCAGTCTTAAATGGCCTATGCCTTATTCTTAAACTGTGACCCCTGGTTCTGGGATCCCCCAACATCGGGAACATTTTTCCTGCATCTAGCCTGTCCAATCCTTTAAGAATTTTATGTTTCTATAAGAACCCCTCTCATCCTTCTAAATTCCAGTGATACAAGCCCAGTCGACCCATTCTTTCATCATATGTAGACTGTTTACATCAGAATTTGTAACTTTGAGATGTAAAGGATACCGTACCCATTTAGAGTAGCTGAGACCAAGCGGAGGCTGGGCGATCGTTTCACCGAACACCTCCGCTCGGTCCGCAATAACCAACCCGACCTCCCGGTGGCTCAGCACTTCAACTCACCCTCCCATTCCGTATCCGACCTCTCGGTTCTGGGCCTCCTCCACGGCCAGAGTGAGCAACACCGCAAGTTGGAGGAACAGCACCTCATATTCCGCTTGGGGAGTCTGCATCCTCTGGGCTTAAACATTGAATTTTCTCAATTCTGTTAACCCAGGCTGCCTCCTCCCCTTCCCACCTCTCCCTCAGCCCTCGGACCCTGGCATTCCTTCTCTCTCTATCTCCCCCCCCCCCCCCCAACCCAAGTCGCACTAGCTTCTCATTTTCACACTACAAACAGCTTACAATGGCCTGTTGCCTTTATCATCGATACTTTTTTGCATATCTTTCATTCATTGTTCTTTATCTCTCCACATCACCGTCTATATCTCTCGTTTCCCTGATCCCTGACCAGTCTGAAGAAGGGTCTCGACCCGAAACGTCGCCTATCTCCTTCGCTCCTTAGATGCTGCTGCACCCGCTGAGTTTCTCCAGCTTTTTGTGTAACCCTAGAGTAGCTGATAACATGGTTACATCTGGTTTCCATATTTCAAAAAGTCTTTGCTGAATAGGTTGAAACAAACCTTATTAGCACTGTCCCATCAGTCTGAAGGGTCCCAACCTGAAACATCATCTGTCCATTTCCTCCACAGATTCTGCCTGTTCATCGATTTCCTCCGGCACTGTGCTCTGCTCATGGTTCCAGCATCTGCAGTTCCTTGTTTAGTTTAGAAATACAGCATGGATGCAGATCCTTGAGCCCCCTGAGGCCACGGCGCCCATCGATTACCCATTCACAATCGTTCTATGTTACCCCTCTTTCACATCCACTCTATGGGCAATTTACAGAGGGCCAATTAACCTACACATCCACATGTCTTTGGAATGTGTAGGTCAAGAGTTGATTTTAAATGGATTTTTCTCCAAAGAGCTGGAATGGGTGGATGGGGGAGAATAATAATCAGCTTCTGGGAGGAGAGAGGGTTGTGAGATCAATAAAGTCTAAAGCTAGCTTATTAATAATTGATAACAATATTGATCATATTTTTATAAATTAAAAAACAAGATATTATTCAAAAATCCCTTTAAGTATTAGGGAGTATTGTAATGAAACATTACATCTTATTAATTTTATTGTGGAAAAGGGGCATTATTTCAAAACCTTTTTCAAGTTATTAATGGGAAGTATGTTATTCCTAGCATCAATGCCTTATTGATATACTTAAATTCTACGTTCTTTGGATAAAATAAATGACTCACAAATTTAAAGACAATTACCTGATAACTGCATCAAAAATATTATAGATCCCAATGCTCTATTAAAGGTGTTTCTGTTTGTGAGAATCATGTTGTCTCTGAGAAAAGGAAATTACAATCACGTTATTTGCATTCATGTTAAACTTTCATTTGCAGGTAGTTAAAGGCATTGGAAAATTAAACAGTGTGCTACAACTGTTTGGTTTGAGAGCACACAAATGCCAATATGGAGCAGTAAACGAGTGTAACACAATTCTGCTTTAGAAATTGTTATCAATAACTCATCTACTGCATCCGAAAAGATGAGAACTATTGCAATATCTGCTATTCAAAGTTTTGAATTGTATTGTGCATTTATTTTGTTTTGAGACAATTGCAATTTATTGCATTCTCTTACCTGAACATTTTTGTGGATACTTCTTTCTTCTTCTTCTTCTTCGGTAGACAAAAATCCTGGAGAAACTCAGCGGGTGAGGCAGCATCTATGGAGCAAAGGAAATAGGCAACGTTTCGGGTCTCCATAGATGCTGCCTCGCCCGCTGAGTTTCTCCAGCATTTTTGTCTACCTTCGATTTTCCAGCATCTGCAGTTCCCTCTTAAACAAATCTTTCTTCTTCTTGGTGATTTTGTATTCTTTTAATTCTCCATAAAACTGATAATTTTCTCACAATGGTCACAGGCCTCAGCATGTAACGTTTGTTTGACGGCAGTAAAATGAATGCCTGCCAAACCTCTCAAACAAGATCATGAACTTGACCAGAGGCATTCTTTTTTAAAGCTGCTCAATGTTAGCATAATTCTTTGAAGAAATCAAGCTGATGTTTAGGTTTATATTGTCATTGTCACATGCACGCGGTGAAAAGCTTTGTTTTGCATGCTACCCATCAGACCACATAATACTGCACATAAATACAATCAAGTGAAACTCAAGCACAATGTGTAGAGCGAAGGGGAGGATACACAGTGCACAATATACTTCTCAATATTGTACTGCACCAATTCCAGAGACAGTCTAATGTCCACTATGAGGTGGAGGTGAATTGGACAGTACACTAGCTAATGATAGGACCAAAGTATCAAAAATATTTTATCACATATGTATATGCAAGTACTGAGTTTAGTTTAGAGATACAGCATGGAAACCGGCCCTTCGGCCCACACCTACCAACAATCCCCGCACATTAACTATCCTACACCCACAAGGGACATTATTTTTTTACATTTGCGCCACCGTGACACCGTACCTGATGATGACTTGAGAGAAATAGTGTTGGAGTAGCACAGTGGGACTGGCAGTGTGTGTTTTGCTGCCCTTTCCCTTCCTCTGCCTGACCAGCTGAGTTCCTCCAACATTTTGTGTTTTGATCATGATTCCAGCATCTGCAGATAACAGGAGACCCCGATGGGAAGTCATGAGACTCGTTGCGACCAATCTCTGCTCATATCAGTGAAGACCCCCTCCAACAGAAGGGTGTGAAGGTGCAACAAGATAAACTCAAAATTAAGTTTGCTTCAGAAAGTTTATTACAGGTCATTTACATGGCATGTTGCAATTATACATTTACAACCAGATGGAAGTCTTCAAAGTTTGATTAATACAGAGTGAAAAGATGCAGAGATAATTTAAATGTAGAGATTTGGTACTCAAAATTCTGCACTGTATGTTATAGACTGTATTTCTCGTACAATCCATTATACTCTTCTCCTGGATTCTTGTCATTTATAATACGCATTTCATAAAAGTCAGGTGCCATGCAGAATTCTGTTGACTTGGAACATCAGTATTAAAATGAAACGCTGTCAAAAGTGCAGTGCTTACAAATATTATGGCCATTCGTTTTTGCTTCAATGTTCTAAGACTAGTTCTTGCATCTGTCATTTTAATTTTGTTTCAATCCAGCTTCAACGTATAACATACAGAATTTTGTGGTGAGGATTTAGAGTTGTACGGTCATCTTTAAACACCTAGGCAGTTTACAAACCAACGTTGGGGATTGAGAAACCAGGTGCAGCAGGCATGGAATTTACCTCACTGGATTCAGCCTGGGACACATGAGGTTAAAGAGAACTATAAAATAAACATTGCTGTGAAAGTGAGATACTCATCATGGCATAATGACTTAAATATTTGCCTACTCAAACCTGTGCTAATTTAATCCTATTGTTTGCAGTTTTGGATTAAACAAACATTTATCAAAACATTAGTGGATCAGTGGTATAATTCATCACTAATGCCCCATACATTTTTTACGATGTTATCACTGTAAATGGTAATAAACAATAAATATATTAATCACCTTCCATTTAACTGGAATTGGCTTTACTAAAGTTTTAAAATAATGCAGAACAGTACGCGAGGTTCATTAGAATTATTTATGTTACTAATTTGGTCACACAAACACTTCTCGTACTTTTTTAAGTTGAAGCAACAATTAAAAAGGTGATTTCAACTTCACGAGGTTGTTCTCGTTCAAGGAGAGGGCATTCTCTGTTAATCAAAGCACAAACTCCCAACACTGCTTCTCTATATAAATAATGCATTTGAGACTGACTTCATAAAGTCAAAAATCGGTAAACAAAGATTGCACACACAAAATTATCTCAGGTCTTACAGCTATGTAAAGTAACAAACTAATGAAATGTTCAAAAAACGTACTCTTTTAAAAAAGACAGCAGCAACCAGTGCGAAGTAACAATTTTTAAAAGTACAAAATTTAGTCAGTTATTCAGCATCGTGATGGAAAATGGCTACTTTTCCCTCTTTTGGTTTAATTGCACTGTTGACCATGAATGCAAGGTGCCACTGGGGACCATTCAGACCATCACATTTTCAAGCTGAAACTTGGAATCAGATATATTGTGAGGAAACTACAAGTCAATGTGGGCGTACAGCTGTACCAGTAAGGACAGGCTCCCTGAATGAGCGACTGTGAAGACAGGGTGATCATTCAATGAGATTGCAACAAACCAATCCAAAGTCAAATCAACCTTTTCCAGATTTAATATGTGCTTCCTAACGAATGCAACTTTTTTTGGCAGGTGGGGAGAAGCAGAATAGACCATTCTCTGCCACAAGTGTGAATTTTTAACATGCTAAATATTTTTACGGTGGAGTTATTTGCCACAATACACAATTACACTGCCAATCATCACACGCTACCATTTTACATTTGATTTTTATCCGTAGCTACTTTGTAATTTGACCTGTGGCGTGGAGCTGATTTGGAGATTGTGCCTTCAAACAAGCCAATTATTGCAACGCTGAAACTTTAAAATGCAAGAAATGTCAAGCTAAAGCAACCTAAAAACAGGAGAAGCCCAAGTGTTGCAAAAGTTACATTCCATCGGCAAATCTTCACAACAAAAATTGTAAGTGGAGTTGCCGGGAATTTTGCAAAGTTGCATTCCAACAGCAAATCTTCACAAATCTTAAGTGGACAATTTGTCAATGTTCTGATAAGCGATTCTCTCAAAAGAGGCACCACATTAACAGCCTTAAACGCAACATTTTCACTCTGGCTTCTTCCTGCCTTGAAAGAGAGACCATTTGTTGCACACCGATATTTGCTGGGTCGAGAGAAATGTGGAACAATGCCGCAACACAATGTTTCAACAGGCCAAGAAGTGGCCATATCTCAATACATTTTGCCCCAGATTTTGTCAGACACTGACTTGGTAACCTAGAAAATAGGCCTTCTACATTTTATTACAAGAAGCTTTACTTGTGCTGATTTACAAGTATTATTTATAACCAGAACCTAGACTTGAATATTTATGATGTTATACTGATAGGTTCAAGGAAGTATATGTAATCAGTGATGATATCTCCACTGCTGAAATCATCTGCAACATTTGCAGTCTGATTACAACGAGAAACTACAATCAATCTTTACTTGGAGCCGATACACAGTAATGAAAATTAGGTTGATGTTTGATGACCTATAAGTATGCAGCAATTACTAAAGGGCCTGTCCCACTTACGCAATTTATTCGGCGAATTGCCGGCACCCGTCATAGTCGTAGCAGGTCGCCGAAAATTTTCAACATGTTGAAAATCCAGCGGCGACCAGAAAAAGGTACGACTCTTTGGGCGACTACTTATGACCAAACGGGCGTCACGTGTCGACATGTTGTGCGCGGGTGACGCCTGTATGGTCGTGAGTAGTCGCCCAAAGAGTCGTACCTTTTTCTGGTCGCCGCTGGATTTTCAACATGCTGAAAATCTTCGGCGACCTGCTGTGACTAATAATGGGTACCGGCAGTCGCCGAAATAATCACGCAAGTGGGACAAGCCCATAATGGTATTTTATAGTCTCAGTCCACAGGTAAGCTTTTGTTTCTTACTGCATGTTTTTTAACAGTCCAGAAAAAAATCATTAGCACTTAACAATTAAACAGTAATAAAAATGTGTATGAAAAATACCAACTATACAGTAACAAATGTTTAAAGCTATTCTATCTACACTCTCCTTTCCAACAAGAAAAACTAATACATTAAAGACAAAGTTATTCATCAGTTTTAAGAAATCTTTAAATACAATAAGTTCCTCATAAAATGTGAGGTATTCTTTTGCTAGATATCGGGGTAATGTGTTTCCATAGCAGCGGGCAGTGGCACTATCCACTCACATATTATTACGAAACAAACATTTTTGTCAAATTAATGTGGGTATAGAGCAAGTGCAGTTTTTGTCCAAAAATGGAATGGTTCACATGAAAAATAAAATACAATTGTTAATTTAATTTCAACTGAAATAATACTTCTGATCTGAACAGGGCCAGATGCAAATGAGACCTGGAGCCGAAGCTTATTTATCTCTGCTTGTTCGTCCCTGCTGACAAGTTACTTATCTTCTTGAGGACGGAGTTACTTGGGAACAAGGCCGCGAGACTGTGGGTAAAGCTGGGTTCCTGACCCAACTGAGGACGAGGGGCCCATTTTCTTCCCAGTTTTAGGCCTGCTGAGGACAAGACAGAAATAACTTCAGTACATAATGTAAAACAAACTATTCACAACTAATGTGCAATTGTCCTCTACCAGGAACTGTGAAGCTACTAATCACCAAACGGATCGAACTGCGAAACAGAAATGCAGAAACAAGGACCTGCAAATGCTGGTTTACAAAAAAAGGCTCAAAGTGCTGGAGTAACTCAGCGGGTCAGACAGCATCTCCAGAGAACTAGGAGAGGCAACGTTTCGGGTCAGGACCCTTCTTCAGAAACATGGATAGGTGATGTTTCGGGTCGGGACTCTTCTTCAGAAGGGTCCCGACCCGAAATATCACCCATCCATGTTCTCCAGAGATGCTGCCTGACCCGTTGAGTTAAGGGCCTGTCCCACTTGGCCGTCATTTGCGCGTAATTTACGCGACATCATTTACGCGTTACGATGGTGCGTGATGACATAGGCAGTGACGCGGGTGTCGCACGATTTTGTTATGTACAAAATCTTTGCGCGCCATCTGCCTCTAGTACAAATGACGGCCAAGTGGGACAGGCCCTTTACTCCAGCAGCTCCTTATGCAAAATAGAAACATGTGTGCCAATGAACAGTGTGAAAAATCTCCACCAGGTTTAAATGATTTCATTGCTGACATTAAAGCTTGTTTTAATATTGTCAGATTTTATTTTGAAACATGCTTCCTCCAATTCTTGCCTCTATCCAAATGTAATCAAGAGTTAAAAGAGCCAAGAGGCGAGAGTGTGTGATTGACAAAACTGCAGGTATTGCTATTTCAAAAAGAACATAATTAGATTTAATGTTACCTATTCCAATATCCAAAGACTTCCTGCTTGAATAGTCAAAACATAATCCTCGTAAGTGGTTCACAAAAGAAGTTCAGATTGTCAGCTGAATATGCTATCAAACCAGTCGTATACCACTGTTCTAGACAACTGTGCCAAAGAATCAAGAGTGTTTATTGTCATAGGCAGATAGACACAAAAAGCTGGAGTAACTCAGCGGGACAGGAATAAGTGTCTCGACCCGAAACATCATCCATTCCTTCTCTCCAGAGATGTTGCCTGTCCCGCTGAGTTACTCCAGCTTTTGGTGTTTATCTTCGGTTTAAATCAGCATCTGCAGTTTCTTCTTACACATTTATCGTCATAGGTATTGAAACGGGACAATGAGATTCTTACATGCAGTAGCAGCAGCACAACAGGTTTGTAACACGGCACTCAACAGTTAATATAAAAAACAAACATTAAAAAGTTCATTAGATTTATAAAAAAACACTATTGTGCAAAAAACAAAACAGAGCCGGAGGTCCCGCATGCAACCAAGGTAGTTTGTAGTTTATTTGGAGTTTGTGGTGTTCAATACCCAATGGTCGTTGGGAAGAAGCTGTTGTTTTGAACCTGGGCATTACAGCTTTCAGACTCACGTACTTTCTTCCTCATGGTAGGTGTGAAAAGAGATGAAATGCGGATCTAGGGTGGTGGGGTTCTTGATGAAGCTGGCTGCCTTTTTGAGACAGAGACTCGTATATATCCCTTCGATGGTGAGGAGTTTAGTGCCCGCGAACATGGTTTTCAATTATTGATGCAAGTGCTACTACATATGTTGTTGGAGTCAGAGCCTTACAGCACAAAACAGCCCCTTCGGCCCAACTCGTCCATGCTGACAACAATACCCCAGCTAAACTATTCCCGTTTACCCACATATCCCTTTAAACCTTTCCTATCCATGTTTAGAACGCAATGTGCTGCAGTAACTCAGAAGATCAGGCAGTATCTCTACAGAATATGGATAGGAAATATTTCAGATCAGAACCTTTCTCTAGACTTCAGTCAAAAGAAGGGTCCAGACCCAAAATGTCACCTATCGTGTTCTCCAGAAATGCTGCCTGACCCGCTGAGTTACTTTGAGTTCTAAACACGATTCCAGCAACTGTGGTTTCATTGTGTCTTCATCTTTCGTATTCATATATGTTCTTATGACGAGAAAATTACTTATCCACTTCGAAACCAAAGTGTATTTTTGTGAAAATTGATGCTGCAGTCACCTGGATTTCGATTTTCTCGCACTGCCACTTCTGAGAGGGTCAAATGTAGATGCATCAACTTGAAGCTCATCCTCATCCTGCAGGGCAGCCTCCAGTGCAGCTTGCACCTTTGGAGCAATGGCAGGTCCTTCATAGTCCCGAGTGGTTCGGCTGGGCATGTCCAGTTCCAATAGCAAGATGTTTTCAGCCTGAAACACGAGGGACAATGTAAAACCAATGCAATAAATCAACCACAATTCTCATAATCATGTCACCTGATGAATTCATTAGTACAGTTTAGCTTACTGTCACGTGTACCGAGCTACAGTGAAAAACTTTTGTGGTGAGCTAACCAGTCAGAGGAAAGACAATACATGGTTGCAATCGAGTCATTCACTGTGTGCATAGAAACATAGAAAAGTAGGTGCAGGAGTGGGCCATTCGACCCCTCGAGCCAGCACCGCCATTCAAAATGTCATGGATGATCATCCAGAATCAGTACCCTGTTCCTGCTTTCTCCCCATATCCCTTGATTCTGTTAGCCCGAAGAGCTATATGTAACTCGATCTTGAATAGATAATAATGTTTAGTGCAAGGTAAAGCCAGTAAATTGTGATATTAAGCACCTGTACACTCCCAAAGAAGAGAACGTGCAGATCAATTTTGTACACTTTAATATATTCGCTGACCGTTTCGCCAGACACTTACGCTCGGTCCGCCAAGGCCTGCTGCATCTCCCGGTTGCTAACCATTTAAATTCCTCTTCCCATTCCCATACTGACCTTTCTGCCCTGGGACTCCTCCATTGCCAGAGTGAGGCCACACACAAGCTGGTGGAACAGCCCCTCATATTCCGCTTGGGTAGCTTACATCCTAAAAGTATGAACATTTAATTCACCATCCCTCCCCCATGATTGAAACAAACTTACTGTAGCTCTTTTCCATTTTATAATGAATAGTCTCCAAACTGAAACATTTACTGTATATAATAAAAAAGAAACTGCAGTTGCTAGTTTATAGCAAAGATAGACACAAAATACTTGTCTAACTCAGCAGGTCAGGCAGCATCCCTGGAGAACATGAATTAGGTTCCTAACCTGAAACATCACCAATCCATGTTCTCCACAGATGCTGCCTGACCCCCTGAGTTACTCCAACACTCTGTGTCGATCTTTGAAACATTTACTGTTTGTTTTCCCCACAATTGCTGCCCAACCCTGCTGTTTTTGTTCGTGCATATACTCGTTGGCTATAATTGAATTATGTTTTAGCAGCCAGGGAGAGAAACAAATTATCCTATTCACTCACCCTGTACCTAGGGTCTGACCTCGAGACCAGAGCCATTTTTGCATAGCTGCTAAGTGGTCGCTTGTATCCAATTGCTGATACAGGTCGCTTCATCATCTGCTGATTCCTAGAAGGCAAACAAAAACATTCAAATACAATAGACAATAGGTGCAGGAGTAGGCCATTTGGCCCTTCGAGCCAGCACCGCCATTCAATGGATCATGGCTGATCATCCCCAATCAGTACCACATTCCAGCCTTCTCCCCAAAATCCCTGACTCCGCTATTTGTAAGAGAACTATCTGGCTCTCTCTTGAAAGTATCCAGAGAACCGGCCTCCACCACCCTCTGAGGCAGAGAATTCCACAGACTCACAACTCTCTGTGTGAAAAAGTGTTTCCTCATCTCCATTCTAAATGGCTTACCCCTTATTCTTAAACTGTGGCCTCTGGTTCTGGACTCCCCCAACATAGGGAACATGTTTCCTGCCTCTAGCGTGTCCAAACCCTTAATAATCTTATATGTTTCAATAAGATCCCCTCTCATCCTTCTTAATTCTAGAGAATACATTCTCTCAACATATGACAGTTGCGGGAATTACCCTTGTAAACCGACGCTGCACTCCCTCAATAGCAAGAATATCCTTCCTTAAATTTGGGGACCAAAACTGCACCCAATACGCCAGATGTTCTCTCACTAGGGCCCTGTACAACTGCAGAAGGGCCTCTTCGCTCCTATACTCAACTCCTCCTGTTATGAAGGCCAACATGCCATTCGCTGAAGACCAACATGCCACTCGCTGAAGGCAACATGCCAATACCCGAGGTAAGATCCTCTTCAACATCTTAAATGATGTTCATTTATTGCAATAAATGCCTTTCTCCTGATATATGTCAGTGACATTGAATTTATAGTTTTAGAATATAGGTGCCGTTTGATTTGGTGACAGAATATCCAATTTCATGTTTAATAAGGAACAAATTAATTTTGATAAAACTATAAACAATTGGCCTTTTTTGATTTTAGTCGTCAATTGATTTTACTTGCAATCGTTAATGCCACAAGTGGTATGCAATTCCTGCAAATTATTTTATATGATCCATAAGTTGATTTTGTGAATTATGGTTTAAATAGCATTTCTTAACTCTTAGACGTGAGGGATTTCAGTAGATGAGAATTAAGTGACAAAGAAAACTTTATCATGATCCAACTGATTCTAAATTCAGTTCACTCAGGAGAATTTTAGGTAATGACATCATGTGGAAGGCCATGTGGGAAATTGAATGAAAATGCTTTAGTGTTGAGCAGTTATTATCACAATGAGATTAAAAAGGGGAGAAGGAAGAGATCCAAAGAAATTACAAAAAAGAGAATTTAAGGATTCAGGATTTAACCTGCAAGGCAGTAGCCAGTAACAAACTCAGTGTAGATGCATTGAAAGGTAAACTGAAAAGCTTTTTGAGGGAGGGCAGACTCTCGTGTACTTCTGAGTTCCTTCAGAGGAAGCTGCATTAGGGCAGGTTGATGCAAGATGGGCAGAGCCTCGTGCAGAGCATTAAACACTGGCAGATACACTGGCCCACACTGTCAGTGACTGCTGCAAACTCAGTGCGGGTCTGAATAAGCACAAATACTGTACCGTACCCTTCGATCCGGGTGATAGGTTGGGTCTTCCACTGGTCGTCTTCCTCATCAAAATAAGCTCTGTTCATGATTTTATTTTTTTCTTCCAAAGGTATGAAGTTCTCAATTACAAGGTGCCTTCAAATAAAATAATCTGATGTTTTTATTCAAATCTATATAAAGAAAATGCTTCTAGTCTAAACAAAATAAATGTAACAATGTAAATGTATATCCTCCCCAACTTCTCTGTAAATTAAAACTCATTAATATTTTATTTTTCTGACCAAGTGTCTTTGATTTGAAAGGTTAACTCTTGTTCAACAAATGCCAAATGTTCTCCTTTTATTTTAGATTCCCAACATCTCAAACTATTACAATGCTAAGCACAGAAAGAATTTCATTGTCCTGTGAGGGACACATGACAATAAACTCTTTTGACTTTGACTTCTCTTACATGAAGATAGATCATTTTGCTGGTTTGGAATTTGATTTATTTTTTTAGAATTGCCTCTTAATAATCTCTTAAATTGTATATCAAGTAACCCATTTGATAACAGGTCCATTGTTTTTCCATCATCCTTATTTACCATCAATTCCCTGAATGTTATTTGACAGAAGTGAGAAATTAATAATTTTGGATGGGTTTTTTTCCAGATCATTTCCAAGGTGAACTCTCTTCTAAAGAAAACTTTCAGTTCTTTTGAACTTTCCTTTCAAAATATTAAGCAAAACAAATGCAAAATCTATCAGCAGCAGAGTGGTGCATTTCAGTTTCAAAAGATAATGTCTTTTCTTAACCAGCAAATGGAATACATCACGACGATAACTCTATTTTAGGCAACCACAATAGTTTGCAAGAATCTTAAACCAACTCATTTGGAGTGTGTTGCTCTCATATTTATTTCTAGTCCTATACAGGATACGTACTTCAGTTTGAGTTCCCTTGTGAGCTCGTTCTGAGTTTGCTCCAGCTGTTGCCGCTCTTTGATGTGCTCCGCTTGCAGGTCATCAATTTCAGCTTTTACTGCCTGCAGCTTAGCAAAGAGCTAACCAAAGAAAAATACTTCACTTATGTACCCAAGCACTTTATATTCAATTAAGCAGTTTAAGTGCAGTCACAAACCAAAGTTGCAAAAAAGAAATTATTGAAACTGCTGTCAATTTACAAAAGTTCAATCAATTCTCATTTTAGCAGGTCTTTAGTCCAGAATAACACATTTATAAACTAAGGTTTATTTAGAAATAATAAGCATTCAAATATTATTTCAGGTTTGCAATCTTCAGATAGAAGATTATAAAATTATGAGAGGCATAGATAGAAAAGTCATAGCCTTTTTCCCCCCATGGTGAATATGTCAAAAGACTAAAGGGCATAGCTTAAAGATGAGAGGGACAGAGTCTAAAGTAGATAATGCAGAGCAGGTTTTTTTTCACCAGAGGGTAGTAGGTGCTCGGAACACATTGCCAGGAGTTATGGTGGAGGCAGGTATGATAGTGGAATTGAAGAAGCTTTTAGATGGACACATGGGTATGCAGGGAATGCGAGGATGAGGATCATGTGCAGGCAGAGAAGAATACAGTAGTTTAAACTTGGCATCATGTTCAGTATGGGGACTGTTGGCCGAAGGTCCCACTCCTGTATTGTTCTGTTCCTTGTTCTGTGAAGTTTCCTTCAAGGTAGGACAAATTATTTTTTTAATTAAAAATAAATCAGGTCAATCAGCGGGTGTGACCTGAAAAACCTATGCAGTTCTGAGGTCAGCAGGTTTCAGTGGCGTTCTTAAGCCAAAACCGAGTACTGCTTGGCCCATTCTCGGGCAGAGCAGACTGTACTTTTTGAGAAGGCTCAGTTCCTTCAATGTCTGCAGTAAGATGCTGCAGCTGTTCTACCAAGCGGTGGTAGCCAGTGCCATCGTCTTCGCTGCCGGGGGGCTGGGGCAGCAGGGCGAAGGCCGCGGAAGCCAACAGGATTAACAAACTCTTCAGGAAGGCCGGCTCCATCCTGAGGGCGGAGTTGGAGTTGGATTCATGGGAGGTTGGTCTTGGAGGGGAGGATGCTCCTCAATCTGTGGAGCATCCTGGACAATACAGCTCACCCCCTCTGTGACACACTGGTCAACCTGAGGAGCACCTTCAGCAACAGACTGGTTCCACCAAGATGCAGCACAGAGCGCCACAAGAGATCCTTCTTCCCTGCGGCTATCAAACTGTTCCACTCCTCCCCCTTCTGTCTTGAGGTAGACTGACCCCCTCCCCAATCTTTGCACATCCCCAATCCTTTCCACTCGTCACTTTAATTTCATGTTTTATGTATCTAGTGTTTTATGACTGTTGGCAGATCAATTTCGCTCTTGGGATAAATAAAGTTCTATCGTATTGTGTTCGCCTCTGTTTTTTAATGGTAAGCCGAGGTGGAAAATTATGACCTGACCTCACCATGGTGAATCTGAACCCGACTCCAGCCCAAGGACTTAAATCATTCTGACATCTAATATGAACCTCAAGACCCACGTCTCCCCCTCAGAGGGAATTGCCACCAAGCAGTGGGGCACCTTTCTCACCGCCATCCCGCAAAGGGCCTGTTACCCACCCAGCTTAATTCAGGGTGTCAGCAGCAATGGCATTCACCGCTGGGTTAGGCTCAGCCTCCACCACCAAGTCTGGACTCAGCCACAGTAACACCTCATCTTCACCAACCCCTTCTTCAATGGACTGAACACTTAATCACAATAACCACATCATCTTCATCAATCTTTCTACACGGGACTGTCACTTATCTCACTTATTATAGACACAGTCTCCACTTAAGTCTATAGCGCTCTGAAAGTGGCAATATAAGCAGATAGGGTGGTAAAGGAAGGGAAGGTCATGCTGTAGCTAGATAGAACTTTGGTTTGGCCACATTTGCAGTATTGTGTGCAGTTCCGGTTGCCTCATTACAGGAAAGATGTGGAGGTTTTGGAGAAGGCACAGGTTTGCCAGACGGCCGCCTGGATTAGCTGTAAGGAGAAGTTGGACCATTTTCTCTGAAGCAGCAAAAAATCTGGGAGTGCGGCCAAGCTGGCAAGTGATACGGGGGAATGAGGGTGATTGGCACATGTGTGGAGCAAGTGACAAAGGAGACAAAAGGGTGTCAAATGAGGAAAGAAGAGGAGTGAAATGTAAAGCCATAGGGCAATAAATGACAGAACTACTCAGCGACCTTACCTTCTTTAGCTTCTTAGTTTTAACATCCACTTCTTGCTGGAGTGAACTGAATGTCTCCTTTAGCTCCAGTGTCTCCTCGTCCTGAGTTTCCATTTGCTGTTGCATCTCACGTTCACGCCGTTTCTTCAAACAAAGATGTCGACATAGAAATAGTCAGAACTTTCTCAAATATCATTATACTTTTTCGTACGCAAATATATTTTAACTCGCACATGTTTGCATTTCCACAACTCCAACACAGAAATGTTTTAGTGGATGTTTCATTGGAACAAACAGAATTTGACATCAAATCACATCATGAGCTCAAGAGCAGTTCTGCTCGATAGCAAAAAGGTCTCTGCTATATTTTAAGAACTTGATTGGATGAAAGTCCACTTCAACAAGTCACATATACAAGTGTACAGGCACCTCGCATTTTACACATGGGTCATGTTCCTGGAAACCAGTGCGTAATTCAAAAACATGTAAATTTAGACATTTTAACAGGCGTAAATTTGAGCGCTTTATTTCAAAAACACATAAATCATACACTTAAAAACGCAAGGTGCCCTGTAGCCTTCGTGAAATCCAATGGGAAGTGCAGATTTCCCAGCTACCTGGTCCAAACAAACCAATGGGAAGAATCCTGTCTACAGAACACCACAAATACCTTTTTAATCTGATGAGATTCAAATATTGAAATATGTTAATTGTAGTTCACTATTTTAAGTGTGTGCAGGTTTTATGTTGCTTATAAAATTCTTAAGGGGTTGGACAGGCTAGATGCAGGAAGATTGTTCCCGATGTTGGAGAGGTCCAGGACAAGGGGTCACAGCTTAAGGATAAGGGGGAAATCCTTTAGGACTGAGATGAGGACTTTTTTCACACAGAGAGTGGTGGGTCTCTGTAACTCTCTGCCACAGAGGGTAGTTGAGGCCAGTTCATTGGCTATATTTAAGAAGGAGTTAGATGTGGCCCTTGTGGCTAAGGGGATCAGAGGGTATGGAGAGAAGGCAGGTACGGGATACTGAGTTGGATGATCAGCCATGATCATATCGAATGGCGGTGCAGGCTCGAAGGGCCGAATGGCCTACTCCTGCACCTAATTTCTATGTTTCTAAATAATGATGTAATTTTATTATTTAAATTGTATTTTAATGAGTTCCCCAGATCTGTGCTTGCACTTCCCGTATGAACATAACTCGATCTCAGCGCGGACGTGATTGACAGTGATTGTAATTAAAAATGACAATAATTGAAAAAGTGTGAAAATAGTGACACACAATACGCTTTATTTAAAACAGAAGTGGGGTATCTTATTTCAAGTATTTTAATTTCTTGAAAGCAGAGCAATAATGATGAATCTGTTACTAGCCCATAAAAAACAAGATGAAATAGGGATCTGTAATATTAATTGTTTACAATAAAGGTAATTTTGTTTCCTTGTGCAGCTGATTTATAACAATCCTGTCATCTGCAATGCCTTCAGCTTCCATAATCTAGTCAATGATGAGACCCCAGATCAAATTACCATATTTGCAAAATACAATTATAGGCTATTTCACCTTCACTGAATAAGCGCAAAGGGCAATAGAAACATCAACAGTTGGAAACAATCCAAAGTGCTGCATGCCAATGGAAGGATATTCTTACATGTCTTCTTGCTGCTTAAAGATACTGAAGCAAATAACCTTATGCCCTTCATGACAGTGTTGACTCCATTTGTAGCTACCAAATTGTTATGAATTTCTTGTCTAGTCCCCACCATTACCTGCTCTGCGATTTCTTGGCGTCTCTGTTCCAGAACCTTCTGCTGCTCATTTGTGTGATCCACAATATTTTTCCCTCCAACAAGAAGTTTGCTTTCCATAGCCTGATAAAGGAGATTGAAATTCAATTACTTGACATTTGAAATCTTTTAAGTTCTTGACAAGTTTACTGAGACAATTACTTTGTCTTCATACTTATAAACATTTAATTTTATAAAATAGGTGATCTGAAAGTAACTAATAAACATGGATTCTCCACTTTATTTCCTGGTGTGTGAGATAAGGATTGGTTCTTTTTTTCTTTTTTTTTAAATCACAAACAATAAAAATCTTCCACATACGTTAAAGGGGGGGGGTGGGATTGAGGAAGCACCGCTCGTTTTTATGATGCATTTGCTGCAGGAGTACTCATCAAGGTTATAATTATGTGCTGATCTCTGTGCTTCATACTAAATTTAGATTCAGCATCCAGCAAGGATGAGAAATGAAGGCCAGTTCTCCCTGTGGTTTTATACCTTTAGCAAATGTAAGTGCTGCTGAAAAGTCAGCATTCCTTGCTGTCCTTGAGATGATGACGGTACAACCAATTCAATTTCATTGCTTGAAGGTTTTTCGATAGCATGGTGCATCGGGAGCAGAAGGCAATGGAGCCAGCAACAATAAACAGCCAGCAATACAGACAACCACTAACTGGCATCCTCCAGCAACCAGTGGCACAGACAGAGCAGCCTGGCCAGTGAGGGACAGTATCGAGGGAGCTCTCAGGCCTACAAGCATATTTCATTAACCCAAGCCAAATCCAACACAAGGTAGATAACAGACATTTCACTATTTGTTTTGAGGTGCTGACTGAACAATACAGCACAGAAACAGGCCCTCCGACCCACTGACCATTGGCCACCTGTTCACACTAGTTTTATGTTATCCCACTTTCTCATCCGTACTTGGAGCAATTTATAGAGGCCAATTAACCCACACACACTTTGTGAGAATTGGGAGGAAACAGGGGCACCCGGAGCAAATCCACGTGGTCAAGTGCAAACTCCACATAGACAGTACTCAACGTCAAGATCGAACTCGGGTATCTAACGTTGTGAGACAGCAGCTCTACCTGATGCGCTTCTGTGCCGCCCTTTGAAATGGTATCTTTCTTTTGCGTTTTGAAACACAGCACAATTGAGAAGGATCTGCAGTGTTCCGTTGCATCCTCTGCCCATTTCCTAACGGGAAATATAGTTTGTGCATTTGGGATCTATTAGCTTAGTCATCTTATTGAACAATTGCAGTGACCTTTGCCGCAGAAATTGTGTTTATGGACAAGGGAGAGATTGGAGTGACGGTTTAATTAGCAGAATCCCTTAGCAGGATTGACTAAGCAAAACTGATCACAACATATTATCCGACGAGTCCTATTTACGCAGAAAATGAAAATATTTCAAATTAATTTACTGACTCCTTTCCTCAAAGGTCTGTTGACCATCAATACATAATCACCACCCCTCTCCGGGTACTTTCCCTTGCAACCGCAAGAAATGCTACACTTGTCACTTTACCTCCCCCCTTGACTCCATCCAAGGACCTATGCAGCCTTTCCAGGTGCGGCAGAGGTTCACCTGCACCTCCTCTAACCTCATCTATTGCATCCGCTGCTCTAGGTGTCAGCTGCTCTACATCAGTGAGACCAAGCATTGGCTTGGCGATCGCTTCGCCCAACACCTCAGCTCGGTTCGCAATAACCAACCTGATCTCCTGGTGTCTCAGCACTTCAACTCCCCCTCCCATTCCGAATCCGACCTTTCTGTCCTGGGCCTCCATGGCCAGAGTGAGTCCCACCGTAAATTGGAGGAGCAGCATCTCATACATCGTTTGGGTAGTTTACACCCCAGCGGTATGAACATTGACTTCTCCAATTACAGGTAGTCCCTGCTTTCGTCCTCTTTCCCCTCCCTTCCCAGCTCTCCCACAGCCCACTGTCTCCGCCTCTTCCTTTCTTCTTCCCATCCCCCCCCTCACCCCCACATCAGTCTGAAGAAGGGTCTCGACCGAAACGTCGCCTATTTCCTTCGTTCCATAGATGTTGCCTCACCTGCTGAGTTTCTCCAGCATTTTTGTCTACCTTCGATTTTTCCAGCATCTGCAGTTCCTTCTTAAACTAATCATCACCTCACTTTTCTTTCAAAGTACACAATTTATAAAGATGTTTTTGAACCCCATGCATGCCAAACATTATATTGTGCATAGCATTGAACAGCACAGCACAGGAAGGGGCCCTTCGGCCCACAATGTCCATGCTGCACATTATGCTAAGTTAAACTAATCATGCTAAGTTAAACTAATCATGCCTACACAAGATCCATATCCCTGCATGGCCACATGTCCATCTAAAAGCCTCTTAAATTTCACTAACGTCTCCCTCTCTACCACCACCACTCGCAGCGTGTTCAGGGCACCCACCACATTCTGTGTAAAACAAAAACTTGTCCCACACATCATCTTAAAACTTTTGCCCCTCTCTAGTCTTTGACATTTCCGTTCTGGGAAAAAGGAAATAATCCATGATTTTAGCACTGAATCAAATAGATATTCTCTATTTCAACTGGTTTTGTGTGTTTGAAAACCTAATCAATGGAAGTTTCTAGTTTTAAACTAATGATCCGTGCAATGGCTGATCACCGTACCTTTATTTTTGTAGCGAGTGCTTCGGAAGCTTCCCTCTCTCTCCGCACATCCCCCATCTTTTTCTCCTTTTCATGCAGTAACTTTTGTTTTTCTTCTGCCACGAGGCTGTGGTCATCAAAAATGGCTCGCTTCTCCATCTCCAGCTTTTCCTGTTGGGCCTTCCAGTATTCAGGATCATTTTTAATTCCTTCCTCTTCTTCTCCGTCATCTTCCTCGATATCCTCATCTCCTTCACCTCCCTGCCTCCTTCGATTTTTCTTCTTTCGCTTGCCCACGCCTCGTTTTTCCAGCTGGGCTTTCAGCCGCGCTATCTCCTCTTGGAACTCCCTCAAAAGTGCATCTTTCGGATCTTCATTTACGCGTGGTTTATTCTTGATGTTCTTCGCGCGGTTTGCATATCTTAGTGTTGTCAGGGTCTCTTCGCAGTTATAGGACGCAGGGCCGATATTTGCCACCATCACCGTTTTAGCATTCCCACCCAAGGAGTCCTGCAGTAATCGTGTTAGCTTGGAATCCCGGTAAGGAATGTGAGTGCTTTTACCATCCACTAGTGCAGATATCACGTTGCCGAGAGCTGAGAGAGAAAGGTTAATCTTGGTCGCTTCTTTTAACCGGTCTCCTTGGGCTCCAGTTTTAGCCTGGCGTTCACTGCCAGCGAGGTCTACTAAATTTAACTTTCCAACACGGATATGGTTCTCACCATCAAGTCCAATTTCACTGCACTCAACTGTTATAACGAAGATAGCATGGGAACGCGAGCTGTGTTCATTCATGTTTGTGGAACCCACCGATCGATTTTGATTGCCAACATTCATGACATGTTCGATTTCTTTGACATTCTTTGTCACAAAAGAGGACAGGTCTTTGACATACACACCAGTGTCTGGCCTTTCCTTTAGCTCCAGTCTCTTCGTTTGATCTTTTGCTAGTAAATCCTTTATTTCCTCCTGATAAATCTCCAGATACGACGCCCTCACTAAATACTGCTGATTTTGTGATCGCGATATGTGCGTGAATATGTGCTCAAAGGAATTTGGGATAACACCTCTTCTTTCAGGATCTAAACGGATTCCCTCCATTGTATATGTTTTCCCAGTTCCAGTTTGTCCATAAGCAAATATTGTTCCATTGAAACCCAATAGAACCGATTCCACGAGAGGTCGAAAAGTCTCATCATATAAATCTACTTGTTTAGAATTCTGATCGTACACAGCATCAAACGTGAATGTCTTGGGTAATTCACTTGGACTTCCTTTGGGGTGTTTCACCAAAATCTGCCCCAGTTTCACGTCAATCTGAACGATTTTGTCGTAGCCTCCTGACACCTCCTTGTCATTGATCGGCCGGCATCGTACAACCACCTTCACCGATTCAGAACTTTTTAGCTTTGACATTGTGCGCTGTGGAAAGATTCAAATTCCAACAATTGTTCTTGCCTCTGGGCACCTGTAAAGAGATTAAACATTTATGAATCTCGTGCTAAATTCAAATAAAGGTACTGGAAAAACCCAGCAAGATGTTTGAACAACATCAATAAATTAGGTGAAATTTATTAACCAACTACCCACATCTTCATTGGTCACTTCTGACATCATATAATGTCAGAGCCATTCAAAAATAAGCCCTTTAGCCCAACTTGCCCATGTCGACCCATCTAAACTAGTCTCACTTACCCACGCTTGGCCCGTATCCTTCTAAACCTTGGGTACACAAAAGGCTGGAGAAACTCAGCGGGTGCAGCAGCATCTAAGGAGCGAAGGAGATAGGCGACGTTTCGGGTCGAGACCCTTCTTCAGAAGAATGGTCTGAAGAACTAGATGCTGCTGCACCCACTGAGTTTCTCCAGCCTTTTGTGTACCCTCGATTCTCCAGCATCTGCAGTTCCTTCTTTAACACTCCTTCTAAACCTTTCCTACCCAATTATCAGCTCAGATGTCTTGTAATTTATTTTGTTAACTAAATCTAATTTATCCACTCAGCTCATTTTCATGCAACTTCTCAACATTATTTTTCCAGTAACAAAATCAAAATACTTTCTGAATGATCTTCCTTACATCTTTGTTGTCCATATATCAAAGTTGGGGCTTAAGAAATGAATTCTTCTTTGACAACCTAAATTCCATCTAATAAAATGGCATTACAATTTAAATCAAGCATGTTATAATATTCACGGATATTGTCTTCCTTCATACCCATAAATCATTTGCTCTTTGCTAAACCAGTGAAAACATTGCAATATTATTTTTCTGTGGCCGTAGCAAACCTCCAACTTATTATTTCAGTCCTTTCATTCTACAACTTGCAATAACACGGACCCTTCAAATAACTAAGCCGTATCAATCACCCATGCATTTTATGGAAAATCTGCTCCAGGGATTCAGATCACTCAACTTACAGAGTGTTATAAAATTCCCTCACATGTCCATTTTATTCTTTTTTTACACACTTATTACAGTTCCGTTTCCTTGGAAAAATGTGAAATGTAGTAACCTTCACATTTTTGTTCCTTATTTAGAACTTTAACATTTTAAAATCTAATTCGATCTTACTCAAAATACACTCTTCCATCTCCCAAACCAATTTTTTATCTCTTTCCACAGATATTGTCTGACCTGCTGAATTCTGGGTTATTTTTAAACAACAAAGTATGTGGTCAACTGCAAATAAATGTCTTCATCCAAGATGTACCAAATCTTTCAATTTCACTGCACAGGAGGCCTGTGGAGTTCATGCACTGAATAGTGTTAAAGAACAAGATCAAAAGTGACCCTCTACATCACTGACCCAGTGCCACCGTCGGGACACTGGGACTCTAGGGCCAAGATAAGACTCAGTATTTTTAAGAACTTGATACTTGAAAGGCACAAGTTGGCACTAAAAACATGGTGGCTCTTTGTTCTGCCTCAGAAGTAATCTACAATTTAATTAAATTACAATGACAATAGACAATAGGTGCAGGAGTAGGCCATTCGGCCCTTTGAGTCAGCACCGCCATTCAATGTGATCATGGCTGATCATCCCCAATCAGTACCCCGTTCCTGCCTTCTCCCCATATCCCTTGACTCCGTTATCTTTAAGAGCCCTATCTAGCTCTCTTGAAAGTATCCAGAAATGGTTGCACTCTTTTACTTAAGTATGATTTTACTGGATTGTATGTTAAACAAAACATTTCACTGTATCTAGGTATATGTGACAATAAAAAGTACTTCTTGAATAACTGAACATTGAGGTGTCAACCGTACTCATATTGAAGAGAGCAGCAGCCACAAGGTACAAAATTCCCCCACCTATTCCTGTGGAAAGTGAAGAATGGGATTGAACTTTCTATTCTTAGCTTACACCTAGCAAAACCTGTCATAAAACATCCAAATTTAGACTTAAATATTTCAGCAGAAGCCGGAGACTCTGAGCTATTTCAAGCAGAATTCAAACTGCACCTCAAAACACATTGTTACTATCCAAATGCCAATTAAATATTTTATATTGATTGGAGGAAGTTAAAGAAATTAAACCCTGGGGCCATTATAATAAATATTTTATGAAGTAAGTTATTCAAAGCATCACAGAAAATAATTTATAGGAATAATCTAATTCTATCTCCCCATAAATGTGGTTTGGGGGGGGGGGGGGGGGTAAAAGCAAAAGCTGAATAAACTAAAACATCTGAGAATCCTGATTTATTTTAATTTTACTCTCAGGAATAAGAATGCTGGCAAGGAGAAGAGGAATGAAAGAACAAGAACCAAATGTCCACACAACAGATCATGATGTACTTCAATGACAGCCACTAAAGGATCAGATTACAAAAATATCCAATATCTCAAATAAGTTGCATTCACCCAGGACAGGGATTTACAATAAATAAATCCGCAGAAAATGGCAAAATACAACAAATTCAACAAAAGACGGCTGTGTGGATTTGGTGCTCTTGTACCAGATTGCTATGGAAACAACTGCAGATGACCCCCACATTACGGTCTGTGTCATAATTTTCCACAAAACAAAACCATATCATCGGCACTTGTGTCAAGAAACGCAAGTTAGGAAAAAAAATTGTTTTTTTTTTCATATAAATTCTGTGAAAATGAATTTGATTCCATATCTAATTGAGTACTGATTTGCAAATTCTGCACGGGCGAATTTCTGCTACCTGAACAATCCTGATACAAGGCCAGCTTGTATGAGCCATGTGAGAATTGTTTACTTGCACCAGTAAATATCCAACCTGACTCTTCATATGTTATTTTCACAGTATTAAAGTGCATTTACAAACCCTTTCCACAGCATTTCTAATTAAGCGCAGACAAGTGGACTAACTAAATTGAACAGATTACAGCCAATAGAGTATTTTTTTAAAAACTGAGCCTTTATTCTTCAGTACATAGGAAATTAATGGGATTGCTATTGAGGGAGTGCAGCGGAGGTATACAAGGTTAATTCCAGGGATGGCAGGACTGTCATATGCTGAGAGAATGGAGCGGCTGGGCTTGTATACTCTGGAGTTTAGAAGGATGAGAGGGGATTTTATTGAAACATATAAGATTATTAAGGGTTTGGACACGATAGAGGCAGAAAACATGTTCCCGATGTTGGGTGAGTCCAGAACCAGGGGCCACAGTTTAAGAATAAGGGGTAAGCCAATTAGAACAGAGATGAGGAAACACTTTTTCTAACAGAGAGTTGTGAGTCTGTGGAATTCTCTGCCTCAGAGGGCGGTGGAGGCCGGTTCTCTGGATACTTTCAAGAGAGAGCTAGATAGGGCTCTTAAAGATAGCGGAGTCAGGGAATATGGGGAGAAGGCAGGAACGGGGTACTGATTGGGGATGATAAGCCATGATCACATTGAATGTCGGTGCTGGCTCGAAGGGCCGAATGGCCTACTCCTACACCTATTGTCTATATATAACAAGTATGCAAGTTTCTGCTGCTGCAAATTTCCAGTTCTTTGTTTATGACACCTTTTAAAATTGTAACATAACCTTACAAAATCCTATCTGGCAGAAAATAAAATGCTGGAGGAACTCAGCACATCTGGCAGCATCTGTGGAAGTGTCCCGACCCAAAACATCATCTGTCCATTTCTTTCATTCCACCTCTGCTGCCTGACCCACTGAGTTCCTCCAGCACTTTGATTTTGGTCAGGATTCCTGCATCTACAGTCTCTTTTACCTCCACCCTACAGGACAGTATACTAGAGCTATTAGAACTTGATGTCTCAATCCCTGTAATAAGTCGGCACTCTTGCTATTTGCAGTGGGATTGGAGTGGTGAAAGGTAGGGTAGGTACGTCATCTGGGTCATCAGGTGGGCATCCTCCTTCTTTGACATTTCATTGATAAGCCCACAACATCTCCAGAGGGTTCAACGGTGATACCTGGCATCCCAGTTACACCCCCCTCAATTCCATACCCCCCTGCCTTCATCTTGCAACCCAATTGTTGTCTCTCCTTTTGATCCAAATCCAATTGATAATAGAATGAGAGTCATTTACGCACAGCAGACCATTCATACAAGCACATCCTTGTTAATGCACTATGGTTAGCACCTGGTTTGATCTTTGGAAAGCATCAAAAACTGGAACAAGACGGTGCCAGAATGTGATGGCTCTCTGCCTACTGATTCCAGAGGTGGATCTACTATCATCTGATACAATCCTACTCTCTCAAATCTATCTACTTGTAAATCCAGAACTATATTCTGCACTCCGTGTCTTTCCCTTTGCTCTACCTAATGCATTCGAGTTTGGATTCATTGTATTGATGTATAGTATACATCAGGCAAAAGAAAGCTTTTCACTGCTCCCTGGTACACGTGACAAAATTATATCTGTAGGTATAACGACCAAAACAAACTCTGTAAACAAAGTAAAACGTTCAACTTTTTTTAATAAAGTGTCAGATGAAGCTGGTTGAGATTTAAGTTCAGCTACAAAAAGTATGTCTGGCAAGTGTACCAAATTTGACGTCCATTTGGCAAATGTCTCTCGATGAGGTACAATTCCAGCCTCACACTGTTCTGGAAGTACTCAGTCAGGTTGTGACACATGCTGTTGTCACCATGGTCATACCCTGGCAGGCACGACTTCCCAAAACACTGAGGCCAGTTTAGTGCCCTACAGGAATGAGCTGTACTGCTCGTATACCACAGTAAAATATTAATTTACCCATTTCCCCAACGAGCACCTTCTCGGTCAAATGTTAAACCTCAGTTTACATCAATCACCAGAGGTGTGGGAGTACTAAACCCATCACAAAGTGACTGCTTTTACTGAAGGAGCATGAAGCAACCGTACAGAACGACCAAATAACTGCCAGAGATCCTTGAAGTGACTTAACTATCAGCATGACATATTTAGATCAACATGAACATGCAACTTCTAAAAAATTATAAACTAAATAGTAAGCGTTTAGAGTGTTGATTTGAAACAAACGTTTCAAACAAGAGTTGGATTCATGGAGATTGACTGATTAAAGTTGGGTACAGGAGGGCAGCCATCCACCAGTCCTTAGTCTCTCCAACTCCCTATCGGCAAAACTCGTCGGATCCCTTCTTCTTCTTCTGGACCGAAATGCCGCCTTTCCATGTTCTCCAGGGATGCTGCCTGACCCGCTGAGTTACTCCAGTATAGTCATAGATCTGTACAGCACAGAAACAGGCCTCTTGGCCTTCCTTGTCCATGCTGACCAGGTTGGCATATTGGACTAGCCTCATTTGCCTGCATTCGGCCCAAATCCCTCTAAACCTTTCCCATCCATTCCGCTCAGCCATGTTCATTGCACTGCTCTCCTCCTCACCGCCTCCACTGGCAGTCACTCTTTCTCCATTCTCCTATCATTCCTGTTATGATCTGTGTTCTCATCCCTCAGTCTCCCCTACTCCTTCCCCACCCATTCCCACTGCAAACACCTTAACCACTGCACCAACCCTACTCCTGAATCACCATCACACCCCAGGCTGGATACACGCCACTCCCCTTCCCATTGCTAACCATTTTAACTCCCCTCCCTGTTGCCATAGCAACCTCTCTGACTTTGGCCTTTATTGCGAGAGAGAGAGAGAGAGAGAGAGAGAGAGGGAGAGGCCACAAGCAAACTGGAGGAACGGTACCTCATATTCCACTTGGGTAGCTTACAACCCAATGGTATGACCACTGAATTCTTCCCTTGCCCACCTTCACCTCAGTACACTCCAACTTCTCCCACCTCCCATTCACCCTGCTCCTTTCCCCACCTTCATACGTTCCCCTCCCATCCTCAAGTGGCCTCTTTTTTTAAATGTCATTCCCCTCTCTTTCGCCTCCCCCGATACCTTCGATCCACATCCTTCCTCTGGCTTTATTTCACTCTGGCCCCAATGTTGTATAACATTAGTACCTCCACCAATGTAAAGCACTTTGGCCAACGAGAGTTGTTTTTTAAATGTGCTATATAAACAAAGTGACTTGACTTGATTTCACCTCTCCTCTTCGCACATAGAACCGTACAACACAGGGACAGCCTCGTCAGCCCACAATGTCCTTGTCAAACATGATGCCAAATTAAACTAATCTCCTCTGTCTGTATATGATCTCTATCTCTGCCATCCCTGCATATCCAAGTGCCTGTCCATCCCTCCACAAATGCTGCCTGGCCCTGCTGAGTTTCCAGCACTTTGTACCATCAAGCACTTTCTGTTTTGCCTATCAGTCTGAAGGAGGTTTTTTCAGTCTGAAGAAGGGTCTCGACCCGAAACGTCACCCATTCCTTCTCTCCAGAGATGCTGCCTGTCCCACTGAGTTACTTCAGCTTTTTTGTCTTTGTTTTTTGCTCCAGATTCCAGCAGCTGTAGCTCCTTGTGTCTCCCCCCTCTACCCATCACCACCAGTGCAATGCCCGACCCCCCTGCTGTATCACGCATCACCCCAACCCCCACTGTCCCCCCATCCCTTTCCCCAACCCCCTCTTCCCCCACGAACCATCTCTCCTCCCCCACCTTACGACCCTCCCACTCCTCCCCTCTCATTCTCCACCCCGCGACCCACTCTCATTCCCTACCCCGAAATTCCCTTCTCCCCATCCCTCCCCCCACCGCCACTCTCTCCCTCACTGCCCCACCTCCTCACCCCCACTCACTCTCCCCGACTTCCTCTCCTCCCCCCTTCTCACTCCTCTAACATTACCCACCCACCACCTCACTCCCTCCCACTCACGACCCCTTCTCATTCCCTCTCCTCCCCACCCCCTTCACTCCCTCCCCTACCCCCCTCTCACTCGCTCTAACACTCCCCACCCCCTTGCCCTTAACTCCCCCCCTCTCCCCCTCACTCTCCCCCACCCTCTACCCCCCTCACTCTCCCCCACCCCCCTCACTCCCCCCCTCTACCCCCCTCACTCTCCCCCACCCTCTACCCCCCTCACTCCCCCCACCCTCTACCCCCCTCACTCTCCCCACCCTCTACCCCCCTCACTCCCCCCACCCTCTACCCCCCTCACTCTCGCCCACCCCCCTCACTCCCCCCCTCACTCTCCCCACCCTCTACCCCCCTCACTCTCCCCCACCCTCTACCCCCCTCACTCTCCCCCACCATCTACCCCCCTCACTCTCCCCCACCCTCTACCCCCCCACCCTCTACCCCCTCACTCTCCCCCACCCTCTACCCCCCTCACTCTCCCCACCCTCTACCCCCCTCACTCTCCCCCACCCTCTACCCCCCTCACTCTCCCCCACCCTCTACCCCCCTCACTCTCCCCCACCCTCTACCCCCCTCACTCTCCCCCACCCCCCTCACTCCCCCCACCCTCTACCCCCTCACTCTCCCCCACCCTCTACCCCCCTCACTCTCCCCCACCCTCTACCCCCCTCACTCTCCCCCACCCCCCTCACTCCCCCCACCCTCTACCCCCTCACTCTCCCCCACCCTCTACCCCCTCACTCCCCCCCACCCTCTACCCCCTCACTCTCCCCCACCCTCTACCCCCCCACCCTCTACCCCCCTCACTCTCCCCCACCCCCCTCTACCCCCCCACCCTCTACCCCCTCACTCTCCCCCACCCCCCTCACCCTCTACCCCCTCACTCTCCCCCACCCTCTACCCCCTCACTCTCCCCCACCCCCCTCACTCCCCCCCACCCTCTACCCCCTCACTCTCCCCCACCCTCTACCCCCCCACCCTCTACCCCCTCACTCCCCCTCACCCTCTACCCCCCTCACTCCCCCCCACCCCCCTCACTCCCCCCACCCTCTACCCCCTCACTCTCCCCCACCCTCTACCCCCCCACCCTCTACCCCCTCACTCCCCCTCACCCCCCACCCCCCTCACTCCCCCCACCCCCCTCACTCCCCCCACCCCCCTCACTCCCCCCACCCCCACCCTCTACCCGAGTCCCCGCTCCCCCGCGGCCTAGCAACGGCCGCAACACCTCCCGTCCAGTCCGGGTCACCCTGCCTGCCTGCCCGCCGACCCGGCCGGGCGTGGGGACGGGCAGCCTCGGCATGCGGGCGGGGCCGGTGGGGTGAGGAGGAGGGTGAAGGGACGGTGAGGTGAGGAGGAGGAGGGGGGGACGTTCTCTACCTCTCCCCTCAGCGCCGTCCGTCCGCCATCACCGTCGCCGCCCGCTGCCCGCCCGGCGCACACAAAACCCGGGGTGGAGCGCGGCGCAGCGCGGCCGGAACCTGGAGCGGAGCCGGAGTCCGCACTGGAGCTGCACCCAAAACACGGACTAGATCACACTCTGGAGCTGGAACAGACTCGTGTGGTGTAACGTTAACCTGAAGTAAGAGTCCACTGTGTGTACAATTAATATTAAAACATCTGCCTGAAGAAGCCTAAGGGTTTGGACACGCTAGAGGCAGGAAACATGTTCCCGATAACATGTTTTGTTATTTACTATATGTATGACTGCAAGGCAACGAAATTTCGTTCAGACCGAAAGGTCTGAATGACAATAAAGTTTCCATGATTCCATGATGTTGGGGGAGTCCAGAACCAGGGGCCACCGTTTAAGAATAAGGAGTAAGCCATTTAGAACGGAGACGAGGAAACACTTTTTCACCCAGAGACTTGTGAGTTTGTGGAATTCTCTGCCTCAGAGGGCGGTGGAAGCCGGTTCTCTGGATACTTTCAAGAGAGAGCTGGATAGGGCTCTTAAAAATAGCGGAGTCAGGGGATATGGGGAAAAGGCAGGAACGGGGTACTGATTGGGGATGATCAGCCATGATCACATTGAATGGCGGTGCTGGCTCAAAGGGCCGAATGGCGTACTCCTGCACCTATTGTCTATTGTCTATAAGAAGAGTCTCGACCCGAAACGTCATCCATTCCTTCTCTCCAGAGATGCTGCCTGTCCCGCTGAGTTATTCCAGCATTTTCTGTCTACATCTTGGTGTGTAAAATTAAAATGGATTTAGACTCCTGGTGCGTAAAATTAATTTGGAGTAAGACCCCTTGGTTAAGTTAACCTGGAATAAGACCCATTGGATAGCCACAACATGCAACAGTAACTCAGCAAAGACAGGCAGCACCTCTGGAGAGAAGGAATGAGTGACATTTCTGGTTGAGACCCATCTTCAGACTGTGAGTCAGTGGAGAGGGAGACACAGAGATAAGGAAGGGTAAGGTGTGAAAACGAGACATCAAAGGGGATGCAGCTCAAGGAAAATAAAGCTAACTTGGAGTAAGACCCCTTGGTGTGTAAAGTTAATCAGGTGTAAAACCCACTGGTGTGTAAATTTAATCTGGAATAAGGTTCCCTGGTGTGTAAAGCTAACCTGAAGTGGACCCTTAGTGGATCAAGAGTGTTTTCATTGTCAAATGTAAAATAAATGGTGTCACATTTGGATGCTGAATTCTAACATACTATGTCGGCAGCTCACCCCTCGTGCAGAACCGCTCACGGTCCCATATCATAGTAATGAGTACGAGCTATTTACCTGTGTTTAGATGGAGAGACAAGACACTGCAATGCTGATTTACAAAAAAAAAGACACAAAGTGCTGGAGTAACAGCGGGTCAAGCAGCATCTCTAGAGAACAAGGACACGTGATGTTTCGAGTTGAGACCCTTCTGAACAAGGATCAGTGAAGAAGGGTCCCGACCTGAAATGTCACCTATCCATGTTTTCCAGAGATGCTGCCTGACCCGCTGAGTTACTCCAGCACTGTGTCTTTTTTAACCTAGGTTTAGATATCGATTGCTTTAAATATATATATTTTTTGGCATATATTAAATCAATTTAAGCATTATGCCAATGTATTAAGAAGCAACAAAACCAATGACCATACAGTTTTTGTTTCAAAACAATATAGTTTAGTTATTTTATAATGTGATTTACGAGACAAAATTTAAATGTTTGTTTGTGATATATCAATTTTTTCATTGAACTTCAGATTTCCCATCTTAGTTATGCCAAATAAAATATTTTATGTAACATTAAAAATCAGTTACATCTTATGCAACTTTAAAAATCGATTAAAATTCAAGATTCAAGAAAGTTTATTGTCATGTGTCCCAGATAGGACAATGAAATTCTTGCTTTGCTTCAGCATAACAGAATATAGAAGCCCTGAATACAGAACAGATCAGTGTGTCCATATACCATTGTATGAATATATACACACATGAATAAAGAAAACAGATAAAGTGCAAATAAACCGATAATGGGCTATTAATGTTCAGAGTTTTGTTTGAGTTGAGTTCAATAGCCTGATGGCTGTGGGGAATAGCTATTTCTGAACCTGGTCGTTGCTGTCTTCAGGCTCCTGTACCTTCTACCTGAAGGTAGCGGGGAGATGAGTGTGTGGCCAGGATGGTGTGGGTCCTTGATGATGCTGCCAGCCTTTTTGAGGCAGCGACTGCGATAGATCCCCTCGATGGTAGGGAGGTCAGAGCCGATGATGGACTGGGCAGTGTTTACCACTTTTTGTAGTATTTTCCGCTCTGCTCTGCCCAATTGTATGGGTTAAAGGAAGTTTTATGTTTATTGCTTATGTTTAGGCAAAAATTTGAACTGAATCTTGGATCATAACTTCCCTCAAGATATCTGAGCAATGTTTGCCTACAATGTACCCGAATTAACCTTAAAATGTAAACTCGGTTGTGACAAAAACAGCACATATCAATTATCATGATTTAGTTAAGTTAGTGAGCTTCTTTCATTTTAATTTGACCATATTTGGAATTTCATATTGATGAAGTCACCCTGTGTCTCGGTTCCTGCATTGTGAACACCACCATCGTAAGTGGAACTCTGGGCTTTCTTGTCATTCCCACTGTACCTATTCGATCAACTGACTCCACAACGTGCTGGAGGAACTCAGTGGGTCGGGCAGCATCTGTGGAGGGAATGGACAGACAACGTTTTGAGTTGGTACCCTCCCCCATAGTTTCCTTTTCTGCCCTCCCCAAGTCTCCGAAGCCAAGCTGCTGCCTGACCCACTTGCCCCATTGCCTTCTCCAAGGTCATCTCATCAATGGGACCCAGCTTCCTTGACCCAGCGGCCGCCAAATTACTAACCACTCAGTTTGCTGAACTGGCATAGTGTTAGCTCACATTACCAACCGCTTTTTCTTCTCAGATGCCATCTTATCTCATTCAAAACACCTTCCGCAGGGGGTTGCTAGGTTCACTGTCAAACACAAACAATAGACTCTACATAGCAACGTGGATTAAGTGAGCTCTGTGAGCTAACTGTAATAATGTAGCTCAAATCCGTTCACACACACAAGTATGTTTACAAACCGTCATCTTATATTTCTATTGTAAAATACAAATTTATACACTGTTATTAATCCCATCATTATTTTTTCTGAGAAACCTCAATGGGAATTGAATGTTTCTATTGGTTTGTCCTTTCATTATTTTCTGCTTAACTGAAATAATTTGTAACCTTGAGCAGTTCCCTGAAGAAGTAATTTGTTAAATTGTTAATCCAAGAGAAATGGCGATAATTTGTCATGGATTACTGCTTTTCATGTCTTGAGAGTTTCTCAACGCAATAAGTAATCAGTTAAGCACTGTTGAAATGTAACTTACTCAATAAGTACATCAATAGAACACACAACCCCGTTGAGATAACGGGGAGATAACCTATTTACGACATTCAGGAATATAAATCTAGGACTCTCGACTTCCCTCTTCAAACAGTATCAGTGAATCTTTTAGATCCCCAAACAAAATAACAAAGTACTGCAGTAACTCAACGGGTCAGGCAGCATCTCTGGAGAACATTTCAAATTAAGACTCTTCTTCAGGCTGATTGTAGTGGATGGGTCCCAACCCGAAACGTTGCCTATCCACGTCCTCCAGCGATGCTGCCTGACCTCGATGTGTTATTTCAGCACTTTGTGTTTTATGCAGGATTCCAGCATTTGCAGTTCCTTGTGTCTCCAAACAGAAGATAGACACAAAAGGCTGGAGTAACTCAGCGGCTCAGGCAGCATTTCTGGAGAAAAGAAAAAGGTGGCGTTTCGGGTCAAGACCCTTCTTCAGACACAGAATTGGTTTAACATCTTAATATTCATTGCATATTGCTTAATAGTTTTGCTTCACAGACCCAATCCAAATGAAGACCCAATCCTCCAACGTGAATCAGTTTCTGCTGGGAGTGAGAACTTTAATGAGTTTGACAGAATGTGAGTTGATGTTCTAGGAAGGAACTGCAAATGCTGGTTTAAACCAAAGATAGACACAAAATGCTGGAGTAACAGGCAGCATCTCTGGAGGGAAGGAATGGCTGACGTTTCGGGTCAAGACCCTTCTTCAGTGAGTTGAGATGGATGGATGCAAAGCATGGAGGAACTCTCCTGGTTTGTCATTCGCACTTGAGAAAACACAAGGTTTTGGAGGGATCACAACAGGCAGTTTTAGAAAATATGTGGGCATGTCCACCAATGAAATATTACCAGATTCTTGCTTCGAATATTAATGTCTCCTGGGTTATTAATGCAAATCACATCCTCAATATATACATTAAAAGCCCACATGTTTAAACAATTACATGTAATGCTGTAAGATTTATGAAGTAAATGCAGTCTGTTTAGAAAACCAGCACAGAACTTGTCACATCTGATCATTTATCCCACAATGACCCCACCTGCCAACACGTGGATTTTTTTTTCCTAAAACTCTCAGGTCTTTCTTCTAAACCTTTCCTATCCATGTACCTGTCCCAATGTATTATAAATATATAGTCCTTGCCTTAACTACCCCCTCTGGCAGCTCCTTCCATAAACCCCCCCCGGGTGAAAAGTTATCCCTCGGGTTTGATTAAATCTTGTTCCTTCCACAATGCACATATAGCCTCTTGCTGTCGATTTCCCTACCCTAGGCAAAACAAGAGTGATTTCCACAGGTTATACGTGGTAAAACTGTCTACACTGGTTATTCCGGATCTCTTTAGAACGGATCTCAGTGTGAGCGGACTAAAGGGCCTGTCCCACTTGAAGATTTTTTTCGGCGACTGCCGGCATCATTGACTGACGTTTAAGAAGGAACTGCAGATGTTGGAAAATCGAAGGTAGACAAAAGTGCTGGATAAACTCAGCGGGTGAGGCAGCATCTATGGAGCGAAGGAAATAGGCAACGTTTCGGCCTGAAACGTTGCCTATTTCCTTCGCTCCATAGATGCTGCCTCACCCGCTGAGTTTCTCCAGCATTTTTGTCCACCTTCATTGACTGACGTATCAGGCCACTGAACATTTGTAGCGTGACAACGTATGACGAGCGGTGTTTTTTCAAGTGTCGCAACATTTTTTTGTCGCCGCTGGATTTTGAAATGTTCAAAGTCTTTCGGGACACTGATATGACGCTGGCAGTCGCCGAAAAAAATCGGCAAGTGGGACAGGCCCTTAGATCTGTTTGTGACTGTTCTTTTGTATTGGGAACAAAGGACCAAGTTCCTGCTTCACGGAGTGACCACTAGGTGGCTGCAGCAAATCTTGTCTCTGTGTTTACTGCCCCTCAGTGTCAGAGCGTGGTTGTGCACTCACATTATTATCTATTTTATATTTCAGTATTACGTATTTTACATCCTTTCCTTTTTATTTTGTATCATGTTTAGTGTTTTTGAATAAATTCCCAGGGTTGTGAATCTGTGGAATTCTCTGCCACAGAATACAGTGGAGCCAATTCGTTGGATGTTTTCAAGAGAGAGTTAGATTTATGTCTTAGGGCTAAAGGAATTAAGGGATATGGGGTACTGATTTTGGATAATCAGCCATGATCACATTGAATGGCATTGCTGGCTCGAAGGGCTGAATGGCCTACTCCTGCACCTATTTTAGAAAGCACAGAAAACATAGAAAATAGGTGCAGGAGGAGGCCATTCGGCCCTTCGAGCCAGCACCGCCATTCATTGTGATCATGGCTGATCGTCCCCTATCAATAACCCATGCCTGCCTTCTCCCCATACCCCTTGATTCCACTAGCCCCTAGAGCTCTATCTAACTCTCTCTTAAATCCATCCAATGACTTGGCCTCCACTGCCCTCTGTGGCAGGGAATTCCACAAATTCACAACTCTCTGGGTGAAAAAGTTTTTTCTCACGTCAGTCTTAAATGACCTCCCCTTTATTCTAAGACTGTGGCCCCTGGTTCTGGACTCGCCCAATGTTTCTATTGTTTATTGTCTGTTTTTCCAATACTGTGCATATTATCCTAAAGTTGTAGGACAACTTGTCCTATTTGATCTTATTTGATTGTGCACGCCGGGTTGATTGCATTCGTTGAAACAGGGCGGACCACGGGAAGGTTGCAATCTCCCACCCCAAGGCATTAATGAATTTTGTCAACAGACAACGGACAATTAAATACTTAGTTTCAACAGCTTAACAAACCCAATAATTAACTCAATAATACCAAAAAATATAATAGTAAAAAAATTAAATAAACAGATAATCAGTGCAAAACACTCAAGTCTGTAGTGGAACCAAAAACACAGTCCATAGAAGTTCACAGTTGCTGAGGTTAATGTTGTGTTGTTTTCAAGAGCCTGATGGTTGCTGGGAAGAAGCCGATCTTCAACCTGGTCATTGTTTTTACATGCTGCTATTTATATAACAGTTTTTATTTGATTAAAAGATATGTATTACTTAAATGATACCAGGTGCAATTTTTGCTTCTCGTATTGTGCAGATGCATTATCTTACTTTCCGCTTTACTCACAGACAATATATCATCATACAAGATCTACCACTGTGACCACCTCTTCACTGCAGATTGTCTAATGATCTAATTTGAAGCTGTTCCGGAGTCTGGTTGTGCTCGCTTTGAAGCCTCTGGACCTTCTGCCCGATGGGAGCTGGGACAAGAAGGAACCTTTGGTTATGTTGGCTGCTTTCCCGAGGCAGCGTGAAGTGTAGATGGAGTCGATGGTGTAGAATCTGGTCTGTGTGGTGGACTTGCCACAACTTTCTGCAATTTCTAGTGATAAAAGCAATAATATATTGAAACTACTGAATGTAGAATTTGACGATAGATGGGGGTCAGTGGTAGGGAGTCTGGTCTATATGATGGATTGAGCAGAACACACTGCAATTTCCTGCGATACAGAATGCACGTATTGCCAACTTACTTATCATCCCATGTCTGGAGATATTCCCATACCTGCAGTGAATCAAATGGGTTTACATTCACCCAGGTAGGTCTCACAGCTTCACTGGTGAACTTGCCATTTTTAAATATCACTATTGCCAAACTCTCCATTTAATGGTTCCAATGTATACATTGTTATAGAGTCATAGAGTCACACAGCATGGAAACAGGACCTTCGGCCCAACCTGCCCATGCCGACCAAAATGCCCCATCCAAGCTCGTCCTATTTGCCCATGTTTGGCCCATATCCCTCTAAACCTTCCCCATGTATACATTGAAACTATACATTGAAACCACTAAATGTAGATTTTGACAATAGTTATTGAACAAAATGGTAAGTTCACCAGTGAAACTGTGGGACCTACCTGGGTGAATGTAAACCCATCTTCTTCACTGAGAGTTTGGGAATATCTCCAGGTGTGTGATGATAAGCAAGTTTTAGGATCTTGAGTGATGATATTTGGTATGTGGGTAAAATGGAGAATAAGCAACTACAACCGTGAATGCATGAAGTCAAATTCTGGTGTTCTGAAAATGAATAGAAAAATATGAGGATCAGAAGTAGAACATTGTACCTGGCATCATTTAAGTAATATACCTTTTAATCAAATAAAGACTGGTTTATAAATAGCAGCATGTTAAAAACCAGGACAAGACCTGAAGACGGTGCCCACCAGGTTCAAGAACAGCTTCTTCCCTGCAACTGCCATGCTCTTGAACACAACACAACACTAACTTCAGCAACTGTGAGCTTTGATGGACTGCGTCTTTGGTTGCATTGCGGACTTTGGTTTTTTTGCACTGGTATTATGATTATTAATTAATTGAATTTTCTGACTTTTTCATTTGTGCACCATTGCGTTATTGGTCCTGTTAAACTGCTGCAGGCAATGAATTTTTTATGTAGAATATTAACAGCAATCTTTTGAAAGTCAAGGTTTTGCAATGCGTATTATTGGGCTGTCTGTCAGCATGAGTTGGCTACTCATCTGCTTCACTACGGGGAGGTTACAAGGCTGAGAACTATATTCTGCACTCGGTATCTTCCCCTTTGCTCTGTCTATTGTACTTGAGTTTGGATTCATTGTGATTATGTATAGTATTATCTATAGTATTATCTAATTTGAATGGATAGCATGCCAAGCAAAGCTTCTTACTGTACCTTGGTACACATGATTATCATAAACCTAAACCTAAATGTGGCAATTATAACAGTTGTGGCAGAGTAATAATTAGAGCCAGGATTTTGCAATGTGGCTTTTCATGCCTTTTTTGATGATTCGCCAGGATAATGCCTTTTTCACGATCGAGTGCCTAAATCAGCTTTTTTTGCCGTTTTGTTTAAAGGTCGTGTTATTTTCTCTACTTGTACCAATGACATTTTATATGTTAACACATTAATATTAATAAGTTATTATTAACGTGTTAACATAGTATAACTTACAAGGAAACTTCCACCACCAGGGTGCCAGCATCGGTCGTTCATTCATTCATGCCGCTGCCCGCTGGTTCAGTCTTCTCCAAGGTCTATTTAAGAAAGAACTGCAGATGCGGGAAAAATTGAAGGTAGACAAAAAATGTTGGAGAAACTCAGTGGGTGAGGCAGCATGTATGGAGTGAAGGAATAGGCCACGTTTCGGGTCGAGACCCTTCTTCAGACTGATGTGGGGGGGGCGGTAAAAGGAAAGGAAGAGGTGGAGACATTATGCCTAGAAGGAGAGCTGGGAAGGGGGAGGGGGAGGAGGGAGAAGACACGGCTATCTAAAATTAGAGAAGTCAATGTTGATACCACTTTGGTGTAGGCTACCCAAGCGAAATACCCAAGCTTGTCTCCTCACTACATTTACTACTGGCTCCAGTCGCAAATCTGAGTTTTCGAGTGATCTGTGCAAGGCATTCATTGATGCTGGAATTCCACTGTGGAAATTGAAAAACAAATCTCTCAGAGGTTTTTTAGGGAAATACACAGAGGAACATATACCAAGTGAGTCATCATTACGGAAAAATTATGTTGACAGCAACTTCAACAATGTTGTACTGAAAATTAGAGATGAAGTTATATGCAACAAAATATGGATGTCAATAGATGAGACAACCGATGCTGTGGGGAGATATGTTGCCAATGTGGTCATCGGCACACTGGAGGCAGGTCAACCATCAAAGGAGCATTTGTTGACATCGGAAGTATTGGAGAAGTCAAGCAGCTCAACTATTGCTCAGTTGTTTACATCTTCACTTGCTGTACTTTGGCCAGAAGGTATAAAACACCAGAATGTTCTTCTGTTTGTGATTTAAAGTTTTATTCCCCAAAATGTTGCATTTGACATGCTTAGCTCAAGGACTTCATAGAATTGGCAAGCACATACGTAGCTTGTTTGCAAATGTTGATCGCCTAGTTTCCAATGTCAAGGAAATCTTCCTCAAAGCACCGTCACGTGTGCAGTTGTTCAAGGAAATGGAACCCGAGATTCCACTACCTACTCAGCCCGTTTTGACTAGGTGGGGTACATGGGTCTCTGCTGTACTCTACTATGCTGCAAATTTTGAAAAGATAAAATAAATCGTCAACTGTTTTGAAGAAGAAGAATCTGCTGCAGTCAGGATCATATTGAAATCATGCAGGAAAAGTCCCTCCACCACGATCTTGTGTTTATTGCTTCCAATTTTGCGAACTTCCCACAAGCTATCACTTCCCTTGAGAAACGTGGCGAAATATTAGTGAATAACTTGCAGGTTTTCAACAAAGTAGCTGACGATATTCGTAAAGTTCCTGGCGATGTAGTTAAAGACGTACAAGGAAAATGTGAGAGAGTGATTTTAGCTAACAAAGATCTTGAAGAAATAGAAAACATAGCTAAAGTTCTCAAAGGTAGTTGTAATGCACAAGATATCCCCATGAATATAGAGTCTGCAGCTTGTTTCGGGTATGCACCAGTGACCTCAGCTGAGGTGGTAAGAAGTTTTTCACAGCTGAAACATATTTTCTGTCAGACAAAAAAAATGCGAGTATTTATATGCAACCAGGCAACTTTGGTAATTTAATGTAGTATACCCTTATATTATCATTTTTAACCATGTTTTGGCGGTGTGAATAAATGCCTTTTTATGCCTTTATTTGTCCATAAATGTCTTTTTTGTGCCTTTTTTGTACTTTTATTATGCCTTTTTGCCTGCCTATTTCAGAGTTTTTTAGTGCCTAAACATCCTGGCTCTTGTAATAATGATTACCCGTCACTGTTACTTATCTTGTATTTACAATCTACTTGTTGATTGGAAATGCTAGTTGCAATTAATAAGGTTAGTTTTCGTGGAGTCATTGAGTCACACAGCATGGAAACAGGCCCTTTGGCCCAACTTGCTCATGCTGACCAAGATGTCCCATCCAAGCTAGTCCAATTTGCTCATGTTTGGCCCATATCCTTCTAAACCTTCTACACTGACAACTTCTAAACCTTCTACATTCACAACAATCTACACTGACAACTTCCATATGCTCACCACCATTTGAGTGAAAAAGTTGCCCCTCAGATTCTTATTAATTCTTGCCCCTCTCATCTTAAATCTATGTCTTCTGGCCCTTGATTCCCCTGTTCAGGGTAAAAGACTCTCTGCATTCACCCTATCTATTCGCCTTATGATTTTATACACTTCTATAAGATCACCTCTCATCCTCCTGCACTCCAAGGAATAAAGTTCGAGCCAACACAACCTTTCCCTATAACGCAGTCTCTCAAGTCCTGGCAACATCTTCTTAATCTTCTCTGCACTCTTTCCAGCTCCAGGTCATTTATTGATGTTTTGGAAAAATGCAATAAATGCAAAAATTTATAGTTATAAATAATCATTGAAAATATTATAGGTTGAGAAAAAATGCTGGAGAAACTCAGCGGGTGAGGCAGCATCTATGGAGAGAAGGAATAGGCGACGTTTTGGGTCGAGACCCTTCTTCATTATTACTATAAACTATTATTTGAAGGTTGCACTTGCAGTCCAGTGTGTGAGATCTGATGTATCTGGATCCTGTCAGGTGAAGTCAGGAGATATAAAATCTTGAGAGGAAAAGATTGGGCAGATGCACAGAGTCTCGTGCCCAGAGTAGGGGAATTGAGGACCAGAGGACATAGGTTCAAGGTGAAGGGGAAAATATTTAATAAGAATCTGAGGGGTAACTTTTTCACACAAAGTGTGGTGGGTGTATGGAACAAGCTGTTAGGGGAAGTGGTTGAGGCTGGGACTATCCCAATGTTTAAGAAGCAGTTAGACAGGTACATGGGTAGGACAGGTTTGGAGGGATATGGACCAAGCACAGGCAGGTGGGACTAGTATAGCTGGGACATGTTGGGCAAGTTGGGCCGAAGGTCCTGTTTCCACACTGTATCATTCTATAACTCTAAGTTATTACTGGAATTATTGATGTCTGAGGTGAGTACTCCAGATTGCCAAGTGCACCTCATCACTTAATCATCATTGAGAAGACTAATGGGCTTGTCCCACTTAGGCGATTTTTTCCGGCAACTATCATAGTGACTATGGATGTACTCGCTCAAAGTATATGGGTTATTGAGGGTGGACAGGGAACAATTCAACATAGAGTCAGAGGCTTGTAGAGCATGGAAACATGCCGTTCATCCCAACATGCCCATGCTGACCAAGATGCTCCTTTTAACCCTGTGCCACTTGCCTCCATTTGGCCCATGTCCCTCTAAACCTTTCCGATCCATGTACAATAGACAATAGGTGCAGGAGTAGGCCATTCGGCCCTTCGAGCCAGCACCGCCATTCAATATGATCATGGCTGATTATCCCCAATCAGTACCCCGTTCCTGCCTTCACCCCATATTCCCTGACTACGCTATCTTTAAGACCATGTACCTGTCCAAGCATCTTTTAAATGTTGTTATTGTACCTGCCTCGAGTGTACGGCAGCTCGTTCCATATCCCACCACCTTCTGTGTGAAACCGGTTGCCCTCAGGTTCCTATTCAATCTTTCCCCTATTAAAACTTCCTGATTTAGAGCAATGGGAAATGTTTCCCCTCTGAGAAAAAGGTATTAACAGCTGGGCATTAAAAAAAAACACTTCGTTTTATGTATTTTTGTGAATAGCTTGGACAAATAAAGTTTGCTTCTCATAAGTGGTCCTTCGAATTGGTTTGGATTATAAATGTGGACCTCCCTGCTATATAGTCGAATACCACTGCTGTGATCCAATTCGTATTTTACTGCAGGAGAGTAAGTTTAATTTTTTTTTAATAAATACAGAACAGCAAATATTTATCCAAACATTAAATTGCAAGCACTGATTCTTTAAACTTTTCGATGATATGAATGATCACATTGAGAATTCGCAGGGAGACACAAAATGCTGGAGTCACTCAGCGGAACGGGCAGCATCTCTGGAGAGAAGGAATGGGTGACTGAAAATTCACAGAGCAGTTTTGTAGATGCAGCCAGATTGTAATAAAATAGTGCGTACAAGCAACTGCTTCACAAAACGGATCAAAGAGCCTCAATTTCCCTCCTGGGATAAATAAAGTTCTATCGTATCGTAAAGCAATCATGATGGAGAAATCTGAAGGAAAGAACTGCAGTTGCTGGTTTAAACCGAAGATAGACATAACATGCTGGAGTTAAGGGCCTGTCCCACTTACGTGATTTTTTTTCGGAGACTGCCGGCACCCGTCATAGTCGCAGCAGGTGGCCGAAAACTTTCAACATGTTGAAAATCCAGCGGCGACCAGAAAAAGGTACGACTCTTTGGGCGACTACTCACGACCATACCTGTATCAGGCTTCACCCAGCGACATGTCGCCAGGGTGTCGCCTGTATGGTCGTGAATAGTCGCCCAAAGGGTGATACCTTTCTCTGGTCCCCGCTGGATTTTCAACATGTTGAACATTTTCAGCCTGAAGAAGAGTTTTGGCCGAAATGTTGCCTATTTCCTTCGCTCCATAGATGCTGCCGCACCCGCTGAGTTTCTCCAGCACTTTTGTCTACCTTCGAACATTTTCAGCCACCTGCTGCGACTATGACGGGTGCCGGCAAGTCGCCGAAAAAGTTGCGTAAGTGGGACAGGCCCTGAACTCAACGGAGCAGGCTGCATCCCTGAGGAGAAGGAATGGGTGACATTTCGGGTCGAGACTCTTTTTCAGATGGGGAAATCATTTGTTTTGATTTTGGTTGGCTGGGTGTCAGACTTGCAATAATCTTATTCAATGATATCCAAACTACAATGTTCTGAAATTAATAAAGAAAAAAAATAATTTAGCTGAAATGCAGGACAAAGTCCGATGGTGGATACATTTTTGCAACGGGACCACTTAAGTACAAAGTCTCTTCCATCACTTGTGCTGTTCAGTTTCTTGTGTCTCCATTTTATGTCCCAATGGTGTCAGAGGTTATGGGGAGATGGCAGGAGAATGGGGTTTGGAGGGAGAGGTAGACTTGATGGGCCAAATGGCCTAATTCTACTCCTTTCACCTATGATTCACCTTTCACCTATCTTAAGAGATTAGCATACAAACTTAAAGCACACGGTATTGGGGGTTCAGTATTGATGTGGATAAGGAACTGGCTAGCAGACAGGAGGCAAAGGGTAGGAGTAAACGGGTCCTTTTCAGAATGGCAGGCAGTGACTAGTGGGGTGCCGCAAGGCTCAGTGCTGGGACCGCAGCTATTTACAATATATATTAATGATTTGGACGAGGGAATTCAATGCAACATCTCCAAATTTGCAGATGACACCAAGCTGGGGGGTATAGTTAGGTGTGAGGAGGATGCTTGGAGGCTGCAGGGTGATTTGGATAGGCTGAGTGAATGGGCAGATGCATGGTAGATGCAGTATAATGTGGATAAATGTGAGGTTATCCACTTTGGTGGCAAAAACATGAGGGTAGACTATTATCTGAATGGTGGCAGATTAGGAAAGGGGGAGATGCAACGAGACCTGGGTGTCATGGTACACCAGTCATTGAAAGTAGGCATGCAGGTGCAGCAGGCAGTGAAGCAAGCAAATGGTATGTTAGCATTCATAGCGAAAGGATTTGAGTATAGGAGCAGGGAGGTTCTACTGCAGTTGTACAGGGTTTTGGTGAGGCCACACCTGGAGTATTGCGTACAGTTTTGGTCTCTAAATCTGAGGAAAGACATCCTTGCCATAGAGGGGGTACAGAGAAGATTCACCAGACTGATTCCTGGGATGTCAGGACTTTCATATGAGGAAAGATTGGATGGACTGGGCTTGTACTCGCTGGAATTTAGAAGATTGAGGGGGGATCTTATAGAAACTTACAAAATTCTTAAGGGGTTGGACAAGCTAGATGCTGGAAGATTGTTCCCGATGTTGGGGGAGTCCAGAACAAGGGGTCACAGTCTAAGGATAAGGAGGAATTCCTTTAGGACCGAAATGAGGAAAACATTCTTTACACAGAGAGTGGTGAGTCTCTGGAATTCTCTGCCACAGAAGGTAGTTGAGGCCAGTTCATTGGCTATATTTAAGAGGGCGTTAGATGTGGCACTTGTGGCTAAAGGGATCAGGGGGTATGGAGAGAAGGCAGGTACGGGATACTGAGTTGGATGATCAGCCATGATCACATTGAATGGCGGTGCAGGCTCGAAGGGCCGAATGGCCTACTCCTGCACCTATTTTTCTATGTTCTATGTCTATGTTTCTATGATCTTATGAAATCTCCACAAAGCTCTCCTCTCTCCAATGGTTCTGTGAGAGCCAGGCAGCATCTCAGGAGGAAAGGAGTAGACAGCGTTCCGGGTTGGGACCCTTCTTCAAACTGGTCACAGCAGGAGAGCAGCAAGAATCAGAAAGGGGGTGGGCAGTGAGACAGGGTCTTGCAGTAATCCTGCCGGAGCGAGGAGAAGAACCTCTTCAAAGTGGGTGGACAAAAATGCTGGAGAAACTCGGCGGGTGAGGCAGCATCTATGGAGCGAAGGAATAGGTGACGTTTCGGGTCAAGACCCTTCTTCAGACTGATGTGGGGGTGGGGGGGGATGGGAAGAAGGGAGGACATCTCCGATGCCCTGGTTTGGAACACATCATCCTGGGTGCAGATGCGGCGTAGATGGAGGAATTGGGAGTAGGGGATATAGTCCTTACAGGAAGCAGGGTGGGATGAAGTGTAGTCCAGATAGCCGTGGGAGTCAGTGGGTTTATGGTGGATGTTGGTCAGTAGTTGTCAAAGTGCGAAGACGTTGAGGAGATTTGGCAGTGGAACCGTAACATAGAGACACCAGAAACTGCAGATGCTGCAAACTGGAACTAAACGCAAAGTGCTGGAGGAACTCAGCAGTCAGGCAGTAACTGTGGAGGCAATTGTCAGACAATGTTTTGGCTCGGGACCCTTCTTCAGAAAGGCTAACCTTCAGTAATCTATGTCAAAATAGCTGCTGAAGTGAGAATATAACAATGCTCCTTGCAATGGTTGGAACCAAACCAACACTGCATTGTAGAAGGGTCCCACCCGGAAACTTTTATTTGTGTGCTATCCACTCAAAGAGAAGACTGTACATGACTAAAATCAAGCTGCCCACAGTGCAAAGATAAAGGATAAAGGACACAATGTTAGTCTCAACATTGCAGTGACATTGTTTTTCAACATTAACTAATAAAATATTAATTTCATCCATTTTTTTCATAAAATGATTAGTTTTTATCTGTGAAAATCACCTAATTATATAAACATAATTTTTAATATACGTTTTATACTTGTATAAAAATGGATTTAGACCAAAAATTAAAAAAAAAGAAAGGACTCCAACCAAAACAATTGTTGCCCATGAGTTTAATAAATAATTGCAATGTAACAGAAGGTTGATTGCAGGAATGCTGCAGAATTTCATGCCAGACTGGTGTGTCAGAAATGATCACTTAAGTTCTTGTTGATAAAAACATCTGCAAACCTCCCAATTCCACATGTGCAAAACTTGCTCCGCCTGTTGCAAAACCAACTGCCCGCTGCTTGTAATTGGGCCACAAACCTGTAGGTGGCGCATTTCGATGAAACCCGCTCCATTCCTTCACTCCTGCCTGTCCTGCTGAGTTACTCCAGCATTTTGTGTCTATCGAGAGATGAAAACTTGTTTTCACCTAGCCCACAGCCAACAATGGCCCGTTTCCTTTATCATTGTTACTTTTTTGCATATCTTTCGTTAATTTGTTCTATATTTCTCTATAGCACCGTCTATATCTCTCGATAGACACAAAATGCTGGAGTAACTCAGCGGGACAGGCAGCATCTCCGGAGTGAAGGAATGGGTGACGTTTCAGGTCAAGACCCTTCTTCAGACTGTTTCTGGAGAGAAGGAATAGGTGACACTTTGGGTCGAGACCCTTCTGGTCTATATCGCTCGTTTGCCTTTCCCCCTGACGTTCAGTCCAAAGAAGGGCCTCGACTCAAAACGTCACCTATTCCTTTTCCCCAGAAATGCTGCCTGGCCTGCTGAGCTGCTCCAGCTTTTTGTGTCCAAAGACAGTTCGTAGTTTGATGTTTTTTTGGTGTTGTGTAGTGTTCAGGAGTCTGCTGGTTGTTGGGAAGAAGCTGTTCCTCAACCTGTACCTTCTCCCCGATAGCAGGAGTGAAATGAGAATGTGACCAGGGTGGTGTGGGTCGATGATGAGGCAGCTCCTCCTGTAGACCCCTTCGATGGTGGCGAGGTCAGTACCCGAGATGGACTGTGCACTGTTTACCACGTTTTGAAATATTGTAATTTTCGTCCAAGTTCTTCATTGAAATATTCTTCACTGCAGTTCTTCGTTCCAATGTTGGTGACCTAATTGCAAAATAAACTTCTAGAAAGGATATAAAAAGAAGCAGACTTTATTCTGTTTGAAATGAAGCAATGAAGAGTGACTGAATATGATAAATATCGGCGAGATACATCGGCGAGACCAAAGCAGGCTTGACGATCGCTTCACCCAACACCTCCATTCAGTTCGCACTAACCAACCTGATCTCCCGGTGGCTCAGCACTTCAACTCCCCCTCCCATTCCGAATCTGACCTTTCTGTCCTGGGCCACCTCCATTGCCAGATGAAGCCCAGCACAAATTGGAGGAACAGCACCTCATATTTTGCTTGGGTTGTTTACACACCAGCGGTATGAACATTGACTGCTCCAATTTTAGGTAGTCCTTGCTTTCTCCATCCGTCCCCTCCCCCTTCCCAGCTCTCCCTTAGCCCACTGTCTCCGCCTCTTCCTTTCTTTTTCCCGTGCCCCCCCCGACAACAGTCTGAAGAAGGATCTCGTCCCGAAATGTCGCCTATTCCTTCTCTCCATAGATTCTGCCTCACCCGCTGAGTTTCTCCATAATCCTTACTTGCTGCAACTTAACAGATCCGTAAATGTAATAAAAGTTAAATATGTATCGATCAATGATGCAATATGTTAAAAACCAGAATACTCGGCCACCTTAATAGTTCAAAACCGAAGCCCATAGTGGACCCAAAGACATAATCCATGGAAGATGATAGCTGCTAAGGTTAGTGTTGTGTAGTGTTCAAGACATTGATGGTTGTTGGGAGAAGCTTTTCTTGAACCTGGAGGTCACGGTTTTCAGGCTCCTCTTCATAACAAGAAGAGTTGAGTTTTGGAGCAAAGAGGTCCTTCTGCAGTTTTACAGAGCCCTAGTGAGATTGGAGCACACCTGGAGCATTGTGTACAGTTTTGGTACTCTAATCTGAGGAAGGACATTCTTGCTATTGAAGGAGTGCAGTGTAGGTTCACCAGTTTAATTCCCGGGATGGCGGGACTGTCATATGCTGAGAGAATGTAGCGGCTGGGCTTGTATACGGATGAGTTTAGAAGGATAAGAGGGCATCTTATTGAAACATATAAGATTGTTAAGGGCTTGGACACGCTAGAGGCAGGAAACATGTTCCAGATGTTGGGGGAGTCCAGAACCAGGGGCCACAGTTTAAGAATAAGGGGTAAGCCATTTAGAACGGAGATGAGGAAACACTTTTTCACACAGAGAGTTGTGAGTCTGTGGAATTCTCTGCCTCAAAGGGTGCTGGAGGCCGGTTCTCTGGATACTTTCAAGAGAGAGCTAGATAGGGCTCTTAAAGATAGCGGAGTCAGGGGATATGGGGAGAAGGCAGGAACGGGGTACTGATTGGGGATGATCAGCCATGATCACATTGAATGGCGGGGCTGGCTCAAAGGGCCGAATGGCCTACTCCTGCACCTATTGTCTATTGTCTATTGTCTACCGGTGGTAGCAGTGAGATGGGAGCGAGGCCAGGGTGGTTTGGGTCTTTGATGATGTTAGCTGACTTTTTGAGGCAGCGCCTGCTGTAGATCCCTTCGATGGTGGTGAGATCAGCACCTGTGATGGACCAGGCAGCGCCCACCACACTCTACAGACTCCTTTCTTTCTGTGCGTCAGAGTAGCCAAACATAGCGACATCGAAAATAGGTGCAGGAGTAGGCCATTTGAGTCAGCACCGTCATTCAATATGTCATGGCTGATCATCCAAAATCAGTACCCCATTCCTGCTTTCATTAACTTAATTTAAGTTTCATTTCGATATTTAAGTAGAAACTGAAATGCTTTTTTCCTGTGGGTTTTATTAAAGTCCATCAACTAATTATTCTCACATAATCTTAATTAGTGAACATTAGTGAATATTTAGCGCAGCTGGTAGTCCATAAATTGTACACAGGGGGCAAAAATACACGCATGCTTTATACGTTGAGTCTGTTAGATTTATTTAATGCTTTCAACTAGAAATCTATACTTGGCCATGTAGACATCAGTGATTTTTTGAAAATGAGTTTGAAATAATGGACTTACTTTATTTAACTATTGCCAGCTCACACTAACTGTTTCGATCACTCCGGTTTTCTTGGTTTATACCCTCAGTCAAGTGCCCATATCCTTGGCTGATCCAGAAACTGGCCGAACAGCTCCATCAAAGACCACAAACAGTTGCAGAGAATTGTGGACGCAGCCCAGACCATCAGACAAACCAACCTCCCTTCCATTGACTCCATTTACACCTCAAGCTGCCTTAGCGAGGCCACCAGTGTAATCGTGAATGATTCACACCCCGGCCACTCCCTTTTCTCCCCACTCCCATTGGGCAAAAGGTATAGAAGTGTGAAAGCTGCTTCATTTTAGTTTAGTTTAGTTTAGAGATACAGCGCAAAAACAGGCCCTTCGGCCCACCTGGTCCGCGCCGACCAGCGATCCCCGCACATTAACACTATCCTACACCCACTAGGGACCATTTTTACATTTACCAAGCCAATAAACCTACAAGCCTGTACGTCTTTGGAGTGTGGGAGGAAACCGAAGATCTCGGAGAAAACCCACGGGGAGAACGTACAAACTCTGTACAGACAGCACCCGTAGTCGGGATCGAACCCGTGTCTCTGGCGCTGCATTCGCTGTAAGGCAGCAACTCCACCGCTGCGCCACCGTGGTCCCAAGCTGTCATCAGGCAACTGGACCATCCTAGCAAAAACAGAGAGCAGTCGTGAACTAATATCTCCCTATTTATTGGAATCCCTCAAGACTATCTTTGATCAGACTTTATCTTGCACTAAACGTTTCCACAATATTCCCTTTATCATGTATCTGTACACTGTGGACGGCTCGATTGTAAACATGTATTGTCTTTCCACTGACTTGTCAGCACGTAACAAAAGCTTTTCCCTGTACCTCGGTACACGTGACGATAAACTACGCTCAACGCAGGTTCAACACGTGCCAGAAATATCAGTTGATTGAATTAACTACACGGCGAGATTAAATGCATTGACCTCGAGTTTAGAAGAACGAATCCAACAAAAACTTTTCTGGGACTTGTCAGAGGGAAAATGAGGATGATGTTTCTCGTGGTGAGTGTATCTGGAACCTGAGGTAACATGGGCAAAATAAGACCAGCCCGGTAGATCGACAATCTTCCGAGTCTCTCTCCCTAAGAAAGAGGTCAATAGAACTTTGGATGTAATGTGAACCAGAGGATATGGACAGAACAGATGGGAAATGTTGGAGTAACTCAGCGGGACAGACAGCATCTATGGAGCGAAGGGATGGGTGACGTTTCGGGTCGAGACCCTTCTTCAGACGGAGTATATTTTTGTGGTGCTGAGGTATCTGATCACCATGATCTTACCCAATGTGGCCAAAAATGCTGGAGAAACTCAGCGGTTGAGGCAGCATCTACGGAGCCAAGGAATAGGTGATGTTGCGGGTTTATTTTTCCAGCATCTGCAGTTCTTTCTCTTTTGTTTGTTTCTTTCTTTTGAAATCTGTTCATTAGCTTTTTTATTTGAAAAACAAAAACAAAACAACAACAAAAAAGAATACTGATAAACATAACAATGATATTGATTAGGATTACATTAGTAACGGGTATAACCTAAATATGAGTCCAGTGTCAAAATACACATTGAGTATAGACCTCCCGGCCTCTATGTAAATATAGTTAAATGTTTAAAAGAAAACTTATATATATATTTTTTTTTAATTAAAAAAAAGTTATTTCTTAAACAAGATCTTACCCAATGATGGGTTTGGCACCAATTGACATCAGGCTATTGATCACCACAAACTCCAACAGACTCTCAACTACAAACCGCCTTGATTGCTTGAAGGATTTCAGGCTTCTTTCTTGTTTTTGCACGATATTGTTTGTTTATTTATTTATTTTTGTTGTTTCTTGTGGTATCTACAGAGTACTATGTTTATAGGCCACATCACCCCGATCCTGGCCTCTCTCCACTGGCTCCCAGTACGGTACAGAATCAACTTCAAGCTCCTCTTATTTGTGTACAAAGCCCTTAACGGGCTTCCCCCCCCCCCCCCCCCCCATATCAAAAATCTTCTAACCCACCACTCTACCTCCAGGTCCCTCAGGTCGGCCGACTTGGGGCTACTGACTGTCCCGCGGTCTAGGTTTAAGATCAGGGGCGACCGCGCTTTTGCGGTTGCAGCACCTAGACTGTGGAACAGCATCCCGCTCCTCATCAGAACTGCCCCCTCCATCGAGTCCTTTAAGTCAAAAGCTATTTCTACTCCCTAGCGTTTTTGAGCCCCTCTGAGGGGGCGCTGTAAACAGTTTATGTATGTATTGTTGGGTCTGTCTACCGTTGTATGTATCAAATTAGTACCTGCGCTGATGTGAAGCACTTTGGTTAACGTTGTTTTTAAATATGCTATACAAATACATTTATTATTATTATTAATATTATTACAGATCTGTTGTGTTGCTGCAAGTAAGAACCATGTTAATAGATTTTGGAACATTTGGGCATAAGAACTCTCGACTCGTGCTTCCATTTATCATGTTCTTTTGTTCAATCCTACTTCACGACCCATACAGGTGGAGTGCAGAGTCTTTGCCCTTTAACGTTTGAGTATGACCAGAAAAAAAGTTATTAATATACTTCTTTCATTTTCCCATCTCTAAATCTTTCTTCTTTTGGAGAACTGGATGATGCTCTTTAAATAATTGTTGAATACTGCTATTTCCCCCAACTAATACGTTGCATAAAAATCGATTCTGCATATTCATCATTCTTAGTTTCAAGTAAGTGTAATTAGTTGCAACAAATTTGTTTGTGAGTGCTTTAAGTCTGTGTCACATGTCGTGGTTTGGTCCTGGGCCTAATCATCTTTACTGTTTGCACGTGTCCATATCTCTAAAGTCACCCCTTTCCAGTTTTACCTCATAACTCAGTCCCTCTGACACAGTGCCATAGGTGTTGTGGTTTTTATGTGAATGGACACTCAATATGGAGGTCTCAGATAACAACAGGAACATGCAACAAATAAACGGACATTGGGCGTGGATGGTAACAGATTCTCTGTCACTGTGTCTGCTAATGTAGGTTAGTTTTCTTTCTTTCTTTTAAAATCTTTTTATTTGCTTTTTTATCAAAAACAGAAACAAAACAACAAAAAAAGAATAATGATAAACATAACAATGATATTGATACATAGGGATCGGGATTACATTAATAACAGGTATAACCTAAATATGAGTCCAGTGTTAAAATACACATTGAGTACAGACCTCCCGGTCTCTAAGTAAATATAGTCAAATGTTTAAAAGAAAACTCATATGTAAAAAAAACAAAAAGATAAAAAGAAAAAAAAGAGAAAAAAAGAGAAAAAAGAGAAAAACAAAAACCCCCCAAAACTAGAAACAAAAAGCAAAACAGAATCTGGCTGCAAAGACTTTCAACAATTTAAGTCCCTGTTTGTCGTCAAGTCCGTTCCACCGTATAACGGTAAAATAATTATTATAACGGTTGGAGAGGGGAGAATTTATGTTGTGTGAAAATGTTGAATAAATCTTCCCCAAGTCCTATCAAATTTAACCAAGGGTTCAACAATGTCACTCCTGATTTTTTCTAAATGTAAACATGATATTGTTTCACAGTACCACTGGAGTGTGAGCGGAGGGTTAGAGTCTTTCCATTTAAATAAAATAGATCTTCTGGCGATTAATGTGGTAAAAGCGATCAGCCGATGGGCGGAGCACGACAAATGAATAGAATCTAACGTTGGTCGCCCAAAAATTGCAGCAATAGGATGAGGTTGTAAATCAATACCTAAAACTACAGAAATAGTATCAAAAATGTCTTTCCAATATTTTTCCAAAAGTGGGCAGGACCAAAACATGTGGGTCAGTGAGGCCACTTCACAGTTACATCTGTCACAGGTAGGGTTTATATGACCATAAAAACGAGCCACCTTATCTTTTGACATATGAGCTCTGTGAACCACCTTGAATTGTATCAAAGCGTGTCTTGCACACATTGAGGAAGTATTAACTAATTGAAGAATCCTCTCCCATTTCTCTATAGATAGAGAAATTTGTTCTCTTTCCCAGTCATTCTTAATTTTATCAAATATATCTATTTGTAATTTCAAAACCAACTCATAAATAGTCTGTATTAAGCCTTTCTGATAAGGGTTCAAATCTAATTTTTTTCCCCCAAAATTTTGGTTTGATGTGGCAATGGAAAAAAGGATAGAGTAGCCTTCAAAAAATGTCTAATTTGTAAATATCTAAAAAAGTGTGAATTGGGTAAATTATATTTATTGGAGAGTTGTTCAAAAGACATAAAACAACCATCCAAAAACAAATCACGAAAAGCTACTAATCCCTTCCTCTTCCATAACAGAAAGGCTTGATCAGTACTAGAGGGTTGGGAGAGAAAATTGGATATGATAGGACTCGATAAAATAAAATCATTCAATCCAAAAAACGTATGAAATTGAAACCATATTCGATATGTATGTCTTATTATTGGATTAGTTGTATATTTATCTCGCAATTGTAAAGGGTAACAAGGCCCCTAGAATAGAAGCCAATGACATCCCTTGCATAGAATCACGTTCAAGATTTATCCAACCTGGGCATTGGGTATCTTCTAAATCTTTTGTCCAAAACGTTAAATAATGAACATTAACTGCCCGATAGTAGAATCTAAGGTTCGGCAATGCCAAACCACCGTCTTTTTTTTATTTCTGTAAGTATTTTTTACTTAGACTGAAATTTTTATTCTACCATATATATGAAGAGTCAATAATATCAAAGAAAGATTTAGCAATAAAAACGTCTGAAATAAATACAGAAATTTAGCTAAGATAAACATTTTAATAGCATTGGTTCGGCCGATTAAAGATAAGGACATCAGTGTCCATTTAGTAAACTGTTGTTTGATATGGTCAATTAAAGGTGTAAAATTAGCTTTAAATAAATCCTTGTGTTTCTTGCTAATCTTAATACCTAAATAAGTCAAACATTCGGTAGTCATAGAATCATAGAAAATAGGTGCAGGAGTAGGCCATTCGGCCCTTCGAGCCTGCACCGCCATTCAATATGATCATGGCTGATCATCCAACTCAGTATCCTGTACATGCCTTCTCTCCATACCCCCTGATCCCTTTAGCCACAAGGGCCACATCTAACTCCCTTTTAAATATAGCCAATGAACTGGCCTCAACTACCTTCTGTGGCAGAGAATTCCACAGATTCACCACTCCCTGTGTGAAAAATGATTTTCTCATCTCGGTCCTAAAAGACTCTCCCCTTATCCTTAAACTGTGACCCCTTGTTCTGGAGTTCCCCAACATCGGGAACGATCTTCCTGCATCTAGCCTGTCCAACCCCTTAAGAATTTTGTAAGTCTCTATAAGATCCCCCCTCAATCTCCTAAATTCCAGCGAGTACAAGCCGAGTCTATCCAGTCTTTCTTCATATGGAAGTCCTGCCATCCCAGGAATCAGTCTGGTGAACCTTCTCTGTACCCCCTCTATGGCAAGAATGTCTTTCCGCAGATTAGGAGACCAAAACTGTATGCAATACTCCAGGTGTGGCCTCACCAAGACCCTGTGCAACTGCAGTAGAACCTCCCTGCTCTTGTACTCAAATCCTTTTGCCAACATACCATTCGCTTTCTTTACAGCCTGCTGCACCTGCATGCCTACTTTCAATGACTGGTGTACCATGACACCCAGGTCTCGTTGCATCTCCCCTTTTCCTAATCGGCCACCATTCAGATAATAGTCTGCCCTCCTGTTTTTGCCGCCAAAGTGGATAACCTCACATTTATCCACATTATACTGCAATCTAAATGGAAACTGTTCATAACTCGAAACTAGATTGTTTAGTGGAAAAGGCTCACACTTACTAAAATGTAGTTTATAACCAGAAAAACTACTAAATTGATTAAGTAGTGCTGCTATTGCTGGAATAGATTTCTCAGGATTGGTTAGTTTTAACTGGCATTGCAATGTAGTTTATTTTAGATAGACAGTGTTGAAACAGGCCCTTCAGCCCACCGAGTCAATGCTGACCATCGATCACCCGTTCACACTGTTTCCATGTTACCCCAGTTTTGCATCCTACGCACTAGGGAGCAATTAAAAGAAGCCAGTAAACCTACAAACCTGCACGTCTTATGGAATGTGGGGGGCGTGAAACCAGAACACCCGGAGAAAACCCATTCGGTCACAGCAAGAACGTACAAACTCCACACAGTCAGCACCCGTAGTTGGGATCGAACCAGGGTCTCTGGTGCTGTGAGGAAGAAGCTCTACTGCTGCTCCACCATGCCACATTGTGGAAATTGGATAAACATTCAGGAAATTTACACACAAACGCCGACCCTTACAACCATACAACCGGATTTAGAACCTTTGTAGATTTAACACTCCATTTACAACCTGTTCAGGTCATTCCTCTATGTATAAAATAGAGTGCAGCTGATATAGATTTTTTTTAGGATATATTCCTTTTTTTTTAAATTATTTTTTATTTTTTATTTTATTAGAGGTAAGTACAGGAATATGGCACCAAGGTGCCTAATATATATTGACATATTACATTTTATGTACAGCTTCTTTTTTTTAATATCATGAAAAAGAAAAAGAGAGAATAGATAATAAAAGATAGAAAAACGTGTGATATATAGTAGCAATGTTACAAAATTTTGAGATTTTAAAAATCAAGTCTGCAATTTATCCCATCAGATAAAGCATAAAAAGAAGTTCAATTTGACACCTAATTCACTTTCATATCTTCAGTATTAAGAAAGTTATGGCCATTTTCATACTCAGAAATTAGCATCTTGTTCCCCATTGCCTTTCAATTGACTTAACTCAAAAGCTGTGATCTAGAATCGTTAAAAGCCCATAACTTTGTTAAAAATTAAGAGAACTCAATGAAATTTCCAGTTATTATAGATTGAAGCGTTCTGAAACAAATATTAAACAATCTTACTTGGATGACCTGAAATTAAAGCATATAATTAGTTAGATATCTAATTGTAGCTAATTATAAAATTCAATAAGTAGATCTAAACATCTATCAATTTCTTAAGAAAAGATAAACTTGTTTTAAATTGCCTAAGTGTTCGAATAACATTCACACAATAATCCACAATATAACATAATTTTTAAATCTCATTTTCATGAATTTCTGGGCCAAATGGAAGGAATTCAGTGTTTAATGCCTGTAAATTAATGGCCATTTAAATCAACTAGCGAGTGGGTTTTAGTGGAATGCGGTGGATTGGAACGTTGCGGTTTGCAGTGAAGTTGGTATGAAAAATACAGCCGGTTCATACATTTTTTTTGGACCCCATTTCGCAACATGAAAATATTATTAAAGCCTCCATAAAAACCAACTTTTAATATAAAAATAAACTATTTACCTTTTTTTCTCCCCCTGCGCAAAATTCTTCCCGTTATCGGCGCTCACGGGTTTTGAAGGTGATTTTTAAATTACTCTAGATAATAAATAATCTAGTGTAATTTAAAAATACCTTCATTAATGAAATGCCGGAGCGATTTTTCTTCCGCAACTAAATCGCCCGACATGGATCGATTTTCCCAGTCTGAAGAAAAACGGCACTTTAACCCCCCCCCCCTCTGAAAGGCGCCAAAGTCGCGCACACGGGGAGCGGCAGAACTGCAGCGCTGCTAAAGGTAGGTATTGTAACATACCTATATATAGTGTGTGAGAAAGAAAAAAATGTGAAAGAAGAAAGTGGAGAAAGGAAAAAAAATAAAGAAAAAGTGTAGAACGTAAGAGATGAAGGAGATGGTTATCTGTATTCTTGACCATCCCTCACCCAATCCTGAAACACTTAGCTTCTACGGTTTTGTTGCACCATATGCTTCCAAATAAATCGACAAATGGAGACCAACTCGTTAAAAATTGGTCTGATTTATCTATTAGGAGGAATCACATTTCCTCAAGATGTGTGGTGTCCACCATGTTTGAAATCCACATTTTAAGCGTTGGTATGGCTGTATTTTTCCAAAAGTTAAGTATACATTTTTTTGCCGTTATTAACCCATAATTTAAAAAAATAAATTTTTAGATTAGTTCAATTTATTCCCATCTTCCATTACTCCAAATATAACCATTTCAGTATTAGGTTCCATTTTTATCTTAAATAATTTTGTAAATATTTCAAAAATATCACTCCAGATTTTATAACGTTTTATGCAGGAGACAAAATAGTGTGTTATAGTTGCATTTTAGGATAGACATTTATCACAAATGGGGGAAGCATTTGGATAGAATTTATTCAATCTAGTTTTTGAGTAATATAATCTATGTAAAATTTTAAATTGAATTAAATGATGTCTTACATTAATCGAACATTTGTGTATAAATATCAAATACTTTTCCCATGTTTCCTTCGTAATTTTTATCGTTAATTCTCGTTCCCACTCTTCTCTAAGCGCCTCTGTCGATGGTAAATCTATATTTAAAATACTATTATATAAATATGATGTTAATTTCTGTGAGTCAGCCTTAATGTTCATTGCTTCTTCCAGTGGGTCTAAAGTTATGTTTTGATATCTTTGTATGTATTTCTTCATGAAGTCGCAGATCTGAAGATTTTTAAAATATTGGTTATTTTTCAGTTTAAATTGTAATTGTTGGAATGATAACAGATTTCCCATTTCATACATATCACCGATCCTTTTAATTCTCATTCTTTCCCATTGATTATATGTTTTATCAATAAGAGATGGTTTAAATGAAGGATTATTCACTATTGGCATTAACAATGATAGGTTTCTTATTTTTAAGGATAATTTTATTTGTTTCCAAATTCTAATTGTATCATGTATAATTGGGTTATTCTTATACATTGTGTTGTTCAGTTTTATCGGGGAATAGAGGATCGCTCCTATATTACAAGGAGAACAGTCCTCTTTCTCCATTCTTATCCATTCTATCTGTTTAAACGACATGTTGAGTTTATTTAATAAAGGCATAAAATTAGCATTAAATAATGCTTTGTATTTTCTGGTAATTTGAATACCCAAATACTTAAATTTTTCTGTTGCAATTTTAAAGGGGAATTTTAATAGGTGTGTAGATTCTTGAGGTTTTAACCTCATGATTTCACTTTTATACCAATTTATTCTATATCCAGAAAAATAATCAAATTCGTCTATTAAATTTAATAAGTTTGGTATGCCGTTTGTGAGTTTGTAATATATAAAAGTATATCGTCTGCATATAATGAAATGTTATTATTTGAGTCCCTAGTATTATATCCCTGAATATTCGGATGACTTCTTATACTTCCAGCCAGGGGCTCTATCATAAGGGCAAATAGCAGAGGTGATAAAGCACATCCCTGCCTATTGCCCCTCGATAATTGAAATTTTGGAGATAACATATTATTGGTTAATATTCTCGCCGTCGGTTCATCATATAGTAATTTTACCCATACAATAAAATTCTCTCCCATATTAAATTTTTGCTAACGTTGAAAATATTTCACTGAAACAGTTAACAGAATTATTTCTTATCTCTTATTTCTTGTCTCATGATTAAAGGCAAAATTAAGTTTTTCATTAACATTTTGAGCAGCTCCATTTGTTAATAATAAATAAAGTTTTGTTTATTTATTTGCACCATGTTTTAAAAGAAGACAAACGATCAATTTATAATACCATACTGGGCGGGAAGGGAAGGGAAGCCCAGAGGGCTTATACAAAGTCCGCTCCCATCTGAAAATGAGCGTTAATGGCAAATCAGGGGGTAGGAGAAATAAAAAAGACAATAATAAAAAATAATACAGTTTAAGAATGAAAATTTAAAATATGAAAATAAATAAAATAATAAGGTAAAGTATGAGATAAGAGTCAACAGAAGTAGTTTGAGCTCATAAATAGCATTACATAAAGCTGGAGGTCAGAACTCAGGACATGATGAGAAACACTTTAAGCTCAATCTTAAAGGTGGCTAAGGACTTTAATGACAGAGGCAGGGTATTCCAAAATTTAGGACCTTTAAAAGTAATGCAATGTTGGTGTTTGGATGTTCGACAAAACGGAAGATGAAGATCATTTCTTCTTCTGGTTGGGTAATGGTGAATATTAGAAGAAAGGGTGAAAAGATCATGAAGAGAAACAGGCAAATCATGTTTACATTTAAGATATTTGAAAATAAAAATACATATTTGGAATGCATTCAGTTTATCTACAGACAAAATTGAGTACTTCTTGAAGAGAGGGGCAGAAGGTTCTTGTGAATTTGAGTGCGAAATGCCTTCTGTATGATGAGTAGCTTAGAAAGATAGGATGGATAGGTAGAACCCCAACAATATTACAATAATTGAAATAAGGAAAAATCAAACTGTAATATATTGTTAGATGGGAAAACGGGTGAATAAATACACAAACCTTTCTCAGAATACCAAGCATTTTCATTGATCTTCTACAGACAATATTGATATGTTCTTTCCAAGTTAAATTTTGATCAATGGTTACTCCTAAAAATTTGTATATGTTACTTCAGGAATTTCATGTCCATTGATAAAAATTTTAGATTTGTCTTTGGGAAAAATGTTGTTTTTATTGCAGAAGATCATGTAATTGCATTTTTTGATATTGAGAGAGAGCCTGTACACTTCAAACCACTTAGAGACATGAGACATTTCTTCATTAACTAATTCAACCAATGATTTTAGATCATTATGTGAAGCTATAAGATTGGCGTCATCGGCAAACAGGATAGGAAGACGTACTCTACAGGTATAGGATAAGCCATTTATATAGATCACGAGTAGTAAGGAACCAAGGATGGAGCCTTGTGATACCCCACAGTGAATTCTCAATTTTTTGGATGAGCTTCCATTTAGATAGACAAATTGCACTCTATTTGCTAAATGGTTGGTTAACCATAGAAGCGCTACATCCTTTACCCCATATCTATTGAGTTTAGAGATTAAGATTGAATGGTTGACTGTATCAAATGCCTTGGATAGATCTAGAAAGACACCAAGAGCAAATTTCTTTTCATCTAGAGCAGTAGATCGTATCGTATTGAAATGAAGCAGAGAGAAATAGTGGTGGTCACCTGCAGGCAGTCACAATGAGATTTGAACGATGTGAGTAAGTAAGTACGTTTATTGGCCAAGTATTCACATACAAGGAATTTGCCTTGGTGCTCTGCCCACAAGTAACAACATGACATGTGTTGGCTAATTGCCCTAATGGGTAGGGAATGGATGAGAAAGTGGGATAACATAGAACTAGTGTGAACGGATGATCGATGACTAGTGTGGATTCAGTGGGATGAAGGGCCTGTTTCCATGCTGTAGCTTACAAAAACCAAGATCATTCATTTCAACATTCAAAATTCAAAGTTAAAAGGAATGGAGAAAATAGATGTGATGTTAACAAAATGAACATTGAGGAGGGGATATCAAAAGTGTGGTGAAAGGGCATCTTGTGCAATGCTGAGTTGGAAAGGTTTTGATCCTGCCCCCACCTCTCAGTTCTCACTTCCCCCCCTCCCCCCTTCCCCCCAAGCATTTTGTGTCTATTGAGATATGTACACCTTCAAGCCGTGCCTGTCCTTTCCCTCCACAGATGCTGCCTGACCAGCTGAGTTCCTCCAGCACTTTGTGTTTTGCCCCAAATTCCAGCGTCTGCAGTTCCCTGTGTGTCCAAGATTTTGATGTCGCGTGCTGGAAATTCATTCATACAATTTAGAATTTTTTTTTTTTTAAAGCCATGTTGTGCAGTTGAAATTGTCTTAGGGAAGAGCAACGTTGAACACATTTCTTGGCCAGGGTTGCCAGCTCTGTGCTGCAATAAAAAATAAACAAATTGTGGTCAGGGCCACATCAAAGCCCGCTGCGTGACAGATGATCCCAGAGGCACCCAAAGTGTCCCCTGTAATTGTGGATTTTGTTTGAAATTATATAATAAACAAGTGAAAGAAGAAATAAGAGTGTCTATAAAACTGTACCAGCCAGTTAACTGTTTCTGAAGATAGACACAAACTGCTGGAGTAAGTCAGCGGGACAGGCAGCATCTCTGGAGGGAGTTTCTGAAATCTGATCATTGAACTCAAAGGGCAAGACTTTTTGTCCATTGAGACAAGAGTACTTGGAAGTTGAGTATTTTGACTGACCATGGGTGATGCATCCTGGGCGATCGATGTCAAATGGAGGACAGGCTGTTGCCCATGCAGCACGTCCCCCCCTCTCCACGTCGCTGATCGATCCACAGGAACAGCAGGGCCGTTACAGTTTGGCACCAGCGCCGTCGCAGGAGCTTCCAGAGCGAGGTTGTGGACAACGAGGGGCTCCGACTCCAGATTTTCTCGATGTTTTCTCCAGGAGCCTTTTCCATGACTGAATATGGCCACAAGGCGGTGGTGGTTTTAAATTAGAGTTTTCCCTCTCCAAGATGGACTGCCTTCCCAGGCTGACGAGCCCCATCTGCCCGAGACTCGTGGGGGCGGGAGCGTCCACCTTCCTGTGCAGGTCTATAGCATCTGCCCACTGCCCAAAGTTCATTGGCCACAATTTAATTGGAAAGGAGTAGACCTTTTCCATTCGGCTCAGCTAACGAGCTGCACAGATTTACTGAAGAAGGGTCCCGACCCAAAATGTCACCCATCCATGTTCTCCACAGTTGCTGTTACTCCAGTGTTTTGTGTTTTTTTTGTAAACCAGCATCTGCTGTTCCTTGTGTCCACAGTGTTTCTCTGTACAACTTCACAGAACATGGATTTTCACAGCTTCAGTTTTTTTTCCATAAGAAAATAAGAGATAGCAGCAAAATTTGGCTATTTGACCACTCATTGCCATTCCCAATAAGATTGTGGTTGATCTTTCAGCTCAAGGTCAACATCCTGCACTAATCCTCCGTCATTGATCTTATTCATGCCCAAAAATATATTGATCTTGGTCTCAGGTCAATGAGCCCATCAAAGCCTCTCGTTCCTTGGGAAATTGAAGAGATTCGCTATGTTGATGAAAACTCTCTTGAACTTCCACAGATGCGCGGCAGAGAGCATAATGACTGGTTGCATTACGGCTTGGTTCAGCAACTTGGATGCCCGGGAACGAGGGAGAATACAGAGAGTGATGGACACTGCCCGGTCCATCACAGCTACTGACTTCCCCGCCGTTGAAGGCATCTACAGGAGGCACTACCTCAAAAAGGCAGCCAGGAGAAAATAGGTGCAGGAGTAGGCCATTCGGCCCTTCGAGCCTGCACCGCCATTCAATATGATCACAGCTGATCATCCAACTCAGTATCCCTTACCTGCCTTCTCTCCATACCCCCTGATCCCTTTAGCCACAAGGGCCACATCTAACTCCCTCATAAATATAGCCAATGAACTGGCCTCAACTACCTTCTGTAGCAGAGAGTTCCAGAGATTCACCACTCACAGAGACCAACACCACCCTGGCCAAGCTCTCATCTTGTTATTCCCATGGGGCGCCCTGGAGAGGAAAAGACTCCAAAAACTGCCCAGTCCATCATCGGCTCTGACCTTCCTTCCATCAAGGGGATTTATCACAGTCGCTGCCTCAAAAAGGCTGGCAGCATCATCAAGGACCCACACCATCCTGGCCACACACTCATCTCCCTGCTACCTTCGGGTAGAAGGTACAGGAGCCTGAAGACTGCAACAACCCGGTTTAGGAATAGCTACTTCCCCACAGCCATCAGGCTATTAAACCTGGCTCGGAACTCTGAACATTAATATCCCTCCATCTGTTATTTGCACTTTATTAATTTATTAAGTCATGGGTGTATTTATGTATAGAATTGTAGTCAATGCCTTCTATGTCCTGTTGTGCTATGCAAAGAAAGATTTTCATTGTCCTGTCAGGGACACATGACAATAAACTCTTTTGACTTTTTTGACTTTGACGAAGGTACAGGAGCCTGAAAACCATGACCAACAGGTTGAATAACAACTTATTCCCAGCAAGGACCAGGCTCTTGGAAATTGCACAAGACTGACCTCAGCAACTGTGATCGTCTATGGACTTTGTTTTTTATCGCATCACGGACTTCAGTTTTGCACTATTATGGTTATCTGTTGTTACTTTTATTAATTAATTGTATTATTGACATTTATTTATTTATTTCTGTGTTATTGTGCCTACGGGTCTGCAGCAGGTATGAATTTTATTTTTCCATTGTCGTTACATATGACAATTAAACACTCTTGAAGGCAGACAAAAATGCTGGAGAAACTCAGTGGGTGAGGCAGCATCTATGGAGGGAAGGAATAGGTGACGTTTCAGATCGAGACCCTTCTTCAGACTGATGTGGGGCTGGGGGGGGAGGGAAGAAGAAAGGAAGAGGCGGAGACAGTGGGCGGTGGGAGAGCTGGGAAGGGGAGGGGAAGGAGGGGGAAAGCAAGGACTACCTGAAATTGGAGAAGTCAATGTTCATACCGCTGGGGTGTAGACTACCCAAGCAAAATATGAGGTGCTGCTCCTCCAATTTGGGGTGGGACTCACTCTGGCCATGGAGGAGGCCCAGGACAGAAAGGTCGGATTCGGAATGGGAGGGGGAGTTGAAGTGCTGAGGCACCGGGAGATCAGGTTGGTTATTGCGAACTGAGCGGAGGTGTTGGGCGAAGCGATCGCCAAGCCTACGCTTGGTCTCACCGATGTGGAGCAGTTGACACTGAGAGCAGTGGATGCAGTAGATGAGGTTGGAGGAGATGCAGGTGAACCTCTGCCTCACCTGGAAAGACTGCTTGGGTCCTTGGATGGTGTCAAGGGGGGAGGTAAAGTGGCAAATGTAGCATTTCCTGCGGTTGCAAGGGAAAGTACCAGGGGAGGGGGTGGTTTGAGTGGGAAGGGACGAATTGACCAGGGAGTTACGGAGGGATCGGTCTCTGCGGAAAGCAGAAAGAGGACACACTCTTGACTCTTGTTCTACCCCTTATTTCATAATGGATTTTTCTAACTCTTCCATAGATTCCCGTCCTCCCTCATTTGTTACATCGTGGCACCTTGTTTGTTAATTTCCAATCTGTGGAAATTATTCCCAAATCAGAGAAATCTAGAGAGCGGTCTGACAGTGCATCCATTATCACCATCGATATCTCCTTCAAAATCTTTCATTTCAAGCTTCTCAAAACAAGGAGAATCGCACCAAACAATATGAACTAGAAAGAAAGATAACCAAGCTAGAGCCCGAAAATGTGATTGCGCCTTCTATGATAAAACATAACAAAATTGCTGCTCTAAAATATAAGTTAATTCATATACTCTCAGCTGAAATTTTAAGTATTCCAGCATACTAAACAATTACATTTTAAATTTGGTGATAAACCACAGAAATTGTTACCACGTCAGCTCCGTAAATTATAGGACGAACGAACAATCTATAAAATCAGATCAGATAGGGTGATTTGCTCACAATACCTAAGGACATTAATGATAGATTCCTGTAAAATTACCAGACATTATATTCAGCAAAAACAACACACAGCTCAGTGAACATGCAATTTTTTTTTGCAGAAATGTAACCTTTCAGGTTTAAATGAGAAAGATAGAGACTTTAGAGAAAGATGAGAAAGATAGAGTCTGAAGAAGGGTCTTGACCCGAAACGTCGCCTATCTCCTTCGCTCCTTAGATGCTGCTGCACCCACTGAGTTTTTCCAGCCTTTTGTGTACCCTCGATTCTCCAGCACCTGCAGTTCCTTCTTTAACAAGATAGAGACTTACTGGGCGCAGAAATAACATTAACATATATTGAAGAAACTATTAGATCTCTGAAAAACGGGAAGACCCCTGGCCCCGATGGTTTGAACAATGAATTTTATAAAAATTTTAATGACCTGGTCTCCCCACGTTTACAGACTCTATATAGTTACGCTTTTAAGCAACAGATATTGACACAAACTTTGACTGAATCAACAATAACACTAATTCCAAAAAGGGATAAGGATCTTGAAGACCCAGGCTCGTATCGAGCCATAGCCCTTTTGAATACTGATCAAAAGATAGTAGCCAAAATGTTAGCTCACAGATTAAGTTTGGTGATCGACAAGTTAATACATCTCGATCAATCAGGTTTTATTCCGAAACGATATTCATTCTATAATCTAAGACGTTTGTTTAATATAATATATTCAAATAGAATATTTAATGAAGATTTATCAATCATTTCGTTAGACGCTGAAAAAGCATTTGATCAGGTGGAATGGCCCAACCTCTTTTCTGTGATGGAAACATTTCATCTTGGTGAAAACGTCTGCTCATGGGTGAAACTCCTATATACAAACCCAACAACTAGAATATTGACAAATCAAATGTTGTCACCTAAATTTAATTTATCCAGAAGGTGTAGACAAGGAACTCCACTTTCCCTGCTTCTATTTGCCCTTGTTATAGAACCACTCGCAGAGAGCATTGGATCCCACTCAGAAATACATGGGTATAATACTAAATACACAGTTAATTACATTTATTTATAAGCAGACAATGTATTATTATACATCACAAACCCAGAAATTAGCATTCCGACCTTACTAAATAACTCAATTTGGTTCATTCTCGGGATATAGAATTAATTGGAATAAATGTGAAATTATGCCAATAACGGAACAAAACCCGCTTATACGTCTACAGTATCCTTTTAAAATCGCTTGTGATAAGCTTAAATACCTTGGAATCTATGTGACTAACAAATATACTTCTTTATTCAAATCAAATTTTCCTCCTCTACTTACTAAATTACGCAGAAATATCCAATATTGGAAAACACTTCTCATCTCTTTAGTTGGTGGAATTAATACTATAAAGATGACTTTTCTCCCACAATTACTATACTTATTCCAATCAATTCCGATACACCTCCCAAAAAAAATTTTTTTTTAATTGATTCAATTGTTACAAATTTTATCTGGGACTATAATAATCACAGAATAAATAAAAAACATTTATGCAAGTCCAACGTTAATGGAGGACTAGCTTTACCAAACTTTCTACTATATTACTGGGCAGTAAATATTAAAAATATTACCTTCTGGCTGGATGACATTGATCAACAGCCAGGCTGCCTAAAGATGGAAAAGGAGGACTGCTTACCTTTTGAAATAGGCTCGATTCTTCTAGCTCCAATTAATATGAATGAAAAAACATACGGAAGAAATCGGATTATACATAGTGCTATACGTATGTGGAAACAATTAAAACTCACTCTAAAATTGGGTAATTTATTGATTTTTCTCCCGCTTGCAAATAACCCTTTTAAACCGTCTGTTCTAGATAGAGGATTTGTCCAATGGAAAACCCATGGAATTAAAACGGTGGGAGACCTTTACCAAAATCGTATTTTTCTATCATTTCAGGAACTACAGCATAAATTTGAGTTACATGCTAATAACCTTTTTAGATATCTGCAACTTAGAGACTATGTAAAATTACATACGCAAGATTCCAGACTTAGGACACCAGAAACCCTTAGAAACATAGAAAAATAGAAAATAGGAACAGGAGTAGGCCATTCGGCCCTTCGAGCCTGCACCGTCATTCAATATGATCATCGCTGATCATCCAACTCAGTATCCTGCACCTGCCTTCTCTCCATACACCCTGATCCCTTTAGCCACAAGGGCCACATCTAACCCCCTCTTAAATATAGCCAATGAACTGGCCTCAACTTCTTTCTGTGGCAGAGAATTCCACAGATTTACCACTCTGTGTGAAATTTCCTTTTCTCATCTCGGTCCTAAAACATAGAAACATAGAAAATAGGTGCAGGAGTAGGCCATTCGGCCCTTCGAGCCTGCACCGCCATTCAATGTGATCATGGCTGATCATCCAACTCAGTATCCCGTACCTGCCTTCTCTCCATACCCCCTGATCCCTTTAGCCACAAGTGCCACATCTAACACCCTCTTAAATATAGCCAATGAACTGGCCTCAACTACCTTCTGTGGCAGAGAATTCCAGAGACTCACCACTCTCTGTGTAAAGAATGTTTTCCTCATTTCGGTCCTAAAGGAATTCCCCCTTATCCTTAGACTGTGACCCCTTGTTCTGGACTCCCCCAACATCAGGAACAATCTTCCAGCATCTAGCTTGTCCAACCCCTTAAGAATTTTGTAAGTTTCTATAAGATCCCCCCTCAATCTTCTAAATTCCAGCGAGTACAAGCCGAGTCTATCCAATCTTTCCTCATATGAAAGTCCTGACATCCCAGGAATCAGTCTGGTGAATCTTCTCTGTACCCCCTCTATGGCAAGGATGTCTTTCCTCAGATTTGGAGACCAAAACTGTATGCAATACTCCAGGTGTGGCCTCACCAAAACCCTGTACAACTGCAGTAGAACCTCCCTGCTCCTATACTCAAATCCTTTCGCTATGAATGCTAACATACCATTTGCTTTCTTCACTGCCTGCTGCACCTGCATGCCTACTTTCAATGACTGGTGTACCATGACACCCAGGTCTTGTTGCATCTCCCCCTTTCCTAATCTGCCACCATTCAGATAATAGTCTACCCTCATGTTTTTGCCACCAAAGTGGATAACCTCACATTTATCCACATTATACTGCATCTGCCATGCATCTGCCCATTCACTCAGCCTATCCAAATCACCCTGCAGCCTCCAAGCATCCTCCTCACACCTAACTATACCCCCCAGCTTGGTATCATCTGCAAATTTGGAGATGTTGCATTGAATTCCCTCGTCCAAATCATTAATATATATTGTAAATAGCTGGGGTCCCAGCACTGAGCCTTGCGGCACCCCACTAGTCACTGCCTGCCATTCTGAAAAGGACCCGTTTACTCCTACCCTTTGCCTCCAGTCTGCTAGCCAGTTCTCTATCCACATCAATACTGAACCCCCAATACCATGTGCTTTAAGTTTGTATGCTAATCTCTTAAGCAAAAGACTTCCCCCTTATCCTTAAACTGTGACCCCTTGTTCTGGATTTCCCCAACATCGGGAACAATCTTATTGCATCTAGCCTGTCCAACCCCTTAAGAATTTTGTAAGTTTCGATAAGATCCCCCCTCAATCTTCTAAATTCTAGCGAGTACAAGCCAAGTCTATCCAGTCTTTCTTCATATGAAAGTCCTGCCATCCCAGGAATCAGTCTAGTGAACCTTCTCTGTACTCCCTATATGGCAAGAATGTCTTTCCTCAGATTAGGAGACCAAAACTGTACGCAATACTCCAGGTGTGGTCTCACCAATGCCCGGTACAACTGCAGTAGAACCTCCCTGCTCCTATACTCAAATCCTTTTGCTATGAATGCTAACATACCATTTGTTTTCTTCACTGCCTGCTGCATCTGCATGCCTACTTTCAATGACTGGTGTACCATGACACCCAGGTCTCGTTGCATCTCCGCTTTTCCTAATCTGCCACCATTCAGATAATAGTCTACTTTCCTGTTTTTGCCACCAAAGTGGATAACCTCACATTTATCCACATTATACTGCATCTGCCATGCATTTTCCCACTCACCCAACCTATCCAAGTCACCCTGCAGCCTCCTAGCATCCTCCTCACAGCTAACACTGCCCCCCAGCTTCATGTCATCCTCAAACTTGGAGATGTTGCATTCAATTCCCGCATCCAAATTATTAATATATATTGTAAAATGGCTGGGGTCCCAGCACTGAGCCTTGCGGTACCCCACTAGTCACTGCCTGCTATTCTGAATGGACCCGTTTACTCCTACCCTTTGCTTCCTGTCTGCCAGCCAGTTCTCTATCCACATCAACACTGAACACCCAATACCGTGTGCTTTAAGTTTGAATGCTATGTGGGATCTGGTCAAAAGCCTTCTGAAAGTCTAGATATAACACATCCACTGGTTCTCCCCTAGCCACTCTACTAGTTACATCCTCGAAAAATTCTATAAGATTCGTCAGACATGATTTACCTTTCATAAATCCATGCTGACTTTGTCCAATAATTTCATCACTTTCCAAATGTGCTGCTATCCCATCTTTAATAACTGACTCTAGCAGTTTCCCCACTACCGATGATAGACTAACTGGTTTGTAATTCCCCATTTTCTCTCTCCCTCCCTTTTTAAAAAGTGGAATTACATTAGCTACCCTCCAATCCTCAGGAACGACTCCAGAATCTAAAGAGTTTTGAAAAATTATCACTAGTGCATCCACTCTTTCTGGGGCTACTTCCTTAAGTACTCTGGGATGCAGCCTATCTGGCCCTGGGGATTTATCGGCCTTTAATCCATTCAATTTACCTAACACCACTTCCCGACTAACCTGGAATGCACTCAGTTCCTCCATCTCATTTGACCCTCGGTCCCCTGCTATTTCCGGCAGATTATTTATGTCTTCCTTAGTGAAGACAGAACCAAAGTAGTTATTCAATTGGTCTGCCATGTCTTTGTTCCCCATGATCAATTCACCTGTTTCTGACTGCAAGGGACCTACATTTGTTTTAACTAATCTTTTTCTCTTCACATATCTATAAAAGCTTTTGCAGTCCGTTTTTATGTTCCCTGCCAGTTTTCGTTCATAATCTATTTTCCCTTTCCTAATTAAGCCCTTTGTCCTCCTCTGCTGGACTCTGAATTTCTCCCAGTCCTCTGTTAGGTTGCTTTTTCTGGCTAATTTGTATGCTTCATCTTTTGTTTTGATACTATCCCTGATTTCCCTTGATATCCATGGATGCACTAACTTCCCTGATTTATTCTTTTGCCAAACTGCGATGAATATTTGAATACACATCCCAACACAAATAAATTAATATTTTTATATTTATAATATCCTCTTAGATACTGAGGTCCCGTCTTCAGAATCATATAGACGAGCATGGGAAGACGAGCTGGCTCAATCCACAATAAAAGACACATGTGATGAAAGTTTACAATATATAAATCACTGTTCGCTAAATGCTAGACACTCCTTGATACGATTCAAAATATTATACAGACTATATTATTCGAAGGTAAAATGAAATAGGATTTTTCCAAATATTTCCCCTCTCTCTGATAGGTCAATTTCAAGAAGCCAACTTAACGCATACCTTTGAAACGTATAAAAATGTATACTAAGACATTAAAAAATTATTTCTGAAGTTATTGATATCCAATTGGACCCAGAGCCAAAATTAATAATATTAGGATTAACATAACATACTGCAAACTTTACGACGTCAGAGACAATTTCTTGGCTACAGTCTAATAATAATACTAAAATTCTGGAAAAAACAGCAGCCCCCACAATTAAAATGTGGGTTACGGAAATGACTGAGATCTTGCATTTGGAAAAAATAAGACTTGGCTTAATTGACAAACCAGAACCTTTTACATAGAAACATAGAAACATAGAAAATAGGTGCAGGAGGAGGCCATTTGGCCCTTCGAGCCAGCACCGCCATTCATTGTGATCATGACTGATCGTCCCCTATCAATAACCCTTGCCTGCCTTCTCCCCATATCCCTTGACTCCACTAGCCCCTAGAGCTCTATCTAACTCACTTTTTGTTAGAATATGGCCTCCATTTATTGAACATTTGAAAAGATAAATTGGTTTAACACAGAATCAGGGTTAAAACCTGAGTTTGGGACTGGATGAATAGTTACGGTTCCCGGATCTGTCTCCATAATCTTGTTGTTGGTAGTTTCTCTCTGCGTCTCCTTTGTTTTGTTTTTTCTCTTCCTCCTCTCTCCCTATCACTTTCTCTCATCTTTCTCCCCCTTTATCTTTACTCTTAAAAAAAAAATTTGAAGCTATGTAAGAAATTTGCAATTAATTTGTTGTGCTCTATTATTTGTGCATATGCTTCTAATAAAAATATTTTTAAAAAATAAATAAATTAGGTCCCATTATTTTCTACCTCACATTCTCCGTCCTTTGTCACAAAGAGATGCTGCAGCCCAGATATGAAACCACTCAGCCAGAGTTGGCCCAACTCTGCATGTCATCGTTCACTTAGTTACGAGAATAAAACTATTTACAAACGGCACAGAAAGCCATTCATGGACCCGGACAAAAAAATGACTGCGAACTGACGATTTGTTGACTTTGAACAATAAAAATTTGTCAATGCTGATGGATTTTCTAAAGGGAATAGGCAATAGACAATAGGTGCAGGAGTAGGCCATTCGGCCCTTCGCGTCAGCACCACCATTCAATGTGATCATGGCTGATCATCCACAATCAGTACCCCATTCCTGCCTTCTCCCCATATCCCCTGACTCCGCTATCTTTAAGAGCTTTATCTAGCTCTCTCTTGGAAGCATCCAGAGAACCTGCCTCCACGGCCCTCTGATGCATAGAATTCAACAGACTCACAACTCTGTGTGAAAAAGTGTGTCCTCATCTCCATTCTAAATGGCTTAACCCTTATTCTTAAACAGTGGCCCCTGGATCTGGACTCCCCCAACATCGGGAACACGTTTCCTGCCTCTAGCGTGTTCAAACCCTTAAAAATCTCATATGTTTCAATAAGATTTCCTCTCATCCTTCTAAATTCCAGAGTGTACAAGCCCAGCCGCTCCATTCTCTCAGCATATGACAGTCCCGCCATCCCGGGAATCAACCTTGTGAACCTGCGCTCCACTCCCTCAATAGCAAGAATGTCCTTCCTAAAATTTGGAGACCAAAACTGCACAGAATACTCCAGGTGTGATCTCACTAGGGCCCTGTACAAGTGTAGAAGGACCTCTTTGCTCTTATACTCAACTCCTCTTGTTATGAAGACCAACATGCCATTCGCTTTCTTCACTGCCTGCTGTACCTGCATGCTCACTTTGATTGACTGATGAACAAGGACCCCCACATTCCATTGTACTTCCCCTTTTCCCAACTTGACACCATTTAGATAATAATCTGCCTTCCTGTTTTTGCTGCCAAAGTGGATAACCTTACATTTATCCACATTAAACTGCATCTGCCATGCATCTGCCCACTCACCCAACCTGTCCAAGTCACCCTGCAGCCTCATAGCATCCTCCTCACAGTTCACACTGCCACCCAGCTTTGTGTCATCTGCTAATGTTATTTGTAATCCCTTCATCTAAATTATTAATATATATTGTAAATAACTGCGGTCCCAGCATCGAGCCTTGCAGTACCCCACTAGTCACTGCCTGCCCTTCTGAAAGGGACCCGTTAATCCCTACTCCTTGTTGCCTGTCTGCCAACCAATTTTCTATCCATGTGAGCACTCTACCCCCAATACAATGTGCCCGAATTTGGGACCTTATCGAATGCTTTCTGAAAGTCCATGTACACTGCATCCACTGGCTCTCCCTTGTCCATTTCCTACTTACATCCTCAAAAAAATCCAAAAGATTAGTCAAGCATGATTTCCCCTCCGTAAATCCAGCTTCTGCTATCCAAGTGTGCCACTATTTCATATTTTATGATTGACTCCAGCATCTTCCCCACCACCGATGTCAGGCTAACTGGTCTATAATTCAGTTTTCTCTCTCTCGCCTTTCTTAAAAAGTGGGATAACATTAGCTACCCTCCAATCCACAGGAACTGATCCTGAGTCTATAGAACATTGGAAAATTATCACCAATGCATCCACGATTTCTAGAGCCACTTCCTTAAGTACCCTGGGATGCAGACCATCAGGCCTGGGGATTTATCAGCCTTCAGTCCAACACCATTTCCTGCCAAATGTGGATTTCCTTCAGTTCCTACATTACCCCAGATCCTCTGGCCACTAGTACATCAGGAAGATTGTTTGTGTCCTCCTTAGTGAAGACAGATCCAAAGTACCTGTTCAACTCATCTGCCATTTCCTTATTCCTCATAATAAATTCACCCTTTTCAGTCTTCAAGGGACCAACTTTAGTCTTAACTAATTTTTTCCTCTTCACATACCTAAAGAAGCTTTTACTATCCTTCTTTATATTCTTGGCTACTTACCTTCGTACCTCATCTTTTCTCCTCGTATTGTCTTTTTAGTTATCTTCTGTTGCTCTTTAAACGTTACCCAATCCTCTGGCTTCCCGCTCATCTTTGCTACGTTGTACTTTTTCTCTTTTATTTTTATACTGTCCCTGACGTCCCTTGTCAGCCACGGTCGCCTCTTACTCCCCTTGGAATCTTTCTTCCTCTTTGGAATGAACTGATCCTGCACCTTCTGTTTTGTTCCCAGAAATACCTGCCATTGTTGTTCCACTGTCATCCCTGCTAGGGTATCTTTCCAGTCAACTTTGGCCAGCTCCTCCCTCATGTCTCTATAGTCCCCCTTGTTCAACTGTAACACTGACACCTCCGATTTACCCTTCTTCCTCTCGAATTGTAGATTAAACCTGACCATATTATGGTCACTGCCTCCCAATGGCTCATTAACCTCTAGTTCCTTTATCAAAGCAGGTTCATTGCACAACACTAAATCCAGAATTGCCTTTTCCCTGGTTGCCTCCAGTACAAGTTGCTCTAAGAATCCATCACGGAGGCACTCCACAAACTCCCTGTCTTGGGGTCCAGTACCAACCTGATTTCCCAGTCTACCTGCAAGTTGAAATCTCCCATAACAACCGTAGTATTGTACATCAGTAGTGTCCTTAATTAGGGCGGCATGGTGGAGCAGCGGTAGAGTTGCTGCCTTACAATGCCAGAGACGATCGGAGTTCGATCGTGACTAAGGGTGCTGTCTGTATGGAGTTTGTACGTTCTCCCCGTGACCTGCCTGGGTTTTTGCCAGATCCTCCGGTATCCTCCCACAATCCAAACACACACAGGTTTGTAGGTTAATTGACTTCGGTAAAATTATAAATTGTTTTGGTGTGTAGGATAGCGCTAGTGTACGGGGATCGTTGGTCCGCATAGACTTGGTGCTCACTAAACTACACTAAACTAAACTAAACTAACCTAAACTAACCTAAACGAACCTAACCTAAACTAAATTAAACTAAACTAAACTAAACTTAAGGTATAAATGTAGTCCAGCATTGTTCCCAGTACTGTAACACGTCAGTTCCTTAGACGTGCTACACTGACTGATGCGCTACAATGCGGAGAACTATATTCTGCACTCTGTATCTTCCCCTTTGCTCCACCTATTGGACTTGGAGGTTGGCTCGATTGTATTGATCTGATCTGTTTGGATAGCACGCAAAACGCAGCTATTCACGGTACCTCGGCAATTGGCAATGATAAATCGATACCGTTGTTATTGGAAAAAAAGAAAAATCCAGAAGGGTTAATGCAGTATCTCACTCATGAAGGAGATTGCTGGAAGCATTGTTCCCCGAGATCACGACGATCAAATTGTTACTAAACATTGCCACACATGGAATAATTTTACTAGTTTTATCAATCTGAAGAAGGGTCTTGACCTAAAACATCACCCATTCCTTCTCTCCAGAGATGCTGCCTGTCCCGCTGAGTTACTCCAGCATTTTGGGTCCATTTATAATTTTTCCAAACTCAGGATCTAAAAATTGTGACTCTCGACAGACAATGTGAAATAATATTAAGCAAATAAAACCTCTACAAATTAAATGTGAAGATTAATTAGAAGTGAAGAATGTAATTGTCATGTGAACCAGTAATGGAACAATGAAATTCTTAAAGGTAGACACAAAATGCTGGAGTAACTCAGCGGGTGAGGCAGCATCTCGGGAGAGAAGGAATGGGCAACATTTCGGGTCGAGACCCCAGTCTGAAGAATGTCACTCACAAAGGAGATTGCTGGAAGAATTGTTACTCCAAAACTCTGTAGTAAGAAATGGGTGACGTTTTGGGTCGAGACCCTTCTTCTGACTTCTTACTTGGTTACCTGCTGCAGCTTAATAGATCTGTAAATGGAATAACACAGATAATAATTTATAATAATTAGAGCCAGGATGTTTAGGTGCTAAAAATCTCTGAAATAGGCAGGCAGAAAGGAATAATAAAATTACAAAAAAGGCACGAAAAATGCATTTATTGACTAAAAAGGCATGTATTTCCACCATCAAAAGATGGTTAAAACTGATCATTATAAAGGTGTACTACATTATTGCCTGGATGCGTATAACTACTAGCATTTTTTTCAAATTATCTAGTGTTAAACTATGCCGTCTGTCAGACAGAATATGCTTCAGTTGTGAAAAACGTCTTTCTACCCCAGCTGAGGTCACTGGTGCATACCCGAAACTAGCTACAGACTCTATATTTATGTCGATATCTTGTGCATTACAACTACCTTTGAGAAATTTAGCTATGTTTTGTACTTCTTCAAGATCTTTGTTAGCTAAAATCCCTCTCTCATTTTCTTTGTATGTCTTTACCTACATCACCAGGAACTTTAAGTACAAAGTACAGCAAGTGAAGATGTAATCAACTGAGCAATAGTTGTGCTTTTTGACTTCCCCAATACTTCCGATGTCAAGAAATGCTCCTTTGATGGTTGACCTGCCTCCAGTGTACCGATGACCACATTGGCAACATATCTCCCCACAGCATTGGTTGTCTCGTCTATTGAGATCCATATTTTGATGCATGCAACTTTATCTCTAGTTTTCTGCACAACAGTGTTGAAGTTGCTGTCAACATAATTTTTCTGTAATGATGACTCGCTCGGTATAGGTTCCTTGTGTATTTCCCTAAAAAACCTCTGAGCGATTTGTTTTCCAATTTCCACAGTGGAATTCCAGCATCAATGAATGCTTTGCACAGATTACTCGAAAACTCAGATTTGCGATTGGAGCCAGCAGTAAATGTTGTGAGGGTACAAGCTTGCGTATTTCCTATCTTCAGTTTCTCTGCCGCCAACTTGTGTTTAACTGTCTGTACATGCTGGGAGACGAAATATTTATTCTCATGATTCACTGCTTTCTCATCTGCTTTGCAAAACTGCACACATTTGTTTGTAGAGAATATATCACTCCCATACACTCTCACCAAATCGTTCCGTTTTTTACAAGGCGTTGACTAGACTTTAGGCATTTTGACGCTTGCAGGAATAGATCCTACAGGGGCGGGGATGCAGACCTCCACAGACAGGCCAAGTACAAGCGAAGAGGAATCAGAGCTGCCAAGGAAAGATACTCTGAGAAGTTGAGGAGCAAGTTCTCAGCAAATGACTCTCCTTCAGTGTGGAAGGGCTTGCAAGAAATCACAAACTACAAGAGGAAAACCCCCCGCTTCTTGGGCAATCGTCAGCTGACCAATGACCTGAACGGGTTCTACTGCAGGTTCGATAAACAGGAACGTAACCCTGGTACCCCTCCCCAACCAACACCTCCCACCTACTCACAGCCTGACTCCAGTTTGAAAAGACTAGATCCTTCCCCACCTACTCCTCCCCAATCATCAGTTCACACCTACATAAAGCATGTAAAACACCCCCCATCAGTCTGAAGGAGGGTTTCGGCCCGAAACGTTGCCTATCTCCTTCGCTCCATAGATGCTGCTGCACCCGCTGAGTTTCTCCAGCATTTTGTGTACCCCCTACTTAAAGTAAAGACTGGACCCTTTCCCACGCACCCCTCTCCAAATACCACTTAACACCCACTAACAGCGGGGTTTCGCCCAGGTGCTGTAAATGTTCTTGTAAGTTACGTTAAAACGGCAACAAAAGGCTGATTTAGGCACTCAATCGTGACAAAGGCATTATCTTCCTGAAATCAGCAAAAAAGGCATGAAAAGGCACTTGTGGCATTTATGGCAAAATCCTGGCTCTAATAATAATCAATAACATAATAAGTTGATAAACTATAATATGAGGTAACCATTTATCTCACATTCACACACATTCTCACATTCACTACACAATGCGGGCAGTTTACAAACATCAATTAACCCACAAACCCGCACATCTTTGGGATACAGCAGGGAATTGGAGCACCCAGACGAAACCCACGTGGTCATGGGGAGAACGTGCAAACTCCACACAGACAGCACCCAAGGTCAGGATCGAACCCGTGTCTCTGGAGCTGTGAGGCAGCAGCTCTACCTCCTGCACCCACTGTGGCAGTGGTGTGGTCTACGAATACACACATGCAAAATCAATTCAAGGCAAATAATTCCACAAATTAATGACGTGTGTAAAAAACAATATTTTACAGAAAACCCTTGGATTAAAATGATGGCTGGGACATGATTGATTGCATGCCGTATGATTCTTCAGAAGGAAAAATAATCATGCATCAGGAATGCCTTGCTCTTGAAATGGCTCATATAGAACCCGCAACCATCCATTTTATAATCACAGCCATCTTAGACATCAAAACTTCAATGAAGTTAAACAGTTTTTTAAATTCTGTAAGGCAGGTGCAGTTTGTTGTCCATACTGTTTCATTGCCTACTGATGGTGGACTGCACTCCTGTGAAATGTCCAAACAATGCCGAACCGTTTCAGTCCTTCCAAGCGGATGATGATCACCAAACATTAGAGAACAGACTCAAAGAGGATTCTCTCGAACTTCTACAGGTGCGAGTATACTGACTGGCTGCATTGCGGCAACTTGATCGTCCAGGAGCGGAAAAGACTACAGAAAGTTGTGACCACTGCCCAGTCCATCATTGGCTCTGACCTCCCCACCATCGAAGGGATCTATCGCAGTCGCTGCCTCAAAAAGGCTGCCAACATCATCAAAGACCCACACCATCCTGGCCACACACTCATCTCACCACTGCCATCGGGAAGAAGATACAGGAGCCTGAGAACTGTAACGTCCAGGTTCAGGAACAGCTGCTTCCCCACAGCCATCAGGCTATTAAACATGACAATAAATAAGCTCTGAACTACAACAGACTATTATTATTATTATTGCACTATATTTGTATATTTATTGAGTATGTGTGCATGTGTATATATTCACACTGAACTTTGTTTCTCCCGCTATGTACTATGTTTCAATATTCTGTTGTGCTGCAACAAGTAAGAATGTAATTGTCCTATCTGGGACACATGACAATAAAACCCTCTTGATTCTCCACACTCAAGGTAAAACCCAGTCGCTTTTTCCTCCCTGAAATTTAGTTGCATGAAGCAGCCAATGGTCTATTTAGCTTAGTTTAGAGATACAGCACAGAAACAGGCCCACCGACCCACCGAGTCTGCGCCGACCAGCGATCGCCCCACAGACCAGCACTCCCCCACACATTAGGACAATTTACAATCTTTACCGAACCCAATTAACCAACGAACCTGTAAATCATTGGAACTGTATCTGTCGCTACTCACCTTGCAGAAGCTTTCGGTGAAATGGTGGCTGGTGGGTGGTCTGGTTCTGGTTGCCGACACATTGAGGTTGAGGCTTTGTGGTCGAGCAGTCAAAGAATCCCCCTCCACTCAGTGTTTGTGGACCTCTGCAGTGTGGACTTAATTTAAGAATAAGGGGTAAGCCATTTAGAACGGAGACGAGGAAACACTTTTTCACACAGAGAGTTGTGAGTCTGTGGAATTCTCTGCCTCAGAGGGCGGTGGAGGCAGGTTCTCTGGATGCTTTCAAGAGAGAGCTGGATAGGGCTCTTAAAAATAGCGGAGTCAGGGGATATAGGGAGAAGGCACGAAAGGGGTACTGATTGGCGATGATCAGCCATGATCACATTGAATGGCAGTGCTGGCTCAAAGGGCCGAATGGCCTCCTCCTGCACCTATTGTCTATTGTCTATAATGCTGCTGCACACATGTTGTATCCTGGCTAACTCCTACAACTTGCTAAACTCACACTTTCCCATCTCGGTTCAAGCTGGAAGCCACTCTTGTACAGTTCTTGAACAATTTCAGTAGTGGCTTTGATTTTTAAAAAAAGACAAATTAAAATAATTTTCTATCATAGAAACATAGAAAATAGGTGCAGGAGTAGGCCATTCAGCCCTTCCTACCAGCACCACCATTCAATATGATCATGGCTGATCATTCAAAATCAGTATCCCGTTCCTGATTTCTCCCCATATCCCTTGATTCCATTAGCCCCAAGAGCCACATCTAACTCTCTCTTGAAAACATCCAGAGAATTGGCCTCCACTGCCTTCTGTGGCAGAGAATTCCACAGATTCACAACTCTTCGGGTGAAAATGTTTTTCCTGATCTCAGTCCTATCGTGCCAATCCAAGCTGGACAAAGATTTATGATTATTTTATTTTCCATTTTAAATAATATTTTGTGAAAGTAAATGTTTATGTCATTAGCAAATTACTGACGCAGGAATTACTGTTTCAGTTGCGGGTTTGTGTAAAGAAACTAAGTGACTCAGTATATATGAAATGATTTATCAATGATTCATGACCAGTTAATAACAACATCAATGTTAGTTTGATCAAAACACAAAGTGCTTGATAGAACTCAGCAGATCAGGCAGCATCTGTGGAGGGAATGGACAGACGATGTTCCAGGCTGGGTCCTTTTCTCCCTAAACATTGTTTTTTAATTCCCTGCACAGATGCTGCCTGACCTGCTGAGTTTCACCAACATCTTGTGTTTTTCACACAAAATCCCAGCAGCGAATCTTGTGTTTCTTGTGTCTGCACTGATTGTTTGCAAGGCATCTCTGGAGAGAAGGAAGTGTCTACCTTCGATCTCCAGAGATGCTGCCTGACCCGCTGAGTTACTCCAGCATTTTGTGTCTACCTTCGATTTAAACCAGCATCTGCAGTTCTTTCCTGCACTGGTAGTTTGTTATTTAGATCTTATTCATATCATTAGCTTAATTAATCATAAATCCGAAATGTTAAATTTAATGACCTGAATCGCAAAATTGTTGTTAATAATCAAAATCATTCTTTTTTTTTAAGAAGAGCCTTCTACCTACAGGTGAACATTTTAATTTTAGTTCTTTAGTAATTTTAGTCTGAAGAAAGGTCTCGACCCGAAACGTTGCCTTTTTCCTTCGCTCCATAGATGCTGCCTCACCCGCTGAGTTTCTCCAGCATTTTTGTCTACCTCTAATTTTAGTTCTGGTAAGTTTTAAGCTACGAGGAAAACCTGTTCTCGCCAGAAACAATCGTGGTTTGTTTACATGGATCACAGAAATGGCAAGAGTAACTTAGCTGGACGGGCAGCATCTCTGGAGAGAAGGAACGGGTGACTTCTGTCTGAAGAAGGGTCTCGACCCAGAACGTCACTCATTCTTTCTCGCCAGAGATGCTGCCTGTCCCGCTGAGTTACTCTAATGTCTCTAATGTCATGTGTCTATCTTTGGTGTAAACCAGCATCTGCAGTTCCTTCCTATACCCAAACGGGAAATGCAGGTAGATGAAGCCGCAAGTAAAGACATTGTTTGAGTTCCTAACCTTTGAGGTAATGTAAAGGAAAAGGTGGTCATGAGAGCTGCATAAAGCAAGGGCTGAGTTATTGCCGTTATCTTCCTGCACTTACGATTTCTGAGACTTGTGTAAAAAAGCCATGTTCTGTTACTCCACGCCTTTCAGAATGAAGAGATTCTCCTACTATTCCATGCTTTTTAATCAATATTAAGTATCTTGCAAAACACAATATGCTGGAGAAACTCAGCAGGTCAGGCAGCATCTGTGGAGTGAATGGACTGACGGTGTTTCAGGTCGGGTCCCTTTCTCCCCTAAACATTGTCTTTCAATTCCCTGTACAGATGTAGCCTTGGGTTGTTTTGTCATTGGAACTCATGGATGTTTTGGGTCAGAGCTCTTCTTCAGACTGAAGGTCTGTCCATCATCAAATTGAAGTAGGGTCCTGACCCAAAACGTCACCTGTCCATTCCCTCCGCAGATGCTGCCTGACTTGCTGAGTTCCTCCGGCACTTTGCTTGTTTACTCAGGATTCCAGCATCTGTAGCTTCTGGCATTTGACTGTGCAAAGTTCCTGTGCAAAGCTTCACACAAGACACAGAACCTGCAGTTCAAAGGCACATTCATAGTTCATGGCTTTTGATCTGTACATTTCCTAGTGGATGCAAAACTGGATCTGGGTCTGTGCCTGGATGTAGTACGCTGAAACTCGCCAACACCCAGCACTCTGATGGTGGTGGGCGTACTAGTCGAGATGGAGATGCTTTTGGAGTTGCATCTTTGTATGTGTGGAATTTTGGAGATCTCTGATGCTGGCTGGTTGGGAATTCCAATCCCTTGCTGTCTTGAAGAAAAACGAGTTAGAAAGTGCTAAGGAAGTGCCGTGCGGAATGAATTAATTTCCAGGTTGGTAGCTTCTAGTTGACGTGGCTATGGGTGCTTGGGTTAACTGGATGTGGTCCTCCATCTTTACATCAATAGTGGTATTCCTGATCTTGTGGAATGTTGTCAGTCTGATGAACTTGTGACGAGTTGTAGGTGGCTGAAGTTGAAGGTCCTTTATCATGCTGGAGACTGAGTCTCTTGTAGTTGTGAGATATGAACCTTGCTGCTCTGTGTTGCACTGCCTGGATGCAAAACTGGAATGATGGATCCGTCCACAGAAGTATCATTTAGGTTCCTGAATGAAGCCTTTTGTCCAGCTGGATTTTTCCTAACCTCTGATCCATCTTTTTCCTCTTTTAAAGAGATGATGGCGGCCACAAACATTTAAACATTCGAAGGTTAGCTGCTAGGAACGAAGCCTCGCTGGGGAAAATGTTTCAAGTCAAACCCTCCCCTGAATTCTATAAAACTCTGCAATAAAAACAAATTTCAGTGAAAATACAAATACATTTTATTCTGGAAAATAAATATCTTTCACATCTTTAGTGCTTTCATTTTCTGGATAATTTATTCTTGGTGAATCCATCACTTTCAAATTAATTTACAAATGTGATTCTATTTGAAGTAATTTTAAAAGGATTGCTCTTTATTTTCCGTCAGCTGAAGTGAACGGTAGATTTATCCAAAATGGACAATGAGAAAATTCAAAATACAAGAAATCAAGAAATAAAATAATTTAATGAATCAAAGCATCTCCAAGCTTCGAAATTAGCATTCCTTTTCTTGTTCACTAAATTATAAGTTGCTCGTGAGGACATTTCAACATGACGGAAGTAAGTAAATAAGTACGTTTATTGGCCAAGTATTCACATACAAGGAATTTGCCTTGGTGCTCCGCCCACAAGTAACAACATGACATACAGTGACAGTTACGAATGACTCAGAAAACACTAAACATTAATAAGAATAAAACAATAATAAAGTACAGCACTCTATAAAAATATTGGATCTTACTCAGATATCTAGTAGGTCATAAAATTAGGGATCGGACTCAAACTGAAGTTGAAATTGTGTGGTCCACAGAAGCGTTCTGTTTCCTTTTGTTGTTTGTCTTGGCGCCCGGAGGTATAAGTTATGACATTCAGAAAAACCCAAGCATTCATCTACAGCGCCCGACATTGAAACTGAAAAGCTCTGCAGTCACATTGTTGAATTTCTTCTCAATGCAAAGAATACCCGTTGAAACGAAAGAGACTTGAATTTGTTTAAACACTTCTGTCCTTCATTTCTATTAAGATGGTCAACAGTTTAATTGTCAGATGTAGCGATATGGAATGTTGAAGAGAGAACTGCAGATGCTGGAAAAATCTCGACCCGAAACGTCACCTATTCCTTCGCTCCATTGATGCTGCCTCACCCGCTGAGTTTCTCCAGAGTTTTTGTCTGCCGCTATGGAATGATGACATTCTTACTTGTGCTGCAGCACAAAAAGTCTGTAAACACTGTTCTCATAGATAACAAAACAAGTTAAAGAAATTGAAAACCAAAGCCCAATATCCCTCGTACAATCAAGATGTTTCATGGCTCGTAGTTTAGTTGGTCTTCATAGTGTTGAATAGCCAGTTGGTTGTTGGGAAGAAGCTATTCCTGAGCCTGGAGATCGAGAGTTTTCAGACTCCTGTACTTTCTTCCCGATGGCAGGAGAGAAATGAGAGCGTGGCCAGGGTGGTGCGGGGTCTATGGTGATGCTGGCTGCATTTTTGAGGCAGCATCTATCATAGATCCCTTCAATGGTGGGGAGGTCAGTACCCGTGGTATAGCGGGAAAAATGGACTGGGATCGTAAGATGTGACTATTATAATCATTGCAAACATTGTCATCAAGATTAGAAGGAAACATCAGCATAAAATGTAGTCAAGGGTATTTAATTGTCATATGCACTGAAATGTAGCAATAGACATCTTGCTTGCAGCAGCAAAGTGGGGTATCGTTAATGTCAAAGATGTTCTCTTCATCATTTGGTATTGAGCGCCACTGAATTGAGTGCAGAGTACAACACAAAGTGCTGGAAGAACTCAGCAGATCAGGCAGTATCCGTGGAAGGAATGGAGAGATTATATTTCGGGTCAGGACCCTCTTCAATGTTTTTTAGTCTTGCTGAATTATTCATGTAGTGAAGTGCCATTAAGCTTCACAAAGGTGGAAACGTGGAATAATCTTATGAAATATTTGCCATTGAACTGAAAGTGTAGTTTGATGTTTTCAACGTTTAGAATATTAATTTTGCCACTGTGTAAACTATTGATTATCAGGGGTTTTTATCCCAGTCGAACCTAGTGATGTTCACTTGTTTTAGCTCTGCACAGGAAAGGGGTGGAAGGATATGCCTTACAACGACAGGCTACTCAGTTTAATTTGTACCAATTCTGGTTCATTACACTAATTTTGATTTTGATATTCGCAATATGTTCCAACTTTGTTTTGGACATTTTACAAAGGAATACATTCAACAGGAATATACAGGGTTACATTGCATAGGAAATCATCCGTCAATCTGGACTCTGACTGCGTATTCTGTTCCTGTTGTGGGTGCTTTGATGTCTGGTTATATTTGTGTTCTAACTTATCTGTCTGCATGGTGGTGAGATTTTATTTGGCCTGTGGATATTTCTTTGTGATCTGCTATTTTCTTCAAAACTACTTTTCCCACTTTCTGATTTTGCTGTGGGTTTAGCACCAACATGCGTATGCATTGCATATTTTCATGTACATTCATGCTTCTATGCATATTTTGTACATTTTTTAAATTATTTCGTACCAGTTTTGTGCCACTTTCAGAACCAGCTACAGGTATTAGATCCTATACCTCAATTGGTTTCTCAAATGATCAAATTCCAAATGTGGCCATTTGATTTTTCATTTCAGTGATTTACACTTGACACAATATTCTTTTTTTATTCTATAATATTTTAATTAGAAGTCATATACAATAGGGACATTAAAAATAATATATTACATTTCGTATACAACTTCTTGTTTGTGAATTTAATAATTAAAAAATAATATAAGCAAAAAGAGAGAAAAAGAAAATTAGGTAAAGTGGTGAAAGAGATAGTTTGTGAAAAGTACAAGAGAAAGAGAGAAAGGAAGAGAGATATAATTTTTTTTTAAATAAATAAAAATGTAACCAGAAAGTAAAGCAAAAAAGATAATAAAAGGAAAATAAAATGAAAGGGATATACCTGCTTCGTATCTTTGCGCACGCCTCACCCGGTTCTGAAACAGTTTATTTTGAGGATTATAATAAATCGATAAAAGGAGACCAAATCTTTAAGAATCGAGGCCGAATCTCATATCTTCTAGGTGTAACAATTCAGACATGTTTGAAATCCACATTTTAAGCGTTGGTGTTGGTGCATTTGTCCAGAATTTTAATATATGTTTTTTTGCCGTTATTAAGCAATAGTTAAGGAAACTCTCTTGGAACTAAGTCAGCTCAGAGCCAGTCTCCATTGTTCCAAAGATAATCAAATCTGCGTTGGGGTTCATTTCTGTTATGTAAAAAATTCGAAAATTTCATTCCAAAACTTCTGAAGGCTTATGCAAAAGACAAAAGAGCGTGCTATAGTTGCATCTTGAGATAAGCATTTATCACAGATGGGTGAGACATTTAGAAATATTTTATTCAATTTAGTTTTTGAGTAATATAATCTATGTAAAATGTTAAATTGAATTAAGGTATGTCTTACATTGATCGAGCATTTATGTACATATAGCAAATATTTATCCCATCTGTCTTTTGAGATATTTATAGATAATTCTTGTTCCCAGTCTCTTCTGATTGCATCAGACGGTGGTATCTCTATGTTTAAAATGATATTATACAAATATGATATTAAATTAGTAGAATCAGCCTTTCTGTTCATAGCTTCATCTAGTATATCTGAAGTCAAAGTTTCATGTTCTTTTGTATGTTTTTTCAAGTAGTCACGGATTTGAAGATATTTAAAGTACTGATTACTTTTCAGGTTATATTTAAGTTGTAGTTGTTGGAATGATAAAAGATTTCCCATTTCATACATTTCTCCAAAGGTTTTTAATTTCTATTCTTTCCCAGTCTGTAAACGTTTTATCGATAATAGATGGTTTAAACGACGGATTATTAACAATAGGAGAGAGACGCGATAGATTTCTTAATTTGAAAGTTAATTTTATTTGTTTCCACGTTCGTATTGTACTATGAATAATCAGATTCTTCTTGTATACTGTATTATTCAGTTTTATCGGTGAGAGAAGGATCGCTCCTATATTAAAAGGAGCGCAGTCCTCACTCTCCATTGCTATCCAATCTACCTGTTGGGCAACAAGTAAATTATATTTTAAATATTCGTTGCCCAGTGATAGCACAGAAAGTTGGGTAGTGTCAGTCCGCCGAATTCCTTGGGTTTACACAGGTGTCTGCTTTGAATTCTACGGGACTTATAGTCCCATATGAAATTTGTGATATTAGAGTCAAGTTTTTAAAAAACAATTTTAGGTAAATATATTGGTATTGGTAACTACAACAACTATGGATATGCTCCAGAATATGATACCTTCAATAGTCAGCAGAGCAGCTATGGAAAGGCATCTAGAGGTGCAGGCAGTCACCAGAATAACTACCAACCATACTAAAGAAAAATTGATATAGTTATAAGATAAATAAATATAAGATTTGTGGCAGAAAAATCATTTTAATGGCATTTATTCTGCCTATTAAAGACATCGGTAGTTTTGGTAATTCGTCCTAGCAGGCGAATTTCCAAAATTTAATCAAAGCATTTAATTTAGTAAGTAAGGGCATATAGTTTGCATTGAATAAAGATTTATATTTTCTAGTAATGTGAATACCCAGATATTTAAATTTTTCTGTAGCAATTCTAGATGGGAATTTTAAAAGGTGTGTCGGTTCTTGAGGTTTTATCGTCATAATTTCACTTTTATTCCAATTTATTCTATATCCTGAAAAGGATCCAAATTCCTCTATTAAATTTAATATATTTGGTATACTGATTTGCGATTTTGTAATATATAATAATACATCGTCTGCATATAGTGATATTTTATTATTTGAATGTTTTGTATCATAACCATGGATGTTCGGACACTTGACACAATATTCATCAGCCGTTGATACCCTGCATAGGAAAGAACTGCAGATGCTGGTTTAAATCGAAGGTAGACACAAAATGCTGGAGTAACTCACTGGGACAGACAGCATCTCTGGAGAGAAGGAATGGGTGATGTTTCGGGTCAAGACCCTTCTTCAGACTGATCCCCTGCTGTGGATATCGCAATCTAAATGATTACCATGTTTTGACTATTTGTTCTTTTATCGACTTATAAATACTTTATTGTAAATATTAAATTATGGTATTTGAATCTCGTACCAAATATCCACCTTAGAGTCAGGAAATGACAATTTCTCTGCTGAGTTTCTCCAGCCTTTTTATCTAGCCTCAATTTTTCCAGCATCTGCAGTTCTTTCTTAAACATAAAGTATTTATAAGCACTTTATAAATCTCCCGATTTTTGTGTTGGAAACATTGTCCAATTATGCTGTGTGGAATCAGTGTCATACGCTGATAGTTTAATTCAGATTAGTTTATTATTGTCACGTGTACCGAGGTACAGTGAAAAGCTTTGTGCGAGCTGTCCAGTCAACGAGAAGACGATACATGATTACAATCAAACCGTCCACAGTGTACAGATACAGGATTAACGGCATGTTATTTAACGCAAGATAAAGTCCAATGAAGTTCATTTACAGACAGTCCAAAGGTTTCCAATGAGGTAGATGTTAGGTCGGGTCAACCCTCGAGCTGGTGAGAGGACATCAAATATGGTGAATACCTTATTCCAATTTTGCTTTCTGTATTTAACAGAAAATTCTTAATCACAAGAGGATACTGAGTGTTATATAGTGATTCGGTTCACGATGTTACATACCAGATTCTGATACAAAACTGGATGGTTCGTGCCATCAATGTAAGGTGGGGCCGGAGTGTGGAGACTCTTTCGGTCCCAGAAGAGGATCGGCCATCATTTAATACAATCGCTGCACTCTTTGCAATCTTTATTTCAACAGCCTTTACCTGTGTCCTGTGGATGGCTCATCGTGAATAGTCTTTGCTTTGACTGGATAGCAAGCAAACAAAAACTTTCACTGTACCTCAGTACATGTAACAACAATAAACTGAACTAAGCTAAACATATGCTGATCTTCCATGGGGGATTTGGTATTATATTCTAATTTACCTTCTATATTTAGTGTTATTTTCCATTTTTTCTGTGAACATTTAAAATAATATTCTGATTCTAGTCTGGTTATTTTCAATCATATACAATACCGCGCTGACATTTGTCATCACGTGGTTCATATAGATATTTTGTAGGTTGCATTTAATATTCTATTTAAGTTTTGCCATGCAAATTTAGGATAATTTTCCAATTCAATTATACATATTTTGGGACAATTCTGATTCTCTTTTGTATATTAAGCACCATATTGAATTCATGATAGAATTCTCATACACTGTTTAGACATTTAGTGGCATTTTCAATTTAGATGTGGATATTTTAGTCCCTTTAGCTTCCTTTATAGACATTGAGAATTGTGTTTCCTGTTTCTACTGTGGTTATTTTGTACATTTTCTTTCTATTCTCTTTTAGATATTTAGAACTGTTCTGATACAGCTATGAATTTTGGTGACACAAGAAACTGCAGGTGCTCGAATCTTGAGCAAAAAACAACCGGAAGAGCTGGAGGATTCAGGTCAGGACCAGACACAAAATGTAATCTGTCCAATCCCTCCACAGATGACGTCTGACCCACTAAGTCAAGAGTTCCCAACCTGGGGTAAATTGTGCCTACCCAGGGAGTAAATTTGTTGATTCTGGATTTGTACATATTTATTCTCATTGACTGACTGTGTTTGGTTCTGGTATACCGGTATCTGTTCATCATTAGATGTTCATAAATAAGTGGAATAACATTGTTATGCGTGCTATTAACGTTGCCTGGGGTAAACGGGACGAAACATTTTGGCAACCCCTGGACTAAATTAATCCAGCAATTTATTTTATTCTTATAATTTTTGATACAATATTCCAATTCTATTGTGAATGTGTAGCAGTCTAGCCTGATTGTGCTGTAATGACTTTGTAGCTATTGTCTGCAGACAAAAATGCTGGAGAAACTCAGCAGGTGAGGCAGCATCTATGGAGGTGACATTGAGACCCGAAACATTGCCTATTCCTTCTCTCCATAGATGCTGCCTCACCCGCTGAGTTTCTCCAGCATTTTATTCGTCCTTCGATTTTTCCAGCATCTGCAGTTCTTTCTTAAACATTGTAGCTATTGATTTGTGGTTATTTTGCACATTTTTCCAAGTATATTGTGCATACTTTACACCAAATGTCTTCGATTTCTGTTTTAAATTCTCCTCCATTTCATTCTGAACACTTAACACCACCGTTCAATTTTGTTGCAGTTATTTGGAGTCCAATGTTTAATCTTTTGAGAATACATGGGATCATATACTGATCCCGCATGGTAGGCTGACCATCGTCTTTTCTCATCTCTGGATGTATCTCAAAGGTCAAAAGTCAAAAGAGAGTCACAGAGCGTTGTATCGTCCTGTGCCCCGAAACAAAACTATGACATTCGTACTTGCAGCAGCACAGCAGACATATTACTGTGTAAAACCCACATTCATGACAGAAGCCTCCTCGTGGCGATCCCTGGAAGCGATGACACGATGCACTTTGTGATGTGTCGTACGACAATTCTGTCAACGTCGGACGTCGACAGAAGCCGACAACGGGCTGCATCGAACGACGCACGAGCGAATGAATGAACTCACAATAAACAACAAAAAAGAGTTCAGTTTTCATCAAAAAAACAAACTACAAATAAATAGACAATAGTCAAAAATTATGTTCCCAAGTCCGTGTAGTTTGGAGCTTATTTGGAGGTGGTAGTGTTTAATCGCCTCATGCTTGTAGGGAAGAAGCTGTTCCTGACCCTGGACGTTTCAGTTTTCAGGCTCCTGTACCTTCATCCTGACGGCAGGGGTGAAATGAGAGCGTGGCCAGGGTGGTGTGGGTCTCTGATGATACCGGCTGCCTTTATGAGGCAGCGACTCCTGTACATCCCTCCGATGGTGGGGAGGTCAGAACCCAGGATGCCATTTCATTTCCAAATCAGATGTGCAGTTCTGAAGAAGGTGAGGCAGGATCTATTGAACAAAGGAATAGGTGATGTTTCGGGTCGAGACCTATTCCTTCATTCTATAGATGCTGCCTCACCCACTCAGTTTCTCCAGCATTTGTTGTCTACCTTCGATTTTTCCAGCATCTGCAGTTCCTTCTTATACAGTTCTGAAGAGATCATGTGGCTTATTCTGATTTTATGGTAGGGAATTGCTATTGTATTTTGATTCTGCAATGTCATATTTGCAGCACATTCCTTTTCTGTCATTGAGAATCATATTCCAATTCTGCTGTGAAAATCTGGTACTGAATTCCAATGCTGCCGTTGACATTTAGTACAGAACTCCCATTCCTTTGCTAATGTGTTGTATCACATTCCAATTCTCAAATGGCCATTTGATATCATCTTCTGACTCTACTGTGCTCATTTAGAAAACAGTTTTCTTGTGATCACATTGAGGATTTATAACACATTCCACATTCTGTGCTGCATAGGTAGTGTTCTATTCTGAATCTCGTTATTTAGTATCACATTGTGACTTCATTAACAATGTTAACATAATCCGAGTCTATCGTTAATATTCAGTATCAGTGTCTGATTATGTTGTACAGTATTGTTTTCCTGTTGAGTCATTTAATCTCTTCTTTCATTTCTGCTGAATATATTTCGTACCATTTTTCATTTCTGTTGTGTAAATTTCGAATGTTGTTCAGTGTTACCTATATTTGCCATTATATACTCATTCTGTTGTAGATAGTGGGTCTTGCCTTTTGATTTTGAATCTTTATCTGCTTCTGTTGGGGATATTTCATCTTGTTTCCCGATGTTGTGACGTTGCAACACCAATGAAGAGAGGTGCTCACTTGATAACCCCAAATATATTCTTGCATCTACAGGATTCATTTTGTTAAGAGCTAATTAATATGTAGGTAGCTGTTTTTTTTTGCATATGGAGTCATTTCTTATATGCTGGTATATTTCGTTAGATAGTTAGATAATACTTTGGCTTTGGGCTTGGCTTTCTTAGTTGAGTGCTTATCCTGGAGTTATGGCACAAGTACTTTGTGTTGTAATTGTTATTGTAATACAATAATGTTCTGTACTATATCGTCCAAGCTCGCTGTTTCTACCATGCTTGTTTCACACATATTCCAATTTAATTATGGAGAACTTGCATCATAATCTGATTCTGTCCAAGACAATGCACCATATTCTGATGTTGCTGTGGAATATTCGTACCCTATTTCAACCTTATTGTGAGTATTGTGGCATTCGGTATCATTTCTGTTTTTTGCTGAACACATTCAGTGATATATTCTGACTTTGTTCTGTTCATTTCACATTTTCCCCATTTCTGGCGTGAATATTCCATTCCATGGACAATTCTGTGGCGGATATTTTGAACCATATCTTTTTCTTGTGTGGAGACTTAGTATTATATTTTAATTTTTGTCCTGGTTGTTTCGTTTCATCTTCTTTTACTGTAGATAGACACAAAAGGCTGGAGTAACTCAGCGGGACCGGCAGCATCTCTGGAGAGAAGGAATGGATGACGTTTCGGGTCGAGACCCTTCTTCAGATTTTTTCACTGCGGTTTTTATTCTGATGAGATTGTGAATATTTAGAAGTCTTTGTTTTTTTTTAAATGGATATTTTGTACATACTTTTCTGAATCTGTTAATATTCTTTTCACCAAATTCTTAGTTTCGGGTTATTTGGTCTGGCAGTCGGATTCTCTTTGACCTGAAACGCAAGACAATTTATTCCCATATTCTGATTTATTTTTGTTAATATTTAATACAAATTCTGAACCTGTTGTGAAACTCAATTTCCTTTTCCAGTTGCAGATATTAAGAATCACGTGTAAATCCCACTGCAGTTCTTTACAGCTATGTTTCAATTATTGTGGTTGTTTAATATCACATTTGGTTTCTGTTGTGAATGAATGAATAAGTTTATTGGCCAAGTATTCACATACAAGGAATTTGCCTTGGTGCTCCTCCTGCAAGTGACATGTGTTCATTCAATTATATTTTCCAGCACTGAAGTGCATATTTAATATCTTATTGAATATACTTTATGAATATGTAGAACTATAGTTTTAATTTTATTATGTGTAGTATTGTGTTCTAATTCTAATGTGGATGATTTATTTTGTTGGCTGTTCGTAACATATTCCTATCCATTCATTAACTAACCTGCCCCCATATATGTGGAGTATCCGGCACTGTAATCCAAATAAATGCAAACACATTCCTATCAAACAGAAACAAAATAGAATACTGAAGGCTTAAAAAAGGAACGAGAGGGTGGTAGACGTAGAAATGATACCAAGACACTGAACTGGAAAACAGGGCAACATATTAATTCTACTGTTCATCTTTAGACCTCTCTCTTATTGTCTGTTCTGTGGATTTGATGTCATATTCTGATACGGCTATTCATTACACTTTTGTGCCGACATTGTCTAACCTTGATTGTTATCGATGTACTTTGACCATATGTCCAGATTCTGAATTGTGTGCTTAATCCTTGCTTTCCAATTGTCCATCAAACATTTTTTTGCACTCTGAATAGTTCGTACATTTTTGTTTCTCCGAAAGCATTGTTACAATTTCCCTCTGCTTTCTAATTCTGTGTCACAGTATCATTTCTACATCTACCACCTTCTCATTCCTTTTTTTAACCATTTGATATATTATTTCGTTTCAGTTTGATAGAAATGTGTTTGTATTTGGTTCTATTTGAGATATTTCTCATTATAGAAGTTTAATCAATTGTGATCCAGTCTCAAATACACTGTTCTAATTGTGTTGCTGACATTTGCTATTGTGGGCTAATTCAGTGCTGAATTTTAAATATATCATTTCATGTTTTAAATGTGTTTAGTATTATATTTTGATATATTTATCAGACTTTTGTAGCTGTTCAGTAAAACGTTGTAAATCATTCCATGTATTAGAATCATTTCTAACCATTCTATATATGGGGAAAGATATGTTTTCTAATGTAATGATTTACTAAATTGTACATTACACATTAAAAACAATATTCAATTTCTGTTATTCATACCTGACATTAAATTTCTATCAATTTGGATTTTTGACAAATGTTCTGAATTTGATATTTGATTATGTGATTATTTGATTATGTGACTTTACTGCTAGTTATTTGATATTCTTTGCTGAATATCTTCTAATTTTGTTGTAACACTTTAATTCTGTTGCAGTTTTGGGGATTCTATATTTAGCATTTGGCCCTAACTTTGTTGGGGGTAAAGTTGCCTCTGTGGCAGAAAGCTGACATCTCACCCCGATTACGCTGCTGTGTTTCAGAAGGATGTTATTTGTATTTAATTACGTATATTGGGAGGTACACATTTCCACTTGTTTGAACAAACAGTTTTTGAACTGTGTCAGGAGTGTCAAACAGAAGTAATTGTGAACTGCCTGTTTCAATTCTTGACTGCATAATCTCGTACACTTCAAGACGTGCACATTATTTATCTAAATTCAACGTGTTTTCATAACCATTGTAATGGGCAATTCTTGGATGAACAAATTCAATGCTGGGCAGCAAATCTTATCAAAGATTTTGCAACAATTATTGAAATATAATTGTTAAATGATCTTACTGATTATATTTATATGGACAACTTTTATTTTGATGCATTAAATAGAATTTATTGAACATTTTGTTTATTGTGTTATCTACGAGTATGGCGTTTACAAACTTGTGTTGCTGCTGCAAGCAGGAATTATATTGTACCGTTGTCAATAGATATGACAGGGTGGGAGATTGCAACCTTCTTGTGGTCCGTCCTGTTTCGATGAATGCAACAAACCTGGCATGCACAATCAAATAAGATCAAATAGAACAAGTTGTCCTACAAGTTTAGGCTGTGCGCGCTATACGCAAGAACAAGAATAGGTATAAGAAATAAATACTCGACTCTTGAATTTCTCAGATGCATCAATTAGAATCCACTGGACAATGGTTTGTAATCTGAATTTCTCTTTCGTAGTTTAACATATCTGTGACAATTCGGAATTGGTTATTCAAATTAAAATATTCCCTCTTGCCCCTAAGGAAAAATGTGTTACTACAACTTATGCATTATTGATTTCAAATTGAGTGTTCAATCTTCTATAGTAACAATCTGCTTTCTAATATCTGGTTCTCTGCGTTTATCTCCAAATTATATACAATACTAAATAAAAGCATCCGATGCCTAGTATGATATAAAGAAACAAAGACGCAGTCCACAGTGTTTATAAATTGACTACAGAAAACATGTCTGAATGCAAGTTAGCCGACCACAAGGGTAAGGAGGAATATGTGGGTGAGAGCGAATCTCTGTAAATTGCATTTGGTTAGTTTGTTCATTTATTGTCATGTGTACAGAGATACAATGAGATGCTTGTTCTGTGTGCTACCCAGTCAAAGCATACTCTACACGAGTACAATACTTCTCTGATGAATTTCCAATCCACTTATTCCTCTTCTTTCCATTTATCCACAGACTGTGAAAAGCTGCTGTATCGATCGTGGCTTCAGTGGAATAACAACAAGGCATTCTCTTGCTATTTTCCAGATTGTATTTCCAATAGAGATTTAGAATATTAATAAGAAATGGCATTAATTGCACCGCGTGAAAGAACATGTATACAACTGATTTCCACGAAGAGCTTGGCAACCTTGTAGTATTTCGATGCCTTACAATAATTTGACAAACAAAAAAAACAATCAACGCCAACATCTTTCTAAATATATATTTCATAGTAATTTAACTGAAGCACTACTTTACAGTGTAATAGATCAGCAATAACTAATTCCTATACTGCTTGTTCCATTATTTTTCAAGCACAGCCCAATGAACAGATGGAGTCCTGCATTGGTGGCATTGAAATAGTGAATCGATTCTGGTGAATGCCTGAAATACTCAGCAGCTGTGACCCAAAGCGTGGCGTTAACATTCCAGATCAATACGTCTTGACCTGAAATATTGATTTGTTTTTCTCTCCCCAGTTATTCCCTTAAATGCAATATCATGTGTAGATTCCCAGCATCTGCTTGATCATATATATTTGCATCCATCAAATTTCATTCAGCGGAACGACAACTACATCCAATGAGTCAGACTTGACCATACAACTCAATTGACTATTGTCTTGCATTGGAACACCTTCTGTTCAGCGGCTGGTAGATCTCACCTGAACACTTCATTGCCTATTGATGAAGGAAGCATCAGTATAGTGAACACACTTGCCTTACACATATCCATGGCTGTGGATAAAACACGAATTGCTGGAGTAACTCAGCGGGGCAGGCAGCATCTATGGAAGGAATGGGGCAGTCTGAAAAAAAGGTGCCCGCCCAAAACGTTGTCTATCCATTTCGCCTCCACAGGCATTGCCTGGCCCGCTGAGTACTTTATTCCTCCAGCACTTTGTGTTTTTGCTTTAGATTCCAGCACCTGCAGTTTCTGCTGCATCCACTCCAAGACATGCCCAAGCGCTGTAGCTGTAGCAACTGCTGTGAGAGGGCAAGGGTCGAGGATGAACAAGTCTGATCTCAAGAGTCAAGAGTGTTTTATTGTCATATGTCGCAGGTACAATTAGATTCTTACTTGCCGCAGCACAACAGAATATGTAAACATAGTACACTGTAAACAATATAGTAAATGAGTGGGGAAAAAGTTCAGTGTGTGTATATATACACACTCACAAGTACACACACACATATACATATATACACATATAGACACAAAATGCTGGAGTAACTCAGCGGGACAGGCAGCATCAATGGAGAAGGAATGGGTGACGTTTTGGGTCGAAACCCTTGGGAATGGTCTGGGGAAGGGTCTTGGCCCGAAACGTCACCCATTCCTTCTCTCCATTGATGTTGCCTGTCCCGCTGAGTTACTCCAGCATTTTGTGCCTACGTTCGATTTTATCCAGCATCTGCAGTTCTTTTATTATTATTTATTATTATACATCATACTTATGGGCGCCTTTCAAAGGACTCTCAAGAACGTCTTTCTCATGAAACAGTAGTGCAACAATAATAGTGCAAAAACATTAGTGCAACAGACAATAATAGTGCAACAAACATCAGTAGCGCAACAAACAATAATAGTGCAACAAACATCAGTAGTGCAACAAATATCAGTAATGCAACACATAATAGTGCAACAAACAATAATAGTGCAACAAACAGTAGTGCAACACATAATAGTGCAACAAACAATAATAGTGCAACAAACATCAGTAGTGCAACAGACAGTGGTAGTGCAACAAACAATAGTAATGCAACAAACAATAATAGTGCAACAATAATAGTGCAACAAACAGTAGTGCAACAAACATCAGTAGTGCAACAGACAGTAGTAGTGCACCAAACATCAGTAGTGCAACAGACAGTAGTAGTGCACCAAACATCAGTAGTGCAACAGACAGTAGTAGTGCACCAAACATCAGTAGTGCAACAAACAATAATAGTGCAACAAACAACAGTCGTGCAACACACAATAGTTATGCAACACACAATAGTGCAACAAACAACAGTCGTGCAACAAACAGTCGTAGTGCTGATGTCCCATTCACAAATCCACATGGGAAAGTACAAGTTGTTAATTTCTCCCTGCAGTTTGCCGCCACTGTGCAAGGCAGCCAGGCCGCTGACAGGGCTGGCGTTGGAGTTGTGCATGCGGCGTGGGGCTGGCGCTGCAGCAGTGCATGCATGCATGCATGTGTGGGCTGCATGAGTGCAGCCTTTCTCCCCACACATCTCCTGCAACAGCCTGCAATGTTGCGAAACCCCCCTGACGTCACTCCCAGCATCCTCCGCACAATGGCTTCTGTAAAGAAGCTGAGGAAAGAATTTTTTTTTAGGCCATGAAAAATAGTGAAAAATAATTTCCAAAATTTGGGAAACGCAGCTGGCGTGCAAAAAGTGACGGGAAAAAGATGCGGGCGGAACGGCGGTGAGTTTGTGCTGGGTGCAGCAGCGAATGGTGCATGTTGCGGGGATGTAATTGACTAGTGAAGTGCTGGGAAGTTTTGCTGAGAAGTTTGTGTGTGTGTGTGTGTGTGGGGCTGGGAGAGGAGAGGAGAGCTCGCCTCAACACACACACCGCCCTTTTCATCACCCCCCCTTGCAAAAGGTTTGCAATTAACACCTCTTTGCATTTCAAGGCACTTTGAAATCCCAACGTGGAACAAAGTTTGTTTTTGTTGCAAATTTGCAAACACTTTTTTTTTCATTTCTTCCTCCTTTGCCAGTTCTTCATTTTCTTTTTTTCCCCCTTCTGTGTGGTGGTGGTGGTGGTGGTGGAGGGAGGGGGTGATTTATATAAAAAATAAAATAAATTCCTCCTCCTTACGTGATCCGAGAAGTTTTCTCCTGTTGGAGAGAACGAGTTTGCATACAGCGTTGAAATGCGCTGTGTTAGAACTTGGAGGGGGGGGAGTGCTTCAAGAAGTGGGTTTTGTTACGATTATGAATTGCGAAGTTTTTCAAGCTTTTGAATTTCGTTTGTGAGCCGCCGCCGAGAAGTATTTCGGAAGCGGACATTTGCCCACCCCCAAACGATTTAACGTTTATTTCTTTTCACCCTCTCCCCCACCTCTTGAAAGTTGCCCGCTCTGAAGTTGGTCAACGCTAACTTGTTATTTTTTTGCTCCCGAAGGCTGCTGCCACGGTCTTGCTGCCTGCCGTGAGTCAGGAGCTGCGGGATGGTCTCGCTGTTTGGGGCTGTGTGTGACAAAACTATATTGTAGACAACTCCAATCTTTCACACACACACACACACACACAAAAAATATCGTTTTGCTTTTGAAACGTGCAGCTAGTTAGTTAGTGCACTTGTTTATTCCCGGGGCGCTGGGCGCCAGCGGATCGTTGAGTTTCATCGAGGAGACACAAATATTGCCCAGTATTTAATGAAAAAAAAACTTTTGTCTTCCTCCAGTATGTGAAGCAACACGTGAGGTCGTTCATTTGTATGAGGGGAGAGTGAGAAACGGGGCATTTGAGATAACAGTTGCACCTCTTTCAAAAGTTGAAGTGTTTTGCATATGTCACTAATAGCGATTAACTTCCCATTGGGAAACGTGTCGCACTTGCATTAAGGTTTAATGTTTAAGAGCAATGCTTTGATATGTTAAATATCACTTAACGATCCATGGGTAAACAATTCACACTCTTTTAATGACTGGCTTCAGTCCACTGTCGTAATTTCAAAAGGATGGTCCGGAGATTAGGACAGGTTTATTTGTTTTCCTTTTGCACTGAAACCATTGGCTTCACGATGCAAGTTCTCTGGTAGGGTATCACGTTTGTTCTGAGTTTGCACTTGGTTAAGACCACCAGAAATCTACTGTTTACATATATGTTCCTAAAGAGTGAGATTTGCGTGGTTTATTTTGAACCATTGGTAGGACAACCCTGAAAGACTTGATTTGACAGTCTGGGACATGTCTAGGTTATGGTAAACAAGTGTGTTCTGTTACCAGAGGAGTTGTGTGGTTACTATTTCTTGTTGTTGACAAACTAATTGGAAATGTTTTGTGTCAGATGTTCACTCTTTGAGTAAGGAGCTCTAGATGTGTGTGACTTTATGAGCTTGAATGTTGTGTGGGTTGTTATTGAGGTAAAGTCAATCAGAGATGGTAATGTAACTAATGTTATACTGTGAATCCCAGAAATGAACACATTATTATCTTCTGATGTGTTGATATGTATTTGTATTACCATGCTTGGTTTAAAAGATCTAAACTATGTAAGTGTCACTTAAAGTAATGGACATAAGATCAGTTCCTTAGGAAACCTTTATTTGCTATTCAGACATAATTGTAAATTATTACATTCAATGATCTTCAAACTATATGTGTATGTTTAGCATGATCAAAGTGTATGGATTCACGAGTGGGAACTATTGTGGGGTCTTGGTCACAGATATTTGAACTTGAAAGTGTCTAGACAATACATGAAAAATGATCAGATTGTTAAGATGTATTATATTTTAAAGAAACTTAATGTACCCAAAACTCTTAAATGTAACAACATGTTCACCACAGAAACATTGCAAATTACACCAGTTGGTACAAAATAGTTTATTTGGTCTTTTATTGATATTCAGTATCTTTTGTAATATTTAATAGTTGGTATTCTTTGTCATGAAGTGCAGACGAGGGAAACTTTACAATGTTTAAAGTTTTAAATTTGTTGGAGTTGATTAATCGTGCTGCATTGGTATTTTGAAGTATTTTGATCAGCTTCAGAATGCTTTGCCCTATTTATCTGTTCAGTAGATTTTTATCAATTTTTTTTGACACCTTAATCTATTTGGAAAACATTTTGAAGAAATGTTCTTTTGCTGTTTATATTTTAACAAACAAAATAATAGTTAGATATAGACTTAGATAAAAAATATATATGTTTGATCAATATATCAGTGTAAATCGTAAAGAAATACTCAAGGTGTGAATTGGATATCCTTAAAAAAAGTTGTAAGGTTTGTAATTGAAGTAACTTGTGTGAACAGATATAACTAGTATTTGGAACAATCAGATTGTTAAGGTGATCTGGTTTACTTCAACATTTTGTTCAAAAAATTATCTTTGAATGTTTATGAGAAAGCTTTAACCTTTAATTTTGCATTAAATACTTGTTAATTTACGAATTGGATGTTTCTGATCAAACAAAATGAAAATGTGTTAAATCCAAACTCGAGTAATAATTGAAATCAAATACACCTTATTTCGTTTTCTGATTGTAAATAGAAATGTATTCTATAAAACATTGTAATTGAATCCCACATCTTCTGATTAATGGGATCAGTTGATATTTGTCCGGCTCTCTTGATGGTGTACGAATCAAGCGAGGAGTATTAAACTGATGTTTGAAACGGGAATATATTGGTCGGGAAAATTAATCGATTGAAAGTGATTCTGCTGTTAGAAAAATATATCTTCTTGCAACAGTAACGAAAATGTGCCCTGCACATAATGAAAAGTGTTTTGTTGGTAGTTGGTGATCATGTTGGCTAACTCCAGTAACCGTTGGTTGCAACTAAAGTATGTATGGATGCTCAACTTTGCTAGAGGTTTTTAAGTAGTTTTACTTTCTCGACTTGTAACATGGGGTGGAGTTGAGAGTGGTGGGGGTAGTTTCTTTGATGGAATATTTCTGCCACAGTTTTGTGAACTATTTGCCACTTTTTGTTTGTCAAAAAGTTTAGGGCAATGCTTGTGAAATGATGAAAATGCTAATGTTCACTTGTGAGATTAGTAAATCAATTTGTCCCTTTTCTGTCAATGTCCAGGAGGATCGGTCACATAGAGAAAATATGTTGCCCCTTTTCAGGCATTTAAACATTTTTTAAAGTTTAAATTTAATATTTCTATTTTTTTTTCTGAATGGTTTCTATTTGCTCTGGGTGGTGTGAGTGAAAACTGATGTCCTCGGAAGCATTTTATCGAAATTTCAAAATGTGGTTGATTGTAGAACAATTTGGAGATCGTGCCATCATTTCGTCAGGTGGTTTGGACCAAGTAAAATTTACCTGTTATTGAAGATTTCAAACTTAAACAAAATTGGCTGAATTATTTCAAGTACTTACCATAAGTGTTCTTATCTGCTACAAAATGCATTTAATAATAAAGGATTTTTCTGAACTATATTTTGTATTTTGCCAATCTATTTTTAATCGAAGCACCATGTAGGATTTGCTTTTAATGGTAAGAAAATAATATATTAGAATTGGCATAATTTATCGACCTCTTCAGTGATTCCCAATTTATTTAGGATTCTTTTTAAATAATAGCCAAAATTTGAAGAAATGTATGTACTTGCTAATATGTTGCATTTAACATACTTCTGGTTTATGCAGTTTCAATGCTGTACATGTGATAACAGCAGACTCTTCGGGATTCACATTGTTTAGTATCCATGTAAAATAGTATTCATCCGTTACTTAAGGAAACTGCCTCTTTGATAAGAACTCAACAAGTGAGGGGGACTTGAATGGAAGTTGATTACTAATAATCTAGATTTTAGCACTGGAAAGTGAGAGAAACTTATCTATAAGTAGTTTGTTATCACTGATCAATCAAGATTTAGAGAGGTTAGTATCTTAAAATCCTCAAGATTAGTTCCTATCAATATGAATGACATGGAAACACCTTCTTCAATTGAAAGTGTTTCTATTAATTTGAGTAACATTTAACCCTGAGAATCTTGCTGACTTTCACTAACTCGGTGGGTAAGTTTGCAAATTGTGAACTTGCCACATCGTTGCCCTGCAGTCAAATCATTCCCTCACAACGATTTACAAGAATCTGCATGATTAAAAGAATTAGAAATAATTTGCAGCTTCCTTTGATCAGTTTCCAGCAGCACAAGATTGCAAAACGGAGATTTTTGTAAATAAGGGAATAAAAATCAACGATGTGTAAAATTACCTGTGTGCAATACAAAGCCTTGCTTTCCACAGACGCTTTGGTCATTCGTTGCAAAGGATCTTGAGATGTTTTGCAAAGATGTTGTGGGTTTCATAAAGTATAGGTTCATGCCTACATTTACGATAGCAACTAACCATTTAATGTGCATTTATTTCTGTAGCTTATACTTTAGACAAATCATTCAATCAACAAACTACAAATCATTCTGCAACTTTTAAGTTTTTCAATGGGTAGTTAGAGATTTTGTTTAATCACCTCTCAAATTTATGCATGGCCAACAATAGCAACTGAAACTGGGGAAGGGGATTTGGGAAGATGCTTTTTGTCTAGAGATTTGTCAGGTTAACTGATTTTATTCCTGTGAAATTAGATAGTCATATGTAGGATATCTCTCAAAAGAATAAACGAAAGATTACTGGCTGGGGGAAGAATTTTAAAGATTTATTTGAAAATAATGAGATGAACATCATTGGTGTTTCAAGAGGATGCAGTTCGTGCAGTTGGAACAAATAAATTGTCCCAAGATTTGGATCCAACAATTTTTCAAGTATCAATGTAAACAGTTTTTGTTTTATAGATTATTTCTAAAAGTTAAATAGGAAGTTATTTTGAATTACAGAAACCGATCTAAACGCGATTCTGAAATGGGGATTTTGTTTTTAATTATAAATCTACTCTTAATTTGTTCAGGGAGATTGAAGAATTCTATTTATTGGATGTAGTTTATAAAGTACTTTAAGATGAAGTCTTTTAAAGGGAAGGCAAATGTGTGGTTAATTTTGAAGAATAAACACATATACTCATAACATAAGTATAGTGTATAAAGTTTCCATGCATTTTAAGGTTCGGCTCATTGCTCAGAGGTGCTGAGGAATAAGTGATTTTGCCTACTTAAACTCTGTCGCTTTCTTTCTATTTCCCGTCCACCCTAAACACTGAAATTAAAAGGAATCCGTGAAAGGGCAGCTTGTGCATCCAATTTCTGCCCTGGCTTCCACAGTTTGTGTGTAGGCTGAATTAGTAATCATAAAACATGATTTCTCACTTGGTTCTCAATTTAATCCCCAAATTACATTCTTCGACTTTGTAAGATGGCGCGAGAGTGTGGTGGCTCTTTGCTGGTCATTTCCCAGAGAAGGATCTACTGCCATCCTGTACAATTGCTCCATTCTTTTAAATCTCCCCTGTGCTCTACCTATTGTACTTGAGTTTGACTTGGTCTTCAGAATGATTTATAGTAGTGGTGGGGGGATAAGCTTGAGGAGAGGTGGGAGCGGGACTGACAAAGGGTCCCGCCCATGCATGTTCTCCAGAGATGCTGCCTGACCCGCTGAGTTATTCCAGCACTTTGTGTCTTTTTTAGTAAACCAGCATCTGCAGTTCCTTATCGTCACTAAATCTAAAAAATGTTTGTTTGGATAGTTTTCTGGGGCAGATGCAGTGAATGGTTTTGGCTCGATGAAGATGTCAGCATGTTGTAGGCAGTAAATGATGCAATGTTCAATCTGGATGGGAGTCATCTCTTTGTACCATTGTCAGGCCTATGGTTTTGACTTCCTCAGGAGAAAGAATAAGTTTATTAGCCAAGTATTCACATACAAGGAATTTGCCTTGGTGCTACGCCCGCAAGTGTATTGCAGTCTAGCACCATCGCCAGTTTCCCAGCTGTGGGGTTGGGATTGTCCCCAGTGAGTTTCACACTGTGCTGTGCTACTCCGTTGGAATCCCGTACCTTGCTCTGACGAGGTTGCAGCGATGATGCGTGGAGCTGTGGTTTGCGGTGCCCATGGTTTTGCTTTTCAATGCAGCTGTAAATTTCCATCCTTGGCATCAGAATATTATTCAATGTAATTCATTTAAAAAAAAACCTACCATTTAAAGATAAATCTGTAATTTGTTTAGAAAGAAACTTCTCACATCTTCTCAACTGCTTGTAATATGGTCGACATTCAAACGTTTGTACCCAATGCAACCCAGTAATCGGGGCATAATGCAACATTTGTGTTTCATGTATCAGAGTTGAATTATACTGTACGGAGCACAGATTAAGATTCTTACCAGGAATAATAAACGTTTAATTTACTATCCTTGGAGTGGTTGCATTATCGTTGGACACTGAGTGATGGAGCACTTGATCAAACCACTTTTATTTAGCCTCCGGTAACTAAACACCAGGTAACATTCACACAGTTGACCAACTATTCCAATTTTCTGTCAACTACTTTAGTTCATGCAGCTTAAGATTCTGTAAGGTAAAACTGTCAAATGGTAACACTAACCAGGCTATGTCACAATGAGAGACTTCCTTTATCATGTCCTAACATTTATAAAAGTTGCAGTTGGATATGTCATGGTGAAAACATGGGATGAATTCTTTGTTCCATGGGTTTCCCATAAAAGGATGAGATTCAAGCAGAGAGAATTGTGGTGCTGAAGTTTAATCCAGCCAAATAAATATTATTTTTTTTTTATCCGTGCCCCAAGTTTGGTTACAAAGAAATGTCTACAGCTGTGGTGATAATAGTTCTGTTTTTCATCCAGTTTGTGATGCTCCAAGGACAAGGGTTGAATGTTAAATGATTTTCAAACTATAGTTTGCATTCTAGGAATTGGTGGATGTTTAGGTTTAGGATTACTATTCTTGTCGTGTGTGCGGAGGTACAGTGGAAAGCTTTGCTTTTGCATGCTATTCAATCAGATGAAGAGTACTATTACATAAGTCCAATAGGTAGAGCAGAGGGGAGACTGAAAATATTCAGCTACAAACACAATTATGATTAAGAAGGAACTGCAGATGCTGGAAATTCAAAGGTAGACATAAATGCTGGAGAAACTCAGCGGGAGAGGCAGCATCTGTGGACCGAAGGAATCCTTCACCCGCTGAGTTTCTCCAGCATTTTTGTCCACCAACACAATTATGGTGACTGCAACATTAAGATCCACTTTGACATCATCACTTCACCTTATTGTGTTTTTTTAATTATTTTCATTTAATCAGCCAATATCTCTTGAAATGATTTTTAAAAACCTTGACAATAAAAGCTGGAATGAGAGTCTTTGCTCTCCTTGTAAAAAGAGACAGGTATATATACTCAGTGGGTCACGCATTATGAAATGAAAATTGAAGAACCCCTGATATAAAATGCTGGAACTGCTCGTGCCAGGCAGCATCTGTGGAATGAGAAACAATTGGCATTTTGGATAGGAGACCCCTCGCCAGAACTGGCGACGGAAGATCAAATGTGTAGGAAGGAATTGCCGATGCTGGTTTAAACCGTAGATGGAAACAATATGCTGGAGTAACTCAGCGGGACAGGTGGTATCTCTGGAGAGAAGGGATGGGTGATGCTTTGGGTCTCGACCCATTCCTTCTCTCCGAATTTTGTTTCTATCTTCGATGGAAGATCAAAGTTTTCTTCATTTGGATGCAGTAGAACCCTGTATGTTTTGGACTTGTTGGCTTTGTGAGATGCTCATGCTGTTTGCCCAAAAATATAGTCATGGTGATGCATGAATGTTCTAATCCAAGTCAATGACCAAAATGTTCCCCCACCCTCTCCATTCCTTCAAACAATCACCTTGTTGTAAATTTTCTTTGAACCATAAATTTTGAACTAATTTTCAATATGTATTTTGTTGAAATCTCATAACGGCAACTTCTTATTCCTGGTGAGAATCTTAACCTTTGCTTCAGTGCAAACAAGGAACTGCAGATGTTGCTTTATAAAGCAAGACAAAATGATGGAGTGACTCAGTGGGTCAGGCAGCATCTCTGAATAACATGGGTTGGTGACGTTTTGGGGTCAGGACCCCTTTTCCGGACTGTCTGAAGATATGTCCGGACCTAAAACGTCGCCTATCCATGTTCTCCAGAGATGCTGCCTGACCTGCTGAGTTACTCCAGCACTTTGTGTCTATACCTTTGCTGCCACAGTTATTGATTTAACTGATAACTGGAATACAAATGTTATGTTCTGAGATTAATGGGTTGTATTGAGGATGTGGCATTTTCTTTGTCTTTTAAATGTCAATGTTGTTGATCAAGTGCATTTATTTTAATATTGTAAATGAGGATTAGAGCCTTGGTACATCTTGTGTTAAGTATTGCCATCTGAATTTGGGTGTGTTTAAACAATAACCTTTTTTTATTTTTGCCTGCTGCAGAATATATGTATTTATGTCATATATTTATTTTGCACGACTTGTTTGTTGGAATATGCAATAGTTGGGCTGATGTTTTTTTGATTTCTCAGTTATTAAAATTGCATGATGATCTTGGTGGACACAGAATGTGACATTTTACCAAGAGTATTTGGGAGAGTGGGGACGGGGGAAGCAATAGGTTGCAAAACCGGGAAACTAACTTTGTGCTTCTAATTTTGGGGGGTTTATGAGACTCGCTCTTTGTTCAGTACAAGTGGGCTGAAAATTAGTTCTACAGCAAACCCCCCAAAAATGCCAGGCAATGACCAAAAACATATAGTTTGACTTGTCTGAATCAAATGTCAATTGAAATTGGGAGGTTTGATAATGGTGAGCTCTCTTTTCCAAGTAAGAATGAGCGATGTGAAATGGTGCAGTTTGAAAGGCAATAATGATCTGGGGAACCATAATCCAAATATCCCAGCGTAATTCTGAATCAAGACATCTCCCTTTCAGTCTGAAGAAGGGTCTTGACCCGAAACGTCACCCATTTCCTTCTCTCCAGAGATGCTGCCTGTCCCGCTGAGTTACTCCAGCATTTTGTGTCTATCTTTGATTTAAACCAGCATCTGCAGTTCCTTCCTCCACATCTCCCATTAGTGGCAATCTCACCTTCTCATGATGGGCGACTTTTGTGCACAGAGTCTTGAAATATTCTCAGATTCAAAATTCTGAGCTTAAGGGCTTGAGCAGGTAATGTATCTAAATATTTTGTGTTTTTAAAATGTAGTTTCTTTCTTCCTCTAGATTCACATTTTAATTATTGGGAATGATCTGAATTTGTTTTATTTGCCAACTCCCTTTCCTCTTGAGAAAGTTACAATCCTATTCACCTTGTCTATCATATTGCCTGGTAAATGTAGTCTGCACAAAATAATTCCTCTTGGGCATTTGTAATAATAATATTATGTAACACAACATGGTTCAAAACTTACCGATCTTTTATAAAATTAAGAAGCATTTGTGCCTTTCTATTTCTGCATGGTTCATTTTGAAAATGTTTACCGATTCAACCAATCCCGTTGGTAATCTTCTGTGATTTATTTTGATTTGCTTTGATGTGGTTATTAAACACAACACATCCACACACTGCTCCAAGTTCCTTCAATCTGTTCTACGTTTTTTTACTGGGCTGTATTCATTTTCTTTAGCGGATGCCTAATGTAAATTGCAAATGACTTATTCGATCTATTCTGGCGGTAGTGTTCGATTTTAATAGTTTAATTCGTTGTTCCACTTTGTCAGTATTTGTATTTTGTCCATTTTAAATGTTCAGCTTTGCCGAGCTACGGGTCTTGTGAAAAGACCGACATCATGAAAAGCATGTACTGCAAGGGTGTGTCCTGCAATCTCTGTGCATGTTTTATTTTCCAGACCTATTTCTGTTTCCTGCAAGCATGAAGCTTTTTGCACAGTGTCTCCATGGTTAGATACTTGTGATTGTGTATTCTTAAATGGAGTTTTCAAGCTCGAGTGTGGTTATGTTCTTGCTTACCTGCGTTCCTTGCTAGGTTTAGGCGTATTATTGTCCCGTGCACCAATGTACCGTGAAAAACGTTGTTCTCCACATAGATCAGATGATACTATATTTAAATGTAATCAAGTCAAAGTGGAGCGAAGGGGGGGATACAATATGCAATAGGTGCAGGAGGAGGCCATTCGGCCCTGCGAGCCAGCACCGCCATTCAATGTGATCATGGCTGATCATCCACAATTAGTACCCCGTTCCTGCCTTCTCCCCATATCCCCTGACTCCGCTATCTTTAAGAGCCCTATCCAGCTCTCTCTTGAAAGTATCCAGAGAACCGACCTCCACCGCCCTCTGAGGCAGAGAATTCCACACAATTCTGTGAGAAAAAGTGTTTCCTCGTCTCTGTTCTAAATGGTTTGCCCTTTATTCTTAAACTGTGGCCCCTGATTCTGGACTCCCCCGACATCGGGAACATGTTTCCTGCCTCTAGCGTGTCCAAACCCTTAATAATCTTATATGTTTCAATAAGATCCCCTCTCATCCTTCAAAACTCCAGAGTATACAAGCCCAGCCGCTCCATTCTCTCAGCATATGACAGTCCTGCCATCCCAGGAATTAACCTGAGACTACAGAGATGAGTTTAGTTTATTGTCACATGTACTGAAGTAGAGTTCAGAATATAGTTCTCAGCATTGTAGCGCATCAGTTCCACTGACAAAGTCCAATGTCCACAATGGAGGAGAGGTGAATGGGACAGTACTCTAGCTTATGGAAGGATCATTCAGAAACCTGATGACAGAGGGGAAGAAGCTGTTCCTGAGTCTGGTGGTGCGCGCTTTCAAGCTTCTGTACCTTATGTTGGACGGGAGCGGGGAGAAGAAGGAATGACCGGGGTGGGACAGGTCTCTGATAACGTTGGCTGCTTATCCGAGGCAGCGTGAAGTGTAGATAGTGTAGGGGTCTAAAGCTGAAGATAACATTGTGTATCTGAACATCACACTGCTGAGGGTGTACTGAGGAGTTTCACACGGTTGATGGGCGTTTCAGAATGAGTTATTTATATGAGAGAACTGCAGTTGCTGGAAAAATCGGAGGTAGACGAAAAGCTGGGGAAACTCAGCGGGTGAGGCAGCATCTATGGAGCGAAGGAATAGGTGACGTTTCAGGTCGAGACCTTTCTTCAGACTCATGTGGGGGTGGGGGGGGGGCAGGAAGAAGAAAGGAAGAGGCGGAGACAGTGGGCGGTGGGAGAGCTGGGAAGGGGAGGGGAAGGAGGGAGAAAGCAAGGACTACCTGAAATTGGAGGTCAATGTTCATACCGCTGGGGTGTAAACTACCCAAGCGAAATATGAGGTGCTGCTCCTCCAATTTACGGTGGGTCTCACTCTGGCCATGGAGGAGGCCCAGGACAGAAATGTCAGATTCGGAATGGGAGGGGGAGTTGAAGTGCTGAGCCACCGGGAGATCAGGTTGGTCATTGTGAACTGAGTGAAAGTGTTGGGTGAAGCGATCGCCGAGCCTACACTTGGTCTCATCGATATAGAGAATTTGACACTTAGAACAGCGGATGCAATAGATGAGGTGGAGGAGGTGCAGGTGAACCTCTGCCTCACCTGGACAGACCTTCAGAATGAGTTATGTTCCTTCTGACATCAGGAAACTCTCAAAACTAATTCACATTGGAAATCTGACCAGTGTGTTTCCACTGCATTTAATTCGGATGAAACCAAGGCCATTTGGCTCATCAAGTTTGTACTGTCACCGGGCAGAACAATCCTGTAAATCCCACTCGCTGTTGATTTCCCTCCTCCTAGGAAATGGCCACCAATAAATCATCTCCCTGTGTGTGGAAACGGATCCATGGGCCCAGTGAGTCTGTGCCCCACCGGCCATCACCCATACACTAGCTCGACCTAGTCCCAGTTCTGCATCCCACACACGGGGGGGGGGGAATTTCCGGAGGGACATTAACCTACAAACTCGCGCGTATTTGGGATGTGGGAAGGAACCGGAGCACTCCGCGGAAAAACTACGTGATCGCGGGGTGAACGTGCAAACTCCGTACAGACAGCAACCGTGGTCGAGATCGAACCCGGCTCTCTGGTACCATTGTGCTGCCTTTTAGTATATGGACCAAATGCGGGCAAATGGGGCGACCTTAGATGGGGCATCTTGGTTAGAATGGATGAGTTGGGCCGAAGGGCCAGCTTCCGTGCTCTGTGGTTTTAACTCTGTCTGTGGAAAAGATCGGAGGGGAAAAATGTCGCTTCATGGACCACAGCTGGGAGATGAAATTCTCAACCCCAAGTGGACTTTGAAAGGGAACAATAGGCATCTGTTAAAGAGTGATACTATAGCACAGAGGCGACGGTTAGTAAAGGGCCTGTCCTACCAGCATCTGACTCCATGCGATGAGCGCGATCAAACTAGAAGCGGGGGCCGCGCGGAGGTCGGGTGATCCCTGTACAGGACCGTTCCCACCAGCATGCGCCTGCATGCGGCAAGCACGACCAAACCGGCAGCGAGGACCGCGCGGAGATCGGGTGAGTGGAGCAACGCGGCGCAAAGTGAGGCGAACAATTGCGAAGTCTTAAAGGTAGGTTCGCCAGGACAGAGAAGGACACACAGAGAGAGTCACAGAGGCACACACACAGAGGGCCACGGAGCCACACACATAGAGGGTCATGGAGACACGACTTCGAGGCGGTGTGTAATGCGTCGAGGCGACTGCGAGCCGACAAGCCGTTGCCGCATGGAATTTTTGAACATAGTCAGTTTTTCGGAGCCCCGCGCGATGTGGGGACGCACAATTCCGCACGGCTCCGGCGATCGAAGTGGGACCGGCCCCGCGATGCCGGACGGCTCAAGTGACCACGTTAGGTCACGCTTATCGCATAGAGTTGCATGCTGGTGGGACAGGCCCTTAAAGGTGCATAAATGCAGAGAGAAACAAAGAGAGTGGATTTGAGGCAAGCAATAGCTACTGTCAGGGCAGCCATTGTCTATAATTGGGCACAGTCTCTGGTTGTTCGTATGAGCAATGTGACATTAACATTGAGTCAAGTGTAACACTAGGTAGAATCCGGGCTAAATGTTGAATGGGTGTCCTTTAGAGCCAATTAGAGCTGAATTCTCATTAGTTTGTACCGAAGTGGGCGACAACTGGCAATGTGTATATTGTACATCAAACACCAGCCTGCGATGACGTTTAACCCTGATGCCAAGACTGGCCCCTCCACTGCCCCTCCACCTCGTCATGTTTCCCACTGTTATACATCAACTCATCAGGTAGACAAAAGTGCTGAGAAACTCGGCGGGTGAGACAGCATCTATGGAGCGACATTCCTTCACTCCATAGATGCGGCCTCACCCGCTGAGTTTCTCCAGCATTTTTCACTACCTTTGACTTTTCCAGCGTCTGCCGTTTCTTCTTAAACTTCAACTCCTCTGGTATCGTTTCCTTGAAGGAATTCCTTCCAAGAAAGGCTTGGATAAAGTTGATGTGGAGAGGATGTTTCCACTGGTGGGAGAGTCTAGGACTAGAGGACACAGCCTCAGAATTAAAGGAAGTTCTTTTAGGAAAGAGATGAGGAGAAATTTCTTTAGTCAGAGGGTGGTGACTCTGTGGAATTATTTGGCACAGAAGGCTGTGGACATTTTTAAGGCAGAGATAGATAGTTTGTTGATTAGTGCAGGGGCCAGAGGGTTAGAAACATAGAAACATGGAAAAATAGGGTGCTGGAGTAGGCCATTTGGCCCTTCGAGCCAGCACCGCCATTCAAAATGATCATGGCTCATCTAAAATCAGTACCCCGTTCCTACCTTTTCCCCGTATCCCTTGATTCCTTTAGCCCTAAGAGCTAAATCTTGGGGAGAAGGCAGGAGAATGGGGTTAGGAGGGAGGGATAGATCAGCCATGATTGAATGGCAGCATGGACTTGATGGACCAAATGGCCTAATTCTCCTCCTGCCAAATGACCTTATGAATGAAAGGACTTTCGTCGGCCACGAATTGTCGTGCAGGGTAGCAATGATAATCAGCATGGTGACAGGTTCTTCGGCCCATCGAGTCCACTCCGACCATCGATCGCCCACTCACACTCGTTCTATATTATCCCACTCTCTCTGCACACTAGGGGCTATTTACAGCTCGACATGCCGTGTTGCTCTTTGTCTTGCCCCTCCTCCCTTCCAGCTTTCCTCCGTCCCCCGACAATCGGTCTGATGAAGGGACCCGACCCGAAACGTCACCTATCCATGTTCTCCACAGATGCTGCCTGACCCGCTGAGTTACTCCAGCACTCTGTGTCTTATTTTTGTAAACCTGCATCTGCATTTCCTTAGAGGAGGAGGACTGAACTTTGGTGCCTTCCCTCACAGTGGGAAACTTTGATTCCGCTGTGTGGGGATGTCTTTGTTAAAGACTATCGTGTTCTGTGCTCTTTTATTCGTATGGCTGTACGGTGACCACACATTTCACTCTACCAATTGGTGCATTTGACAAATAAATGTCTCCTGAATCTCTCTTGAGTCTTGGAGCAAAGGAATAGGCGACGTTTCGAGTCGAGACCCTTCTTCAACAATTTTGTAAAGTCTGAAGAAGGGTCTCGACCCGAAACGTCGCCTATTCCTTCGCTCCATAGACGCTGCTTCACCCGCTGAGTTTCTCCAGCATTTTTGTCACGTGCACCGAGGTACAGTGAAGAGCTTTTGCGCGCTATCCAGGCAGCGGAAAGATGATACACGATTACAATGGAGCCGTTCACATGAAATATAGTGTAACCGTGGAATACATTTTTAAGATTAGTATCATGTTTCTGTTTTAAAAAGAAAATCAGTTGCGGTGATTTGGTTTTTATGTCCTTCCCAAGATGAAAGCAAGGATGTAAAGTTGATGCAAATGTGATCAATAACGATGGGTTATTTAGTCAGTTCCTCAAATGTGCTCGTGAGGAATCGCAAGAATTGAGCAGCGAATCAGAATGAAGCTCCCCAGTCTGAGTATCTACTGTGAAATATCATATGGGCAGGAGTTCATTAAGTAATTAGATGATGACTTGAATGAAATGGAGCACAAGAGTGTAAACGGTGAGTCTGAAGAAGAGTTGAGTTTAGTTTGGAGATACAGCGCGGAAACAGGCCCTTCGGCCCATCAGGTCCGCGCCGCCCATTGATCCCTGCACCGCACATTAACGCTATCCTACACCCACCAGGGATAATGTTTACATTTATCAAGTCAATTAACCGACAAACCCGTCTCTTTGGAGTGTGGGAGGAATCCAAAGATCTTGGAGAAGATTTCCCCACGGGGAGAACGGACAAACTCCGTACAGACAGCACCCGTGGTCAGGATGGAACCCGGGTCTCCGGCGCTGCATTCGCTGTAAGGCAGCAACTCTACCGCTGCGCCACCGTGACCGCCCAAGTTTCTAACATGAATGTTTATTAACCGTGCTTCACTAACAGCTAATAGAAGTGACTAAATTGGAACTTCTATTTCAACTTGTAGTCCAGTTATTATATTACAAGTTAAAATAACCCCTATGTTGGGTATGTTTAAGAAAGAACTGCAGATGCTGGAAATATCGAAGAGAGACAAAAATGCTGGAGAAACTCAGCGGGTGAGGCAGCGTCTATGGAGCGAAGGAATAGGTGACGTTTTGGGTCGATAGCTAGGGCTCTTAAAGATAGAGTAGCTAGATAGGGCTCTTAAAGATAGTGGAGTCAGGGGATATGGGGAGAAGGCAGGAACGGGGTACTGATTGGGGATGATCAGCCATGATCACATTGAATGGTGGTGCTGGCTCGAAGGGCCGAATGGTCTATTCCTGCACCTATTGTCTATTGAGACCCGAAACCCGCTGAGTTTCTCCTGCATTTTTGTCTACCCTCGATATTTCCAGCCTTTGCAGTTCTTTCTTAAACATTGTTTGAACCAAGAGCCTTAGTGGGACGAAGGGAGAAACTTGAATTATTGACCCACCCCACCCCCCGAAGTTTGAAACGGACTCAACAACAGACGACCACACAGAGTGCTGGAGAAACTCTGCAGGTCAAGCAGCATCCCTGGAGAACGTGCGCAGGTGATGTATGTTTAGGGTTAGATCAGCCTGAAGAACTCCTAACCCGGAATGTCACCGATCCTTGTTCTCCAGAGATGCTGCCTGACCCGCTGAGTTACTCCAGCGCTGCGTCTTTTCTTTGTGTCTCCAGCCCCCAAGGGATACGTTGGGACAATAAACACAGGATGGAAGATCCATCCAGCATCTGTAGTTCGTTGATTCTACAACAGTGGAGGAAGCTGACTGAAAGTCCAGGTCACTTTTGATGATATCATCATGAGCGATGTTTATTTCACATTTCTCTGCTATTTTAAGAGGTGTTCATCCATTTATATTAAATCGTTTTCTATCGCTCCAAATAGCTGTTGAAGGAATTGGATCCTGGCTGTTGGGTATTAATGTCTACTGAGACGTTACTGGAAGCATTGATGCAAAGGATAGTGAAGATGAAAGTGTTCATATCCTGACCCCTGCATGCTGTCTGCTTGGGGTTTGCACGTTCACCCTGTGACCACGTGGATTTTCTTCCAGATGCTCTGGTTTCCTCCCACATCCCAAAGACGGTGCAGCTGCAGCCAGAGATAAAGGGGTTGGACAGGCTAGATACAGGAAGATTGTTCCCGATGTTGGGGAGGTCCAGGACAAGGGGTCACAGCTTAAGGATAAGGGGGAAATCCTTTAGGACCGAGATGAGAAGGACTTTTTTCACACAGAGAGTGGTGGGTCTCTGGAACTCTCTGCCACAGAGGGTAGTTGAGGCCAGTTCATTGGCTATGTTTAAGAGGGAGTTAGATGTGGCCCTTGTGGCTAAAGGTATCAGGGGGTATGGAGAGAAGGCAGGTACGGGATACTGAGTTGGATGATCAGCCATGATCATATTGAATGGCGGTGCAGGCTCGAAGGGCCGAATGGCCTACTCCACCTAATTTCTATGTTTCTAAAACAGTTTTATCCGTGACTAGTTGCTCTACTCAACAGCCAAAAATCTGTAGCCTCTGGTATTTTGTTGGTTCACATGCTTGATCAATGGTGTTTTATCATTAACGTTTTATTATTAATGTTTAGTGTTTTCTGAGTCATTCGTAACTGTCACTGTATGTCATGTTGTTACTTTTGGGCGGAGCACCAAGGCAAATTCCTTGTATGTGAATACTTGGCCAATAAACGTACTTATTTACGTACTTGGGTTTGTGGGTTAATTGGCCTCTGCAAGACTAGCCCGAGTGTGTAGGGAGTGGATGAGGAACTGAACTCGTGTGAACGGATGATGGATGGTCGGCGCGGACTCGGTGGAACGCTAATTTGATCAAAAGGACGTAAAGCCCGACGTAAAATATAAAAAAAGACCAGTGCTACCTATTCCTTGCTCGTTGACTCATCTCCTTCCGCTGTTCAATGAATAACTGAACAATTTTGGTTTCCTCACACAGCGGAGAGCTGAATGGTCCCCAGGTGGGTTTCACGGCGAGGATGATGCCTCTGCATTGCAGCAGCCACGCAGTTCCTGCACCATTTGGAGAGGTTGCATGCACCGCAGCGGCACTGTGCTAGTCTACCTGGCATCCAATCCTAACATAGAAACATCGAAAATAGCTGCAGGAGTAGGCCATTTGGCCCTTCGAGCCAGTACCGCCATTCAATATGATCATGGCTGATCATCCAGAATCAGTACCCCATTCCTGCTTTCTCCCTTGATTCCGTTATCCTTAAAAGCTTAATCTAACTCTCACTTGAAAACATCCAGTGAACTGGCCTCCACTGCCTTCTGTGGCAGAGAATTCCATAGATTCACAACTCTTTGGGTGAAAAAGTTTTTCCTCGTCTCAGTCCTAAATGGCCGACCCCTTATTCTTAAACTGTGAGCCCTGGTTCTGGACTCCCCCAACATCGGGAACATTTAATTAATGTTGCCGTGGCAATGCTGAAGGATGGATACACGCGTCACAAATGGGCTGAAAATACGTTGGGATGACTTTGTTTATGTGGGATTGCAAACCATTATCACCATGGCCACAAACTCCACCCCACCCCAGCATGCCATCAGTGATCAGGGGCCTGTCCTTGACAGATTGGCCATCTCCCAATGATAGACAAAAAATGCTGGAGAAATTCACCCGAAATGTCGCCTATTTCCTTCGCTCCATAGATGCTGTCTCACCCGCTGAGTTTCTCCAGCATTTTTTGTTTGCCTTCGATTTTTCCAGCATCTGCAGTTCTTTCCCAAACATCTCTCGTACAAACAGGACGTACATGGTAAATGGTAGGGAATTGAGGAATGCTGTGGAACAGAGGGATCTAGGAATAACTGTGCATAGTTCCCTGAAGGTGGAATCGCATGTAGATAGGGTGGTAAAGAAAGCTTTTGCTGTGCTGGTCATTATAAATCAGAGCATTGAATATAGTAATGTTAAAATTATACAAGGCATTGGTGAGACCAATTCTGGAGTATGGTGTACAATTTTGGTCGCCTAATAATTGGAAGGATGTCAACAAAATAGAGAGAGTACAGAGGAGATTTACTAGAATGTTGCCTGGGTTCCAGCAACTAAGTTACAGAGAAAGGTTGATCAAGTTAGGTCTTTATTCTTTGGAGCGCAGAAGGTTAAGGGGGGGATTTGATTGAGGTCTTTAAAATGATGAAAGTGATAGACAGAGTTGAGGTGATCTTCTTTACTCAGAGAGTGGTGGCTGTGTGGAATGATCTTCCAGCAGAAGTGGTGGAGGCAGGATCGATTTTAACATTTAAAAGTAAAGTGGATAGGTATATGGACGGGAAGGGAATGGAGGGGTATGGTCTGAGTGCAGGTAGATGGGGCTAGGGGAAAATAAATGGTCGGCACGGACTGGAAGGGCCGAGAAGGCCTGTTTCCCTGCTGTAATTGTTATATGGTTATATGGTAAAACAACTGCAATAGTCGGGGACCATTGGACACTGCTGCTTGATGCTATTCGGAAGGGTGGGGGAGCAAAAGGTTGGTGCAGCAGAGCTTGCATTCCTGAGGATTTGTGATTCCGACCTGCCCAAACGGTGCAGGAACTGCGTGGCTGCTGCAGTGCAGAAGCGTCACCCTCAACGTAAAACTACCTGGCGACTATTCCAGCTCTCCGCTGTGTGAGGAAACCAAATTAGTTTAGTTATTATATTGATATATCCCACTGTGCCATTGAAAATTTGTGGCTCTTAAAGAGGAGGCCATTTGGCCAGTCAATAGAAAATAGGTGCAGGAGTCGGCCATTCGGCCCTTCGAGCCAGCACCGCCATTCAATGTGATCATGGCTGATCATCCCCAATCAGTGCCCCGTTCCTGCCTTCTCCCCATATCCCCTGACTCCGCCATCTTTAAGAGCCCTATCTAGCTCTCTCTTGAAAGTGTCCAGAGAACCGGCCTCCACCGCCCTCCGAGGCAGAGAATTCCACAGACTCACAACCCTCTGTGTGAAAAATTGTTTCCTCGTCTCCGTTCTAAATGGCTTACCCCTTATTCTTAAACAGTGGCCACTGGTTCTGGACTCCCCCCAACATCGGGAACATGTTTCCTGCCTCTACCGTGTCCAAACCCTTACTAATCTTATATGTTTCAATAAGATCCCCTCTCATCCTTCTAAACTCCAGAGTTTACATGTCAAGAGAGTTTATTGTCATGTGTCCCAGATAGGACAATGAAATTCTGGCTTTGCTGCAGCACAACAGAATATGTAAACATAATCCAGAACAGGAGATAAAAGTTCAGTGTGTCTGTTGACCATAGACCATAAATATGCACAATAAATAAACAGATAAAGTGCAATAGTAATAACAGGCTGTTATAGTTCAGAGTTTGTTTGATGTGTTTAATAGTCTGATGGCTGTGGGGAAGAAGCTGTTCCTGAACCTGGATGTTCCAGATTTCAAGCTCCTGTACCTTATTTCCGATGGCAACTGAGAGATGAGTGAGTGGCCAGGATGGTGTGGGCCTTTGATGATGTTGGCAGCCCAGCCGCTCCATTCTCTCAGCATATGACAGTCCCGCCATCCTGGGAATTAACCTTGTACGCTGCTCTCCCTCAATAGCAAGAATGTCCTTCCTCAAATTAGGGGACCAAAACTGCACACAATACTCCAGGTGTGGCCTCACCAGGGCCCTGTACAACTGCAGAAGGACCTCTTTGCTCGTATAGTCAACCCCTCTTGTTATAAAGGCCAACATGCCATTTGCTTTCTTCACTGCCTGCTGTACCTGCATGCTTACTTTGATCATATCTATAAGGTCCCAGCCGAATCCCACCATTCTGTACACACATCTGCTTAACCTTATCCACTGCCTCGAGGATATAAAGTGTTGGATGGCCCAGAACTTCCTCCAAATAAACGAGAGTAAGTCTGAGGTCATCCTTCTCGGCCCCTCGGACTCACTCAAAACGACAGCAGGCAGCCTTGGAAGCCTCACCCCACTACTCAAACCTCACGTCAAAAACCTTGCCGTGATATTTGACTCTGCGTTGAAATTTGACAAACAAGTCAATGCTGTGGTAAACGCTAGCTTCTTCCAGCTTCGGACGGTAGCTAAAATAAAACAATTCCTCCAGTTTGACGACCTCGAAAAGATCATCCACACATTTATCACCTCCCGCCTCGATTACTGCAACTCCCTCTACACTGGCATCAGCCAATCTTCCCTGTCCCGCCTGCAATTAGTCCAAAACGCCGCAGCGAGACTCCTGACGGGCACCCGAAAAAGGGACCACATCACCCCGATCCTGGCCTCTCTCCACTGGCTCCCTGCGCGATTCCGAATAAATTTCAAGATCCTTCTTTATGTCCACAAAGCCCTCAATGGTCTTGCCCCCACCTACATCAACAGTCTGCTCACCCACCACACCACCTCCAGGTCCCTCAGATCGGCCGACTTGGGGTTACTGACCATCCCGCGGTCTTGGCATAAGCTCAGGGGCGACCACCCGACCGCGCCTTTGCGGTTGCAGCTCCTAGACTGTGGAACAGCGTCCCTCTTCCCATCAGAACTGCCCCCTCCATCAACTCCTTTAAGTCGAGACTTAAAACTCATCTTTACTCTCAAGCCTTTCTTGACGTCCTCTGAGGGAGGGCTTTGTGTGTATTTATGTATGTACTTAATCTATGAACCACTGTTGTATAACGTTAGTACCTCCACCAATGTAAAGCACTTTGGTCAACGAGAGTTGTTTTTTAAATGTGCTCTAGAAATAAAAGTGACTTGACTTGACATCCAAATAGCTTCAAGATGTGACAGCACATTCTGCCTTGAAGCCACCCCTTCACGCATCATCCCATCGTTTCCCCTTTATTCCGACCAATTCCTTGAAATCCATGGGCCCTGGCACCTCGCTGTTGGTCAGTATTTTCTGAGGAAGGATTAACTTTGTCCTTGTATTAAAAAAATAAAGCATAACAAGTCCTTGTGGCTCCGCATTTGGCTGGCAGCCCGCTCCACCAGCCCAGCCCGGGGGAAGCTGACATAAGCATTGATTTCGTACATCGCAAGTGGTAATTAGTGTTGCTAACATTCATTTATTATTAGGTCTAGAGGGCCTGCCCCAATTGCCGATTTTTTCGGCGACTGCCGACATCATTGACTGACGTATCGGGTCACTGAAACATTCACGGCGTGATGACGTATTGACGCGCGGTATTTTTTCAAGTGTCGCAATTATCTTTTTGTCGCCGCTAGATTTTGAAATGTTCAAAATCTTTTGGCCACGCTGATATGACGCCGGAAATCACAGAAAAAATCCGCCAAGTGGGACAGGCCCTTAATGGGACAATTTAATTGCTGAACAGTCACAGGCTGTGAGGGCGTTCTGTTGGGCACTCGAAGCAACAGACACTTGCTCTGAAATTTGTCCCTTTTATTTTAGAAACACAGCACGGAAACAGGCCCCGAGGCCGCACCGACCATCGATCGCCCGTTCACACTGGTTCCATGCTATCCCACTTTCTCATCCACTCCCTACACACTAGGGGGCAATTTACAGAGGGCCAGTTAACCTACAAACCCGCACGTCTTTGGGATGTGGGAGGCACCCGGAAGAAATCCACGGGGTCATAGGGAGAACGTGCAAACTCCATATAGACAGCACCCAAGGTCAGCATTGAATCCAGGTGAGGCAGCGGTTCTGCCAGCTGCACCACCGTGCTGCCCCAGAGGAATGTTTTATCCGAGGTGCGAGGTCCTCTTTCAAATGTAAATAAATATCTATCTATTTATGGCGTTCACTCCAACTCGGGGTTGAGTGGTGCCATCTGCTCCATGATGCCCTGGTGCTGTGTTAGCCATTCGTCATGATGCAGTTTCACTCGCAAGTACGCTGGGCGGATGGGCACTCCTCCCCCAGCAAGAAAGACCAACACAATACAGAACAGAATTCACCATGGAACATAAACGTCCACCACAGGGGAACCAGCTCGTCCCGTTGTGGTGGAAGGCACAAATGTCCAGTCAGTCTTCCTCCTCCATTCACCTGTGGTCGGGGTGTAAATGCTCGGCAGTCGCTGCTGCGGACGGCCCGATGGACAGGTCCTCTCTCCGGGGTGATCCAAACTCCCACGTCGGGATGGATCGGAACACTCTGCGGCGTGGAATTTCCGAATCAGCCGCTTCCTACCAGAGACAGAGACCGAGACATATAAATATAGAGCAGTATAGTCACCTTAAACCTGAAAAGACTGATGTGTTTTGGTGCAACAGAAACTGGGCACCTGATCATTATATTTGAATCAATCTTACACCAGTGAAGAAGATGAACAGTTGTTCAAGAAGGAATTACAATGCTCGAAAATTGAAGGTAGACAAAAATGCTGGAGAAACTCAGCGGATGCGGCAGCTTCTATGGAGTGAAGGAAATGGGCGACGTTTCGGGCCAAAACCCTTCTTCAGACCAATTTCGGGCTCATTTCCTTCCCGCCGTCGATGCTGCCGCACCTACTGAGTTTCTCCAGCATTTTTTGTCTTAGAAGATGAACAGATTCTTTTCCCAGGGTCTGGGCTCAAGAGCCAGAGGGCACGGGTTTAACATTTGAGGAGGAATCGGAACCTAAGGGGCAACACTTTCACTTGGAGGGTGGTGAGTTTATGGAATGTGCTGCTGGAGGAGGTAGGTGCTATAACATTGCAAAGACATTTTGCACAGGTTTATGGATAGGAAATGTTTGGAGGGATATTGGCCAGATGTAGGCATGGATTAAAAGGACACAATGTGTTGGAGTAACTCGACAGGTCAGGCAGCATCTCTGGAGAATGTAGACGGGTGACGTTTTGGGTCGAGGCCCTTCATCAGACATGGACGAGTTGGGCTGAAGGGCCTGAGTCCACGTTCTATCGACTGGGTTGTGAGATTACTGCATCTTTGGGAAAAGGTCCAGAGATGTTTCCTATCAGAATGTGTTGGACCGCACTGGTGATGGTTGAATCAGAACCTCTTCTGCTGTCCAATTGTCCAAAGATTGTGCACTGATTTTGACGTTTGACTTGGAGATTGTTAGCAACGTGTAACGTGGCCAAGAGTCGGAGATGTTTGTGCAACCCTGCCTCGCTACCAGGTGTGTTTCAGTTGAGAATTTCCTCATCACAGGTCTGTATTGTTGCTAAAGTGATCAGCGATCTCTCCCAAATTTCTTTCTTCATCAGTTGTAGACACCAATAAATGTATGTTTCATTAAAGTTGATGCATTCGCAAGGTAGACACAAACAGCTGGTCAGGCAGCATCTCCGGTGAGAAGGAATAGGTGACGTTTCAGGTCGAGACCCTTCATCTCAAGGCAGCTTGGTTCAGCCATAATGATCCAGAGCATTTTCAATCAGAGAGCGTTTGAGATTTTCCTGTTTAACTGCGTACAGTACAATGATGTGACCAACCAAGCAGAACGGCTGGAGTGATCAGATTGAACGGACAAAACTCCTCGACTGAAAAGCAAAGAGATTTGTTGCCGTGTACAAACGTTCCTGTTTCCCTCTCGAGGAGCCAAACATTTGCAAACAGTCGTCTCCTGCTGAAAGACAAAGGTGGGGTGAGAACTGTGAGCCTTGGAGGTGGGTGTGGGTGAGCGTTACCGGCTGATTGAAGGCTCTTTTCTGCAGAGCCTGGTGTGAACACAGACCTAATTGAACGATAAATGTGCTGAGAGAGATGTCGGGTCCTGGCGAACAATACTGGCCCTGTGTGTGGCACCGACATCTTGGTCCCTGTCCAAGGACTGCTGCCTTTCTCCAAGACACTTCCATCGCTCTCCATCCGCCAGCAGCTCCAACAACGAACTCACCAACGGGTTGCAAGACACCGACGACAGTCCCGTCCCCATCCCCGCGTGCAGTGAATCACTGCCACTCGGCCAACCTGATGTTGTCTTTGTGCAGTTTAGCTGCGGGTAGAAGCAGGGTGCTACTTTGCTCCATGGCCTGGCTCCGTGCCAGGCTACAGCAAGTGATGCTCTTGCCTGGTGAAGCCTTCCTTATCCGCTATTGATAGAGCTGGCGGCTCTCTTGGACCCGTGCCCGTTGGCAGCGTGCCCGAGGTTGTACACTCATTTCCCAAGCACATCTGTCCTTGTCTCCCTTCCAAGCAGGCTTTCCCCGCTCCCTGCCATGGGTTAACAAAGCAGGTTACAGCGCCACGCTCTGTAAGGGTAATGCCGTGACTCATGCCGGAAAATTTATATTCCTGCTGCTCGCTCTAGGTGTTTATTAATGTAAATACGTGTGTGTGTGTGTGTATATATACACATATATGTATGTGTATATATGTATATTTATTTATATATATATATACACACACACACACACACACACACACACACACACACACACACACACACACATATATATTTATTTATATATGTATATTTATTTATATATGCATGTTATATGTATATATATAACATACATATATATGTATACATGTATCTATATATATATGTGTGTGTGTGTATATACACACATATATATATACATACATATATGTGTGTATATATGTGTGTATGTGTATATATATATCTATATATGTGTGTGTGTATATATATTTATATATATACATATATATGTATTTATATATACATACATACACATATTTTGTATATATGTATGTATATGTGTGTGTATATATATGTGTGTGTGTGTATATATATATATATGTATGTGTATATATATATGTGTGTGCGTATAAAAAATATATATATGAACAGGTGCACTCACATTCACACACAGTCTGAGGAAGGGTCTCGACCGTAACGTCACCCATTCCTTCTCTCCAGAGATGCTGCCGGTCCAGCTGAGTTACTCCTGCATTTTGTGTTTATCTTCAAATTACGTCACGTGCTCCGGACGGCTGTGCGGGCACATGATGACGACGCGACCTTCGAGCCAGCACCCCATTCAATGTGATCATGGCTGATCAGTACCCGTTCCTGCCTTCTCCCCATATCCCCTGACTCCGCTATCATTAAGAGCCCTATCTAGCTCTCTCTTGCCCCCAGAAGAGTGTGGATCGATGGAGATGCCCAAATCCATTCTGGCATAAACTCTCCATACATTGGCGAGACCAGGCCAAGACTGTTTCGCCAAACACTTGCTCTCAACCCGCAAGGCCTGCTGGATCTCCTGGTCGCTAACCATTTCCACTTCCCTCCCCATTCCCACACTGACCTTTCTGTCCTGGGCATCCCCCATTGCCAGAGGCCACACGCACACTGCTGGAACAGCACCTCGTATTTTGCCAGCGGCCCGACCTTGAGCAATCTAATTTTAGTCAACTAGCCAACAAGCACGGCAACACGTCTCCCCCCATTGTCCCCCCTTCTCTTCCCCGTGCTGCACTTGGATGTACACGGTGAAGAGTACTTTCTCCTCTCTTCCCCCCCCACCTGTATCTCTCCTCCGGCTTCACATTTTGTGTCTCTTCTCTCCTTATCTCACAGCCTTTCCTCTTGTTACCCCTTGCTTGGTTATCAGGAGAACGTGCAAACTCCACACAGCCAGCACACGAGTCGGGGGTTGAACCCGGGTCTCTGGCGCTACCAGCTGCGCCACTGTGCTGCCCGAATCATTTACCGATCTTGTTCACCACCCTGCAGCTAAGGACCTGAGATGACTGCTGGGTTTTAAAACCTGTGGCAGCTTGGAAACACATTTGTCTCCTTGCGGTGCAGGATTAATGGGGAGAAGCCGCTATTGCACCTTGGAACACCGAATGCTGTTAAATGCTTCAACGATGGCCAGAAACAACAGTCTCTGGAATGTTATTAATCTGTTTCTGCAGAACTGCAGATGCTAGTTAACGCACCAAAGGACACAAAGTGCCGGAGGAACTCGGCAGTCTGTAGAATGGTCGAGACCTGAAACGTCACCTGCCCGTGTACTTCACAGATGCTGTCGGACCCGCTGAGTTACTCCAGCACTTTGTGTCCTTTCCAGCTTTTGGCGAAGATAGACACAAAAAGCTGGAGTAACTCAGCAGGGCAGGCAGCGTCTCTGGAGAGAAGGAATGGGTGATGTTTCGGGTCGAGACGGCTTTTGGTTGTTGTTTGTGAAGCTGCCAAAGGCTCGCAACTATAGGTTCAAGATTCAAGAGAGTTTATTGTCGTGTGTCCCAGATAGGACAATGAAATTCTTGCTTTGCTTCAGCACAATAGAATATAGAAGCCCTGAATACAGAACAGATCAGTGTGTCCATATACCATTATATAAATATATACACATATGAATAAATAAACAGAAAAAGTGCAAATAAACAGATAATGGGCTATTAATGTTCAGAGTTTTGTTTAAGTTGAGTTTAATAGCCTGAAGGCTGTGCGGAAGTAGCTATTCCTGAACCTGGACGTTGCAGTCTTCAGGCTCCTGTACCGTCTACCTGAAGGTAGCAGGGAGATGAGTGTGTGGCCAGGGTGGTGTGGGTCCTTGATGATGCTGCCATCCTTTTTGAGGCAGCGACTGCGATAGATCCCCTCGATGGAAGGAAGGTCAGAGCCGATGATGGACTGGGCAGTGTTTACTACTTTATGTAGCCATTTCTGTTCCTGGGCGTTCAAGTTGCCGAACCAAGCCACGATGCAACCGGTCAGCAAGCTCTCTACTGTGCACCTGTAGTTGTTGGAGAGAGTCCTCCTTGACAAACCGACTCTCCGTAATCTTCTCAGGAAGTAGAGGCGCTGATGTGCTTTCTTTATAATTGCATCAGTGTTCTGGGACCAGGAGAGATCTTCAGAAATATGCACGCCCCGCACAAGGATGGACAAGAATAATAGTCACGGACGTAAACATTTCCCTCGTGTTCGCCCGTCACCGCGCCCGTCGCAAACCAGCGCCGCGGCATCGCTAATGTTTTCAATGATTTAATAAACGGACCGTACACAACAGTTAAACACCAACCATTTAGGATTTGCACTTTGTGCCTCTCGGCTGCCTCGCTCTTTACGTGACACGTCACAGTTTAAATTAGTCACCGAATCTTCACGGTCGGCCTGCAGAATCACCAGAACCACTTCTGCAAATACCGGCACACTCGCTCGGAACGCGGATTTTTTTCCCCCCTCCCCCTCCTCCCTCTCTTGCCCTCTCTCTCTCTCTCTCTTGCCTTTCGAGCTAAGTTACTCCAGCTTTTTGTGTCTATCATCGGTTTAAACCAGCATCTGCAGTTCCTTCCTGCAACATGTGGAAGAAATGGACACGTGTTTCAAGTCGGGACCCTGCAGACTGACTGCTTGAGGAAGGGCCAGTCATATTGATACCAATATTACCAGCAAAACCCACATCCTAAATGAGTAAAAAATAAACATATTTAGCTATCCTATTTGTGTAAAATTTGTAAAGTCTGACTTGCTGATTTGTAGCATCTGCAGCAGAAAGGAGGTCGGATATTCATGCTGTTATCTTGCACGGCGCATAACCATGTTGTCACTTTGAAGGTCAGCTATGTTTCTGGGATTAAAATGGCAGTGTACAGCGCAGGTACCGCTATCACGTGGCAGCTTACGCTGCAATAACACATTGGCTCCGTGAATCCCAAACGACTATAAATTATTTTTAGTTTTAAGAACTGCAGATGCTGGAGAAACTCAGCGGGTGAGGCAGCATCTATGGAGCGAAGGAAATAGGTGACAGGTCGAGACCCTTCTTCAGACACATCAAGGGTCTGAGGAAGGGTCTTGACATGAAACGTCACCCGCTGAGTTCCCTGGTTTAAAGGGATATGAGCCAAACGCAGGCAGGTTGGACTAGCATAGATGTGGCATCTTGGTTGGCATGTGCAGGTTGGGCTGAAGGGCCTGTTTCCGCGCTGTATGACTCTATACAGCGTGGAAACAATACAACTCTATACGCAAGTTTTTCGGCGACTTGCCGGCACCCGTCATGGTTGCAGCAGGTCGCCGAAAATGTTCAACATGTTGAAAAGCCAGCGGCGACCAGAACAAGGCACGACTCTTTGGGCGAGTACTCACGACCATACAGGCGTCACGTGTCGACATGTCGTGGGGTGACACCTGTGTGGTCGTGAGTAGTCGCCCAAAGAGTCGTACCTTGTTCTGGTCGCCGCTGGGTTTTCAACGTTGAACATTTTCGGCCACCAGCTGCGACTATGACGGGTGCCGGCAAGCCGCCGAAAAAATCGCATAAGTGGGACAGGCCCTTGGCACCAACAAATAAAATTGCGGCTTTGAAAACTTTTCATGCAGTACCAAGGATGCAGTGAAGGGGTTAAATCCAGATTCAGGATGTCAGGTGGCTAAAAATAATGGCGGGAACCAGCAGTGCAGCTGCAAGTAGCTTTTCATTCAGCTGCAGGTGGGAGTAGAATCTTGCAACATTGCAACAGTGAGTGTAGCAAGCGGAGTAACACTTTGCATCGCTGCACCCATGCTGCTGTCATCTCAAGGCTCCACCGCTCGGAGGTCAGTCTTGGGTTAACGTATGCCCCTCCCTTCCCTCTTGAAGCTTTCGCAGGGTGAGCACATGGTGGTAGGGTAGTGCGCCCGGCACGGTGGCGCAGCGTTGGAGTTGCTGCCTCACAGCGCCAGAGACCCGGATTCTATCCTGACCACCAGTGCTGTCTGTATGGAGTTTGTACGTTCTCCCCGTGACATTAGACAATAGGTGTAGGAGCTTCAAGCCAGCACCGCCATTCAATGTGATCATGGCTGATCATCCCCAATCAGTACTCCGTTCCTGCCATCTCCCCATATCCCCTGACTCCGCTATCGTTAAGAGCCCTATCTAGCTCTCTCTTGAAAGTATCCAGAGAACCAGCCTCCACCGCCCTCTGAGGCAGAGAATTCCACAGACTCACAACTCTCTGTGTGAAAAAGTGTTTCCTCATCTCCATTCTAAATGGCTTGCCCCTTATTCTTAAACTGTGGCCCCTGGTTCTGGACTCCCCCAACATCAGGAACATGTTCTCCCCGTGACCTGTGTGGGTTTTTCCGGGTGCTCTGGTTCCCACCCACACTCCAAAGAGGTACAGGTTCCTAGGCTAATTGGCTTCAGTAAAAGTGTTCCTCGTGTATGTAGGGTAGTGTTAATGTGCGGGGTTTGCTGTTCAGCACGGACTCGGTGGGCCGAAGGGCCTGTTTCTGCTCTGTATCTCTCAACTAAACTAAACAAAATATCAGGTATGTAGGAAGCAACTGCAGATACTGGATTTACAAGGATGATAGACACAATGCTGGAGTAACTCAGAGGGACAGGCAGTATCTCTGGATGGAAGGAATGGGTGACGTTTCGGGTCGAGACGGGTCTGAAGAAGGGTCTCGATCCGAAGTGTCACCCATTCTTTCTCTCCCGAGAAGCTGCCTGTCCCGCTCAGTTACTCCAACACTTTGTGTTTATCCAAACTAAATCTTATCTGTGTGTATTGTGAAGTAGTTTGCCAGTTGAGTGGGTCTGATGAATGGAGAATTAATGGAGAGATGTTAAAAAAGATGTAATCGACTCGTGGCAATGAGTGTGGAAACAAAGAGGCAAAGTGCTGGAGGAACTCAGCAGCATCTCTGGAGAACATGGATAGGTGACGTTTTCGATCGCCCCGAAACGTCACCTATCCATGTTCCCCACAGATGCTGCCTGACCCGCTGAGTTACTCCAGCACTCTGTGAAACGTCACCTATCCATGTTCCCCACAGATACTGCCTGACCCGCTGAGTTACTCCAGCACGATGCTTCCAGTGGTGTTTTGTTTGCCCCGTCTTACCCTTGTTGGCAGAGGTTCACCATTGCGGGACACCAGTGTCTGAATCCTCAGCACCGGCCCTTGATGTGGGAGTATTTTTTCAATGGTGGATGAAATTTTCCCTGTCAATAGTCGGTTCGGAACATTTCTAAACTTTCCTATCCTTGAACCTGTCCAGGTTTTGTATTTATTTTTTATTCTGAATAATGTTTATTTTGGGGAAAATTGGTGTCTTAAATGTGGTTCCAGTCCCTGCCTCAACTCCCTCCCCCGGCAGCTCGTTCCGTACACCCACTACGCTCTGTGTGGAAAAGCTGCCTCTGGTTCCCAATACGTTTCCCCCCCACTCCCCACACCTTAAACCGATGTCTTCATGTTCATGATTCCCCTATCCTGGGTAAAAGACTGCGTTCATCCGATCTATTCCACTGATTTAATAACAAACCTCTATAAAATCAAAATTAGAAGGTGAGATTAAAAATAAGAACATGACAAATGCAGGAAACATCCAGCAGGTCGGGCAGCATCTGCGGGAGGGATTGGACGTCCCAGCACACAAGAGCGGCACGGTGGTGCAGCGGTAGAGCCGCTACCTCGCGGTACCAGAGACCCGGGTTCGATCTTGTCCTCCGTTGCTGCCTGTGTGGAGTTTGCACCTTCTCCCTGCGACCGCGTGTGTTTCCACCGGGGGCTCTGGCCTCATCCCACATTCCATAGACGTGTGGGTTTGCGGGTTAATTGGCCTCGGTAGTTGTAATAAGGTCAGTCACACGCATGATATGGTACAACATGTTTATTAAAGTTCACTCACACCCACGCACAGTTACTCAGACTAACGACATGAACTAAACCGCGTAGCAGGCGGAGCTTCTACTAATAGAGCACCACCATTGGTTAGTATGAAGTCACCAATCGACGTCTTTCCTTGTAGAAATGAGATAAAACACGACTAAATTGTGAATCAATAAGCAGAAATAGTGTGTTGGGAGTGGATGAGAAAGTGGGATAACAGTGAACGGGTGATCGATGGTCAGCGTGGAGTCGATGGGCCGAGCAGCCTGTTTCCATGCTGTATCATTGAGGAGAAGCAGGATCAGCCTGACCCGAGTATTTCGAGCATTCTATATTTTAGAGCTTCACGTAATTTTCAATTGCTATTGTGTCTTAATTTTTTCTACTTTCAACGAAGAGACGTTTGATGTGTTGCCGGAGTTATTATTTTTTTTTTGCAGATTCTTCTTATTATTTTGTTTTCTGAGAAGTCTGAAGACCCGAAACGTCACCTATCCATGTTCTCCACAGATGCTGCCTGACCCGCTGAGTTACTCCAGCACTCTGTCGTGTGCTGCAGCTTATCACTGCTGTTTCACATGGAGCCACTAGGTGGCTGCAGTGAGTGGTCTCGTTTTCCACTTTGCCTTGAAAGATCTTCTGTGCATCAGTGATCAACTGTTTTGCCAGTGATTGAAGTCGTTATATTTTAGTTTAGGGCCAATTTTAACAACACAGTTCATACAGCTGATAGATTCTCTGCCACCTCTCAGCTTTCCCTTATTCTGGCTGAATCTGTGTCAGAGCCGGAGACATGAGGAACTGCAGGTGCTGGAGTCTTGAGCAAAGTGCTGGAGTAACTCAGCGGGTCAGGCAGCATCTGTGGAGAACATGGATAGGTGACGTTTCACAGAGTGCTGGAGTAACTCAGCGGGTCAGGGAGCATCTGTGGAGAACATGGATAGGTGACGTTTCACAGAGTGCTGGAGTAACTCAGTGGGTCAGGCAGCAGACCCTTCTTCGGACTGTAGCTGTGGGAGGTTCACCTTGTGATGCTCGCCCTTGCAGATTGCTCCACCTTGTATTGGACCTTGTCATCAGTGTTGGGTGGACACGGTGCTGAGAACCTGCGGGAGATGCAGGAAGACAGCAGGGCAGGTGAGCGCAGTGACTGCGTTATCTAGGCTGCCGTTAGTGGGGCACCAAGCCAATCCCCCTCGGCCTGCAATGAAAGCTTCACGCCTGCAGCGGCTGCAGCAGTCTCTAAACATCGTGAGATTCGACGCTCTGCGGGCTGCTTCCTGCGAACCCTTGCCCCCTGTAACTGGAGACCCCCTGTGTCTGACGTCATAGACCTGCATTGTGGTCACAAAATCAAATGGTCCAGTCAGGAAATGGACATGAGGCCATAAGTGATAGGAATAAAATTAGGCCATTCAGCCCATCAAGTCTGCTCCGCCATTAAATCATGGTTCATCTACCTCTCCCTCCTAACCCCATTCTCCTGCCATCTCCCAGTAACCGCTGACACCCGAACTAATGAAGAACTTATTTTTGCCATGGGGATTGAGTAGTGTACAGAAAGCCAAGGTTATAAAACCAGAATTATCAGAGTTTTTATTTAAATCGACCATTATAAAGTTGGGCAGAATTCTATCAGTGATAACAAAATGGGAATTATCTCAATGTAAAATAGTTCCCAGTGATGTAAGCACTGACTCATCCAGCTGCAAGTAAGGACAAGCAAGGCGAAGCAGCGGGTAGTGCTGCTGCCGCCTCACAGCGTCCGAGACCCAGGTTTGATCCTGACCTCGGGTGCTGCCTGTGTGGAGTTAGCACGTTCTGCCCGTGACCGCGTGGGTTTCCTCCAGGTGCTCCGGTTTCCTCCCACATCCCAAAGACGTGCAGGTTTGTTGGTTCCTTGCCCGTAGAGTGTAGGGAGTAGACGAGAAAGTGACATAACAGTGCGAACAGGTGATCGATGGCTAGCATGGACTGGATGGGGCGAAGGGTCAGTTTCCATGCTGCATCCTGAAATGAAGCTAAACCATGGTGCAGATTGGAAACATATCGGTGGGTGCATGGAACAAGCTGCCAGAGGAGGTAGTTGAGGCTGGGTCTATCCCAACATGTAAGAAGCAGTTAGACAGGCACATGGATTGGACAGGTTTGGAGAGATATGGACCAAGTGCAGGCAGGTGAGACTAGTGTACCTGGGGCATGTTGGCCGGTGTGGGCAAGTTGGGCCGAAGGGCCTGTTTCCATGCTGTAACGCTCTGACTCTGCGGCACACTGCAGTGCTTGCCTCGTTGCAACTGTTTTGTGTCTATCAGTGGCAGGACCAGTGATGGATGCATTCTGCTAAAAGATGCAGCGTAGGTTCACGAGATTGATCCCTGGGATGGCGGGACTGTCATATGAGGAAAGATTGAAAAGACTAGGCTTGTATTCACTGGAGTTTAGAAGGATGAGGGGGATCTTATAGAAAGATATAAAATTATAAAAGGACTGAACAAGTTAGATGCAGGAAAATTGTTCCCAATGTTGGGCGAGTCCAGATCCAGGGGCCACACTCTTAGAATAAAGGGGAGGTCATTTAAGACTGAGGTGAGAAAAAACCTTTTGCACCCAGAGAGTTGTGAATTTATGGAGGGTTACACAAAAAGCTGGAGAAACTCAGCGGGTGCAGCAGCATCGAAGGGGCGAAGGAGATAGGCGACGTTTCGGGTCGAGACCCTTCTTCAGACTGGACCAGTCTGAAGAAGGGTCTCGACCCGAAACGTCACCTATCTCCTTCGCCCCTTAGATGCTGCTGCACCCGCTGAGCTTCTCCAGCTTTTTGTGTAACCCTCGATTCTCCAGCATCTGCAGTTCCTTCTTTAACACTTTGTGAATTTATGGAATTCCCTGCCACAGAGGGCAGTGGAGGCCAAATCACTGGATGGATTTAAGAGAGAGTTAGATAGAGCTCTAGGGGCTAGTGGAATCAAGGAATATGTGGAGAAGGCAGACACGGGTTATTGATAGAGCTCTTAAAGATAGCGGAGTCAGCGGAGATAGCGGACCAGCAAGGGATATGGGGAGAAGGCAAGAACGGGTTACTGATTGTGGATGATCAGCCATGATCACAATGAATGACGGTGCTGGCTCGAAGGGCCAAATGGCCTCCTCCTGCACTTATTTTCTATGTTCTAAACGCATCATCACGGTTTTCGTCTCTCCTCCTCATTCTCTGTGGTTAGTGGGAATCCATTTGGCTGGGCAGCCGTTCCCCAGTGAATTAGTCACTTGCTGCTGATGCATCTAATTGCCTCCAAGCACACAGGCGCTGGCTTTGACTGTTTAATCGCCCACTTCCTGTATGAGTTGCGAGCGCAGGGCTTATTTATTTCATGCCTGCAAAACAAAAACTGTCCGCATTGCCAGTCACGTTTAAACAAAAAGTGACTAATCTTCAAATATTACAACAGATTGAGAAAAAAAATACATACATCATTCCGCTTCCGCTGCTAATTTAGAATATTAATAGAAGAAAAATGTTGTTATCTAGATGTTGAAACAAAGAACTGCAGTTAAAATGTGAAGGAACTGCAGATGTTGGATCAGAGACACAACATGCTGCAGCAGACATAGAAAAATAGGTGCTGGAATAGGCCATTCGGCCCTTTGAGCCAGTACCGCCATTCAATATGATCATGGCTGATCATTTAAAATCAGTATCCCGTTCCTGCTTTTCTCCCCGAATCCCTTGATTCCTTTTGCCCTCAGAGCTAAATCTAACTCTCTATTGAAAACCTGGAGAGTCGGGCAGCATCTCTGGAGAGAAGGACGAGGTGGATGTTTTTGGCTAAGACCCTTCTTCAGACTGAGAGTCGGGGGAGAGGGAAACGAGAGCTATGGAACAAATGAATGAAAGATAATCCCTGAGGCAGAGGATGGAGATGCATGGTTTATACCAAAGATAGACACAGAATGCTGGAGTAACTCAGCGGGACAGGCAGCATCTCTGGAGAGAAGGAATGGGAGACGTTTTGGGTCAAGACCCTTCGTCAGACATGATGGCAGATGGATTGCGTAAGGTGGCGACCACCATCTGAGTTTGAAACTTTATGAAGTGAATTGTTGGTCCACTTTACTTTTCACATCATCACATTTCTCTGTGTCGGTCTCTGTGGGTGACCAGCAAGTGATTTTGTTTTTGGTGAGTGTTGCAGCGATCACAGTCTCCTGCCCCCAATCATTACCGTGTGATTATTTGTTCTTGCCGTGTGTGCATGCTAATGTGAAAAGCCATTGGCACCATCCTGTCAAGTGAAGGTCTTGGACCACGGCTGCCTGCCGAGGCCACCCACTGTTTTACCACTCGGGAATGGTCATTCCCGGCTTTTATATTAATTGCATCGATCCCACCCCAACCTGTTTGTTTAGTTTATTGTCACGTGTACAGAGGAACAGAGAAAAGCTTTTTGTTGCGAGCTATCCAGTCAGCTTCTTCCGTGTCCATCTTCCATGTTTCAAATGTTCACATGATTGCAGTGTACAGATATTGGATAAAGGGATTGACGTTTAGTGCAAGATAAAGTCCGATGAAAGATAGTGCGAAGGTCTCCAATGAGGTAGATGGGAGGTCAGGACCGCAGTCTAGTTGTTCATAGGACGGTTCAGTGCCTGATAACAGCTGGGAAGAAACTGTCCCTGAAACTGGGAGTGTGCGTTTTCATGCTTCTGTACCTCTTGCCTGATGGTAGAGGGGAGAAGAGGGAGTGACCGGGGTGAGACTGGTCCTTGATTATCCTGGCGGTCTTGGCGAGGCAGCGTGAAGTGTAGACGGAGTCAAATGGACGAGAGATTGGAATCCTTCTGCTGATACAAATACCCCGTGACAGAAAAATGGTGATTTCATTTGTTACCTTTTGCACTAAGTTAAAAATATTGCAGCTCATCAGACACTGCAGTGGTATTTGGTCAATTTAACATCTGAGACGAGATGCTGAACAACAAGAGGGGCACAGTGGGGCAGCGGGTAGAGCTGCTGCCTCACAGTGCCAGAGGCCCAGGTTCAATCCTGACCTCGGATGCTCTCTGTGTGGAGTTTGCATGTTCTGTCTGTGACCGCGTGGGTTTCCTCCAGGTGCTCCGGTTCTCTTCCCCCCCCCCCCCCATGTCTCAAAGATGTGCAAGTCTGTAGGTTGTAGAAACAAGGAACTGCAGACGTGGATTTACACACAAATACTGGAGTAACGCAGCGGGTCAGGCAGCGTCTCTGGAGTACAAAGTCTTTGGGTCGAGATCCTTCGTCAGACTGGAGTTTGGAGGTTAATTGCGCGCTATTAAATTGGCACTGTTGTGCGTGGATGGGAATGTGGGATGACATGGAACTCGTGTGAACGGGTGATCGATGGTCGCTGTCAACTCACTTGGGAAGAAGGGCCTGTTTCCAAGAATTAGTTATCAATCAATCCAAAATGTTTTTAATTCCAATCTGCTCAGACGTGTTAGAGAGCTGAGTGGGGGGGGGGGGGGGATCTTATGGAAACATATAAAATTATAAAAGGACTGGAAAAGCTAAATGCAGGAAAAATGTTCCCAATGTTGGGCAAGTCCAGAACCAGGGGCCACAGTCTTAGAATAAAGGGGAGGCCATTTAAGACTGAGGTGAGAAAAAAACGTTTTCACCCAGAAAGTTGTTAATTTATGGAATTCCCTGCCACAGAGGGCAGTGGAGGCCAAGTCACTGGATGGATTTAAGAGAGAGTTAGATAGAGCTCTAGGGGCTAGTGGAGTCAAGGGATATGGGGAGAAGGCCAGGCACGGGTTATTGATTGAGGACGATCAGCCATGATCACAATGAATGGCGGTGCTGGCTCGAAGGGCCGAATGGCCTCCTCCTGCACCTATTTTCTATGTAATTCCAATAAACCTTTGACGTATTGGTCAGTGTTCCGTCACGACCAACCCGCTGCAAACATCAGTGGAGCAGTCACCAAAGGGAGAATATGATAACATTCTAATGAAAGTTGATTTGTAAGCTGTCATGTTTGTTTGGTTTGCGACGTTTAACCTTGGATCCCTGCATCTTAAATATATTCCAATTATTCCTGTGCCGATACTTGGTGAGGAATCCCCCCCTCTCTCTCTGTGACTCATCCCTCCTGAGTTTGAAGTTGGCCTTTATAAATGTCCTGCTGTTAAATATATTTCTGAATCTGGGTTTGTGTTGAGCTTCATCTTTCAGCGTGTGGTAACATCAAAGTATGAAACTGGATGACTGTCCAAATAACTCTGCATCTATTTTTACCAACGGTCCTCGACATTTCAATCCCTGTGTTCCCCTGTGCTGCCCACGTTGACTTTAACTCTCTTCCTCGCCCGACACAGTCAAAGATTCACCCAGCACGCGAATGGCCCTTCAGCCCAACTTGTCCATGCCCACCCAAATGCCCAGCTGATCAATTGTTGATGACTGTCTGCATCTCTAGTATTTAAACGGGAGGGAAGTAAATGTAGCTTCCTAATAGTGCACAGTGACCTTTCCCCTGCTTCAGTTAGTCACCGAGTCTTACATAGTGTGTACGGCGTGCACAGCCTAAAGTTGTTAAGGGCCTGTCCCACCAACATGCAACTCCATGCGATGAACGCGACCTAACGTGGTCGCTTGAGCCATCCGGTGTCGCGGGGCCGGTCCCACTTCGATCGCCGGAGCCGCGTGGAATTGTGCGGAGTTCAAAAATTCCGCGCGGCAACTGCTTGTCGGCTCGCAGTCGCCTCGACGCATTACACACCGCCTCGACGTCGTGCCTCCATGACCCTCTGTGTGTGTGGCTCCATGACCCTCTGTGTGTGCCTCTGTGCCCCTCTCTGTGTGTCTCTCTCTGTCCTGGCAAACTTACCTTTAAGACTTCGCTCCAAGTTCGCCTCACTTTGCGCCGCGTTGCGCCACTCACCCGACCTCCGCGCGGCCCTCGCTGCCGGTTTGGTCGCGCTCATCGCATGGAGTTGCATGCTGGTGGGACAGGCCCTTTAGACAACTTGTTCTGTTTGATCTTCTGTTTGTGCACGCCAGGTTGATTGCATTTGTTGAAACGGGGTGGACCACGTGAAGGTTGCAATCTCCCACCCCCCACATAGTGTGAACGCCACCACCTTTGTTATTGACTTCTGCTGGGAGTGCTGTGTTGAAGCAGAGACCTACACTGATGGTAGACAGGGTGGTGGTATACTTGGTCTCGCTGCAATCTGCAGGAAATGGGTCTCGGGGAGAGCTCTGTAAGCTGCCTGCAAATTAAAGTCAAACCATGTAAAAGGATTCATCGCTTTTGGTTTTTATTAAGTCCAGTAAAATATACGACCGTTTCCTTCCTGAATCTGCAAACCACTTGCCAGCGTGCGATGAGTCACCGTTGAAACTCGTTGCCGGAAGCATTTTGCTGATTCATTCGGGGAGTTTAATACCTGGTGCGTGTGTGTGTGTGAGGGGGGTCGGAGCGTTCTGCAAAAGAAAGAGTTGCCCCCATCGCTTCCTCGATTCATGGTCTGAGCATCTGCACAACCGCTCGCTTTTAGAAAGTCCGTTCACGTTGCTAGCTGGCTCGGTGGCCGGTCCTCAAAGTCAGTGTTTCCATTTCCCAGTTTGTAAAGAGAGGATGAATGACGTTGGATTTCCTCTCGAATCATCCTCTTGGATGCGTCAGAATCATCCTGATAGTTCCGACATGAATCAGCTCATTCATAAACAGTCTAATGTAAACTCTGCCACCGCGAACAACATGAGTTTTATCTTTACTTTCAGAAACCTAGAAGAATTCGGTATTTTTATCCGGCAACCCATTTTCCCCACGGAGACCTGTTGCAGCACATGTTGTACTTGCATGGCATTAGTATTTAAACATGAGGTCACGAGTGTTTTATTATCATATGTCCCAGATAGAACAATGAAATTCTTACTTGTTGCAGCACTTATTGAAACCATATAAGATTACTAAGAGTTTGGACACGCTAGAGGCAGGAAACATGTTCCCGATGTTGGGGGAGTCCAGAACCAGGGGCCACTGAATAAGGTTTAAGCCATTTAGAACGGAGACGAGGAAACACTTTTTCACAGAGAGTTGTGAGTCTGTGGAATTCTCTGTCTCTGTCGGCGGTGGAGGCCGGTTCTCTGGATGCTTTCAAGAGAGAGCTAGATAGGGCTCTTAAAGATAGTGGAGTCAGGGGATATGGGGAGAAGGCAGGAACGGGGTACTGATTGGGGATGATCAGCCATGATCACATTGAATGGCGGTGCTGGCTCGAAGGGCCGAATGGCCTACTCCTGCACCTATTGTCTATTGTCTATAACTGAGTATGTAATCATATTAAATAATGTAACAAAAACTCAGAAAACAAGAACACACAATAATAAGTCTATTGTAGTTCCGAGCATATGAGGTTGTCGTGTTTAATAGCCTGATGGCTGTCGGGCAGAAGCTGTTCCTGAACCTGGACGTTACAGTTCTCAGGCTCCTGTACCTTCTACCCGATGGCAAAGGAGAGATGAGTGTGGCCAGGGTGGTAAGGGTCTTGATGATGTTGGCTGCCGTTTTGAGGCAGCGACTGCGATAGATCCCTTCGATGGTGGGGAGGTCAGAGCCGGTGATGGACTGGGCAGTGGGCACAGCGTTTTGCAGTCTTTTCCGCTCCTGGACGATCAAGTTGCTGAACCAGGCCACGATGCAGCCAGTTAGTATGCTCTCTACTGTGCACCTGTAGAAATTCAAGTGAATGCAGCATACCTATAGTGCACAGAAAACCTTCCCCTGTTTCAGCTAATCATAGGGTGATTCAGTGTGGAAACAGGCCCTTTGGCCCACCTTGCCCACACCGACCAACATGTCCCATCTACACTAGTCCCACCTGCCTGCGTTTGGCCCATATCCCTCTAAACCTGTCCTATCCATGTACCGCCATTGTCACCATGGTTCCAAAATAAGCCATTGTGTGTGGAGAGCTTTTCTGAATATTCCACCTCGTGTCCGTGACGTGGGACAGACGATGGCGGACGAGTGATCATGACAGTTACTAAGAAAGAACTGGCTGTAAAAAACCATCAAAGCTGTCATTGAAATAATAAACAAGTGGACATCACTGCCCACCAGCAAGCCCCAAGCCTGATACCACCACAAATGTATCGCTGGGCTTTAAGGCCCTGGAACCTGTTGTGTGTGTGGTTTCACTGGGATGACTAAAGGGCCTGTCCCACTTGGCGATATGTCGGCATCATATATCGGTGTCGCCAAAGGATTTTGCACATTTCAAAATGCAGCGGCGTATTGCCAGCGCCGTAGGCGACTGCGATTTGTATCGGGGGGTTGCACTCAAGGTCATTGGGTTAAAGGGCGTGACGCAGGGAGCAGCTCAATCCATGTGGAGTACGTGGCAGCTTCCGGAATATACTGTTAATACACACGAAACGCGCACTTTTTCTTACTCGTTAAAAAACGCCGATATTCTCTTTTTTTTTGCGCTGTAAATAATTTTGGAAATCGGGGTAAGCGTGAGAGACATTTATCCTACTTCAAAATCCCAAATGTGGGGAGAAATGATGGTAGGGAGAAGCGACAGCGGAAGGGACAACAACAGCTTAAGTGGTTGGCGAACATTGGCCGTGCAGATATCAAGATCGAAAATATTGGGAATGATTGTGTTTCTCACTGTATTTCATCAACAGTAAGGCATTAGTTGCGTTTTTTCTTGATTCCTTAGGTATGTAAAAAGTTTCAGAAGTGATAAATCTGGCTGTAAAATGTTAAAATTGACCATGGTTCTGAAGTTGGTTTGTACATACAAAAAGAAAACGCTTCTGAAGCTAAATTTATCATTTAAAAAAAAATCTCCAGACTTACAGAAAAGTAAGTTTTCTACCATTATGCTATTGAGATGTATATTTTGGCAAATAATAAAATGTCCTGACAACTTAAACACCCACTTTCAAAGATATTGTCAATTTGCTGAGGTAGATTATGTCCAATTCACAGCTAACAATTCTGCCATTCCTTGGCTTGCATCTGAGTAAAATGGAATTCAAGACCCACGTATGGTTTGCTATTTTTTTTTTTCAATGTAAAAAACCACTTGAGAACCATGGGCGATTTTTAAAATGTTACGGCCACATTTATCACTTCTGGAACTTTGAAAGGAATCAAGAAAAAACGCAACTAATGCCTTACTGTTGATGAAATGCAGCGAGAAACACAATCATTCCCAATATTTTCGATCTTGATATCTGCAATGTTCGCCAACCACTGCACAAGGTCCACACCTGGGCTGGAATGGAACCAATGTCCTTGGGGGAGTGTTTGCTAGTGCTGTCGGGGATTTAAACTAATGTGGCAGGGGGATGGGTACAAGAGCAGAGAGGCAGGTGGGTGTAAAACGAGGGTGGAAGCAATAGGGAGCAAGGTGAAAAGTAAAAGTGGCAGGCAGACAAAACCAGGGCAAAAATCAAAAAGGGCCACTTCTCAACAAAATTGTATAAGGGGTAAGAGCGTTGTAAAAACAAGCCTGAAGGCTTTGTGTCTCAATGCAAGGAACATTCATAATAAGGTGGATGAGTTGAACGTGCAGATAGCTATTAATGAGTATGATATAGTTGGGATCACAGAGACATGGCTCCAGGGTGACCAAGCCTGGGAGCTGAACATCCAGGGATATTCAATATTCAGGAGGGATAGAGAGAAAGGAAAAGGAGGTGGGGTAGCGTTGCTGGTTAGAGAGGAGATTAACGCAATGGAAAGGAAGGACATTAGCTTGGAGCATGTGGAATCGGTATGGGTAGAGTTGCAAAACACTAAGGGGCAGAAAACGCTAGTGGGAGTTGTGTACAGGCCACCTAACAGTAGTAGTGAAGTTGGGGATGGTATCAAACAGGAAATTAAAAATGCGTGCGACAAAGGCAAAACAGTTATAATGGGTGACTTCAATCTACATATAGATTGGGTGAATCAAATTGGCAGGGGCGCTGAGGAAGAGGATTTTTTGGAAAGTATGCGGGATAGTTATCTAAATCAACATGTAGAGGAACCAACGAGAGAGCAGGCTATTTTAGACTGGGTATTGAGTAATGAGGAAGGGTTAGTTAGCAGTCTTATTGTGCGTGCCCCCTTGGGCAAGAGTGACCATAATATGGTCGAGTTCTTCATTAGGATGGAGAGTGACATTGTTAATTCAGAAACAATGGTTCTGAACTTAAAGAAAGGTGACTTTGAGGGTATGAGACGTGAATTGGCCAAGATTGACTGGCAATCCATTCTAAAAGGGTTGATGGTGGATACGCAATGGAAGACATTTAAAGACTGCATGGATGAACTACAAAAAATGTTCATCCCAGTTTGGCAAAAGAATAGATAAGGGAAGGTAGTGCATCCGTGGATAACAAGGGAAATCAGGGATAGTATCAAAGCAAAGGATGATGCGTACAAAGTAGCCAGAAAAAGCAGCATACCAGAGGACTGGGAGAAATTCAGAGACCAGCAGAGGACAAAGGGCTTGATTAGGAAAGGAAAAATAGATTATGAAAAAAAACTGGCAGGGAACATAAAAACTGACTGCAAAAGTTTTTATAGATATGTGAAGAGAAAGAGATTAGTTAAAACAAATGTAGGTTCCTTGCAGTCAGAAACAGGTGAGTTGATCATGGGGAACAAGGATATGGCGGACCAATTGAATAACTACTTTGGTTCCGTCTTCACTAAGGAAGACATAAATAATCTGCCGGAAATAGCAGGGGACCGCGGGTCAAAGGAGGACTTGAGTGAAATCCAGGTTAGTCGGAAAGTGGTGTTGGGTAAATTGAATGGATTAAAGGCTGATAAATCCCCAGGGCCAGATAGGCTGCATCCCAGAGTACTTAAGGAAGTAGCTCCGGAAATAGTGGATACATTAGTGATAATCTTTCAAAACTCTTTAGATTCTGGAGTAGTTCCTGAGGATTGGCGCGTAGCAAACGTAACCCCTCTTTTTAAGAAGGGGGGGAGAGAGAAAACGGGGAATTACAGACCAGTTAGTCTAACATCGGTAGTGGGGAAACTGCTAGAGTCAGTTATTAAAGATGGGATAGCAGCACATTTGGAAAGTGGTGAAATCAATGGACAAAGTCAGCATGGATTTACGAAAGGTAAATCATGTCTGACGAATCTTGTGGAATTTTTCGAGGATGTAACTAGTAGCGTGGATAGGGGAGAACCAGTGGATGTGGTGTATCTGGACTTCCAGAAGGCTTTCGACAAGGTCCCACATAAGAGATTAGTATATAAACTTAAAGCATATGGCATTGGGGGTTCAGTATTGATGTAGATAGAGAACTGGCTGGCAAAGAGTAAGAGTAAACGGGTCGTTTTCACAATGGCAGGCAGTGACTAGTGGGGTACCGCAAGGCTCAGTGCTGGGACCCCAGCTATTTACAATATACATTAATGATCTGGATGAGGGAATTGAAGGCAATATCTCCAAGTTTGCGGATGACACTAAGCTGGGGGGCAGTGTTAGCTGTGAGGAGGATGCTAGGACACTGCAAGGTGACTTGGATAGGTTGGGTGAGTGGGCAAATGTTTGGCAGATGCAGTATAATGTGGATAAATGTGAGGTTATCCACTTTGGTGGCTAAAATAGGAAAACAGACTATTATCTAAATTGAGGCCGATTAGGAAAAGGGGAGATGCAGCGCGACCTGGGTGTGATGGTACACCAGTCATTGAAAGTAGGCATGCAGGTGCAGCAGGCAGTGAAGAAACCGAATGGTATGTTAGCTTTTATAGCAAAAGGATTTGAGTATAGGAGCAGGGAGGTTCTACTTCAGTTGTATAGGGTCTTGGTGAGACCACACCTGGAGTATTGCGTACAGTTCTGGTCTCCAAATCTGAGGAAGGACATTATTGCCATAGAGGGAGTGCAGAGAAGGTTCACCATATTGATTCCTGGGATGTCAGGACTGTCTTATGAACAAAAACTGCATAGACTCGGTTTATACTCTCTAGAATTTAGGAGATTGAGAGGCGATCTTATAGAAACTTACAAAATTCTTAAGGGGTTGGACAGGCTAGATGCAGGAAGATTGTTCCCGATGTTGGGGAGGTCCAGGACAAGGGGTCACAGCTTAAGGATAAGGGGGAAATCCTTTAGGACCGAGATGAGAAGGACTTTTTTCACACAGAGAGTGGTGGGTCTCTGGAACTCTCTGCCACAGAGGGTAGTTGAGGCCAGTTCATTGGCTATATTTAAGAGGGAGCTAGATGTGGCCCTTGTGGCTAAGGGAATCAGAGGGTATGGTGAGAAGGCAGGTACGGGATACTGAGTTGGATGATCAGCCAATGATCATATTGAATGGCGGTGCAGGCTCGAAGGGCCGAATGGCCTACTCCTGCACCTAATTTCTATGTTTCTATGTTTCTATTTCATTCCAAAAAGGAAGAAAGATTCTAAGGGGAGTAGGAGGCAACCGTGGCTGACAAGAGAAGTTAGGGATAGAATTAAACTAAAAGAAAAGATGTATAACACAGCAAAGAGTAGCCGGAAGCCGGAGGATTGGGAAACTTTCATAGGACAACAGAAGGAAACAAAACGGGCAATACGGGCTGAAAAGATGAAGTACGAGGGGAAGCTGGCCAGGAATATAAAGAAAGCAGTAAAAGCTTCTTTAGATATGTTATGGGAAAAAGAGTAGCAAAGTCAAATGTGGGTCCCTTGAAGGCAGACACGGGTGAAATTATTATGGGCAACAAGGAAATGGCAGAAGAGTTGAATACATACTTTGGATCCGTCTTCACTAAGGAGAACACAAACAATCTCTCAGAAGTACTGGAGGGCAGAGGGTCTAAGTCGGTAGAGGAACTGAAAGAAATTTTCATTAGGCGAGAAATAGTATTGGGTAGGCTAATGGGACTGAAGGACGATAAATCCCCTGGGCCTGATGGTCTGCATCCCAGGGTCCTCAGGGAGGTGGCTCTCGAAATAGTGGACGCATTGGTGATCATTTTTCAATGTTCAATAGATTCAGCATCAGTTCCTGTGGATTGGAGGATAGCTAATGTAATCCCACTTTTCAAGAAAGGAGCGAGAGAGAAAACGGGGAATTACAGACCAGTTAGCCGGACTTCTGTGGCGGGAAAGATGGTGGGTCAATTATTAAAGAGGTAATAATGGAGCATTTGGATAGCAGTAAAAGGATTAGTCCAAGTCAACATGGATTTATGAAAGGGAAATCATGCTTGACTAATCTTCTGGAATTTTTTGAGGATATGACAAGTAAAATGGATGAAGGGGTGCCAGTGGATGTAGTGTATCTAGACTTTCAGAAAGCCTTCGTTAAGGTCCCGCACGAGAGACTGGTGACTAAAATTAGAGCACATGGTATTGGGGGTAGGGTGTTAACATGGATAGAAAATTGGTTGGCAGACCAGAAGCAAAGAGTAGGAGTGAACGGGTCCTTTTCAGAATGGCAGGCAGTGGCGAGTGGAGTGTCGCAAGGCTCGGTGTTGGGGCCGCAACTGTTTACCATATATATATATAAATGATTTGGAAGAGGGAATTAGGAGCAACACTAGCAAGTTTGCGGATGACACAAAGCTGGGTGGCAATGTGAACTGTGAAGAGGATGTTAGGAGGTTGCAGGGGGACCTGGACAGGTTGAGTGTGTGGGCAGATGCGTGGCAGATGCAGTATAATATAGATAAATGTAAGGTTATCCACTTTGGCGGCAAAAACAAGGGGGCAGATTATTATCTCAATGGGGTTAGGTTAGGTAAGGGGGAGGTACAGCGAGACCTGGGTGTCCTTGTACACCAGTCACTGAAAGTAGGCGTGCAGGTACAGCAGGCAGTGAAGACAGCTAATGGGATGTTGGCCTTCATAACAAGAGGATTTGAGTAAAGAGGTTCTTCTGCAGTTGTATAGGGCTCTGGTGAGACCACATCTGGAGTATTGTGTACAATTTTGGTCTCCTAATTTGAGGAAGGACATCCTTGTGATTGAGGCAGTGCAGCATAGGTTCATGAGATTGATCCCTGGGATGGCGGGACTGTCATATGAGGAAAGATTGAAAAGACTAGGCTTGTATTCACTGGAGTTTGGAAGGATGAGGGGGTTCTTATAGAAACATATAAAATTATAAAAGGACTGGACAAGCTAGATGCAGGAAAAATTTTCCCAATTTTGAGCGAGTCCAGAACCAGGGGCCACAGTCTTAGAATAAAGGGGAGGTCATTTAAGACTGAGCTGAGAAACAACGTTTTAACCCAGAGAATTGTGAATTTATGGAATTCCCTGCCACAGAGGGCAGTTGAGGCCAAATCATTGGATGGATTTAAGAGAGAGTTGGATAGAGCTCTATGGGCTAGTGGAGTCAAGGGATATGGGGAGAAGGCCAGGGCTCGAAATTAGCGGTTGCCCGGGTGCCAATGGCCACCCAAAGTGCCGCCGGGCAACCTAAACGCCGACTCGTTTTGCCCGGCTCGGCAAGCAAATACTGATTTAAAACTGGTGTAACTCTGTGGGTCAGGCAGCATCTCTGGAGAACGTGACGTCTCGTGTCGACGGCTGTATTCCTCGAGTATCTTTGATTGCGGGGCAAAGATACTAGGAGCGGGGTGACGAAGGGTCGGAGCGAATGACGGGCCCCAAACAGCGGCAGCAGTGGCCGCGATAGTGGCTCTACCTCCTCCTCCTCCTCCTCCTCCCGCACTCACCCGGCGGAAGGAGGCCTCCCTCTCCCTCCCTCCCTCCCCCCCACTCCTCCCGGCATCGGCGTGTGAGAGGGGTTGCGAAAGTGCAGTTGGTGGATTTGCAGCGGTATATTTTCATTTGCAGGCAGCGGCCGCTATCGCCCTGATAACGGGCGCAGCCTGCAAACCCGTTAACGGCGCTTTCAATACAACCCCTCTCGCGCAGGGAGGGAGGGAGGGGGAGGCCTCCTTCTGCCGTCTGAAGCAGCTGCACCAAAGATCCTCCAGCTACAGGATCTTTGAGCTGCCCCACTCGGCCCCGCACCTTGCTGTCGGCTGGCGGAGGAGGGGAGGTGGTGGCGACGAGTGCCCAACCGCCTCCCCCTTTGGCGGCGGCACTTTGGCGTTGGACAGGGACGGCCAAGGCAGCGGGCGATGTTGTCCAAGGAGCGCTGACCTTCCCCACCTCCCCACCTCCTCTGCCCCTCCCCCTTCCCTCTCTCTCTCTTTTACGCACCCCTCTTATCCTGGGGCCCCTCCTCTCCATCCCCCACTGATCCCCATTCCCTCCTCTATTCAGTCCTCACTCACATCCCCTGTGCTCCCCTCCCCATCTACCCCCCCCTAATCTATTCAGCACCCTACCCACCTCGCATTGATTCTCCTGCCACCCCTATCCATCCTGCACTTCTCCCCCCCCCATTCATAATGCACTGATCCTCCCATTCATCTTGTACTGACCCTCCCTCCATTTACCCTGCAATAAACCCCCCATTCATCCTGTAGTGATATCACCATTAATCTTTTACTGATCCCCTCATTCATCCTGTACTATTCTCCTCATTCATCCTGTAGTGATCCCCCATTCATCCTGCACAGACCCTCCGTTCCACACTGTCCTGACCCCCCCCTCATCCATCCTGTACTGATCCCTCCCATTCAAGAAGAATGGGGGGAACAGTCTGAAGAAGGGTCTCGACCCGAAACGTTGCCTATTTCCTTTGCTCCATAGATGCTGTCTCACCCGCATAATTTCTACAGCATTTTTCTCTCCCCCCCCCCCCCCCCATCCATCCCATACTGATTCCCCCATTCAACACCACTGACGTCCCTCATGCTCCCCCCTCACAATTTTACACTCCAACCAACACGTACTAATTCACCTGCCTCAATCCATCCATTCCCCACCAATTGCCTCCTCAGCCCCCCCCCCCCCCCCCGCCATCTATCCACCCCGCACTGATTCACACACCCCCTGACCCTATTGTGATTCGTGGTCTTCAGAGCGAACATTGACTATGTTTGATAACGGAATGCAATCAAATGTGTTTTAATTCCCAATGTTATTATTTGTTTTGACACCTTTAAACATATTACCAAAAGAACATTTGCTGCAGTTATGTTCTTTGGCCAGCTCTTGTCAATTAGTGTAATGTTTAACCGTCTTAAATGACCACCTAAACTGTCATTTGGCAACCTAAAAAGCTGTCCAGGTTGCCCGGCTGACAACAGGGAAAAAAAGTTAAGCGAGAGCCCTGAAGGCAGGCACGGGTTATTGATAGCGGACGATCAGCCATGATCGTATTGAATGGCGGTGCTGGCTCAAAGGGCCGAATGGCCTCCTCCTGCACCTATTTTCTATGTTTCTATGTTTCTTCACCTTTGGAATTCTGAAGTAGGATAAATGTCTCGATTTCCACAATTATTACAGCGCCAAATTGACCATTTTGGCGGTTTTTAACAGGTCTGCGGTTTTTAACAGGTCAGCGCGTGTACTCCTGTTGGCGTTGCGTGGCAACAGTACGGGTCGCGGGTCGTGACCTCGACTGCTGTGCAACCTCCCTATACATTGGGTATCCAAGCAAAGGATCTCACTGGGGCCTAGTCACAGGTGACTATAAACTATTCCTATGGTAGGTGGACAAAAATTCCGGAGAAACTCAGCGGGTGAGGCAGCATCAATGGAGAAAAGGAGTAGGCGACGTTTCGGGGTGAGACCCTTCTTCAGACTGATGTGAGAGGGGTGGGAAAGAAAGGAAGAGGAGGAGACAGTGGGCTGTGGGAGAGCTGGGGAGGGGAAGGAGGGAGAAAGCAGGAACTACCTGAAATTAGAGAAGTCAATGTTCATACCCCTGGGGTGTCATTAGTTAGTTAGTTATTAGTTGGGTTATGATTATTCATTCTCCACCAATCCCACATGGTCAAGGATGATTATCTCTGCAGAACTGATGAGGCAAAGTGCAGGTTTTCTGCAAGATTGACCCAGTGCTGATGAGGTTTGTGGGCTTGGGCAGTTGATTCCAACTCGTTATTACTTCTGCACCTTAAAATAGGCTCTTGGTCGAATACTTTATTTGGAGATACAGCATGGAAACAGGCCCTTCGGCCCATTGAGTCCATGCCGACCAGTGATCACCCGTTCACACACCATTTTCTCATCCGCTCCCGACACACTAGGGACAATTAACAGAGGGCCAATTAACCTACAAACCCACACATCTTTACACATGTAAATCCCATACTTAAAACTGCGCTTAATGCAAAAATGGTAAAGTGTTTGCAGCCGCTATGCGTATAATACAATTCTTTCCGAGAGTTGCGATGGCCTTTTGTGTGTTTGATTCGTGAGTAACGACCACTTTAGCCTGTGGTGTTCATAAGAAAACAACAAGTTGGTAAAAGGTGTATGATTGGAAGGAATAAAATGTTGTTGGCATGATGCACCATAAATGGGAGATAAATTGATTGGCCGAGCTCATGGGAAATGGGGACCAATATAATTTGACAAATTGATCAAAGATCATGTTTGACGTCTTAGTTTGGGAAGTAAAGTGATCAAAGCATCTCTTCGTGATAATTTGGCCTTTTCCCATCAGACTTAACGTTCCATTAGTCTTAACTTTCAATATGCACTGACGGACTCTTGGACGGGTACATGGACAGGAAATGTTTGAAGGGAAATGGGCCACAAACGCAGGCAAATGTGTGGCGCAGCGATAGAGTTGCTGCCTCACAGCGCCAGAGACCCGGGGTTCGACCCCGACTACGGGTGCCGCCTGTACAGAGTTTGCACCTTCTCCCCGTGACCTGCGTAGGTTTTCTCCGAGATCTTTGGTTTCCTCCCACACTCCAAAGACGTACAGGCTTGTCGGTGAATTGGCTTGGTGTAAATGTCACTTGCCGCTAGCGTGTGTAGGATAGTGTTAGTGTGCAACGATCGCTGGTCTGTGCAGACTCAGCTGAAAGGCCTGTTTCCAACACTGTATCACTAAGGTAGACAAAAGTGCTGGAGAAACTCAGCGGGTGCAGCAGCATCTATGGAGCGAAGGAAATAGGCAATGGGAATTAGGAAATAGGTAACGTTTCGGGCCGAAACGTTGCCTATTTCCTTCACTCCACAGATGCTGCTGCACCCGCTGAGTTTCTCCAGCACTTTTTAAAAATAAATTATTCTTATTAGAAGTAAATACATAATAAAAAACATTGTGTTTGTTGTTGTCATACATTATTAATATTGTTTGTATTATCAATTGTATAATCATTGTACTTCTATATATTTTTAAATTTTTATATCGATAGAAAATAATAGAGAGGAAGAGAAAAGAAACCAAAAAATTAAAAGAGAATGGAATAATCAGCTAATTATACATCATTGGAGATATGTCCGTGGATTATAAAATGTAATTCTTCATCTAATCCTTGATTCGGGTTTCAGTCATGTTCTCGTGCCGAACCGGTTTACCCCTTCAAATATTCAATGAATGGAGACCATATTCTAGTAAATAGTTCTTGTTTGTCCATTAAGACAAATCTTAATCTTTCCAAATGTAGGGTCTCCGACATTTCCAAAGTCCACATTTTAATTGTGGGGGCCAGCACTTTTGTCTACCTTTGATTTTCCAGCGTCTGCAGTTCCTTCTTAAACACTGTGTCGCTAAACTAAATGGAACTAGCTTGCTAGCGTCAAAGGGCCTGTTTCTGATCTGTGTGAACACCGCGGTGGTGATTGAGAAAAACGATGGGAGCCCAAAATAAAGTGTGGAGCATCACAGTGTTCTTCAAAGTGGCCAAAGACTTGTCCCCCCCCCCCCCCCCCCCCCCCCGCGCTCCCACCCAGCACAAGGCGCGGAGCTTGAAGGTGCGCACCACCAGACTGGGGAACAACTTCCTCCCCTCTGCTATCGGGCTCCTGTATGGGTCAGGCAGCATCTGTGGAGGGAATGAACAAACCACGTTTTGGGTCAAGTGTTGAGTCTCTGGCGCTGTTATGGATTGCAATTAAAAAATTAAAATCGGTCTCATTTTCACAATTGGTTTCAGCGTTTACTTTTGATTCAAACATCAACAAACTTCTTGCGTTAATTTGTGGTCTGCTACGGTGTCAAAACCCTGGTGACTTGCACATGGACTCAGTGGGCTGTTTCTATACTTACCAGGGGTTGTACTGGTATGTGGCAATGATCATACTGATCTGTCTGTCTTCAAGACCTTGTTTGACCCTGACCTTGGGTGCTGTCTGTGTGGAGTTTGCCCGTTCTCCTTGTAACCACGTGGGCTCCTTGTAACTGCAAAAAGTTGTGACCACTGCCCAGTCCATCACCGGCTCTGACCTCCCCTCCATCGAAGGGATCTATCCTAGTCGCTGCCTCAAAAAGGCAGCCGGCATCATCAAAGACCCACACCATTCTGGCCACACACTCATCTGTGATGTAGTGATGTTTGTATTGAATCTATGAACCACTGTTGTTTGTTATACTATTCTTATACCAATGTAAAGCACTTTGGCCAACAAGAGTTGTTTTTTAAAATGTGCTATATAAATAAAAGTGACTTGACTTGATCTCACCACTGCCATCGGGAAGAAGGTACAGGAGCCTGAAAACTGTAACGTTCAGGAACAGCTTCTTCCCCACAGCCATCAGGCTATTAAACACGACAACCTCATAAGCTCTGAACTACAATAGTCTATTGTTATTATTATCGCACTGTTATTGGTTGTTTTTTCCCCTGAGTTTTTGTTATTATTTATTATAATTACATATTCTGTTGTGCTGCAGCAAGTAGGAATTACATTGTTCTATCTGGGACACACGGCAATATCACTCTTCCTCCGAATGCTTCAGTTTCCTCACACATCCTATGTGCGGGTTTGTAGGTTAATTGGCCCCTAGTGTGTAGGGAGTGGATGAGAAAGTGGGATAACATGGAATTAGTGTGAATGGGTGATCGATGGTCAGTGTGGCCTGTGTTTTTTTTTGGTGTTTCTCTAAACTACAACTTTTATTTTTAGTTTAGTTTAGAGACGAGAGGTACAGCGGCCCACCGAGTCCGCGCCGGCCAGCGATCCCCGCGCCGTCCTACACACACTCAGGGCAATTTTACACTTGCACCAAGCCATTTGACCGACAAACCCGTACGCCTTTGGTGTGTGGAGGAAACCGAAGATCTCGGAGAAAGGTCACGGGGAGAACGTACAAACTCCGTACAGACATCGCCCGTAGTCAGGATCTCTGGTAAAATGCAATAATCAGTTGAGTAAATGGTTGCTTTATGAGAGTGCGAGTTGTCTATAAGCAAGTCGTGCGCTGAGGCATGGTGAGAATGTGTCATGCCAATGTGAAGTGTGTTTATTATATGCTTCCGTGCTGATTCATCGCCAGACTTGGAGCCGGTCCAGCCTTTCATTCACAAACTGATTTCCTAGAAATTCCACCAAGTTCTTTGGCTGTTGATCACTTTATTGGCGTGGAGATTCAGGATGTCGCAGGGGAAGACATTGCTCTCACTGTCTGCAGCCCAGCCAATATCGCACACCTGACTCCGACCATTTATGAGTATTGGAGCAAGGAGGTCTTTCTGCAGTTATACAGGGCCCTGGTGAGACCGCACGCACCTGGAGTATTGTGTGCAATTTTGGTCTCCCAATTTGAGGATAGACATTCTTGCTATCGAGGAGTGCAGCGTAGGTTCACCAGGTTAATTCCCGGGATGGCGGGACTGTCATATGATGAACGAATGGGTCGACTGGGCTTGTATTCACTGGAATTTAGAAGGATGAGAGGGGATCTTATAGAAACATATATGATTCTTAAAGGATTGGACTGGCTAGATGCAGGAAAAATGTTCCTGATGTTGGGGGAGTCCAGAACCAGGGGTCACAGTTTAAGAATAAGGGGTAGGCATTTAGGACTGAGATGAGGAAAAACGTTTTCACCCAGAGAGTTGTAAATTAGTGGAATTCTCTGCCACAGAAGGCAGTGGAGGCCAATTCACGGGCTATTTTCAAGAGAGAGTTAGATTTAGATCTTAGGGTGAACGGAATCAAGGGATATGAGGGAAAAAATAATATTTTTGACACTGATTTTGGATGATCAGCCATGATCATATTGAATGGCGGTGCTGGCTCGAAGGGCTGAATGGCCTACTCCTGCACCTATTTTCTATGTTTATATGACTCCTACCATTGAAGGAGATGATGAGGAATTTCTTTATTCAGTGGGTGGTGAATCTGTGGAATTCTTTGCCGCAGAGGGCTGTGGAGGCCAAGTCAGTGGATATATACAAGGCAGAGATGGATAGATTCTGGATTAGTACAGGTGTCAGAAGTTATTGGGGGGGGGGGGGGGGGGGAGGGGGGGGTAAGGCAGGAGAATGGGGCTTAAAGGGAGAGACAGATCAACCATGATTGATTGCAGAGTAGTCTTGATGGGCTGAATGGCCCAATTCTACTCCCATCACTTACTGACTTTATTGGTCCATCTACACTGCACTGCCTCGGGGAAAGCAGCCAACAAAATCGAAGACCTCTCCCACCCCGGTCATTCCTCTTCCTCCCCATTCCAGTGGACAGAAGGAACAGCCTTGGGAACCGTTTGTGGCTCGTGTATCGAGGCCGAGATGCAACCAGGCAACATGCTGTCTCCCGTACACCTGTAGAACTTGAAGAGTATTCATCGGTAGTTTAGTTTCAGAGATCCAGCGCGGAAACAGGCCCTCCGGCACACCTGGTCCGCGCCAACCAGCGACCCCCGCACATTAGAAACATCGAAACATAGACAATAGGTGCAGGAGTAGGCCATTCAACCCTTCGAGCCTGCACTGCCATTCAATATGATCATGGCTGATCATCCAACTCAGTATCCTGTACCTGCCTTCTCTCCATACCCTCTGATCCCCTTAGCCACAAGGGCCACATCTAACTCCCTCTTAAATATAGCCAATGAACTGGCCTCAACTACCCTCTGTGGCAGAGAGTTCCAGAGACTCACCACTCTGTGTGAAAAAAGTCTTTCTCATCTCGGTCTTAAAGGATTTCCCCCTTATCCTTAAGCTGTGACCCCTTGTCCTGGACTTCCCCAACATCGGGAACAATCTTCCTGCATCTAGCCTGTCCAACCCCTTAAGTATTTTGTAAGTTTCTATAAGATCCCCTCTCAATCTCCTAATTTCTAGAGAGTATAAACCGAGTCTATCCAGTCTTTCTTCACAAGACAGTCCTGACATTAACACTATCCTACACACACTAGGGACAATGTTTATATTTAGCAAGCCAATTTACCTACAAACCTGTGTCTTTGGAGAGTGCAAGAATCGGGGAAATAATGCAACCTCTTAATATTTAAGAAGGAACTGCAGATGCTGGAAAATCGAAGGTAGACAAATGTGCTGGAGAAACTCAGCGGGTGCAGCAACATCTGAACCGTCACAGCAATCACACTAAAGCCCCTGTCCCACTGTACGAGGTAATTCACGAGTTCTCCCGAGTTTTCCCCTGATTTGAGCTCAGAGAATGTCCGTAGCGGGTCTGTAGGAGTTCGTGGATGTCTTGTAGCAGTTTGTAATGCTAATGGTAGGTACTCGGGAAATCCAGTAACTAGTGACGTTTTTTCATCCATGTAAAAAAAATGGCCACGAGTAAAAAAAAAACTCGTGATGGAAAACAAAGGGTAACTTTTTACTCGTACGAGCCGCTACAAGACATCCACGAACTCCTACGTACACGCTATGGACACTCTCCGAGTTCGAATCGGGGGAAAATTCGGGAGAACTCTTCAATTACCTCGTACAGTGGGACGGGTGCTTAAAACTCGCAAAACTAAACCCTGGTGTTTTTGTGCTCAGCCTCTGGCAATTCTTTTAAGCTGTTTTTTTTGTAACACAATTCAATGTCGTTATTAGGAAGTGATCCGTTGAAAACCTATGTTGATATATTTTCATTGTGGGAGAGGGGACATCTCACCTCTGTCAGGCTGTTATCATCTATGGCTGGAACAGATCCTCTTCTTATTGGTGGTGGTGTCTGCACGATACAAAATCCAGCATCTCCTGCTTGTGTGTTGGCCGCAGTGTTGAGGATAAACCGTAACGCCATCCTGCGAGGCAAGGCGCCGAAATTGGAAGGTTTTAAGTTTTTGAGAAGGAAACGCAAGATAAGCTCGAGTATCTGTTGAAAAAATCACTAACCAACCTGATCTCCCGGTGGCTCAGCACTTCAACTCCCCCTCCCATTCCGAATCCGACCTTTCTGTCCTGGGCCTCCTCCATGGCCAGAGTGAGTCCCACCGCAAATTGGAGGAGCAGCACCTCATATTTCGCTTGGGTAGTTTACACCCCAGCGGTATGAACATTGACTTCTCCAATTTCAGGTAGTCCCTGCTTTCTCCCTCCTTCCCCTCCCTTTCCCAGCTCTTCCACAGCCCACTGTCTCCGCCTCTTCCTTTCTTCTTCCCGCCCCCACCCCCCCATCAGTCTGAAGAAGGGTCTCGACACGAAATGTCACCTACTCCATCACCCACTGAGTTTCTCCAGCGTTTTGTCCACCTGTTGAAATAATCAAGTGCTTTTTGGTCCAATTGGGGAGTGGAAGGTTTTGGGGAAGCGTTTTATTTGCGTTTTTGTCTGTTTAAGAATATTTGAACCACAACAGTTTGCCATTGCTGTTGGTGCACAGTAGAGTTACCAAGTAAACAGCGCTATTTAAGATGGCTTCTCCGAGACACGGAAGTGACTGCTGGCCATTTGATGCTATTAATTGACTGAGGAAGTTGTGCTTCTGGCCTGAATCTTTTCTTCAAGAAGCCGGCTGTCATGTCGGTTATCCCAAAACTTTTGGTTTTCGATTGTGTTTCCGTAAAATTATAAATGCAGAACATTGTACAGTTCAGAAAAAGATGCTTTTTGTTTTGTTGCCCTATTGCATATTGGAGCAGTCGCAAGAACAGAATATGACACTTTCAAGATGTTTGAACAAGGAACGGCGGATGCTGGTTTCGAAATTAAAAAAAGACTACTCACGACCAAACAGGTGTCACCCCGCGACATGTGACGCCGGTATGGTTGTTAGTAGTCGCCCAAAGAGTCGTGCCTTTTTCTAGTTGCCGCTGGATTTTGACATTTTTCGGCAACGTGTTGCGACCATGATGGGTGCCGGCAAGTCGCCGGAAAAATCTCGTAAGTGGGACAGGCCCTTCAGTGAAATAAATGTTATTCCTTGCCACTTGTCCATGTTCTCCAGAGATGCTGCCTGACCCGCTGAGTCACTCCGATAATTTGTGTCGTTTTTTTTGTAATGTATGCGGGGGGGGGGGGGGGGTGGTTAGTGTGTGTGCAACCGCGTGTTGAGGGGACGGGACCCAACGGGCCCCCCTTGGTCTAGTTCCTTTTAAAACTGATCAAATTCCTTGAAATTAACTCAATAATCATTTCATTGAACTCCAAGTAATTAACTCATAAGAATACTTTCTAAAGTGATTAACGTACGTTATTTGATTTGATACATTTCTCCGGCCACAAGGTACTGCAGATGCTGGTTTACAAAACAAGGCACAAAGTGCTGGAGTACCTCAGCGGGTCAGGCAGCATCTATGGGGAACGTAGATGGGCGACGTTTTGGGTCAGGAGCCTTCTTCAGAATTGCTTCCGTTGATTTGCATCATTGAATAGCGATGCCTCGTGATCACGTTAGTGTGTGCAGTTGTAAAATGCCATTGGGGCTATAGGTGGTAACAGTGCTTTTTGTGTGAAGGAACTGCAGATGCTGGTTTATACCGAAGACAGACACACAATGCTGGATGGAGTAACTCAGCGGGTCAGGCAACATCTCTGGAGAAAAGAGATGCATAACGTTCCGGGTCGTAACCCTTCTTCAGACATCAGAAGTTCTCCTCCTCTCTTGTCTGCCCATTTTGAAGGTTCTCTCTCTCCGGGTGGTTCTGTGAGACTATCCCTCACTGCTACCCCTTTGCGATTCCTACTCCAGAGATGCTGCCTGTCCGGCTGAGTTACTCCAGCATTTTGTGCGTCTCTCTTCAATAATATTCCTTGCTATTGATGTCTACAGTGCACCATTATCCTAAAATCTGCTCCAGCTGTTTAAGGGCCTGACCATCTAATTTAGTGAATAACATTTGCTTTTTAAACTTTCTTTAAACTTTCTGTAAAATTAAAGTTTTGCAAAACTATTTTTTTAACTGTTTGGTGGTGTCGGTAGGCTGTAAGCATGCAGGTACAGCAGGCAGTGAAGAAAGCAAATGGCATGTTGGCCTTAGTAGCGAGAAGGTTTGAGTTTAGGAGCAGGGGATATGCGGGGAAGAAAGCAGGAACGGGGTACTGATTGTGGATGATCAGCTATGATCACATTGAATGGCGGTGCTGGCTGGAAGGGCTGAATGGCCTCCTCCTGCACCTGTTTTCTATGTTCCATCATAAAGACCCAGTGAGCACAAATGCTTCTCAGATGTACAATAGCCGCACGCTGACGTCTCTGACATACAACTGCCGTTTCTAATTGGGTTTGTTTTCTCCGCAGGTCAGCAGCAATGTTCAGCAACACATCCTGGTCTCCTGCAACGGGAGTGATGGGGACGGGCTGACTGGAAGGGATTGTTGGTGAAGAACTGGAAGGGTCGGGTGTAGGCGTGGGCCGAGACATGACCAAGGTAAATCGGCCTCTGTCTTAGACCCTCCACCTGGAGTGCAGAGCGGAGAGGGACAAAGCGTTCAGGACAGTGCCGTGACCACCTCATGATATCCAAGAATGCGGGCGTCCCAATAGTTTGCCTGTAGATGTCTTCAGATAGTGCAAGTCTGCCCATGAGACACCAATGGGCTGGTAGATGAATGCCGACCGGACAGTTGCCTCTTGAGGTAAAACGCAAAGTGCTGGAGGAACTCAGCGGGTCAGGCAGCAACTGCGGAGGGAGCAGTTTTGGGTCGGGACCCTTCAGCATTCGTTGAGGGAAGAAATAGGTGGAGTGTCAGTCTCTTGAGAAGGATGCAGACCCTCTAAAACATCACCTGTCCACTCCCTCCACGGATGCTGCTTGACCCGCTCAGTTCCTCCAGCACTTTGTGTTTTGTTCGAGATGCCAGCATCTGCAGTTCCTGGTGTCTGCATCGTAAAGTAGTCAGACTCCAGTGGACCGCTACATTGCTGATATTATCAATCTGATCTTCAGCTGAGAAGGAGGATATCCTGTTGGGGAGTCAGTGTTGCTTTGAGCGAGAGGTAATTCTCTTTAATGTTATTTGGCTTTCATTTTACAATAGACAATAGGTGCAGGAGTAGGCCATTCAGCCCTTGGAGCCAGCACCGCCATTCAATGTGATCATGGCTCATCATCCCCAATCAGTACCCCTTTCCTGCCTTCTCCCCATATCCCCTGACTCTGCTATCTTTAAGAGCCCTATCTAGCTCTCTCTTGAAAGCATCCAGAGAACCTGCCTCCACCGCCCTCTGAGGCAGAGAATTCCACAGACTCACAACTCTCTGTGAGAAAAAGTGTTTCCTCATTTCCATTCTAAATGGCTTACCCCTTATTCTCAAACTGTGTGGCCCCTGATTCTGGACTCCCCCCAACATCGGGAACATGTTTCCTGCCTCTAGTGTGTCCAAACCCTAAATAATCTTATATGTTTCAATAAGATTTCCTCTTATCCTTCTAAATTCCAGAGTATACAAGCCCAGTCACTCCATTCTTTCAACATATGACAGTCCCGCCATCCCAGGAATTAACCTTGTAAACCTACGCTGCGCTCCCTCAATAGCAAGAATGTGCTTCCTTAAATTGGGAGACCAAAACTGCACACAATACTCCAGGTGTGGTCTCACTAGGGCCTGTACAACTGCAGAAGGACCTCTTTGCTCCTATACTCAACTCCTCTTGTTATGAAGGCCAACATGCCATACAACATTCAGCATATGACAATATGCCATCAACATATGACAGTCCCGCCATCCCGAGAATGAGAATGTTGTTCAGTTTGTTCCGCACTTGAACATACGAAGGGATTGGAGGCATGGACCAAGCTATAGGTGGGGTGTTGGACTTCCCATTGGGAAGCAGATTGCAGTCTCTGTGTTGGCCTCTGTGTGGGTTGACACCACCTCCTTGTCCCAGGACCAGCCTGCCCCAGGGGTCAAGGAGCTGGTGTCTCCCTCGCGGGTCTCTGTGTCAGTGGACAGTCACGGGTCGACAGCTGCGGCCAGTCTATAGTCTTTTGAGTTTGCGTTGAGTTTGTCGTCATTTGTACCGAAGGGTTTTTTGTTGCGTGCTAACCAATCAGCGGGAAAGACAACTCACGATTACAATCGAGCCGTCCACAGTCTACAGATACAGGGCTCAGGGAATAATGTGAATATCGTTCAATGCAAAGTAAAGTCTGATCAAGGGTAGACATAAATGCTGGAGAAACTCAGTGGGTGCAGCAGCATCTATTGAGCGAAGGAAATAGGCAACGTTTCGGGTGGAAACCCTTCATCAGATTCCTGGGGGGGGCGGGGGGGAAGCACGGAAAAAGGAGGAGGAGGAGCCCGAGGGCTGAGGGAGAGGTAGGAAGGGGAGGAGACAGCAAGGGTTAACATAATTGAGAGAATTCAATGTTCATTCCAAGAGGATGCAGACTCCCCAAGCGGAATATGAGGTGCTGTTCCTCCAACTTGTGGTGTTGCTCACTCTGGCCGTGGAGGAGGCCCAGGACCGAGAGGTCGGATACGGAATGGGAGCGGGAGTTGAAGTGCTGAGCCACCGGGAGGTCGGGTTGGTTATTGCGGACCGAGCGGAGGTGTTCGGCGAAATGATCGCCAAGCCTCCGCTTGGTCTCACCAATATAGATCAGCTGGCATCTAGAGCAACGGATGCAATAGATGAGGCTGGAGGAGGTGCAGGTGAACCTCTGTCGGACCTGGAAGGACTGCTTGGGTCGAGGGAGGAGGTGAAGGGACAAGTGTAGCATCACTTGTGGTTGCAAGGGAAAGTGCCCGGGGAAGGGGTGGAGCGGGAGGGAAGGGAAGAATTGACAAGGGAGTTGCGGAGGGAGCGGTCTTTGCGGAAGGCAGACGGGGGGAGATAGGAAGATGTGGCGAGTGGTGGGGTCACATTGGAGGTGGCGAAACAGGCGGAGGACTATATGTTGTATGTGCCGGCTGGTGGGGTGAAAGGTGAGGACCAGGGGGACTCGGCCCTTGATGCGAGTGGGGGGTGGATGGGGAGAGAGGGCAGTGTTGTGGGGTATGGAGGGTGCGAAGCCTCATCTATAGTGGGGGAGGGGAATCCACGTTCTCTGAAGAATGAGGATATTTGTGATGACCTGGTGTGGAACACCTCATCCTGGGAGCAGACGCGGCATAGACGGAGGAATTGGGAATAGGGGATAGAGTCCTTACAGGAAGCAGGGTGGGAGGAAGAGTAGTCCAGGTAGCCGTGGGCCCCACCCCCAAGCAGTCTGAATAAGGGTTTTGGCCTGAAACGTCGCCTATCTCCTTCACTCCTTAGATGCTGCTGCACCCGCTGAGTTTCTCCAGCATTTTGTGTACCCTCGATTTTCCAGCATCTGCAGTTCCTTCTTTAATACAAAGTCTGATCAAAGATAGGCCAAGTACCTCCCACAGATGCCGGGGTAGTTCAGCAGCTCACACTTCCCACAGAGTTGTGACTGAGTTGGGCTGAGTTTATGAGGGGGGGGGGGGGGGGGATTCGTCCCCGTCATGACGTCACCACCACACGGTGAGATTTACCATCGTGTCCTGAAAATATTGCGTTAGCTGACAGAACCTGTTCACTTGCACGTGGGGCTTTAAACTTCAGAGATGCAGTGTGATTACAGACCCTTCGGCCCACAGAATCCGTGCCGACCAGCGATCACCCCGTACACCAGCACTATCCTACGCACTTGGGCCAATTTTACAATGGTTGCCAAAGCCAATTAACCAACATACATGTGCGTCTTTGGAATGTGGGAGGAAACGGGAGCACTCTGGGAAAAACCCACGCGGTCACAGGGAAAACGTACGAACTCCGTACTGGCAGAACGCAGAGTCAGGATCGGACCCGGGTCTCGGATGCTGTGAGGCAGCAACTCTACCGCTGCACCACTGTGCTGGCCACAGGTCTATTATTGTGTAGCTCCGTGCTGCCTGGTACAGTACTGGCTCTCGGCATCATCCTGTGATCACAGCTACTGGTCCAGTCCACCAAGGCCACTTTATTTGACAACTCTTGGCTGGCTATTACTCTCTTTTTAAAAAATATACACAGAGTGCTGGATTACCTCAGTCTGTTAGGCAGCATCTGTGGAGAACATGGATAGGTGACGTTTCACAGAATGCTGGAGTAACTCAGCGGGTCAGGCAGCATCTGTGGAGAACATGGATAGGTGACGTTTCACAGAGTGCTGGAGTAACTCAGCGGGTCAGGCAGCATCTGTGGAGAACATGGATAGGTGACGTTTCACAGAGTGCTGGAGTAACTCAGCGGGTCAGGCAGCATCTGTGGAGAACATGGATAGGTGACGTTTCACAGAGTGCTGGAGTAACTCAGCGGGTCAGGCAGCATCTGTGGAGAACATGGATAGGTGACGTTTCACAGAGCGCTGGAGTAACTCAGCGGGTCAGGCAGCATCTGTGGAGAACATGGATAGGTGACGTTTCACAGAGTGCTGGAGTAACTCAGCGGGTCAGGCAGCATCTGTGGAGAACATGGATAGGTGACGTTTCACAGAGTGCTGGAGTAACTCAGCGGGTCAGGCAGCATCTGTGGAGAACATGGATAGGTGACGTTTCACAGAGTGCTGGAGTAACTCAGCGGGTCAGGCAGCATCTGTGGAGAACATGGATAGGTGACGTTTCACAGAGCGCTGGAGTAACTCAGCGGGTCAGGCAGCATCTGTGGAGACCAGAGTTGGGTCCAGAGGAGTTTTGTTCATCATTTAGCATTTTGCCTGAGTGACGTATTTTTCAATTATAAAATATAGCTGCAATGGTTGTCGAATCAGAGTCGAATCAGCCACTAGGATTAATGATATAAAATTGTGTAACCCTGGAGGCTGTGAGCTATAGGGAGAGGTTGAGCAGGCTGGGACTCCATTCCTTGGCACACAAGAGGATAAGGGTTGATCTTATAGAGGTGTACAAAATCATGCGAGGAATAGATTGGGTAAAAACACAGTCTTTCACCCAGAGTAGGGGAATCGAGAACCAGAAGGCATGGGTTTATGGTGAGTGGGGAAAGTTTTAATAGGATCTCGAGGGGTAGCATCTTTACACAGAGGGTGGTGGGTGTATGGAACGAGCTGCCAGAGGAGGTAGTTGAGACGGGGACTATTGCAACGTTTAAGAGACATTTAGACAGGTACATGGATCGGATCGGTTTAGAGGGATATGGGCCAAACGCAGGCAGGTGGGACCAGTGAAGATGGGGCATGTTGGTCGGCGTGGGCAAGTTGGGCCGAATGGCCTGATTCCACACTGGATGACTCGATGCTGTGTGAGCGATAATTGGAGATGTGGAATATTGGATCAAAGTGCTGGAGTAGCAGAGAAGGAATGGGTGACGTTTCGGGTCGAGACCCTTCTTCAGACCGACCCGAAACGTCACCCATTCCTTCTCTCCAGAGATGCTGGCTGCCCCATTGAATGATTGTGTCTCCAGTTTAAACCAGCATCTGCAGTTCCTTCCTACACATGGATCAGTGTGACGGGCTGTGTGCTTTTTGTTGTCCCTGAGGGTTGAGATAGATACCTGTGTATCGGAAACCTGTCGAAATATTAGGCTTTACTTGCATCAGTGAAAACCCACTAAAGTTTTCCTGACCGCAAGTAATTGATGTTCACAATTTCTGATCAGAACACCAGTGTATTTTTTTTTTAGTTTAGAATTAAGAAATTTAAGATTCCGTGTAAAATTGCCCAGGTTAGAAAATCTATTCAGTAGATTCTTGAAGAAATCTGTTTCAGATATTGAACCTGATATTGTTGGTCATGGGCATAGCTGGCTGAAATGGAGAACGCAGATAGCAGATACAATGATTTCCGTGTTGTGTAGAAATGTTAATCTTTGTATTTAATTTTGACTTTTAGGCCAAAAAAATCTAAGCTGCTCCCACGTTGCTGAAGTAACCTTAACTCTGGATGCAACAGGTATCTGTGAACTGGAAGTGATCATAATACACAGACTGAAACCACAGGAGAAACACTTTGTGGCCAGAAGGTGGGTAGAGCCCTGTGTTTCTAGGGACTTGGCCAATAAGGCTGCCATGGCAGCTCTTGCCTCCGCTGACCTAAGTCAAATCTCAATAACAAAACAGAAGGAACAGACGGAGAATGCTTTAGAAGCCAAATGGAAGGGGAAGGAGTCAAAGCCAAGGAGAGCCCTTGAGTGCCTGGTGTGCGGAGCCTTCTTCAGCAGTCTTGACAAACGTAAAGTCCATTCCTACTCTCACACAGGAGAGAGGCCCTACAAGTGCTCACACCCGGAGTGCACTAAAGCCTTTGTGTCCAAGTATAAACTTCTCAGGTATGGGAAGCTAAATGGGAAAACTGCCCTTAAAAACCTGTTTATCAAATGTATTTAATCCTTTGAGGACGCAACTATATCATTGTGTCATGTCTATGTCTTTTTTGTTTGGTTGACAAAATAGTTTTTTTGGGGGAGGGGGGGGGGGGGGGGGGGGGAAGAAATTGCAAATCCATCATCAAATGCAATTGGAGCAATCAATGTTAATGATGTCAATTGATCTGAAAATGTGGGTCAACCACTCCAAAGAAACGTTTCCGAGCTGTCGCTGCAGTCCTCAAAGGGTTAACTTGAATATATTCACCCCTCCTTCGCACCTTGTGAGGACTCTTGCAAACCATTTGCGAAAGAACACTCCACATCTGACCAATGCCTGCCCTGGAGATGTCTGCTTCAAGTAATGTCACATAACACAGCAATGGTATAATATGCTGCTTGGCTGCCTCTATCAACTAAGCACACCCCAAATTATTTCCTGGCACCCTCTTCTATTTTCCTTTTTAAAAAAAAAGTGTGTGTGTGTGTATATATATATGTGTGTATATATATATATGTATATGTGTGTGCGTGTATATATGTGTATATATATGTGTGTGTATATATATGTATATGTGTATATATATGTATATATGTATGATATATATATACATATACATACTCTGTAAATTTTGCATTAAGGAGAACACTAACAGTGGTTTCATTAGGAAACAATGTCAAATGGCCATCAGTCTATCATATTTGTATCCAGATGTTGGGTTTTATACAAAGGTAGACAAAACTGCTGGAGAAACTCAGCGGGTGAGGCAGCATCTACGGAGCGAAGGAAATAGGTGACGTTTTGGTTCAAGACCCTTCTTCTGACTGATGAAGGAATAGGTGACGTTTGGGTCTCGACCCGAAACGTCACCTATTATTTCGCTCCGTAGATGCTGCCTCACCCGCTGAGTTTCTCCAGCATTTTTGCCTACCTTCGATTTTTCCAGCACCTGCAGTTCTTTCTTAAACATCTGGGCTTTACGCAGATCATGCACGTCTTGCCGCTGCCGGCGAGAAATACGTGCGTGCACATTGGCGGCATGCGACGGGGTGAGATCATGCATTGCTTCTGCCCTTGCCCCCCCGGATGCAAAAACTCACGGCACTTTTTGTTGTAATTTGTCATCGGAATATAATCCAGGAGAAACAATAAAAAATAATGTCTTCAGACGTTTGGAGCTCAAAAAATTGTTGACGTTCGACCAAGGAGAAAATAAATGCACGAAAGACAACTGCAGGCGAGTCGATTCTAACCAGCAATCTCCATGGCCGCTCATCATTCTTAGGCAGTAATGACAGCAACAAACGCATGTTTAAGAAATCTCGATGCCGCAGTGAGGAATCCAGTGAGTTTGGCGGTTGTAATGTTCTCTGTCATGCCCTGTTGTGACTATCACAAAGACAACACCTCCACCATCGAGTAAGATGCGTTTAATCTGCAATATCTGAAACTCCCACAAGGTCGCTTGACCCGAGTCACGAGGCACAGGTACATTTGCCAGCTTCTGCTTTTGGCCTCATGGGGCACTGGCATTTACAGTATATATTACAGTACATACAGTACATTACCAAGACTTCATATCTCCCCCTTCACTTTAAAGGCATCACAGTGGGAATGGAAGAGAGTTTCTGATATTGTGCGGGCAAGTTTAGTTTAGAGATGCAGAGCGCAAACAGGCCCTTCGGCCCACCGAGTTCATGCCGGCCAGTGATCCCCACACATTAACACTAACCACACAGACACAGACACACCAAGCCAATCAACCTACAAACCTGCACATCTTTGGAGTGTGGGAGGAAACCAAAGATATCTCAGGGGAGAACGTACAAAATCCGACAGACAGCACCCGTAGTCAGGATCGAACCCGGGTCTCAGGCGCTGCGAGGCTGCAACTCTACCTCTGTGCCACCGTGCCGTGCGATGAGTTGTTTGGGGGCCTGGGGTGCTCTACGTTAGGCGGTGCTGGAGGCAGATACCATGGTGGCGTTTTGGATGGCCACATGTGGATGTGGATTCTGTGCGGGCAGGTGAGGAGTTGGTCTTGGCATCATGGCCAGCACCGACTGTGGGCCGAAGGGCCTGTTCCTGTGCCGCACTTTTCCAGGTTTTATCATTAATTCTTGCACCTCTCAGCGGTAGCAATTAAAAATGGAATGGATGGATTCCAAGTTCAGCATTAACCCCTAGAATCCCCAGCTCCACACAGCTCTGTACACGGCACTGCTCAACTCCTGCTGTAGAACTCGAAAGCGCTGGGAAATGCCCACTTTGCTCAACCTGGATGTTTTCAAGAGAGAGTTAGATTTAGCTCTTGGGGCTAACGGAATCAAGGGATATGGGGAGAAAGCAGGAACGGGTAACTGATTCTTGCTGATCAGCCGTGATCATATTGAATGGCGGTGCTGGCGCGAAGGGCCTACTCCTGCACTTATTTTTCTATGTTTCTAACCTGTGGCTGTAGCCGAAGGGAATGAGACTGATGCACCATGTTCGTGCTGGATGTGGAGAGCAGTGATGTGCCGGGCGCGGCAGTAATGAGGCAGCATTGTGCACTGGATCCCCACGTGGAGATGTACACGGGGAGGCCCCAGCACGTCCTGAGATGTCGAACAAATTATAGGCCAACCAAAAAATCCAAACTCATGATCCACAAAACTCCCTGCTTCAGTCTCTCCCGTAATAACTTTGCCTCGTTTATTCTGAGGGGCGTAGACAGGGTAGACAGTCAGAACCTTTCTCCCAGGGCGGAGATGTCAAAGAGGAGAGGACACGGCTTTAAGGTGAGAGAGGCAAAGTTTAAAGGAGATACGGGGGGGGGGGAGTTTTATTTTACACAGAGGCTGGTGGGTGCCTGGAACGCGCTGCCAGGGGTGGTGGTGCAGGCATGATGGGGGGGGCAATGCAAGAGGCTTATAGATGTTCAGGGAATGGAGGGATGGATAACTTGCAGGCTGAGGAGATGAGTTAAACCTGGCTTCATGCTCGGCACAAACATTGTGGGCCGAAGGGCCTGTTAATGCACTGTCCTGTGTTCCAAAGAAAGATGTCCCACCCTCTCCGTGTAACTCAAGCCCCTAAGCCCAGGCCTCCTTCTTGCGTAGGTCAAAGTTGTTGGACAACTTGTTCTATTTGATCTTCAGTTTGTGCACGTCGGGTTGATTGCATTCGTCGAAACAGGGTGGACCACGTGAAGGTTGCAATCTCCCACCCCATAAACATATTGAAAGTGGACAGATGATCAGTTGTGGAAGGAACCCTAAAAACTCTGAATTTTTTTTTTAAAAAGAATTTAACGTAACTCAGACTAAGTGACAGTCGAGAGTTTTCTCTGCTGGAGTATTTTTTTTTTTAAAGTAGGAACATTGTAAATACTCGTGTAATAATTCCCAGATTTGGTTGGACACTGCCCTTGGCTGAGAGCTTTTTTTGAATCATCTCCATAATTAGGACTTTTTTAGGAAAATTTGGAATTAAGGTTTGTGACTGCGTGGGTTTTCTCCAGGAGCTCCGGTTTCCTCCCACACTCCAAAGTCGCGTACGTTTGTGGATTAATTAATTGGCTTCTGTAAAATTATCCCCGGTGATAGCGTGCATAGATCGTTGGTCGGCACGGACTCCGTGCGCAGAAGTTGCGGAACTCTCGTCAGAGAGAGAACTTCTTCAAAGTAGACAAACCTCGCGGAGATTTGGCAGTGGAGCAGATGAGACGTGGAAGACGACATTTCTGCAGCATTCCCTCTCACTGCTCCCCCCTCTGTGATTCCACACCTTCCCTTTCCATAGCTCTGTGTCTCCATCTCCCCTGACTTCAGTCCGAAGAAGGGACTCGACCCGAAACGTCACCCATTCCTTCTATTCTGAGATGCTGCCTGTCCCGCTGAGTCACGCCAGCATTTTGTGTCTATCTTCGGTGTAAACCAACAGCTGCAGTTCCTTCCTGCACATTCTTCAAACAAGATGCGGCATGGGGCACGTATTCCTGCTGCAATTCTCAAATGGAGTCAACCAGAGACTTGGGACTTTGGTGCGGAGCTGCGAGCTGTTTGCGGTGCACTCGTTTTGTGCAAATAGCAGTCCAATGTGTTCTTCTGAGACAGTGCGTTATTCAGCTGGAATAATCCGCTGAGTTACTCCAGCATTGTGTGTCTCTCTAGGTGCAGTGTGCCAGTTTTTGGACCTGTTTGTGGGCAGCGTCCAATTCCCTCCGAGCGTCTTCATGGGATGTGGTCTCACACGTAGACCCTGCCCTGATCTTCACGCGGACAGAGGCCACGTGGAAGCTGCTTGCCGCGTGCATGGCACGTTCCACCGGGCCGACCCTGTTGGCTGTGCGTTCCTTTGGTTTAGGTTAGTTTAGAGATACAGCGCGGCAACAGGCCCTTCGGCCCACCGAGTCTGTGCCGACCAGCGATCCCCGCACACTAACACTATCCTACACTCACTAGGGACGATTTACATTTACACCAATTAACCTCCAAACCTGTACGTCTTTGGAGAGTGGGAAGAAACCGAAGATCTCTGAGAAAACCCGAGCAAACCCGGGGAAAACGTACAGACTCCGTATAGACAGCACCCATAGTCGGGATCGAACCCTGGTCTATGACGATTCAAGCGCTGTAAGGCAGCAACTCTACTGCTGCGCCACCGTGCGTTCCCCATTGCCACAACTCTTCTGCAGATTGGCCGAGCGATCTCGCTCTCTTTCCCCCCACATCATCCCACATCTCGGAGCGAACCTTGAATGAAGTTGGACAAAAAGAAAAGATAATGTCGATGCAGAGATCAAAGCAAGTTCGCCCTCAGTATTTCATCGTTCTGTTTTACCCACGCTACAAAGATAAAAATAAAATGAGAGGAGTAGCTCGGGGAGACGCACAGCCTTTGTCATCGTTGGGGAATCGAGATACAGAGGACATAGAAATATAGGTGCAGGAGTAGGCCATTCGGCCCTTCGAGCCTGCACCGCCATTCAATGTGATCATGGCTGATCATCCAACTCAGTATCCCGTACCTGCCTTCTCTCCATACCCCCTGATCCCTTTAGCCACAAGGGCCACATCTAACCTCCTCTTAAATATAGCCAATGAACTGGCCTCAACTACTTTCTGTGGCAGAGAATTCCACAGACTCACCACTCTCTGTGTGAAAAGAAAAATCTCATCTCGGGCCTAAAAGACTTCCCCTTATCCTTAAACTGTGACCCCTTGATTGGGGATGATCAGCCGTGATCACATTGAATGGCGGTGCTGGCTCGAGGGGCCGATTGGCCTACTCCTGCACCTATTGTCTATTGTCAGCAAGATTGTGTTTAAGGCTTGCCCACGTGTACGTTACCCATCAGAATTTCTCACTTCTAAACGCAAGGAATTGCCAAAAAAATGTTAGCATTTGGGAATATTGGGAATTTGTTAAATCACTTCAAGTCAGATTATTTGTTTGAAAGATTTGGGTGGTGGGTTTATGGAATGAACAGCCGGAGGAGGTAGTTGAAGCAGAAACTATAACAATGTTTAAAAGGCAGTTGGACAGGTACATTGGTCAGAAGGGCTTGGATGGATGTGGCACAAACATGGGCAGGTGGGACTAGTGTCGATGGGGCACTTTGGTTAGCATGGGCAAACTGGGCCGAAGGGCCTGTTTCCACGCTATATTAACTTTTCTTTCTGTTCAGCAATAGAAATATTCTGTGAGTTTTGCTTAACAAAACCACCTGGATACTTCAGAATGCCACAGAGCATCAGATTGTTTGGAAAATCAAGTCATTCTCAGTCTTTTGACTAATTAAAGGTGTACTATTTCGTAATCAGTTCAGCGTCCCCATTAGTTTTCTGTTTGCACCATATAGTGAAATCATCAGAGCCTTTCACCTTCAGAGGGAAGAAGTGCCAAAGACTAGAGAACATAGGTTTAGGGTGAGAGGGGCAATGCTTAAAGGAGATGAAGGTGGAAGATGCGTGGAATGTACAGTCAGGGGTGGTGGCGGAGCCAGATACGATCGTGGCGTTAATGATAAAGATATGGATGATATGGCACGTGAGATCACGTTAGTTTGGCATTATGATTGGCATGGACATTGTGGGCTGAAGGGCCAGTTCCTATACTGTTCTGCGTTCTATGTTACATTGAAGGTTTGGCCTCATAATCTTCCGTGAATCAGATACATCTGTTAAACTCCTGTGGATACTAAAGGAACTCCGTTCAGAATTTGGCCAAGGATTGTAGTAATAGTGGGCTATAGGTATTAGAATTGATGCATTCAACAGATCAATCCTTGATACATGTTAACTTGGTTAAATTAATTGAGTTAACATCTATATTGTGGCATTCATATGTATATCATAAAAACTTTTATTTACCAAATATTAAATTTCGACTTAAAACTGGATGTTGATACGACTCGCAAAATCCCAACAATCTTTAACGAGGAACTGTGTAGGAAGGAACTGCAGATGCTGCTTTAAACCGAAGATAGGCACAAAATGCTGGAGTAACTCAGCGGGTCAGACAACATCTATGGAGAAAAGGAACAGGTGACGTTTTGGGTCTAGACGTCCTTCAGACTGAACATACGAGTTATAGTAACCAACCTGATCTCCCGGTGGCTCAGCACTTCAACTCACTCTCACATTCTGAATCCGACCTTTCTGTCCTGGGCCTCCTCCATGGCCAGAGTGAGTCCCACCGCAAATTGGAGGAGCAGCACCTCATATTTCGCTTGGGCAGTTTACACCCCAGCGGTATGAACATTGACTTCTCCAATTTCAGGTAGTCCCTGCTTTCTCCCTCCTTCCCCTCCCCTTCCCAGATCTCCCACTGTCTCCACCTCTTCCTTTCTTCTTCCCGCCCACCAACCCCCACATCAGTCTGAAGAAGGGTCTCGACCCGAAACGTCACCTATTTCCTTCGCTCCATAGATGCTGCCTCACCCGCTGAGTTTCTCCAGCATTTTTGTCCGCCTTAGTAATATCATAAGTATTGTTTTCCATATTTTTAACAATGATTCAACATCTACATAAAATTGCATGTTTGATGTGACCGCTGGATTCACAGAGTTCCAATGAGCTATGACGAGCTGTTCCGTAGAATAATTCCATGGTGGGGATTATTACCAATTCAATAATTATCTTATTGAATTAGAATTATGATTGAATGTTAAAACAAGGTCATTATGTAAACAAATTTAAGAAACTAGGTAGACAAAAATGCTGGAGAAACTCAGCGGGTGAGGCAGCATCTATGGAGCGTAGGAATAGGTGAAGATTTGGGGGGTGGCTTATGCAGCTCCTGCCAATGTAGGGTCATGACCCGAAATGCCACCCGTCCATTTCCTCCAGAGATGCTGCCTGACCTGCTGAGTTACTCCAGAACATTGTGCCTATGCTTGGTATCAACCAGCATCTTGGGTGTCAGAGGGTATGGGGAGAAGGCAGGAGAATGGGGTTAGGAGGGAGAGATAGTTCAGCCGTGATTGAATGGGGGAGTAGACGATGGGCCGAATGGCCTAATTCTATTCCTATCACATGATCTGGTGTTCCTTGCTATTACAGGGAGGTCACGTTCCTTCACCTTTATAGAACCAATGGATAGTTTTGATGCTGTCAAAGACCTGAACTATTTAGACAATAGACAACGGGTGCAGGAGAAGGCCATTCGGCCCTTCGAGCCAGCACCGCCATTCAATGTGATCATGTCTGATCATCCCCAATCAGTACCCCGTTCCTGCCTTCTCCCCATATCCCCTGACTCCACTATCTTTAAGAGCCCTATCCAGCTCTCTCTTGAAAGTATCCAGAGAACCGGCCTCCACCGCCCTCTGAGGCAGAGAATTCCACAGACTCACAACTCGCTGTGAGAAAAAGTGTTTCCTCATCTCCGTTCTAAATGGCTTACCCCTTATTCTTAAACTGTGGCCCCTGGTTCTGGACTCCCCCAACATCGGGAACATGTTTCCTGCCTCTAGCGTGTCCATGCCATTAATAATCCTACATGTTTCAATAAGAAACATATCTCATCCTTCTAACTGAATTGAATTTGTTTCTAACATTGGATGTTCTGCACGTTGATACATTGAACACGTTTGGAATGTTCTAGAAAAGAAAGTTCATGAATGTCACTTTGGCAGCTGCACACAACGATAACTGAGTTTAAATGAATTTTAGCCATCACTTCAAACATGCCCATACCAGTCTATAAGCACATGCAGGCACGCACACACGCAGGCACGCACACGCACGCACAGGCACGCACACACACACGCACACACACGCAGGCACGCACACACATACATGCACGCGCACGCACGCGCACGTATCTTGTGTGGAGCTCTGGCTAAAAGGAATATCAAAACCTTGAGCATTATTGCAACAATATCCAAACGTGGAATCCAAGAATCCCGAGAGTTTTATTGCTAAATGTCCCAGATAGAACAATGACATCCTCACTTGCTGCAGCACAACAGAATATGTAAACGTAGTACATAACGGAGGAAACAACGGGAATCTGAGTTATCTTCACGACACTTTAGTGGAGGTTTTACATACATTTTTAAAACTGGAAGCCTAAAAAATACTATCTTAATAACTCTAGACAAAATGCCGGAGAAACTTAGCGGGAGAGGCAGCATCTATGGAGCGAAGCATTAGGTGTCAAGACCCGAAATGTCACCTATTCCTTCGCTCCATAGATGCTGCCTCACCCGCTGAGTTTCCCCAGCATTTTTGTCTACCGTCGATTTTTCCAGCATCTGCAGTTCCTTCTTAAACATCGTAATAACAGTTGTTTCGTTGTTGAATAAATTTCAAATTGACCATGGAGAGAGCCTGCACTTTGTGTCATCCATGTTGATGGGGCATGTGGGCATGTGGGGCCCCCAGGCAGCTTAGTGTGAACCCATGTGGTCCACAGACACAAACAAGGTGTAGGTATTGTTTATACAGAAAGCCAGGCAGCCACTGGTTGACGTGGTATGAGGATTGTTTCCAGCTCCTGTCTAACATGGGATTTTTTTCCCAATAAAAGATTGCATTTAAGTTGAAACAAATGAGAAGTTAATGTGTTTAGTCCAGAGACTTAAGAAACAGCAGATGCCGGAGTCTTGAGCACAACGTAAAATGTTGGAGGAACTCAGCAGGTCAGGCAGCATCTGTGAAAGTGCAACTCAGCGGGTCAGGCAGCATCTGTGAAGGTGCAACTCAGCGGGACAGGCAGCATCTCTGTATAGAAGTAATGGGTGACGTTTCGGGTCGAGACCCTTATTCAGTCTCAACCTGAAACATCACCCATTCCTTCTCTCCAGAGATGCTGCCTGTCCCGCTGAGTTACTCCAGCTATTTGTGTCTACGGTTTAAACCAGCATGTGCTGATCCTTCCTACAGCATCTGCGGAGGTAATAGACTGCCGATGTTTTGGGTTGAGACCCTTCTTCAGACTGATGATCTGTTTGGCATCAGTCAACCAGAGTTTGGGGAGGGATAGTTTGGTGTATTGATGTTACTGTGATGTGTGCCAAGGTCCAGTGAAGAGCTTTTTTGTTGCGCTGTCCAGTCAGCGGCAACATTGGCTAAAACACTACAGGCTCGAGGTGACCTCACTGCGATGCAGGTAATGGCATTTCGGACGGGTTTCCTTTAGGGTCGGGTGGCTGCCAATCAAACATTATTCCTCCTCTCCTCAACATGCACACGCGTGGACAGGTGGTGGCAAGCAGGGTCTGTTTCAGCTGCGGTGCCTGGACAGTGTTAAATCTCATGGGTAATGGCCACTTATGGAGATGATAGAGGTCCCAGACTCCCTGTGGAAGAGGAAGACTGAACTGTGAAGTGATGGCAATGAAGATTGAGTTTGGCATTGATAATTTGGAAAGGGAGCACAAATTAGCCCATAACGGAACGTGAAAGGAAGAGCTATTTCCAACACAGACAGACCTGGTTGATATTTCAACCCAGTTTGCAAATGCAGTTTGACAGCCCAGATGCTTTGAAATGTCGGATGGCGTAATCTTTTGAGTGATATTCAGACATCCCTTGGGGGGGGGGGCCCAGGTCTCTGCAGTAGTGTCTACTGATCTCTCGTCTCCACCCCTTTGCTACTGTGCATCGATCGTGTCGGCACCCCCCCACCTCGCTCTGCATGGCTTCTTCCTCCACCTCGCCCACAACTATGTTTCCTGGTTGGCTCCGTTACTAATATTACCACAGGTGCAATTGTCCAACAGCAAGTGATATCCCTCTGTCAGGTCATCATATGGTTTGCATTTCTGTAAAACTCCTGGAAAAATACAACATTGTTAACAAAAAACATGTGGAAAATATACATTTGTATAGTTATGACGTAAAAATGTTTTCCTGTTTTAATCTCAAAATGGTGTCTCTTAATATGTAGCATCTTGTGTTAATTGTAAAACTGCATTGTATTCTAAAATTAAGAATGTAAAATATCCTTGTGAATTGAAAGGATTGTTTTTTTAAAGTTATTTAACTTGAGTTGCGTTTTTGTTTTTAAAGTTAGTGGTAAATTGATCTAATGGGATCACATTGCTTATTATTGCTGATTAAATAGATCAGGAACTGCTTGCGATCCTGATTTGTTTTCACTTTGATTTTAATCCAGGCACATGGCCACACATTCGCCGCAGAAAATACACAAGTGCACCTACTGTGAAAAGATGTTCCACCGGAAAGATCACCTGAAGAACCACCTTCAGACCCACGACCCGAACAAAGAAGCCTTCAAGTGTGAAGAGTGCGGCAAGAACTACAACACCAAGCTGGGCTACAAGCGCCACCTGGCTCTCCACGCAGCCACCAACGGCGACCTGACCTGCAAGGTCTGCCTGCAGACGTTCGAGAGCACCGAGGTCTTGCTCGAGCACCTGAAAACCCACTCGGGCAAGTCGTCGGGCGGAGTGAAGGAGAAGAAACACCAGTGCGACCACTGTGACCGGCGATTCTACACGCGGAAGGATGTCCGGAGGCACATGGTTGTCCACACGGGCCGGAAGGACTTCCTCTGTCAGTACTGCGCCCAGCGGTTTGGTCGGAAGGACCACCTCACCAGACACATGAAGAAGAGTCATTCGCAGGAGCTGCTGAAGATTAAGACTGAGCCGGCTGACATGATGGGTCTGATTCACTGCAGTCCACCCGTGACGATCAAGGAAGAACATGCTCCAATGATGTGCATGGCTTCTAAAGAGGCGGCCAGCAAGCCGTTCACCAGTCTGCCAATGAGCATGTACAGTTCACACATTCAAGCCATGACAAACTCAGGTTCGCCGCACAGCCTGGTAGCGAGTTCTCTAGCGATGGGAATGGGTTGCCAGATGGACACCCCGTCCTCGATACATTCAGCACCTCCTCAACCGCACTCTAAGTATCAGATTGGATCTACCTCATATGCCACTGGCTTGCCCGACAAGCCAACAAAAATCGAGATGGAAAGTTACTTAATGGACTTGCACAGCAGTTTGCCACTTTCATCCCACGAGTCCGCGCCAGCGAAGGTAGGCTTAGATTCCCAAAGCGGATCTCTGGACGACATGTCCGGGGAACATTTGCTCTCCAAAAGCCCGGCTATAATTACTGAATCCCTCTGCACTGCAAACATGGATTTCTCCCATTTGCTGAGCTTTTTACCACTGAACCACCCGACGTACAATACGCCCGTCTCGGCAGGGGGGCTGGTGATGGGTTACGCGCAGAGTGAACCCCAATCCTTGCTCGCCTCCCTTCAGCCGCAACTGCAGGACTCCCAAGGATCAGGGAACGGCCTTAGTCTCGGGCCCCTTCACCCACTGTCTCCAGTGTTCACCTCCAGTCTCAGCACGACCACACTGCCACGTTTTCACCAGGCCTTCCAGTGACCCAAGGTGGGATTTACCGTTGAGTAATCTGAGCTCGGGGTGGAGCTTACTCAAGCGCGCACAACCTTCGCAAACTCGAAAGGAAGCTGAAGCTTTATTGAGGCAATTTCCGTTGATCCATAATTAATGGAGTTTATTAAATCCGTTAGCAACTGGGGCATTCACAAACTATGAACCTTTTGCTTTCTACACTCTTAACATGGATATAAATTCACATGGGGACTGAGTATATCAGAACTCAGAGAAGTGGATGAGTTTTAATGTGAAAATTACTCCCCAGCTCGCTAAATGCTTCTTACGTTTTTTTTTGGTCAACATTCATTGGAGATCTGTTACAAATGTAAAGTATTTCCATAAGCTAAATGTGTCGGGACGAACTGCAGATGCTGGCTTAAACCGTAGGCACAAAATGCTGGAGTAACTCAGCGGGACAGGCAGCATCTCTGGAGAGAAGGAATGGGTGACGTTTCAGGTCGAGACCCTTTTTCAGAAGAAGGGTCTCGACTCAAAGCATTCCTTCGCTCCAGAGATGCTGCCCGTCCCGCTGGGTTACTCTGGCATTTTGTGTCTATCCGTGAGCTAAGTGTCTGAGAGGTAGACTTTTTGGGAGAGGTTAGTGAAGGATGGGAAAAATTAATGTAGTTATTATGACATAATGCAAATACGTTAGCCTTTGCTTGGCCTGCTGCCCAAATTGTGCTTTTTATAAAGGAAATATTCCGCCCAGAATAAGACCTCTAAGTAATGGGAGCTTTTGCATGGTCCGTTTGTGCCCATAATGTGAATTGTTAAAATCATCTTCTAAAAATTCAGACACTTTGTACATACTGACTTGCTAATTCTCACATTGTCATTCAAAAAGGCAGAGCATAGATATTGCTGTAAGTAATATCAGTAGGTATATGCTCTCTTATTTTTTAATGGTAGCATTAACCTAGTCGAGGCAGGTTAACATAGCATTCAGAAGCAAACCTTATGGACACTAAGTTAAGAATGTTCGGAACAATAATACTATCCTTATTTTATTAGTTAGAATGACACTTGTCATTCTGGGGTTTCCAAAACCTGCCATGAATTGAATCCTATTTATTTTTTTTAATAGGAAAGCACCGGTTTTAATTTTCATGTCAAACATTTCTTGTGTCGGTAACCGCCATTAATTTATATGATCCACTTTAACCCATGGTCGATGCATTAATAAAATTACCTAACTCCGCTACACTGAGCGACCACAGAAAAATCACACAGCCAATCTGCGGAGAGTTTTGAACAGCAATGTTAGCTCGCTTACGACACAGCTAGAACAGGCAAAAGGTGTTTTTAAAATAAAAGTCAGTAGTTATGAATTCTGCTGCTGATTTATATTGGGTACAGATTAAGCACCTCAGTAATAATTTGCTAAACCAAGGAACACTCCTCCCTTGTGTTAAGTACTGAAAATGTATTTCTCACCAGAGGTATCATCTGCCAACAGTATTTAGAGGAAAAGTCAAGGTAGATGGCACAGACAGTTTCTAATTTTAAAAAAGGTACGCACATCACAGTCTGATGCAGATTTTTACACAAGTCTAGGTTTACTTTGCTAAAATTTACTGCCGTTTGTTTTTTCGCCTCCAGATTTTGTGGCACAATTAAAATATAGCTTTTTGAATAAAATGTAATGTCATAATAGCCAGTATGTGAATCTGTGTGTGCTGGAGTTTTCCTTCAACACTAATCTTGTTCAAGACACACTGAAGACACCCAACTCACAGCTTTATGGGGAGGTATAGCGGCTTAATTATAACGCAGTTGCTTCGAATATTTTAATCATCCTGCCTTTTACACCCGAGTAATAATCCAAAATGTTTTTGTTTATCCGTTTAAACCCCAAATGTATCTTCAAAAGACATTATCTCTGTATAAATAATATAAAGCATATTTTAGAAAATTTAGCTCCAATTAAGTAGTTCAACACAAGCTAATTGAATTCTTAACTGTTTTCTGCAAGAGAGCATTGTTGGCTTGTTGTCATAGTAATCTTAAAAAATCACAGAATATCTCTAAATCTTAGTGAGTATGTACTTTGAAAATATTGTATCTTTTCCTTGTATTTAGGAGCTGCGAGATCTAGAAAGAATACAGAACAGGGTGTTTCATTTAAGAATACCCGTATTATATTGTCAGGGTCTCAACAGATGTTTGTCGTGCTTGTGTTTTAATGTATAGGTTTTAGTTCTGTTACTATCTTGCCTCTCCTGACAGTGCCTTATTCTGGCCACTTGAGGCTTGGAGCTAGTTGATCCATTGTTTCCGTTTTTTCTTTATTGAGAGGACCTCTCAAAGACACAACCCACCACCTCATGTATGTTTCTCGCTATTGAACCTAGGAGAAAAACCAAACCAGGCTTACAATGAATAGAAAGAACATCTTTTCATCTTTTGCTGACTAACCTGCAAAAAAAATCAAATTCTCCAGTCTGAAGGAGGGCTTCGGCCCGAAACGTTGCCTATTTCCTTCGCACCATGGATGCTGCCTCACCCGCTGATTTTTTCTCCAGCATTTTTGTCTACCTTCAAATTCTCCACAGCTAGATGTTAGCGAAAAGCTCAACTTGCGAAACAACCATACGTGGTCTTTGGGTAATTAGGGCTGAATAATATCACTGCCAAATTATTGTACTGAGGAATTCTTATGGAATATCCTTTATTGTCGATCAGAATTTAGGTAAATTGTCCCAGCAATAGGGCAATACGGTGCAGCCTAATCCTGCGTGTTTCCGGTGTTCACTTATTTGAAAAGAAACTAATATGAAGGCGCATGGTATGAACACAAGGAAAATTTGTAAATTTGGTGCCATGTTTCAATCATCTTTGCAACAAAACTGTTTACACGGACAATAGTTTGGAAGGAAATGAGTTGAGAATTGTGCTTCCCTGTGGATGGATAATTCTCGGCTCTCCTTAATGTCTTGTACTAAGGACGGCGCAGAGCTACCACCTCTCCGCCAGAGACCGGGTTAGATCCCGGCAACGGGTGCTGTCTGTGTGGAGTTTGCACGTTCTCCCAGTGGGTTTCCTGCCACGTCCCAAGACGTGCGGGTTTTTGTAGGTTAATTGGCCCTCTGTAAATTGCCCCTAATGTGCAGGGAGTGGACGAGTAAGCGACACAACATAGAACTAGTGTGAACGGGTGGGTGATCGATGGCCGTTGTGGGCCGAAAGATCCTGTTTCCGTTCTGTATCTCTAAATTTAAAAAAAAGCTGACCACCTGGCAGATTATCCAGACAATTGGACATTGTTCCCCAACACGTCTTCAATGCAATCTCTTTAGATGCTGCACAGTATTACAATATATTTGCCAGTAAGTTTAACCGGAGGACAGGAACCATCGCCAGTGAGCCTCAATGCCCAATCTTTCGGATTTTGGATCAATCAGTTAGAGGATTATCAAAATGTTATTGCAAGAACTATATATATTATTTTTCATTGAACTTGTTTCCTGTGTTCATTGTAAGGCTCTCGGCTGGTTATTTTACTATGTTCTAGCACTTTCAGAAATCTTTAAGGGAGAATATCTCTCCAGCACCATAAACTGCTAATTAATCTTTTATAACGTGCCGTTTTGTTAGATGTTTTAGTATTATGATAGAGCATTACAATGTTTTTTTTGTATTACTACCATTCAGCTGCTCGTTCTTTGATACTTGGGATATCGGATGCATAAATCAACTTTATTGGCGAAACTAGATTCTCACCTGAATCTTTTTGTTCGGGCCTGAGAGGTGGAGCCACCGGTTTTTAATAATTGCTTACATTATTCAAACGTTTATTAACCATATTTCGGGGGCGTTCAAGTTCACTAGTGATTTATACATCGGATAACCCAAAAGTCGATGTGCTTCCATAGTTGCACAATTTCTCTGTATTTTGTACAGTTCTTTTACAGTTAAGAGTATCATCTATATTTGTACTGATATTTTCGGACTGAATGAAAGCAGATCAAGGTAAAGAAATTTGCCCATTTTATATTTTTTCAAAAAATAAAACGTGCCTGCTCCAAACTGAAGTGAATTAACTTGGGGACTGTAGGCACACTCATCCTGTTGGTATTTGCTGGATATTTTTCTGCTTTGGATAACGGAGGACTAGAACTGTTCTGCTTTCTCAGAAAGCACCAATCTCTATCTTAATCTACCGTGTGCCATGATGACTCACCTAGGTCTAAAGTGAATGTGCAATGACAATTGACATGTGGAGTACACACAGTCAACAGATCGTTGGTTAAAGTCGGAAAGAACTTCAATCCATTTCTGTCCTTTATACATTGTATAGTAAAATGTTTTTGTTTTTTTTTGCTGCATTTTTGTTTTTAAAGTTACTGCATTCTGTCATGACAGGATGTTTACTGCATATGGTAATCATTATTTTTATATAGCATTTTATTTACATAGTACTGGTATCTGTACAAATGTATTTCAGGTTAAGAGCAACATCATCACATTTTTACAGGACCGTTTTCAGGTTTAATTTGCAATCTGTTGCTGCAGCTGAATTTGATGGACATTTATTGGTAGACCCAAAGAAGTACGACAGCAAACATATTTTACTTATTGTACATTATACATTGCTTCCATGTTACTTTTGAACAATTAAACAATGGAGCTTGAACTGCTAACTGTTCATTATTTACATTTGTTCCAATTCTTTCAGAAGACAGACATGATTAAGGGATGCATGAGCTTAGCATAAGACCTCTTTGCTTTTGACTTGATATTCAGTTGGCATTCAGATGCTATTGGAAGCTGTTGTGGTGTACGTATCGAACTCTTAACGTCATCGCCAAGTGTATGTGTTTTGACAGTCTTTCCACCGTCAGCTGTTAAGATCCGCCTAGCTACACAAGGTAAGGTCATTGTTTATGGATTGTAATAAGGTTAAGAACAGGGTGCATGTGTTTTTATTCCACTTTCCACACTATCCACTAACCTAGTCTGGCTTAAACTTTCTTTACGGGCACCTGTTATTTTGGAGAAGTTGGCACAATCGCCTGAGGTATGCACTAGGTGTTTTCTTTAAGGCATTCCTGATATACGTTTAACCAGAACGTCAACATAATTAAAGGCAACCCGCCTTGCATCACTCCTATGTCAATCAATGAGCTAAACTAGTGTTCAACTGTTAGTTTGGGTGGCCAGAGTTCAGGTGTTTTATTAACCTCTTTGTAGATTGTCCTGATGATGGTGTAACAGAGTTGCCAATCCTTTAAGCTTGCACTAACAGCCCCCTCAAACAAAAGGAGGGAATGAGACTTGTGTCTTACGGCTTCAGACAGCTTTTGACTTTATGCAGGTATTGCAAAAGGCTGCCGTGGGTCCCACTATTCTTCCTGTACACCTTGACCATAAATTTGTGCGCTGAATCTCGAGTGGAAGATTTGTACTTGCATCATACTCGGGTATGAGAAACAAAACGAGATTGCAGGCCTATTGTCTTGGGTGGGGTGGTTGCCAGTGCATTAAAATCCAGTTTAAGTTGCTCAACAAAATATTAAACGATGGCTTTAAGATGCAAGTTTGAGGAACTTACTAAACGTTTCCTAATTTGAACACAAGTGCAGGCACCTTGCACATTTGACTTGTACGTGTTATTTGGAATAATGTGCTTGTTTAATTAATGGTAATGACTGATTTACGGGCTTGTATTTGTTAAATAACACATTCCGATTTACGCCTGGCAGTGCAGTTGTGTATACATTTAATTTACACTTTGTGAGATGAGCGCTGTTTTTCAAGAACGTAACCCCCTGTGTAAGACACGAGGTGCCTTTACAGAGAATCAGTACAGACATCTTGCCTCTTCCTTAAATTAAATGAACATTTTACAACACGGACCTTTGGCTCTAGCAAGTACTGGTAATTTTCTATCTTTAAAATGTGTATTTAAATTGATAAAATGCATATTAATGATTTTCCTCCCTGCACATGGGACAAGTTCAGACTTTCCGGGACAGGTAGTCTGTTATAGTTATAGTTGCGGCACTACGACAACCCCATTGTAGAAAATAGGCTTGTGAAAACTATTGTGTGGAGGGGGAAGGGGGGGTTAGAGCTAGATGGGATCAGACTCACAATAGCAAATAGTTGTTTCTGAGGAAGGGACTTGACGTGAAACGCCACCCATTTCTTCTCTCCAGAGATGGTGCCTGTCCCGCTGAGTTACTCCAGCATTGTGTGTCTATCTTTAGTTGTTCCCCCCCCCCCCCCCCCCCCCCCACAAGTAAGCTTTTTTTCCACCGTGTGCCAATTTCCTAAACAAATTTTAAGTGGATCTATAATTCCCGATTTAAATTTTCTTTAATCACCAATTTGTCCCACCCAGCTTCCAATTTATCAATCATCTTGTTTCCATAATACTAATCTGCCGTAGCAGAACTACTATATTTCTGATGTATACTGTCTCCTTTCCAGTTAAGGCAGAGCCAGCCTTGCAATTGCAAAGGACTTTTTTTGTTTGTCTGTCCACAGACTGCTCTATTCTTAAGTGTGAGCTTTTCTGTGAGCTAAAGGCAGAGTCGCTTCCACAATGTCCATAAACTGCTCAAGTTTAATGAACAATGAAAGGGTTGGAGCATCTGTACAGCTGACTGAGTTTGTATATACCCCAGCATATTGAATGGCATTAGATGCAGGCCCGTGTACATAGAAAGCATAAATGTGCCGAGAATAGAATATGCAAGTATCTTCTATCCTTCAGGCTCCAATTTCTGCTCTCTGGTGTCGCTACAGCCAGAGGAATTTCCCCACTCTTCTGAAGCTGTAGATCTACAGAGCCAACTGTACATATACTTTCGCAAATGATTGGAAGACTAGTAAAAATGCGCTGCAGGGGGTGATGTGTTGTGTTTGAGGGAAGGAGGCTTGAGATCGAGCTCTATCGTGATGCAATAATGCAAAGGAGTGAAAGAGTAAACTTGAGTCTTGCCCAGCTTTCAAAACATTGGGGTGTTCAGAGTTAACCATGGAAGATGGACAGAGTCTGCAACATTTGATGAACTGGCAACAAGTGGACACTGTCCCTCCGACAAGGCGAAAAGATTGAAATATTTTACAACCAGCTATTGAAGAGTTCCTATTTAAAATTAATTGGGTAGTGTGTCTGCAAGTTTCAAGTACATTATATTTCAGTTGGGATTGGTGTAAGTGGGAACCCACTAAGTGTACTGGATCATACTAACTCCCACAGAGAAAACTGGGTAGGCTGAGCATGAATCTATGTCCCCGATTTACTAAAGCAAATCATGCAGCATATCTTCCTACAGATTTAAAATCTGAAGCATTATGGAAAAAGCACAAATCACCACTGCAGCTAATGTAAAGGAAAATGTACATATTTTTATACTGCTTATTATATGAAGAATAACATGCCTTGGGGAACAATTACATAATACTTACAGTGCCCATGACCAGAAATCAAAAGTACAAAATTGTTTTATTTACACCATTGCAAGAAAGTCACAAATCAAAAGAATCCCATGGAGCCGCTGAAGAAAAATAATTGAATGCAGCATTTAAATATTTAGAAATGTACAAAATTCAAATCACAGTAAACTTTGTAGCCCCTTTTTTCGGGCTATTTCACCACTAATTGAGGAAAAATGTACAGCGAAAGCAGATGTATTGATTAATTGTCAAACAGCCCCAGAAAAAGGTTGGTGGTGTGTGTCCTGGATGAAGTCAGTGCAGTGTTTTGGAAAAGCCCAACAACGGGATGTGGACGCCACAACAAAACTTCTCTCACTGGTTTCATTTTCTTATCTATTTCAATCACGTGTTGTTCAAATGCAGTAAGAAACACGTCTATCTTCCTACATGTTGTCAATTCACTGGCAATGAAAGGGACCTGGGGGGGGGGGGGGGTGGGGTGAAAAATATGTAAGAAGCCAATTGTAAATCAGTGCCATCGAGTAGACTCCTTCCTGCGTCACACATGCACTGCATTAAGGGAAAGTGCAGAATGCTATTTTGCAGGCTGTAAATGATCAATATTCCACGGAGACCAAGAAAAATCAGTTTAAAATGGTGAAGCCTTTACTATTTCTACAGAATTTTCCAAATATGCCTGTATACATAATCACACCTACAGTCTAAGGTGCAAAGCAAAACACTAGCCACTAGTGATCTTTAAACCACTTCTAGAACCACCAAACCTGCAGCCATTTTTAAAATGCACCCATAGTCATTTAAAATCTTCTGTTGGTTCCAAGCACTGGGAGAGAGGGGAACGATCTACATCTGAACAACGTTTCTTTTTGGTGTTTCGTCCACCTCAGCTGCTTGGCTCAACTGTAACCGTGGTAATCCATGTCCACACACGGCGCTCTTTAACTGCTTGTTCCAATATTGAGAGCAATTCCATAAGCATTTCATCCCAGGACACTCCCAACAACCTGGCCTTCTTCACTAAAGCAATCAAACAGAATGGACATTGTCTTTTGATGATAAAATATTTGAGTAAACCTGGTCACCCTGGCACTTTGAGTTGCATGTACTCTTATACAAAAAGAAACTTTCACATTAATAGAGCTGCATTCAAAGTACAAGTAATGGATTTATTTTTATAGGACAAAAATGGCAATTGATAAAATAGGACCTCTGCAAATTGGCTCTGGTTACAAGGTACCTCTATCTGTACATAACCTTCATTCGCCTACTTAACTGTAAAACACATGAACATGTACGGTATGGCTGCTTAAGAAGCAAACAAATATTTCCAGTCATGGATTTTTAAAGTGTCTGGCACTTAATAATCAACGTGATGTGAAATCTAACTTAGTTCTTTACGTGGAATAATCACAATCAAATGGGAACAAAGCTGGGATAACTATTTCCTCAAAAAAAAGACATTTATGCAGCATTCTATGTCTGTTGCTCTCCAAAAAGAGTATGTTTTTGAAAACAAACTGAAATATAAAATCCACCGTTTATAAACACATTATTGCCCACTCACACCAAAAGTGAACATCGTGCAATTACCCAAGGAATTTTTCAAAATGATAATCTTCAGAATCAAGAGATGCTCGTCAACATGTTCATAAACATTTATAGTTGGAAGGCCCACCGTAAACAAACGCCTCGTCGGGCTTGGCCCCTCAGTCTATTTTTACAGCCGCATAGATTTTCCGGATGAACATGTATGCGGCGTAAAATCCGATCGTTCCAGTCAGCAGCCAAAAGGAAAGCACCATCAGGGTGGTGTAGCCAAAATAGAGCAACGATGGGATGAACTCGACAATATCCAACTAGGAAAAAATACATTTAGTATTTAGAACACAGAAGGGTGCAACCAGGGAAAGGGCCCTTCGGCCCACAATGTCTGTGCCCAACATGATGCCAAAGGCAACTCGTATCGGCCTGGCACAATCCACATCCCTCTACTTCCATGTGCCTCTTCAATGCCACTATCACCCCAGGCAGCGCGCGCCAGGCACTCAACACCCTCTGGGAAACATTTAAGAAACAACTGCAGATGCTGGAAAAAAGCTGGAGAAACTCAGCGGGTGAGGCATCTATGGAGCGAAGGAATAGGCGATGTGATGTTTTGGGTTGAGACTCTACTTCAGATGTTCTGTCCTGAAACGTCACCTACTCATTTTCTCCAGAGATGCTGTCTGTCCCTCTAAGCTACTCCAGCACTTTATGTCCATCTTCAGTCTAAACCAGCATCTGCAGTTCCTTCCTACACATCAGTTACTATGGTTGGTTTCCAAGTCATTTATCCCAGTGGAACTTTGTAAAGTGGAAATTGGCCTCGATGTTTCTAATATTAAAATAATCCCAGCTCGGGCTGTGCAACACAATGAATGGGATGTCGTCAGTTGGTGAGAGCTTCAATGTAATCACGTCGAATTAGCTATAAGTTGCTATCGAGCAGCTAGACACCAAATGAGCAGCCTCTGGGAGTATCATGTGGATGTTAGGGTTCTTCTTGCTTTAGACAGACACAAAATGCTGGAGCAACTCAAGGGTTCAGGCATCATGTTGGGTCGAGACCCCTCCCCAGGCTGAGAGTCTCATACCTCCAGTGTCCGTTTCCTCTGACTCTCAGTCTGAAGAAGGGTCTCGACCTGAAACGCCACCACTCCTCTTCTCCAAAGATGCTGCCTGACCCGCTGAGTCGCTCCAGCATTTTGTGTCTATCACTGGTGCAAACCAGCAATACAGTTCCTTCCTGCACATTCTTCTTGCTTTACCGTTTCCTAAACATTCTCTGTGTAACAAAACTGTCCCTGCACACTTTGCCCCGCTCATATTTGATTTTCCCATCCTGGGAAAAATATGACAACTGTCTGCCTCTCATGATTTTATGTACTTATATCCGGTCTCCACGCAAACCTCCTGTGTTCCATGGAAAACCATCCAGGTCCGTCCAATATTTCCCTGTAGCTAATACTCTGTAATCCAGCCATTATTCTGTCAAACATCCTCTGCATTAAATCATAACGAGTTTCAGGATGTCACGTTTAACACAATAAAATGGGCTTGATTTGACATCATTCATACCTTATTAACAAAATAAAATATGGCATAAACAAGCACGTAAAACGCAGAACCCCCAGACACCATGAACGTCCTCCACCACCATCTGTAGTCCTGTAAGGTCACAAAGAAAAAAAGTTAGCCTGAAGAACCAGATTTCATTTAATGGATTCCTTCTATCAGAGACTTGCTATTCATCTTTAGATATTCACACCGTAACAACTCACTCAGACAAATTCATCACAGGTATATTATATTCATGCCGAATTTAGTATTAAACAAATGATTGATTTAGTGGAAGATAGACAAATGCTGGAGTAACTGAGCGGGTCAGGCAGCTCTGGAGAACATGGATAGGTGTCGTTTCATAGAAACATAGAAATTAAGTGCAGGAGTAGGCCATTTGGCCTTTCGAGCCTGCGCCGCCATACTATATGATCATGGCTGATCATCCAACTCAGTATCCTGTACCTGCCTTCTCTCCATACCCCCTGATCCCATTAGCCACAAGGCCACATCTAACTCCCTCTTAAATATAGCCAATGAACTGGCCTCAACTACCTTCTGTGCCAGAGAATTCCACAGATTCACCACACTCTGTGTGAAAAATGATTTTCCCATCTCGGTCCTAAAAGACTTCCCCCTTATCCTTAAACAGTGACCCCTTGTCCTGGACTTCCCCAACATCGGGAACAATCTTCCTGCATCTAGCCTGTCCAACCCCTTAAGAATTTTGTAAGTCTCTATGAGATCCCCCCTCAATCTTCTAAATTCCTACGAGTACAAGCCGAGTCTATCCAATCTTTCTTCATAGTCTTGCTTTCGGGCCAAGACCCTTCACATCACCTATTCCTTTTTTCCACGGATGCCGCCTGACCCGCTGAGTTACTCCAGCCTTTTTGTGTCTATCTTCGGTGTAATCCAATATCTGCAGTTCCTTCCTAACCATAGATTGAGTGGAATTTGTATACAAACCTGGTTAACTTTCACAGTGAAGATGGTTCATGTTTACAGATGTGGTTGCAGTAACTATGGAGATAGTAGTCTCGCTGACTGCCACAGTGAAAATTACCACAAGGATTCACCTTGTAGTGTCTGAGCAACTATTCCCCCAAATCAGTGTGGATTCAGTTCTTCATGAGACTCAATAACTACCATCTTCACCACACATCTCCATGCAAAACACATCAACCATTATACATGACTTCTCTGTCCTCAAACGACCTTAAGGGCCTGTCCCACTTTCATGAGCTAATTCACGACCTTTTTTACTCGTGGACATTTTTAATCGTGCTAGACAAATGCCCCGACCTACTTGATGCCACGAGTACCTACGACTAGCATTACGACCTCGTGATGACCATGCTGCGAGTACGAGTCAAGGGCAAACTCGGCAGAGGTCGTGAATTAGGTTGTGAAAGTGGGACAGGCCCTTTATTAAATTAAGAGTCTGAAGAAAAGTCCTGACCGGAAATATTGCCTACCCATGTCATCCAGAGATGCTGCCTGACCCACTGAGTTTCTCCAGCACTTTAATGTTACTTCTCAAAAAGACCTTTGACACATTGTTTAGGAGAAGCACTGATACATTACGTTTTGCTGCTGGCAGAACTTTGTCTCCACAATGTCAAGCAAGCTGCAATTGTATCTATAAAGTCTACAATGTCTAAAGTAACTCATGGATCCACCAAAATTACGGCACAAATTGAAAACTAAAGGGCCTTGTAACACTTACGTGATTTTTTTTGGCGACTTGCCGGCACCCGTCATTAGTCGCCGAAAATTTTCAACATGTTGAAAATCCAGCGGCGACCAGAAAATGGTACGACTCTCTGGGCGACTACTCGCGACCATACAGGCGTCACCCCGCAACATGTCGACACGTGACGCCTGTTTGGTAAGTCGCCAAAAAAAATCACGTAAGTGGGACAGGCCCCTAAAGGATTGTACAAACTCAGGTCAATACATAGACGTGATCTTACCTCTGCACAGAGCTGGAAGTAAACCATGACAATGCTGATCTGAGAGCATGATACCACCAAGATAATAAATACCAAAAATAAGAATCCAAAGAGGTAATAGAATTGGTTCTCCCAAATTGCCTGTGAGAAAAAAATAAAATTGAATTCCTTATTATTATAAATGAGAATTAAAGCGCATAGGGAATGGGGAAGTAACTTTTGATTTGCAAAAATATGGTTACAAAATAATTCTGGCAACAGGGATGTTTTACTTCACTGCATTTCCTCGGTTAACTAAGGATTTAAATTACAAAGAGCAAAGAGGAGATCAGGAGGTTCACTAAATTGGAGGAGTTTGATAATTGCAATGAGAACTGTTTTCAAGCCTTGGCACATAGATAATACCCCAGGGCACACGCATACATATCACTAAATGATTGTCTTCCTATAAATCATTAAACAGAATGTTTCATTACATATCTCTGGGAACTGCAAGTATATATCTATTCTTTACTTAAAGGCTTTGAAAATCTAAAGAATGGAAGGGAGGAAAACAAAATATCACATAAGTAACCGGTGTCTAGTGTGAACTAAAATTTAGGATTTACTTACGCTAAAAATAAAGAACAATTCGATAAACATGGCACCAAACGGAAGGATACCGGCCATAAGAATTCTGCAAACATCAAACAGTAAAATTAGACAAGGCACAAAATACCATCGTTTGATTGAGTACATTTTTGGATGTTGTGACAATGGGCCATGTTGGTGTGAAGGAAGAGGACCTGTGGATCTCTTGAAGAACATGAATTGAATCAGTTCCCTGGCCTGCTGGGACCTATATTAGGATAGTGAAGGAGGCAAGGCAGGAGACTGGCGAGCCTCAGCTATAAGGATCGATGTTACTGACTTGGATTGTTTTTGCTGGAATGAAGGTAGCTGCGAGGAGATCAGTAAGTATATAAAATTAACAGATAAGATAGATGGTCAGAGTCTTTTTTCCCCCAAGATGGAAATGTCAAATACTACAGTGCATTGATTCAAGGTGAACCGGGGAAAGTTTATCGGAAATCAGAGGACCAATTTTGTTTTCACACATCGAGTGGTAGGTAGTTCCCTGGAATATGCTGTCAGGGGAAGTGATGGAGGCAGGTAACATAGCAATGTTTAAGTCGCATTTGAACAGGCACATGAACAAGCATGAAGTGTTTGAAATATAGACCATGTGCAGTCGGATGGGATTAATTTGTCCTCATGTCTGACGCAGATATTGGCCTGTTCCTGTGCTGTACTATGCTAAGGCATTGATTAGCAGGCTACCAATCGGAGAATGCACAGTCTATAACAATCACTAAATTAAAGTGATGTCTGTCCCTTTTCTGCAAGGCAGGCAGTTACAAGGCAGTCTGCCACCAACCATTGTTGAAGCAGCATTTACAAAGATAAAACAATAGAAAATTAGATAGTTGCGCAAAGAGTGAGGAGAAAAAAAAGAGGGAGCTTGAATTAGTTAGCCAACGTGGAGAAAAACAGGCGGCAATGATGTTTGTCAAGAGATGAATTTATAAAATCATCTAAAAATCTGAAACAAAATCTGAAATCTGCAATAAAATGTGAACATGTTAGAAGTATTAAACAGGTGAAGCAAACATATTAACTTCATTAACTGCTGAGCATTTCCAGCTTGCTTATTAAACTGTTAGAAAGGCCACGGCTACCTTCACTGGGCATTTAGCACGGACAAAAATGCCAATCTTGCCATTCAAACCTAAATCCAGAGAAAACACGAAGTAAATTCCACAGGGATTGTAACATGCAGCCTGCATCTTAACACAAACTTCTCTTTTTGGAAAAACAAGTTTAAAAAAAAAAATCCAGAAATCTTTATCTGGCATTGAACTCTAGAGAATCCTCCACATTTCAGTTCCTGTGGCATAATAATCTCAGGCTGGTATTGAACAAGCTGCCAGAGGAGGTCGTTGAGGCTGGGACTATCCCAACGTTTAAGAAACAGTTAGACAGGTCCATGGATCGGACACGTTTCATGGGATATGGGTCAAATATAGGCAGGTAGGACGAGTGTAGCTGGGACAGCTTGACCAGTGTGGGCAAGTTGGGCCGAAGGGCCTGTTTCCACGCTGTATCACTCGATGACTCTACATTTGAAATACAATCTACAGGTCACTTAGGAAGCAGCTGTTTCTAAAGTAGGGGAAGTCCATGTGTAGGAAGGAACTGTCTGAAGATGAGTCTCGACCTGAAACCATTCCTTCTCTCCTGAGATGCTGCCTGTCCCACTGAGTTACTTCAGCATTTTGTGTCTACCTTCGGAAGGAACTGCAGATGCTGGTTTACACGGATGATAGACACAAAATGTAGGAGTAACTCAGCAGGACAGGCAGCATCTCTGGAGAGAAGGAATGAGCAATGTTTCGGGTAACGACGCTTTTTCAGACTGAGTCGGGGGAGAGACACAGCGATATCGAAGGGTAAGGTATGAAAACGAGACATCAAAGGGGACGTCTACATTCTCCTTGATCTTCATCCCCATCTACATTCAAGTACTACAATCTACATTTCCCTTGAACATCGTACTCTTTGATGTCTCCTTTTCACACCTTACCCATCCATATCTCTGTGTCTCCCTCTCCCTTGACTCAGTCTGAAGAAGGGTCTCAATCCGAAAGGTCACCCATTCCTTCTTCTGGAGATGCTGCCTGACCCGCTAAGTTACTCCAGCATTTTGAGTCTATCTTCAGGAGAAGTTCATGGTGCATGTTACAAATGCAAACCAAGAGACTGGGTGAATACATCTGCAAATGACAACAGATGGAAGCACATGTTATCTACGATGGATCAGTAACAGGTAGAGTGGAATATGTTCTCAAGACTGGAGACCAGTAAATGCAGCAGTGACGTAACTTAGATATCCTGCATGGGCAAAAAAAAACGTAATCTAAAAAGACAAATGTGATTTATCTTTTGGCCCAAGGGGGATAAAATGCAAGTTTGACAAAATTAATCTCCCCAAAAATAATCTTCCAAAATTGGGCATGTGCAAACAATTCTGGTTCAGTTTTCACATCCATTGACCGTGGAAGATGGTAGAGTGCAAATTCACCAGAATGATGATAGCGACTACAGGGCAAGGATGCCAGGAGAGGTTGCACAATGCTGTCTTGTACTCAGCCTTTGAGTTTAGAACTTTCAGTCATGATAATTGAGTACACAAAAAAACATTCTGTCAGATCCATAATGCAGGACAAGGGCACATCTTAAAGATGAAGCATGTAGAAATAACACCAGGAGGCGATACTGCGTACAACATGACTCGATAGCAAATATTTGGTCCTCAAAACTAATTTACTGCAATTCCCTCACTTTTTGTTTTTAAATAATTAGCTTGAAAGGTCGAATTTAAAAAAATCATTGTATTTCAGCTTATATTTATGCGCAAATGTCCCTATCTTTAATTCGTGTTTTGCAATAATATCTAGAAAGTGTAATGCTTTAAACTTCCAGATTTGTTGAATCTGATGAATTACCCCGCCAGATTGATGCCGGCAACCAGAGGCAGGGCGGCAACAAATCGAGGCCAGACACCAATTAGAAAAGAGGACATTTGTGCCAGAAATTGTCAGGTTGCAGTGGGAATACCAGTGAAGAAAGCGAATGGCATGTTGGCCTTTATAACAAGAGGAGTTGAGTATAGGAGCAAAGAGGTCCTTCTGCAGTTGTATAGGGCCCTAGTGACACCACACCTGGAGTATTGTGTGCAGTTTTGGTCCAGCAATTTGAGGAAGGACATTCTTGCTATTGAGGAAGTGCAGCGTAGGTTTACAAGGTTAATTCCTGGGATGGCGGGACTGTCATATGCTGAGAGAATGGAGCAGATAGGCTTGTATACTCTGGAGTTTAGAAGGATGAGATCTTATTGAAATATATAAGATTATTAAGAGTCTGGACATGCTAAAGGCAGGAAACATGTTCCTGATGTTGGGGGAGTCCAGAACCAGGGGCCACAGTTTAAGAATAAGGGGTAAGCCATTTAGAACGGAGATGAGGACACACTTTTTGTCACAGAGAGTTGTGAGTCTGTGGAATTCTCTGCCTCAGAGGGTGGTGGATGCTGTTTCTCTGGATGCTTTCAAGAGAGAGCTAGATAGGGCTTTTAAAGATAGCGGAGTCAGGGGATATGGGGAGAAGGCAGGAACGGGATACTGATTGGCGTTGATCAGCCATGATCACATTGAATGGCGGTGCTGGCACGAAGGGCCGAATGGCCTACTCCTTCACCTATTGTCAATTGCTGCACTGCCGGTCGCAAATACTGGTGATTACTTGTACATTACTTGGTGCAAGGAAATAATCCAACCACAGTCAAATTAAAATGTCACCAAAATGTAGTGGCATAAAATCGACAAAGCTGAAAATGGTCACCATTACTGAGCTGAATCACGTGTAAAATGTGGCCCAAATCCTCAACTTACCCAACAAATCTGTTCATGTACCATCGCTGCTCTGGAACCTGCCGTGGAATTTGATTGGTGCGCACGGGGTTGTCATAAGGCTGTTTTCGAAAACCAAAGTAATAGCCCAGGTAGACCAGGGGGAGGGAGATGCCGAACCACATGCAGAGTAGAGCCAACATTGTGGGGAAGGGAACCTGGGAATCAAAAACACCAAACTGCATCAACCGGTTACCAAAGGCTTTGCAAAACCTCAACTGAATCTAGAAAGCCAACGGCCCAGTTATGAACAAGAGCACATTGGGAACTTCAACCTAATGATGCTACGCTGTGACCTCCTCACTGTAATTCAACAATTAGAGTTTACAAATCCAATTGGAAGACACAGAACCGGTTTCATTGATGGGAGATCAGGAACAGAAACAAATGATCATCAAGCAAAACAAGGCCATAAGTGAGAATATAGGATGATCCACATCAAAGTGTATCTCAGGCCACATCATTATCATACAATTTAAATATTATTATATCCATGTTTTACAAGTGGACCATTTTATTTGGACAGTAACATTTAGAGGCATAGTATCATGGGGGGGGGGGAAGAAAGAAGTCAGGGCCAATGGCAAACCGGCGAGAATGTATAAAGGAGATACAAGGATGTATATTATTTCTTTGGGACTTTTCACAATTAAATAACCATATAACAATTACAGCACAGAAACAGGCCTTCTCGGCCCTTGTAGTCCGTGCCGACCATTTATTGTCCCCTAGTCCCATCTACCTGCACTCAGACCATACCCCTCCATTCCCTTCCCGTCCATATACCTATCCACTTTAGTTTGAAATGTTAAAATCGATCCTGCCTCCACCACTTCTGCTGGAAGATCATTCCACACAGCCACCACTCTCTGAGTAAAGAAGATTCCCCTCATGTTACCCCTAAACTTCTGTCCCTTAATTCTCATGTCATGCCCTCTTGTTTGAATCTTCCCTACCCTCAATGGGAAAAGCTTATCCACGTCAACTCTGTCTATCCCTTTCATCATTTTAAAGACCTCAATCAAGTCCCCCCTTAACCTTCTGCGCTCCAAAGAATAAAGACCTAACTTGTTCAACCTTTCTCTGTAACTTAGTTGCTGGAACCCAGGCAACATTCTAGTAAATCTCCTCTGTACTCTCTCTATTTTGTCCATAAATAGCTGTCCATAAACGACTGAAAGACTATGCTGGAGTACAGCAGATAAATATGACAATCAAACCATATCAATACTTACAGCTCCTGATGAATGTTTTCCCCAAATAAAACAATTGAGGACAAAACAAAGTCCAAACACAATGCCAGGATAGAGAGTAGCAGTCTGTAGAGAGGAAAACACATGGGTAAGCTCTGGGCAGGCAGGAAATGCTTCAGCTTAACAATGCTCAGCGTCGCAAGCAATACCGCCACATTCGTTAAACTCAAATGCTGCTTCACGCAGCTGAGATTAATCCTTTGAGTTCATTGACTTATCCCCCAAAGGTTGGTCCTGCAGTCACCTTTCCCAGAAGCAGTAATACTACACAAAGTATCTAGGGTCATTGGAAATCCAATCCTTAAGCACGTGCTTCCAAGCCCAGAAATCAAACTGAATAGAAAATACTAAACATTTTGTTGCAGAACAAAGAAGATAAATTGCACAATTTTCATTTTGCCGCTTCACTGACAAGAGTAGCTTTCCAGTAAAGCTTCTGACCAAGTTCTTACACAACACGTTTCATTGAAGTTATCCTCTTTCCCATCGGGCCAAAGGTATAGAAGTGTGAAAAGTACACTTTCATATTCGGGGACGTTTCCCCCCCCCCCCCCCCCCCCCCCAGCTGTTATCAGGCACTGTCTACCTTATTGGAGATCCTCGCAATCTTTGATCGGATTTTACTGGCTTTATCTTGCACTAAACGTGAGTCCGTTTATCATGTATCTGTACACTGTGGACGGCTGGATTGTAATCATGTATTGTCTCTCCGCAGCTTTTCACTGTACCATGGTACACGTGATAATAAACACAACTAATTCTGCAGTTAGATTACTCTATTCTTGTACAATGCACTCCAGTCCTGGTGCCTGCTAAGGAAAAGAAAATACCCCTACATCTCCAATACTTAAAAAAATGCATTAACTGTAACTTTAAAATCAAATTATAATGAATAAATTAATGTGACTCCTAAGGGCCTGTTTCACTTATCCGTTTTTTTTGGTGACTTGCCGGCACCCGTCATAGTCGCAGCAGGTCGCCGAAAATGTTCCACATGTTGAAAATCCAGCGGCGACCAGAACAAGGTACGTCTCTTTGGGCGACTACTCACGACCATACAGGCTTCACCCCGCGACATGTCGACACGTGACGCCTGTATGGTCGTGAGTAGTCGCCCAAAGAGTCGTACCTTGTTCAGGTCGCCGCTGGATTTTCAACATGTTGAACATTTTCAGCCATCTGCTGCGACTATGACGGTGCCGGCAAGTCGCCAAAAAAATCGCGTAAGTGGGACAGGCCCTTTAGGGAGTAACAGAAAATGTAGACTCACTTGTGATATACTTTAATGTATTTCACAGCCACTATTCATACATTAGCCATTAGTGTTCAATTAACGGCAGTTCTCCCAAAACAATTGTTTTTTATTAAACAATTTCGGCAAGTTAACACATGCCATTTGATTATCATAATCGAGGTGATAATTTTCTCCTCACATCTCACTTTACAGCAAACTAGTTGCCCGAAGCCTAGTTTCTACTGCGGAACATTCCCAACAGGTTTCACCAATAAAAGCAGACACCCTGCAATATCTACTCCTAATCTTGGATCTATCTGTGAAGTACACAACAAATTAAAATTAGACAATGCTAAAACAATATCCTTCTCATTGGAAATTTACACGGGCCAAAGCGTGTCGAACACAAAGTGAAATGTTTGCAGTATTCGCTTCACATAAACTGGTACAAATGTACGTACGCAGAAAGCACCTTTCCTCCACCGATGGCCTTTCAGAGTGCGATAGAGGCGGCCAGCAAAATAACCGCCAAATAACCTGAGGGGAAAGGAAGACAGATTTATCGTTCAACTAAATAACCGTAAACACAATCTCCTTAAAGAGATTTAAGCTGAGGGGGGAAAGATTCAATAGGAACCCGAGGGGGTAACATTATTTTTTACGCAAAGGGTGGTGGGTATAATGGAACGGGCTGCCGGAGGGGGTAGTTGAGGCAGGTACTATCATAACATTTAAAAGACATGTGGACAGATACATGGATAGGATAGGTTTAGAGGGTTTGCAGGTGGGTGGGCCATGTTGGTCAGAGTGGGCAGGTTGGGTCGAAGGGCATGTTTCCACGCTCTATGAACCTGCTGCATCCCGCTGTACAGCAAACATGCCTCACGTCAACCTCACAGTTCCACCCATGTTGCTGACATTGCATGAGAACATAGTGCAGGGCACTATGGAGCAGGCCCTTCGGCTCACAATGTCCATGTCGAACATGATACCAGGTCTTATCTCCTTTGCCTGCATGTACTCCATTCTCTGCATGTCCATGGGCCTATCCAGAAGCCTCATCAATGCTACTATAGTGTCTGTCTGAACCACCACTATCTGCCATACCATTCTATCAGCTCCTCCACCCATCCTAAACGCTCCAACGAATGGACGCTCCAGACAGATACCTGGGAACTGTCTTCCTGAATCACGATGAATGAATTTTCTCATGCCCACTCTCTGCTATGTTGAGCACAGACCGGACAATCCAATGGATGAATTATATGAAGCGCAAACATCGCGACCCGTTTCAGGAATAAACATTTTAAAGCCAGCTTCACAATACAGCAACTGGACGTGAAATAACCTTAAGGGCCTGTCCCACTTATGCGATTTTTTTCGGCGACTTGCTGGCACCCGTCATAGTCGCAGCAGGTTGCCGGAATCTTTCAACATGTTGAAAATCCAGCTTTGAGCGTCTACTCACGACCGTACAGGCGTCACCCCGCGACATGTCGACACGTGACGCCTGTATGTTCGTGAGTGGAATGTTGAACATTTTCGGCCACCTGCTGCTACTATGACGGGTGCCGGCAAGTTGCCGAAAAAATGGGACAGGCCCATAAGTCCAGTGCAGCTGTGCAAAGAGGAGGGAGCTGAGTGAACACATCTGCATGATAATCTACTGTTGTACAAAAACAACAAATGGGGAAAACACTCGTGGAGGATCTCTGCGGGTCAGGCAGCCTCCGTGGAGGGAAATGGACAGATGACGTTTCAGGTGGGACTCTTCCTCTGACTGCAAACTCTTATGAAGGGTCCCATCTTTAAATGTTGTCTGTCCATTCCCTCCACAGATGCTGCCTGACCCACTGTGTGTTCCTCCAGCACATTGTTTTGGTTTGCGCAAGATCCCAGCATTGGCAATCACTTGTATCAACAAGTGAGAAAAAAACGCTTCACGCTCAATGGCCACAAATGAATGAAAAAAAAAGTATTTCCAGTGAACATACCCCATGAACATGAAGAGAAAGCAAGCCGTGGTCATCAGGGCCCCTCTGCTGGATGGAGACAGCATTCCCAGCATGGCAACAACTGAAAATAAACACATGGGATTTATTTCACAAAAGTCAAATCAAGTCAAGTCACTTTTATTTCTATAGCACATTTAAAAATCAACTCTCGTTGACCAAAGTGCTTTACATTGGTGGAGGTACTAACGTTATACAACATTGGTTCATAGATTAAGAACATAAATAAGTACACACATTTAGCCCCCCCTCAGAGGACGTCAAGAAAGGCTTGAGAGTAAAAATGAGTTTTAAGTCTCGACTTAAAGGAGTCGATGGAGGGGGCAGTTCTGATGGGAAGACGGATGCTGTTCCACAGTCTGGGAGCTGCAACCACAAAGGCGCGGTCGCCCCTGAGCTTATGCCTAGATGTTCAGTAACCCCAAGTCGGCCGATCAGAGGGACCTGGAGGTGGTGTGGTGGGTAAGCAGACTTTTGATGTAGGTGGGGGCAAGCCCGTTAAGGGCTTTGTAGAGCTTCACAAATCCCATAAAAAAGGAACTGCAGATGATGGGTTACAAAAAAGTGCCGGAGTAACAGCAGTTTAAAGTGAGGTGTCAATGGAGAAGTTCATAAGACATAGGAAAAGAATTGTGCCATTCGGCCCATCAAGTCTACTTTAAATACACGTCATGACTTGGCCTCCACCGCCAAGTATGGCAATGAATTCCACAGATTCATCACCCTCTGGCTAAAGAGATTCTTCCTCCTCTCCATTCTAAAGTATGTCCTTTTACTCAGAGGCTGCGCCCTCGGGTCCTAAACCTTCCCACTACTGGGAACATCCTCCCACATCCATGTTGAAGGTGAGGACAAGCTCCGCCGGGCAGAGAGAGGAGAGTGTTAGTACAGAAGAACTGAGTGGATCTCCGATTGAAGGAAGAGGTTGGAGCACCCTGAGACCTTCCTGGTGAGGAATGAAGATGTGAAGAGACGGGATGTCCATAGTAGAGATGAGGCAACGGGGGCCGAGGAACGGAGAGTTATTAAGTCTGAAGACGGTCAAAGCCCAAATGCCAGCTAACCCTGTGCTTTAGAGATGCTGCCTGTCCCCCGAGTTACTCCAACATCTTGTGCCTTTAAAAAAAATTCACAGTTGTTTGCACCTCGAAGGAGTAGTGATTTGAAATACTCACTGATTACGATTAGTATCATGCAGAATAACTGGATGCCGGAGCCAAGGAGGGAGCTGAGAATCATGGGGTAGCGGGGTGGCCTGAAGACATCTCCATGGACCAGCTTCCAACCTGATTCCTCCATCGTGTCTTCCTGAGAACATGATATTTAAAGTCTCTTATTAATCAGGGCACTCTGCACATTCACTTAACCCAAAGCAGCATTTGAATAGAAGGACACGGCGTGGAAACAGGCCCTTTGGTCCACGCTGACCACCAATCACCCGTACACACTAGTTCTATGCTATCCCACTTTTACACTTGCTCCCAGCACACTAGGGGCACATCTACAGCGGTCAGTTAACCTAGAAACCCGCACGTCTTTGGAATGTGGGAGGAAACTGGAGCATCCGAAGACAACCCACGTGGTCACAGTGAGAATGTGCAAACTCCATTCACACGGCAACTGATGCCAGGATTGAACTCGGATCTCTGACTCTGAGAGAGACAAGAGACGTTTATTTGTCACATGTACCAATTGGTACAGTGAAATTTGTGGTCACCATACAGCCATATGAATAAAAAAGAGCACAGAACACAATAGTCTTTAACATAAGCATCCCCACACAGCGGAATCAAAGTTTTCCACTGTGAGGGAAGGCACCAAAGTTCAGTCCTCCTCCTCTGTTGCCCTCTGAGGCACGAGCTCTACCTGATACACTACTGTACCTTCCCAAATACAGCATGTAATCGAGTTGGTCCCTGGTATGCCTTCTCCTAAATAAATAGTAACCGGTTCAGCATTGCGGGCGGCTTGATTCTATTCATGTAGAAACCTTTGCTTGACTGGTCAGCGCGCAAACAAAAGATTTTCACTGTACCTCAGTACATGTGACAATAACAAACTGTAATTAACTAAACTAAGCGCATGAAAGAACCGAAAAATAGTGGACAGAAATGGAAAATAACTCGTCAACGAAAACATATAACCAGTGTGGTGACTTAATTAAAAAAGTAAAATCGTGCAGATACCAAAAATCTAAAATAAACACAAAATATTGGTAGAAATCCTCAATGAGTCAAATGACGTCTGTTGAGAGGAAATATGGCATCTCAGTTGGGTGACTTTTCACTGACCGAATGAGGCATAGTCTTAAGGCCCTGTCCCACTCACTCGTTTTTTTTCGGCGACGTGCCGGCACCCGTCATAGTCGCAGCAGGTCGCCGAAAATTAAAAAATGTTGAAAATCCAGCGGGGACGAGAAAAAGGTACGACTCTTTGAGCGACTACTCACGGCCAAACAGGCGTCACCCCTCGAAAATTTTCGGCAATCTGCTGCAACTATGACGGGTGCCGGCAAATCGCCAAAAAAATTACGTAAGTGGGACAGGCTCTTAGCAATCCCAACACTATCAGAACTGAGGTCCAGGAAAATTATCCAAGGAAGAGGTCAAACTATGAGGCATACACTTGAATAGAACATGGGCTGATTACTTTACTACTTGTTTTGTGTAGGAAGGAACCGCAGATGCTGGTTTAAACCGAAGATAGACACAAAATGCTGGAGTAACTCAGCGGGACAGGTAGCATCTCTAGAGAGAAGGGATGGGTGACGTTTCGGGTCGTCCCGGGGGGAAAGTCTTGACCGGAAACGTCACCCATTCATTTCTTCCCTCCAGAGATGCTGCCTGTCCCGCTGAGTTACTCCAACATTTTGTGTCTTTCTCCTTGTTTTGCCCTTTTTAGCTTTCGGAACATTTAACATCATCATGTGCATGTGCGTAGTTGTAGATCTTCGTAGGTGAAAGGTAAAGATTTTACATGAACATGGATGGTGAATTGGCTTGTAATATTTAAGCTGGTGGCAGCAATCTATTTGTCTAAGTTGGTTGTTAAAAAAGGTAAGCAAACTAGAAGAAATTCTGCTTCAAAAATGCAGTGCACCATATGAAAATAGACAATAGACAATAGGTGCAGGAGTAGGCCATTCGGCCCATCAAGCCAGCACCGCCATTCAATGTGATCATGGCTGATCATCCCTAATCAGTATCCCGTTCCTGCCTTTTCCCTATATCCCCTGACTCCGCTATCTTTAAGAGCCCTACATAGCTCTCTCTTGAAAGTATCCAGAGAACCAGCCTCCACCGCCCTCTGAGGCAGAGAATTCCACAGAATTACAACTCCCTGTGTAAAGAAGTGTTTCTTCGTTTCCGTTCTTAAGTGTTTCTTCATTTCCGCTTACCCCTTATTCTTAAACTGTAGCCCCTGGTTCTGGACTCCCCCAACATCGGGAACATGCCTCTTTGCCTCGAGCATGTCCAAACCCTTAATACTCTTATATGTTTCATCCTTCTAAACTCCAGAGTATACAAGCCCAGCCGCTCCATTCTCTCCATATGACAGTCCCGCCATCCTGGGAATTAACCTTGTAAACCTACGCTGCACTCCCTCATTAGCAAGAATGTCCTTACTCAAATTAGGGGACCAAAACTGCACACAATACTCCAGGTGTGGTCGCACTAGGGCCCTGTACAACTGCAGAAGGACCTCTTTGTATGCAAGGCCACTTTATCAAGAATGCAATGAGCAACCTGAAAATTTACACCTATATCAAGGTAAGATAAGAATTTACAAAATTAAACTCCTATTCCCATAATATTCTACTTAACATCACTGGATAAAATACATACAATGTCATCTTCTCTGTTATAGTTCGCTATGTCCTTCCTGAGGGTTCGAATGATGATCATGCTAAGGATTCCTGAGGAAAGAAGAAAACGTTATAACACGGGCTTTATGGAAGTGTAATGCATCTTTAAAAAGCAAATATACCAGGCTCTAAAACTAAAGGAAACAGTGCAGGTTCTAACAATTATTCTATAACTCTCTTATGAGATACACAATTTGCTGTAGTTGTGGTACAATTACAGGAGGAATATGCAGACCGTGACTACAGGCCAGTCTTGAGGTCTGTTAAGGGACAGATTGTCATGTGTGAAAAATATCTTCGAATTTAGCGAATTTAGGGATTGGTCATGAAGGTTGCCATGTTTCATATGGTCCATGTGGACTTAATGTTGCGGATAGTTTGAGAAAGAATAGGCCTTTGGGATTCAAGGAAAAATTGGATTAAGCATGGCTCAATGGGAGCAAGCAAAGGTTAAATGTCCAGAGGCTTAGGTGCAGCGTTGCCAATATCACCAACATTAGCACGTTTGAGAGTAATGGGCTTGTCCCACTTCGGCGATTTTTTAGGCAACTACAGGCGACTAGTTTGTCGCCACATGTTCGCCGGGAGTCGTATCCTCAGTCGCGCAAAATGTCTTAGCGTCTGTCTGATCGCTGCTAAATTTTCAACATGTTGGTCAGGGAAGTGCAACCAGAACTCAATCCACACCGGTGTGAGGTAGTGCAAGGCAAAGGAATACAAGGTAAATGGTAGGATACTAGGTGCAGAGGAACCAAGATATCTTGCATATGTGTCCAGGATTTCCTGAAGGCAGCAAGATAGAGAGATGGCCGGCTAGAGACAGAGTATCATCAGAACTAATCATGCAACAGCAACACAAAACACCCATCGGGCATTGACAGAAAACTGCAAGTAATTCTGGTCATTGTGCACGATAGAAGGCTATGATTACACAGATGGAATGCAGAGCTAATTTATGAATAATGTTGCCGGAACAAAAGGACTCCAATTACGAGGCCGGTTAGATTGGTGTGCATCGGTTCGCCACAAAGGTGACTGACGGGATATTGACAATTACGGAGCTCAGAGAGGGTGAACAAGCAGAACCAGTTTTCATTGACGGAGAGATCAATAACTATGGGACATCGGCATCAGTTACATTGCAGAAGAATTAGAAGGAACTGAAAGTAAGCATGCAGGTACAGCAGGCGGCGGAGAAAGCTAATGGCATGCTGGCCTTCATAACAAGAGGAGTTGAGTATAGGAGCAAAGAAGTCCTTCTGTAGTTGTACAGGGCCCTGGTGACACCACACCTGGAGTATTGTGTGCAGTTTTGGTCTCCAAATCTGAGGAAAGACATTCTTGCTATTGAGGGAGTGCAGCGTAGGTTCACGAGGTTAATTCCCGGGATGGCGGGACTGTCATATGTTGAGAGAATGGAGCGACTGGGCTTGTATACTCTGGAGTTTAGAAGGATGAGAGGGAATCTTATTGAAACATCTAAGATTATTAAGGGATTGGACAGGCTAGAGGCAGGAAACATGTTCCTGATGTTGGGGGAGTCTGGAACCAGGGGCCACAGTTTAAGAATAAGGGGTAGGCCATTTAGAACGGAAATTAGGAAAAACTTTTTCACCCAGAGAGTTGTGAATCTGTGGAATTCTCTGCCTCAGAAGGCAGTGGAGGCCAATTCTCTGGATGCTTTCAAGAGAGAGTTTGATAGAGCTCTTAAAGATAGCAGAGTCAAGGGATATGGGGAGAAGGCAAGAACGGGGTACTGATTGTGGATGATCAGCCATGATCACAGTGAATGGCGGTGCTGGCTTGAAGGGCCGAATGGCCTACTCCTGCACCTATTGTCTATATTGTTCAAAAGGTTATATTCTCAAAGATTAGTGGAGGATTTAGTACAGTAGAAGAACACAATATCAGTGCCAAACATGATGTTAGGTTAAGCTAATCTCCTCTGCCTGCATATGATCCACATCTTTCCATTCTAAGACTTACTTCTGTGATGTAAATATCCTTGGTCGCACTTAATGATTTTAGAGTTTGAAATTGATCATGCAAAAAATGTTAGAAATTAGAAATAGAGTCAAATAGTGTGGAACAGGGCCCTTCAGCCCAACATGCCCATGCTGACCAACATGCCCCATCTACACTAGTCCCACCTGCCTGTGTTTGGCCCATTATCTCCAGCTCGGTTTTTGCTAATTTTCTTCAAGCATTTAGAGTCAACTGCAAACACATTAGTAAACAGCAGCATTTCACAGACCAACATTTCCTGTGCAAACAGGCCGCTGCGTTTTGGACTGTATATTAAACCACTTTCAAGGGGTGCTAACACTGACCTTTGTAAAGTCGTGGAGAGAGTAGATAGTTATGCTGCATCCACTGGAGCTAAATGGGGAGGCACACACAGTGCATTGCTTGGCGCTGCCTTTGAAATGGCTGCTGTGGGAGTATGTGGTCGGTTACATTTGCTGCCACCTGACCTGAAGTGACCCGAGCACTGTTGGTGCCGGAGCTTTTTCACAGAGTACATTGTGTAATTGAAATTCATCATGGCAGGCGGCCAGTCTTGGCACCAGAATTTTCCTCGGAAAAGTCTTGAAGAGCAGATGGGTTAGCCGGGACAGAACACACTTTTAAACTTACAAGGACGAGTTAATCTGAAATATTCCAGAAGAGAAAGTCTGAGTGTAGTCTCAGTGCAGTAAAGACCAGAATATCCTGCATGCAGGGAACTTTGGTAGTGCCCGACTAGCAGCTTCTCTGGTCTACTGGATATTATTCATCCTAATCCTCCAATACACTTTTAATTCAATTTCAGAGGTTATGCAGTAGAACTCTAAATCTTCCAGTGAATCTAATAAGGTTAAAAAGAGCATAGTACCCAGGGGCCCCTGATGAGTGGGAACAGAGAGCGGCAAACATCACTTGGTGAACCAGGCAATGAACCATTAGAATTTCCAAATGGTCTGATCGTGGATTATCAGAGTCTTACTGCACTTCAGTAAGAAATGTAATACCTGAATACCTTTTCTAGTTTACGATATTGTGTTTTTTCACAATAGTTGGCTGGACATTTAATTTAATTGAGCAGAAGACACTTGTGGTACAGTCAACTGACACACGAAGATATTCGTACACAAACATTGTCATGGGAGTCTGGCGATCTGACCTCTGGTCTTCTTCTTTCGTGTCCTTATGCTGTATAGTGGCTCGCCACTGCAGTACACATCCTTGCGCTATTGGTGTGTTGAGTGCAAGGTCTGCAGCAGTGCATGGATTATCCAGCAATGGGCATTGCAGTAGGTGTTGCATTGTCTGGGTCTGTGTGCCACAGTCACAGGTTGTTGTACCCTCCATGTAGCCCCACTTGTGCATTGGCACTCTTGACCGCCCGACCCCAGTCAGCAGTTGTTTGAGACATCTATAGTTCAGCAGGTGTTCATCAACATCTGGTGGTAAGCGCACTGCTGGTGTGTGCCCATCGTGGTGGAAATAGGGACAGTGGCTGGTCTGTTCTTCCACATCTGGAGGCGAGCTTCAATGGGGCTTGGTGTTGTTTCCAACGGGATGAAGCTGGCTGGTTAGGGAGCTCTTACGGGATTTTAACTGCCTAGGAGGGGGAACGTGGTTGTGTAATGTGGGGTCATTGTGTAATGCGGGGACCTTTGGTGAGCTGACCTCTACCCTGCTGAGGCCAGGCGCCAGCTCTCGGACACCTCCTCCTACTTATCCTTGGACCATGACGTCAGAAGAGGTGTCTCCACCCAAAACGTTGCCCATTCCTTCTCTCCAGAGTTGCTGCCTCACCCGTTGAGTTACTCCAGCATATTGTGTCTCCCTTCAATTTAAACCAGGATCTGCAGTTCTTTCTTACACACCATAACCCCACAGATGAGCACCAGGTCATAATCTTTTTTAATTTATTTGTGTCCATCTTCAGTGCAAACCTGCATCTGCAATTCCTTCCTACACAAGATATTTGCATGCAGTGGTCATAAAACATGCGCAAAACCAATACGCTGCTATTCCGAATCTCTTAAAGGCAGCATTTTAATTCTCGTATAGAAACAGTGTCTTCTGAACATCAATCTCAATTAACCGACGTCGCACATAAACCCTTTTAAACCCTTCTTCGTCTAATCAATTAAAAAGTTGTTTATTCTTATTTTATCCCATTATACACAATCACATCTTTTGCTTCAAATGTCTTGCACCAGTTTTACTTTTTACTTACACCTTTGATAAAAAAAACTTTTTTCCCACCCCAGTGGTATGAACATTAACTTCTCCAATTTCAGGTAGTCCTTGCTTTCTCCCTCCTTCCCCTCCCCTTCCCAGCTCTCCCACAGCCCAATGTCTCTGCCTGTTTGTTTCTTCTTCCCGCCCCCTCCACCCCCACATCAGTCTGAAGAAGGGTCCTGACCTGAAACGTCACCTATTTCCTTCACTCCATAGATGCTGCCTCACCTGCTGAGTTTCTCCAGCATTTTTGTCTACCTTCATTCATTTTATTAGTAACTAGACCAAATGGGACCCATTGGGTTCCTGTCACATGGGAGGGCTGGTTCCCGAACGCAATATTCCACCACTCACCCATAGCCCACAACTGCGCAGGCGTGGCTGACGGTTTCCCTCTGTGACGCCAGAGATCCCCGTTGTGACGCGAGTGGCGGCAACATCTCCCCAAGTGCGTCTCGCTATCCCTCTTCCTACCCCATCCTCCTCCATTCCCCTTCATCCTCAGCACTCCCTCCCACTCCTCTTCACTCTCCCTCTTCATTTCCCCCCCCCACTCCCTCCTTCACCTCTCCCTCCCTCAACCCCCAGTCACTCTTTCCCTCCCTCCATAACCCTGCTCCCCTCCCTTCCCCCCTTGACGTCATTGTGAAGTGGAAGCTGCTGTGTTTTTTTTAACTTTTTTAAAAATTATTGACTACCTCACATTTATAACTTTGAGTTGTGGCTGCCTTTGTAAACATCCTCCAAGGTTAGTGCTTAATAATGTAGATGTGAAGACTCCTTTTGCACAAAATGAAAAATGTAGCAATCATCAACTCACCAGAGAGGAAGAAAACAACAACAACGGAATTGACAATGGAGAACCAGTGTATCTGCACGTCACTCATGGTTAAGTAAGTGTCCCAGCGAGATGCCCATTTAATAGGACTACCCTGAAAATACAAGTTAATGATTATGATGTTAACTGCTATTGAGCAATTTTAACTTGCCATGACCTGAGGCCAGACTAGTGATACAGACGTCCATCGTAAGACAACTTGCAGGTCATGTTGACATATGTTCATACACACAAATAAAAGCAGATGTTTTCTAGTGTATCATAAAAGAAATAAAAGATCATTACTGCATAGTTTTGTGGTTCATATTTCTTGAATTTTAGGGACAAACTTTAACCCTACGAAACCTCCCAAGCACTTTTGGAGTCGGCCCATTATAAGCAAATGACTCATTTAATGCAGCATAAGACCACAAGACGTAGGAGCAGAGTTAGGCTATTCGGCCCATCAAGTTTTCTCTGCCATTCGATCATGGGCGATCTATGTTTCTCTCTCAAACTCATTCTCCAGCCTTCTCCTCGTAACCTTTGATGTCATTACTAATCTAGAACCTGTTATCTCTGCTTTAAAAATACCCAATGACTTGGCCTCCATCGCCATCAGTGGCAATGAATTCTACAGATTCACCACCCTCTGGATAAATTCCTGCAGAAATATTTAGTTCTAAAAATCATTTAGATCCTCGATACCACTGCATCGCCTAATCCTAATTGCTTTGAATACATCCGAGTGCCTTGGCAACAAATTTCAACGGGCAGCTCAGAGCCAATCACATGCTTGTGGGTCAGAAAGGATAAAGATAACGGATTTCATTTCACAAATGACATGAATGCACCAAATGCATTTTCACAACAATGCCACCATTAGCTTTACATTTCTGCACAATAATATTTAATTTAAGTTATATTTTCCTGCATTTGTGATGAGTTCTCAGCCAGTGTCTCGAACATTCTTATTGTATCAGTAATCACTATAGATACGAGTCCTACTGCAAGTTGGGTTCCATTAGGATCATTGAACAACATACTCACCTCCCAACGGACAGAGTAAGTAAAGAGCACATCATTTTCTTTGTTGGGGTCAATTTCTTGGGGAAGTGAGCCGGCTGCATCAGGCAGGATACAATTTCCATTTTCATCCGGTTTAAGATCTAAAAATATGACAATTCAGTTCAATTTTACAATTCAGCATCAATGAGATAATACCCCAAGTCAAAATAAGTAATGAGGCGAATATTTCACACACAAAACATTAACTGTGGAGACTGAATTTGTTCAATATGAAGGAGATGCCTAATTTCTTTGTAGTCGAAAATGCTGGAGAAACTCAGTGGGTTAGGCAGCATCTATGGACTGAAGTTTTTTTGAAGTTTTTCTTCACATTTTCTAAAAAGTTTTTCTTAAAAGAGATAAAATGGGAACAGGTCCTTCAGCCCACCGAATCCACATCAACCATCGATCACCCATTCGCACTAGTTATCCCGCTTTCTCATCCACTCTCTACACACTAGGGGCAATTTACAGAAGCAAATGAACCTATAAACCTGTATGCAAGCTAGTTACAATGCAACTAAATGCTGAGAACGAACATGACTTAATATCATGCCTGCTTATAGATTAACTTTCTTCTCCAGGATAGCTGCATATTTAAAAGATTTGCAAATCTTAGAAGCATAGAATAATAAGTGCAGAAGTGGGCCAATGTCAATGACCTGGGGCAGCACGAAGGCGCAGCGGTATAACTGCTGCTTTACAGCGCCAGAGGCCTGGGTTCGAACCTGACTACGGGAGTTAGTATGTTCTCTCCGTGACCTGCGTGGGTTTTCTCTGAGATCTTCGGTTTCCTCCCACAATCCAAATTCGTACATGTTTGCAGGTTAATTGGCTTGGTGTTCCCGTGGATTTTGAAGCAACAGCAACAAAGAGAAGCAGGAGAAAGCACTGATTGGCTCTAGCCCAAGTGGGAGGAGAGTTCTCAGTGAGTCAGAGGGGGAAAACAGTCGCTGGAATTTAGAAGATTGAGGGGGGATCTTATAGAAACTTACAAAATTCTTAAGGGGTTGGACAAGCTAGATGCTGGAAGATTGTTCCCGATGTTGGGGGAGTCCAGAACAAGGGGTCACAGTCTAAGGATAAGGGGGAATTCCTTTAGGATCGAGATGAGGAAAACATTCTTTACACAGAGAGTGGTGAGTCTCTGGAATTCTCTGCCACAGAAGGTAGTTGAGGCCAGTTCATTGGCTATATTTAAGAGGGCGTTACATGTGGCACTTATGGCTAAAGGGATCAGGGGGTATGGAGAGAAGGCAGGTACGGGATACTGAGTTGGATGATCAGCCATGATCACATTGAATGGCGGTGCAGACTCGAAGGGCCTACTCCTGCACCTATTTTTCTATGTTTCTATGGTATAAATGTAAATTTCCCCAGTGCAGGATAGTGTTAATATATGTAGATCGCTGGTCTGTACGGACTTGGTGGGCCGAAGGGCCTGTTTCCGCGCTGTATCTCTAAACTAAACTCTAAACCTAAAGCAAAACCCTGTCCCTCTAACCATGGAAGCTGCCTGACCTGATGCACATTTTCAGGTCACTTATTACTAATTATTCCCACATTGTCAATATCTGGTTCCATACAAAACACCTTTTAAATACCCAGATACCAATACACAAAATACCAGTTAGAGGACCCAACCTCATCAGAAGTCCAGCGACATTTACATTGGCAAAAATGAATTATCAACACAAGCAAATCCACATAACAATGGGATTTAAAGTTCAATAATACTGTTTGTCCCACGACAGTATATTGAAAATAGAATGCAGCTAACCAAGCAACAGAAACTGCCAATATGGCTAACTGTAAAATAACATCCAACAAGATTTTTTTCTGAAGATAAGACACAAAAAGCTGGTGGACAAAAATGCTGGAGAAACAAAGCGGGTGAGGCAGCATCTATGGAGCGAAGGAAATAGGTGACGTTTTGGGTCGAGACCCTTCCTTAAGCAGGTTCACTGCTAATTAATAGCTATAAATCACGAGAATTTGAATCATGCAAATTTCGGCTGGTTTTTTTTGTCGCTGTCTGTCTATGCGTTTTGCCACTGCTACGCGGCAAATCAAAAGATATTTACTTACCTTCATATTTCACACTTTGTGGTACGACCTCAAAGCGCACAACTCTATAGGTCGGTTCCTGGTCTTTTTCTATTTCTTCTTTGTGATAATAGACAATGAAAGAGAGATGGTTGTGGAGGTAGAACTGAAAAATAAATCAGCATTTAAGCAAACAGGTTACGTGCTTGAAGTACAACAAACACGTCCACTTCACACTGCATTCACCTGTACTAAACTATCACTGTTTATTTTAGAGCTTTTCTTGTTTTCATCATCAGGGGCAAAGCAGCTAAATTGGTTCACTGAGGTTTGCTATTTAGTCTCCTCCCAGTTGCCCATGATTGGAAATGTTAGTTGTACCTTATTGTTGTCGATGAATCCCAGTCTGTAACCATGTTCAAACTGCACTTCCTTTTCTTTCTTTTTGTCATTGTCTTCAGAGTTTGGGTAAAATTCTAACCGCGTTGCAACAGGCAAGTTATCTGCAATCCTGTAAGCAGGCAAGTATAATTCATGCATTGAGAAGGGGAATGCATCGAGCATTAGTTCAACAGATCAGACAATGTATAGTCTTAATTGTCAGATATGATAAAACAGCAGAAAAGTCTAACTTTGCCCCTTATTCCCCTAACCGTTAACCTGTGCCTCCAGTTCGCATTACTAATAATCCGTGTTTTCAAAATATCTCCTAGTTTAAGTAAAGCAGATAATTTTGGAGATTATAGAGAAAAAGTATAATTTATAAATTGGAAAGAAAGGGCTTCTTCCTGTTGAAGACACCCAACTGTGATTTTTACCACAATTGTTATGTCAGCTCATGTATAGATAACAGTTAAATTGAAAACAATTCTTAAGAGGCAATAAATCTTCTCAGACGGCAATAGTACAGGCTTGAAGATTTCAAGTTTTTTATCGGATTATGTCAAAATCTGAATGTAATGTTAATTGGGGAAGCACTGATTCAGCACCTGCATCCTCTCCAACTACATAAACACGTACATGAACATATGCGCACAGGCCCAAAGGAAGAGTCCCAGTTCAGACGCTGCACAGTAAAACAACAAACTACCAACACAGATTCTAATACACATGTCAAGGTTCATTCTTGAAACTACAGCATTAACATAAACCGTTTTAAATATGTAGATTGCACAGGATCAATATACAGTAAGAATAAAAACAGGTTCACGTACAAGTGAATATAATATTCTTCCCGAATCCTTTCTACGACCAGTTTACTGTCAGCTATTTTAAACTTGACAGGTTTGTTTGGCTTGCCACAGAGCACTTCACATTTCTTTTCAATGTTCATGTGCATGTCATAGGGCGTGTTCACAATCCGATCACCCCTCAACACCTCACCTGTTCAGTAAAAACGCAAGAACAATTACTTCTTTGAGATTCCATGTAATGTTTTTAAATATTTAACACTGCTGACGACAGCGGACGCCAGCCAATAAACCAGTAAAACAATTATTTCAGCGTTGCTAAGGTAGTATACCATTATTCATGTTTATAACATTAAGTGGTACTGACGTTCTATACCCTTCACCACAGTATTTAATAGCCAAAGCCTAATTAGAATTCAAATCAAAAACACTTTTTTATTGATCAATAGTCAATGAATATTTCGCTGATGATTCCAATCATGAATAAGGCAATTTTTTTCTGAGGGCTATTTAAACAATGAATAGCGGGCATTATCATTACAAGATTTTACTAAAATAATAAAAAACACTTTTTCCAAGGACATCTAGCATTGACAAAACAGAGAAATGTCAGCTGGGCCAGATAACTAACTACAATGCCAGAACAAAAACCACTTTGGAGGAGATCAAACTACTAAATTAATAACTTCATTGGATTAATTCCTCGTATGTTGCAAAACATACTTGGCGAATAAAGTGTGATCCTGATTCTGATTAATAGTATTATTCCATTGGTAAAAATACACTTATTCATGATGATGGTACAATTAAATGTGTTCTTTATTTTTAACTGAAATTATGAAATGCATTAAATGCATACGAGGATGAGGCAACAAATGTAATTTTCTAAAATCATTTTGCTTGATTGTGCTGCATTTAACACATTAGCCACTTCTATAACCACTGGTGGAAAGAATGGCAGGCCAATTAATGTAATAAAGCAATGAATAGATAATAAGCTCACCAAGGTTTTCTGCTTTGTATTCAATTTTTTCCGGCCGACAGAAGGGAAGGGAATAATATTCATACGGGAGCTGTGTCCGGGAGCTCGTCAGCTTCACAGCCTGAGGTTCACACAGGAAAGGTTCAAGATTCATTTTTAAACCACTCGCATGATTATACACGATGACTTATTCTGGTGAAACCAATCCCACCCACTGGAGTCAATGATTAATAAGACAATGTGGAACATATATATTAGTTGAAGAAAAGTAACATGCAGACGTCTGATGCAGATAACAGCAAAATCCATTGATACCTCTTGATTAAAGATGATTTAACCTTATTTCCATTCTCTTTCATTCTCTCTCTCCCCCCTCTCTTTCTCTCCCCTCTCTCTCCCCCCTCTCTCTCCCCCCCTCTCTTCCCCTCCCTCTCTTTCTCTCCCCCTCTCTCCCCCATGTGGCTCACTGAGTCCGCACCGACCCGCAATCCTACCCTACACACACTAGGGACAATTTACAATTATACCAAACCAATTAACCTATAAACCTGTAGGTCTTTGGAGTATGGGAGGAAACCGAAGATCTCTGAGAATATTGGGATAGAAACCGAGTCTCCGGTGCTGCAAGCAGCAAGTCTACCGCTGCGCCACCGTGCCACCCTGCAACACTGCACAGTGGACATCTCCATCTCTCTGTGCAAGTACATCAAAAGTAAAACCTCGTTAAAGATTCTGAATCATAGACATTAGAAATAGGGATGGGGATTACATTAGTGAGACAAATCCAGAATAGGCCCATTCTTAGCCACATGTGTGACCAAAAAATATGAAAAATTGTGGAATACGTGTAATTCTGAAAGCATTACAGGTATATTGTTTTGTACTGTGTACATGATTTTTTTTTAATAAAGTTTATCAAGTGAAATATTTATGTTATGCTGACAATGCTTGTTTAGGGTCAGAGGTCAAATGTGACTGGTGACCTGTGTGACCTCACACGGAAGCATTTTTTTTCATAACTCAGTTTTATCTTCCATAAACTCTGGTGAATTTTAAAAAGCTAGAATGTTCATATCTTTAGCAGACACGCAATGAATAAGGTTAATCTCTTGCAAGAATTTTGTAATGCATTACTTTATGTGATGCCATTTGATAACGTGTGTGACATTGTGGTTCACTTTCCAAAGAATGGCCCAATACATACATGTTCCTGCTCTCTGTAAGAACACGTGTTGCAGCAACTAAGTATACAAAGGAAAACTCTCAGCACTAAATCCCAACTGTTTCAAAACTATTTGTTAGCGAGAATTCCAATATCCGCAAATATTCTACAATTCAATTTATTTATTTCATAAAGCCTCGATTAAAGTACTTCAAACAGTCATACCACACCTAAACAATTGTTGAAGATTGCATTTCAGCTACAGGAGCCCAAGGTACGTCAGCGTGCTGAGTGACTTCAAGGCCGCCCAGTAAGAGCCACGTGAATGAAGACAATGTATTGCACACCCCAGAGATGAAGATCTTAACAATTTAAACCTCAACAAACATTCTACCTACCCAGCACAAATTCAAAGTAGAAATATGTTGAGAAGAAAATCAAATAATCATATACACTTGTACAGGGCTCTTACCATGGATCATAGACATGTACCAGCAATAGCCACATCTTTAACAGTGAATAATACCCAATAGACAATAGGTGCAGGAGTAGGCCATTCGGCCCTGCGAGCCAGCACCGCCATTCAATGTGATCATGGCTGATCATCCCCAATCAGTACCCCGTTCCTGCATTAACCCCATATCCCCTGACTCTGTTATCTTTAAGAGCCCTATCTAGCTCTCTCTTGAAAGCATCCAGAGAACCTGCCTCCACCGCCCTCTGAGGCAGAGAATTCCACAGACTCACAACTCTCTGTGTGCAAAAGTGTTTCCTCGTCTCCATTCTAAATGGCTTACTTCTTATTCTTAAACAGTGGCCCCTGGTTCTGGACTCCCCCAACATCGGTAACATGTTCTCCCCGTGACCTGTGTGGGTTTTTCCGGGTGCTCTGGTTCCCACCCACATTCCAAAGACGTATAAGTTCGTAGGCTAATTGGCTTCAGTAAAGTTGTCCCTCGTGTATGTAGGGTAGTGTTAATGTGCGGGGTTTGTTGTTCAGCACGGACTCGGTGGGCCGAAGGGCCTGTTTCTGCTCTGTATCTCTCAACTAAACTAAACAAAATATCAGATATGTAGGAAGCAACTGCAGATACTGGATTTACAAGGATGATAGACACAATGCTGGAGTAACTCTAATTGGCTTACTCCTTATTCTGGTTCTGGACTCCCCTAACATCGGGAACATGCTTCCTGCCTCTAGTGTGTCCAAGCCCTAAACAATCTTATATGTTTCAATGAGATACCCTCTCATCCTTCTAAACTCCAGAGTGTACAAGCACACCCGCTCCATTCTCTCAGCAAATGACAGTCCCGCCATCCCGGGAATTAACCTTGTAAACCTACGCTGCACTCCCTCAATCGCAAGAATATCAAGAATAATACCCAATGATATAACAGGTATTTACCTTAATTTCCACAGGATGATTTTGATGAAAGTCAATTGGTGCTACACCTGGTACATAAAACGTAGATGAAGTGTGCAGTTCTAAGAGAAGCATCAATGGCCAGATTGACATTACCTAAAAAAAAAGAATTAAAGCTGGATTAATATCCATCTACTCTACTAAAGTCTATGGATAACATTACCAGACAATTTAAGACAAGTATTTTCAATGTGTTTGCCAGTATAAATCAATATTTTGATAAACATTTAATAATGTAACAACAAATGGTGCATTGATTAGTGATCAAATACAGAGTGGTACAGTGGTTAGCACCATGGCTTCACAGCTCGAGAGACACATGCTCTTTCCTGATCGAGCTGTTCGTTCTCCCTCTGGAGTTTGCATGTTCTCCCGCTATAGTTTTCTTCCACATGCCAAAAGATATGCCAGCTGTTAATGTTAATGTAAATTGCCTCTAGAGTAGCGTCATGGAAATTGGGATGTGGAAACATGGGTTGGTGGATGGGGATGTGAGATGAATGATGGGCTTCCTGTATATCGGTGTTTGATGGTCAGCATGAACGGTGTTTAGGTTTGTGCCTGGAAGGTCATTCACAAATGGAAGGCCAGGCACAAATGGAAGCTCCATTTGTGCCTGGAAGGTCATGTTTGACAAACCTTCTTGAATTTTTTGAAGAGGTTACTAGGGAAATTGTTGAGGGTAAAGCAGTGGATGTTGTCTATATGGATTTCAGTAAGGCCTTTGACAAGGTTCCCCATGGAAGTGGTTAAGAAGGTTCAATCTTTGGGTGTTAATGGCGGAGTAGCAAGATGGATTCAACAGTGGCTGAATGGGAGATGCCAGAGAGTAATGGTGGATGGCTGTTTGTCAGGTTGGAAGCCGGTGACCAGTGGGGTGCCTCAGGGATCTGTGTTGGGTCCACTGTTGTTTGTCATGTACATCAATGATCTAGATGATGGGGTGGAAAATTGGATAAGTAAGTATGCAGATGATACTAAGATAGGTGGTGCTGTGGATAATGAAGTAGATTTTCAAAGTCTACAGAGAGATTTGGGACATTTGGAAGAGTGGGCTGAAAGATGGCAGATGGAGTTTAATGCTGATAAGTGTGAGGTGCGACATCTTGGCAGGACAAATCAAAATAGGACGTACATGGTAAATGGTAGGGAATTGAGGAATGCTGTGGAACAGAGGGATCTAGGAATAACTGTGCATAGTTCCCTGAAGGTGGAATCGCATGTAGATAGGGTGGTAAAGCTTTTGGTGTGCTGGCCTTTATAAATCAGAGCATTGAATATAGGAGTAGGGAAGTAATGTTAAAATTGTACAAGGCATTGGTGAGACCAATTCTGGAGTATGGTGTACAATTTTGGTCGCCTAATTATAGGAAGGATGTCAACAAAATAGAGAGAGTACAGAGGAGATTTACTAGAATGTTGCCTGGGTTCCAGCAACTAAGTTACAGAGAAAGGTTGAACAAGTTAGGTCTTTATTCTTTGGAGCGCAGAAGGTTAAGGGGGGACTTGATTGAGGTCTTTAAAATGATGAAAGGGATAGAGTTGACGTGGATAAGCTTTTCCTATTGAAGGTAGGGAAGATTCAAACAAGAGGGCATGACATGAGAATTAAGGGACAGAAGTTTAGGGGTAACATGAGGGGGAACTTCTTTACTCAGAGAGTGGTGGCTGTGTGGAATGATCTTCCAGCAGAAGTGGTGGAGGCAGGATTGATTTTAACATTTAAAAGTAAAGTGGATAGGTATATGGACGGAAAGGGAATGGAGGGGTATGGTCTGAGTGCAGGTAGATGGGACTAGGGGAAAATAAATGGTCGGCACGGACTGGAAGGACCGAGAGGGCCTGTTTCCGTGCTGTAATTGTTATATGGTTTATTTTAATTGAGTTTATTGTTGTGCAACATTGTGTGCGTTTCTCTCGTTTCCTTCAGTCTCCCCAACACAAACATTCTCTCACTTAAGTACCACGATGCATAATCCCCCCCATTTCCAGTTGAGCTTGCAGGTGGAAATGCAGAAAGGTATAGGTATATAGATATGGAAAGGTATAGGTATATTGGACAGGTATATGGATAGCATTGGCTTGGAGAGATACAGGCCAAATGCAGGTAAATGGGGCAAGCTTGGAAAGGCACCTTAGTTGCATGGAAGAGTCGAGCCAAAGTGTAGTATAACTTTAACCCTGAAAACACTGGAACTGCAATAAAACTTTTGTATGGCTCACTTGAAATACATCAACAATCAGTCTGCAGTTAGTCTAGCAAGAAATAAGAAGTAACCTTCATTCCCTTATTGCAGGAATAATGAATACTTAAAGAATACAAAATCAAAAACCTGAACGTACCCGACACATGCAATGCTATGGGACCAATTAGAAATGATAGGTGGAAGAGATCTATTCTCAAAGCTCACTGAGGATCTCTAGTGGCATAAATCCGGAAGTGCAACATAGAACACAACCTCCAAAACTTCCAACAGTTATAATTTCACAATTACGTAGAACAGCACAGGAACAGGCACATTACGTCAGTGCCAATTTAAACTGTACATGAGCTATACACCTCCATTCCCTGTCAATATAAACACATTAATGTTTAATGTTCAAGAAGGAACTGCAGATTCTGGATAATCGAAGGTAGACAAAAATGCTGGAGAAACTCAGCGGGTGAGGCAGCATCTAAGGAGCGAAGGAAATAGGCAAAGTTTCGGGCCAAAACCCTTGTTTAGACTGATGTGGGGGGGGGGGGGGGGGGGGGGCGGGAAGAAAAAGGAAGATAGTGGGCTGAGGGAGAGCTGAGAAGGGGAGGGGAAAGTAGGGACTACCTGAAATTAGATAAGTCAATGTTCATACCACTAGGGTGCAAACTGCCCAAGCGAAATATGAGGTGCTGCTCCTCCAATTAATGTTGGTCCTCACTCTGGCCAAGGAGGAGGCCCAGGACAGAGAGGGCGGATTGGGAATGGGAGGGGGAGTTGAAGTGCTGAGCCACTGGGAGATCAGGTTGGTTATTGCGAACCGAGCGGAGGTGTTCGGCGAAGCGATCGCCAAGCCTACTCTTGGTCTCACCGATGTAGAGCAGCTGACATATAGAGCAGCGGATGCAATAGATGAGGTTGGGGGAGGTGCAGGTGAACCTCTGCCAAACCTGGAAAATTGCTCTCAATATTCCAAATGTGGCCTGACCAGCGCCTTAAAGAGCCTCAGCATTTGTATACAAGCCCTCTCAAAATGATGAGGTGATGAAAGTTCATCAATTCCTCTATTTCCTTGGAAGATTGAGAAGATTAGGTCTGGTGACGAGTACTTTCTTGAACATCTACAGGTGTACAGTGGAGAGAATATTGACGGGTTACTTCGCCGTCTGGTTCGTCAACTTGAACGCCCAGGAATGATGGAGATCTTAAACAGTGGTGAACACTGCCCGTCAGTCCATCCCAGGCATTGACCTCTCCACCATCAAATGGATCTTTTGGAGGTGGTGCCTTAAAAAGGCAGCCAATATCATCAAAGACCCCACACCACTCTGACCACACTCTCACTTCACTCCTGCCCATCAGGAAGAAGGTATAGTAGTGTGAAAACCGTGACCTCCAGGTTCAGTAATCGCTTCTTCCCAACAACCATCGAGCTACTGAATACTACAAACACCAACTAAACTTCAAACTACAAACCGCCATGGTTGCACGAGGAACTTCTTGCTTCTGCTTTGTTTTGCAATAATTGTATTTTATTTGTTGTACTTTTCTTTGTTTGTTTTATGATGTTGTCTATTGAGTACGGTGTTCAAAGACCCCTTATGCTGCTGCAAATAAGAATGTCATTGTTCCGTTTTGCTACGTATGACAATTAAACACTTAATTCCCACTAGTGGAAGCATCCTCTCCACATCCACTCTATCCAAGCATTTCACTATTCTGTACGTTTCAATGAGGTCCTCCCCTCAATCTTCTAAACTCCAACGAGTACAGCCCCAGTGCCATCAAACACTCATCATATGTTAACCTACTCATTCCTGGGACCATTCTTGTAAACCTCCTCTGGACCCTCTCATGTCGAAATGCTTCTTATACATTGCTCTGATATCAACTTACACCAACACTGATGGCAGGGTGTTCCAGGCACCTACCATTCGCCATGTAAAATATTTGCCTTGTCCATCTCCTTTAAACCTTCCCCCTCTCACTTTAAACCCATTCCCTCTAGTATTTAGCCGTTACACCCTGAAAAAAACACCATATATTAATACTATCCATGAATCTTATCATTTATCAATTTCTATCAGGTCACCTCCCCTCAGCCTCTTTTGTTCCAGCAGTAACAATCTGTCCAACCTCTGCTCATAGCTAATACTCTCCAATTTGGGCCACATCCTGGTAAACCTCTGCTGCACCTTCACCAAAGCTTCATGAAATGTGACAACCAGAACTGAACACAATACTCTAAATATGGCCTCTCCAATATTTTATGCAGCTGTAACATCATGCCGATATTTACAACTCAATGCCCCAATCAATGAAGGCAATATGCCACAAACCTTTGTTGCTATCCTATCCACTTGTGTTGCCACTTTAGGGAACTATCGACCTGCACCCAGACCCCCTCTATACATTAATGCTACGGGTCCTGCCATTTACTGTATACTCTTCTCTTACATATGGCTTCCTAAATGAAACCCCTTACATATATCAGGTAGGGGTCCAATCCAACACATTGTCTGCGCATTCCCACCACAGATGCTGCTTGATCCGTGGAGTTCCCCGCGCACTTTGCGTTTTGCTCCAGTTTCCAGTATCTAAAATTTCTTGTATCTTACTCATTATCCACAACTTTGCCAATTTTGGTGTTGTCTTCCTAACTTTCTAATCATCCCAACGACATTGATACATAATCGCAGACCACAGAGGTCCCAGCACCAGCCTCTGCGACGAATAACATTCCGTTCCAGCTTCCGTTCTGGGAAGAGATGTTCAGAAGGACAAGGAAACAGTCCAGGAATGTTAATCCACCTTTGAATATAAAGTTACATTCCAATTGATGGGAATCCCTGGCTCATGGTCCCTGTGGATGGATTGAGAACATTCAGGAGAACACTGAACATTTCAACTCTGTACGTCGGGATCGAATGCAAACTAGGCAACTTCCACTGAGCAACAATCCATCCTACAATCCACACTACATTAGCCCGTATCGGAAATTAAACAGCAGGGGTGCTCTAAGATTGAATCAAGAGACAAAACTGGTACAAAACTAAGCTAATTTTACAAGCTGAAAATATTAATAATGTGACAAATGTCAAACAAAAAAATGCAATAGGATGCTCAAGAACACAGGCCAATAGCTAGAGCTGAATTTCATGCACAAAGCTATCACATTACATTACATATACATTACGTACACATTTCTATCTGAAGCAAAGAAGTCTTTGCATTAAATCACAGCTTTGGACACAACATCCTTCAAGTCTGAAGCATTTCAGGATGACAGATTGAAATAACATGGTCTATACAACCGTGGGATAATGTTGATTCACTGGAAGGCACCAAAGGCACAGACACAGATATAAACAGATTCAATTGAAGGCTGATTACAAGATGTTCCTCTCAATTCAAAGTTACACAATGCAATTTGAGTGAAATATTCTTTCCACTAAGATATGATTACAACTTTTTGCAACTCAAACCAAATTGCAAGTAAAACATGTTTGGAGATATTAAACTGAAACTATTATTCATGTCATACAAAATTGTTTAAATAATTCACAACAGTTTACAAATCACTTTATCCATTTACACTATTCCCAAATATTGTTTCCTTTAATTATTACTTTATTATTATATATTATTATTATTATTAAATTTCATTTCAAACTCAAGGTCCAAACAAGAGACATTACATAAAATACATTGCATATAAAAAAACTATAAAATACATATAAAAGCTTAGTACATAAAAGACATCATAAATTATATACAAAAAACATGATTTAAATCCAGAATAAAAAGAGAAATCAGTGTCCTACAACGAGACAACGATACCAATGTCTCCACAATTAGTGCTAAACCACATATTTTATCAGACCAAGATAATTACATTTTCAGAGTCATTAATCCTACAAATGAATTTATGCATATGGTTTCTTAGAATAGCTTGTAAAGTACTGACTCCTTGCAGCCACAAACATTTCACTAGCATTACACAATCTAGGTTTCCTTAGCAGTGTTCTCATGTCATTATTATAAGCCACCTTTAGTCTCTGTAAACTTGTCTTTCCGTAGTTTGACCATAGGTGTGAAGTATAGAGTGGTGTGCAATATGCTCTAAACAAAGACATCTTCACCACATCTGTACACGCACCAAACTTACACGAGAGAATATTTGCCTGTACATGCAGCATATGTTGTTGCCTATAAATATCCTCGTCATCCGTTATTTGTTCTGTAATAAAATGTCCAAGATATTTTACCTTTTTACAGACACAAAGACAATTTTAAATCAGGACATTTTAGACATTTATCCTCTTTGATTCTACAGATCATAACAGCACTCTTACCAGCATTATAATTGATATCATGTTCCACACCATACACAGAACATATAGTAAGGAGCTGCTGGAGACCAGCACTAGATGGACTAAAGACCACAAGATCATCTGCATACATAATATGGTTCACTAAAATATTACCAATCATGCACCCAGTATTACAGGCTTTCAATTGCCTGGACAGATCATCAATATAAAGGGACTGGGGACAAAATTCCCCCTTGTTTAACACCATTGCTAACCCCAAATGGCGCTGAGACCCAATTGCCCCAATTTACTTGCATAGTCTGGTGGGCATACCAGTAAGCCAGGATTCTCACAATGTATTTAGGCACCCCTCTTTGACTCAATTTAACAAACAACTTTCTTTGAATTCCGTCCTGCTGAAACAAAATGGCACTAATAATTGGTCATATTTCATATGTACTTAAATCAAGAAATGAAATATAATTACATCCAATTTTACGCAGTCAAAATTACCTTTTGCAACAAAAATAATCATGCTCTGCTCTCAGATCAGCACTGAAAATCTGATAACCCTCCAAAAGAATATGTTACCTGAAGAACTTGAATATTTATAGACCAATGTGTTTCAGAATCAAACAGTATTTTCCATTAAACCCATTTTATTCCCCTCTCAACAATAGAAACCCTAAAACAGAACAGAGCTGAATAGTAGTCAGGTATAGTGTTAATTGACCAGGAAGCATTTCAAGTTTGGCTACAAAAATCAAAAAATATTCCATTCTGATTTGTTGAGGACATAACAAAGGATTCAGTTATGTGAGTAATGTAAATGATCTGGTTAGACTGCAAATGATGTCATCAGATCATATTATTGAGTTCCTTGCAATAGGGAAGTACAAATGGCCAATCAATAGATACATAGAATATCAAAACTACAAAGAGTGGTCTGGTGACTTTATCGGAAGGATGCAAGGACAATCGGGAATGTCAAATAAAAAGACAGAAATTGATCCTGGAATGACCACAGTTAGATTAGAGCGGCTGCTATTACTGACTGCACAGTAGACTTGGTAGATATGTACAAATGGGATGCATGTACAATGGTGTCTTTGGATGGAGTGGGTACTGAGAGATTTTTTCTTGTTAGTGGAAAGATCAAAGACTAGACATCACAGGTATCATATATAGGGACATGAGAAAAAACGTTTTTTCTAAAAGAAAGATTTATGTGGTTGGAATTTAGGATGCACCGCTCACATGAGGCTGGTTTCACTGTGGCCTTTAAATGAAAGTTGGATAAATACACAGAGCAAGAATGCCGAGAAATGGCTGGTCGGCGATACAGAGCCAGCACAGGTATGTTGGGTGCAGTACCTGAGGCACCTGTGCAGCTTTTCTTACACTGAAGGATACACGACACGCCCATATGAGTATCTTTGGTAACGACTATGGGGCCTTTCCCACTTGGGCGTCATTTATGCGTCATGACGCGCGCGTCGTGGTGCGTGGTGACGTAGGCAGGGTCGCGCGCGGCACCCCAGGATTTTGGGATTCACAAAATCTTCTCGCGCGACCTGCGTAACACGCAAATGACGCCCAAGTGGGACAGGCCCTTATGACTGTTCTTTTGTAGGCACAAACCAGTGGGCAGATTTGTGGAGAAAGGTAAATAATCAGCAATTAAAATTAGACAATAGACAACAGACAATAGGTGCAGGAGTAGGCCATTCGGCCCTTCGAGCCAGCACCGCCATTCAATGTGATCATGGCTGATTATCCCCAATCAGTACCCCGTTCCTGCATTCTCTCCATATCCCCTGACTCCACTATCTTTAAGAGCCCTATGCAGCTCTCTGTCGAAAGTATCCAGAAAACCGGCCTCCAGCGCCCTCTGAGGCAGAGAATTCCACAGACTCACAACTCTCTGTGAGAAAGTGTTTCCTCGTCTCCATTCTAAATGGCTTACTCCTTATTCTTAAACTGTGCCCCCCAGGGACTAATTTACTGTTGTGTCTTTTTTTTTTAATGTAAATACTGGTTCTGTTCTGTTGTTCTGTTGATTTTGCACAATCCTGCAGGCATTGCCACTTTCATTTCACTGTACATCATGAATGTGTATGTGACAAATGAAGTTGACTTGACTTGAGATGAGTGCCACGACAGCACTGGAAGTGACATTTTTGCAGGCAGCCTGCAGGAGTGCACCATCGGGAATGCCTACCTCGCCTACCCTTGCCCCTGACTTCAGAAAATCTGACTTCCTGCCACATAGACAGACTTTGAAAAGGGTGCCACCAGCAAAGAGGATTGAGAAGCGCTGGCCTGGGGAGGCAGGGGAGGGCTCAGGGGACTGCTTCAAATCAGTGGAATGAATCGTGTTCAAGGATTCGTGACCTGGATGAATACCAACTTGATAATAAACGCGTGGATGAATGTGTAACTAACAACATACCAAGGCTTCCCCAACCAGAAGATCCAGCTGAACCGGGAGTTCCATTCCATGCTGAGAGATGCATTACCCGCCTTACAGAAGTTTAGGACTGACAATTGCATCATACAAAAAGTCAGATGTGAGCACCTGGGGGCCATCGCAAGCAGTGACAATTCCAAACTTAGCTGGTTTCACTAAGGGATGCCTGACTGATGCGGCAGGGTGTGCACACTATCACTTCCAATGAGGTGAAACTGGGTAGTGTAAGTAGAAACGATGCCTCACTTCCAGAGGAGCTCAAAGTCCTTTTATGCACACTTTGAAAGGGGGAGCAATGAGACACCTACACGAACCCCGACATGGTGGCACAGCGGTAGAGTTTAGTTTTAGTTTTAGAGATACAGCGCGGAAAAAGACCCTCCGGCCCACCGAGTCCTCCCGGACCAGCGATCCCCGCACATTAACATTATCCTACACACACTAGGGACAATTTACACATACGCCAAGCCAATTAACCTACAAACCTGTACGTCTTTGGAGTGTGGGAGGAAACCGAAGATCTTGGAGAAAACCCACGCAGGTCACTGGGAGAACAAACTCCACAGAAAGCACCTGCAGTCAGGGTCAAACCGGCTGTCCGGCACTGCTCTACCGCTGCGCCACCGCTGAAGGTACCGGCTCACTTATCTTCATTGATGATACAACTGCTGATGGTAGAAGCATTATGAATTCTGAAGTGTATAGTCACATCCTATTTGCTCAAGTTCAAACAAATGCCTCGAAACTCATTGGCCGGCAGTTCATTCTACAGCTAGACAATGTTCCCAAAAATACTGCTGTTAATCCTGGTTAAATTGGACCAGCTAGGACTTCAAAATGGGGTAATGTTTCAGGGTTGCTGGGAGATTTGGTCAATTTGGAACTACTCTCTACAGAGCTGGGACAGGCTGCGAAGAGGTGCCAGAGTGTCTGAAGCTTAGATACAAGTCGCAAGCAAAGAATGGGAAGTTCTGCAAACCCTGTCAATCTGGTGCAAAATGCATAGAATGGATTGGATGGCTGCAAACCAGACATACACCTTGTAAATAGTTGTAAATAATCTTGCAGAGTCTGACTTTGCCAAGTGTTGATTGGATGAGGTGTTGAGCCTTGTCTGGGTTTTCTGTTAATCAGGGTAAATGTTTCCAAGTTGACTTCATCTCGAAGTCTGTTGTGAATACAATGTATTGAACTGTTGTATCATTGGGTTACGGAAATGCCTGTTATGTATGGGGTTAATTGATAACTGTACTTGTGTTATGAGGGACCACCCCCATGTGGTTCGGCCCCTCGAGGTCCCAGGACATATAACGGTCTGCGGTCACGAGGCTCAGCGTCAATCTTCTGGAAGAGCGCTCAGGACCGCGTAAACGTCTGGAGTGCCTCTGTTTGAGCGAGGCCTAGAGGGCTTGAACAGGCAGACGCAAAGGTCAAACCCACGGTGGGTACAGTATGTGATCTGTGACGTGCTTTTGGTAAAATAAAATTTAGTTGATTCAAGTGCTTGATTCAGTGTTTTTACTGAAGCTAGACGGGGGGGAGCTTAGAAACGAGCAATTATCACTGCTAAAGCAACAAAGGAGTTTTTCAAAGCCAAAAAATGGTAAATTCTTGAGTGGCCAAGTCAATCACCTGATCTGAACCCAATTGAGCATGCCTTTTATATGCTGAAGAGAAAACTGAAGGGGACTAGCCCCCAAAACAAGCATAAGGTAAAGATGGCTGCAATATAGGTCTGGCAGAGCATCACCAGAGAAGACACCCAGCAACTGGTGATGTCCATGAATCGCAGACTTCAAGCAGTCATTGCATGCAAAGGATATGCAACAAAATACTAAACATGACTACTTTCATTTACATGACATTGCTGTGTCCCAAATATTATGGTGCCTTGAAATGGGGGGACTATGTGTAAACACTGGTGTCATTTCTACATGGTGGAACCAAAATGTATAAAAAATGGCCTTTGTTAAAATCTGACAATATGCACTTTAACCACATGTGATTTTTCTGTTACAAATCTCAAATTGTGGAGTACAGAGGCAAATAAATAAATGATGGGTCTTTGTCCCAAACATTATGGAGAGCACTGTATTAACACTATCCTGCACTGGGGACAATTTACATTTATTCCAAGCCAATTAACCTACAAACCTGAACGGATTTGGAGTGTGGGAGGAAACCGAAGATCTTGGAGAAAACCCACGCAAGACATGGAGACAACATACAAACACCCGTAGTCAGGATCGAACCCAAGTCTCTGGCGCTGTAAGGCAGCAGTTATACCCCTGCGCCACTGTGCTGCCCCAGGTCATTGACATTTTCTTTGGAAATAATTCCTGGGTAGGTGTCTGTCTCTGATTTACAGTTTCTTATTTCTAAAATAAAGCATCATTGCCTTCTCCAAAAATACTGCTGATGCTGAAAATAATGAAATACTGCGATGGTTAGGCAGCATTTGGCAGAGAGAGAGAAACAGATTTAAAGGGTTGGATTTGTGACCTTGCAGCAGGATTGGAAAAACTTGGAAATCAGTTTTAACTTCTAGAGAAAATGATCAGAGCTGATTACAACAAAAGGGAAGGTCTGTGAGTGGAAGAAAAGCTAAAGATTGATTTAAACAAGTGGTGTGTTAGCTGAAGGAAAATGTTAAAGGCTCGTGTCATTTGCCATAAATTGCTGATTCATGTGATTTTTTGGAAGAAAGACAGAGAGAGAGTGAGGCGGGTGGAGAGAGGGAGAGAAAGAGAGGAGGGAGAGAGAGAGGGGGGAGAGAGGTGGAGAGAGAGAGAGAGAGAGAGGGAGAGACAGAGAGAGAGAGATGATTTTGCAATTTCCAGTGGCGACCAACTGACCCAGCGACGCGCACATTTTGGGCATGTGGGTGGAGCCAAGCACCCAGAAGAAGCGGGGAGAACAGGCAGCGGATCTGCTAGCTGCGATACTGTGCCGGCTTGTGCCATTGTGCCAATAAAATGAGTTTGTGTAATTAATTATTGCAGAGGGGGAATGTGAATTAAAGACTATATTGGCAAATGATCTTGGTAATTTCTTCATCTGACATTGACAGCAGGGGCGATCTCAAAGGATAGCAAATTCTGTTTTCAAGTTCAAGTGTATTGGGGTTTTTTGAAGAACAGAATGTTCTGTTCTGTCCTAGCTCCTGTACCCCCACATTTGAGTTAACAAAATAGATAATTGCTGCTGTGGAATCTTGTTTTGGACCATAATGATGTTGCTTCTTGGCAATGGATGGTATCTGAAATGGTTGAGGTTTGTTTGCTGCCTTCCCCACCTCTAATGAATGTTTAGGTTTAAGTCTTTTCAATACTGTTAGAAAGATGAGCTCCTTCAGGTCTAAAAAGATTTAAAGAGAGAGTTAGATTTAGCTCTTAGGGCTAAAGGAATCTAGGGATATGGGGAGAAAGCAGGAAGTGGGTACTAATTTTAGATGATCAGCCATGATCATATTGAATGGGAGTCTCGAAATATCCAGCTATCCTGGAGAAGAAAACTAATCTATAAGCAGGCATGATATTAAGATTCATTCTCAGCATTTAGTTGCATTGTAACTGGCTTGCATGCAGGTTTATAGGTTAATTGGCTTCTGTAAATTGCCCCTAGTGTGTAGAGAGTGGATGAGAAAGCGGGATAACTAGTGTGAATGGGTGATCGATGGTCGATGTGGATTTGGTGGGCCAAAGGACCTGTTTCCGTTCTATCTCTTTTAAGAAAAAATTCAAAAATTAAGCATTTTCAGCATATTGTAACAGTTAATGTTTTGTGCGTGAAATATTCGCCTCATTACTTATTTTGATTTGGGGTATTATCTCATTGATGCTGAATTGTAAATTTGAACTGAATTGTCATATTTTTAGATCTAAAAACAGATGAAAAGAGAAATTGTATCCTGCCTGATGCAGCCGGCTCACTTCCCCAAGAAATTGACCCCGACAAAGAAAATGATGTGGTCTTTACTTACTCTGTCCGTTGGGAGGTGAGTATGTTGTTCAATGGTGCTAATGGAACCCAACTTGCAGTAGGACTCGTATCTATAGTGATTACTGGTTCAGTAAGAATGTTTGAGAGACGGGCTGAGAACTCATCACAAATGCAGGAAAATACAACTTAAATGAAATACTATTGTGGAGAAGTGTAAAGCTAATGATGGCATTGTTGTGAAAATGCATTTGGTGCATTCATGTCATTTGTGAAATGAAATCCGTTATCTTTATCCTTTCTGACCCTTTGAAATTTGTTGCCAAGCCACTCGGATGTATTCAAAGCAATTAGGATTAGGCAATGCAGTGGTATCGAGGATCTAAATGATTTTTAGAACTAAATATTTCTGCAGGAATTTCTTTATCCAGACGGTGGTGAATCTGTAGAATTCATTGCCACTGATGGCGATGGAGGCCAAGTCATTGGGTATTTTTAAAGCAGAGATAACAGGTTCTAGATTAGTAATGACATCAAAGGTTACGAGGAGAAGGCTGGAGAATGAGGTTGAGAGGGAAACATAGATCGCCCATGATCGAATGGCAGAGAAAAGCCCATGATCGAATAGCCTAACTCTGCTCCTATGTCTTGTGGTCTTATGCTGCATTTAAATGAGTCATTTGCTTATAATAGGCCGACTCCAAACTTGAAGTGCTTTGGAGGTTTCGTAGGGTTAAAGTTTGACTTTAAAGTTCAACAAATATGAACCACAAAACTATGCAGTAATGATCTTTTATTTCCTTTATGGTACACTAGAAAACATCTGCTTTTATTTGTATGTATGAATATATGTCAACATGACCTGCAAATTGTCTTACGATGGACGTCTGTATCACTAGTCTGGCCTCAGGTCATGGCAAGTTAAAATTGCTCAATAGCAGTTAACATCATAATCATTAACTTGTATTTTCAGGGTAGTCCTATTAAATGGGCATCTCGCTGGGACACTTACTTAACCATGAGTGACGTGCAGATACACTGGTTCTCCATTGTCAATTCCGTTGTTGGTGTTTTCTTCCTCTCTGGTGAGTTGATGATTGCTACATTTTTCATTTTGTGCAAAGGGAGTCTTCACATCTACATTATTAAGCACTAACCTTGGAGGATGGTTATAAAGGCAGCCACAACTCAAAGTTATAAATGTAAGGTGGTCACTAATAAAATTAATGAAATATTCAAGGGGAAAATAGTTTTTTTTAACCAAAGGTATAGGAGGCCCCATAGCAGAAGCGTCCACGTCACGGGAACTGGAAACTGGGAGTATCCTGAGCTAATTCTGCTGCCACCATCATCTGTTGCAACAAGTGATGGCTCCCACTGATTTGGAGTGCCATGGAGTTGCCGTCCTTTTACAGGACGGCTGATGACAGCGATGTCAACGTTTTAAACATGGAAGATGGATACGAAAGAAGAAAGTTATAGGTAAAAAGTAGAACTAGTGCAAGACATTTGATGCAAAATATGTGACTGTGTATAATGGGATCTTAAATAAAAATAAACTACTTTTGAGTTGATTAGATGAAGAAGGGTTTACAAGTGTTTATGTGCTGCGTCGGTCAGTTAAGATGGATGACTTGCTTCAATGTTCGGAAGACACTGTCTCTATACGATAAATAAAATGCTGCCTTTAACTGTAATGGGGCTACCAGGGTATTAGTGCCTGGTACGGCAATTCCAATGCATACAAACACAAGAGGCGGCAGAGAGTTGTGGTTCAGCCTCGTCCTTCCCGGCACTGCTCTCCGTACCATTGAAAGTGCCCATATAAGATGCTGTCTCAAGAATGGGTCGACTGGGCTTGTATTCACAGGAATTTAGAAGGATGAGAGGAGATCTCATGGAAACATATAACATTCTTAAAGGATTGGACAGGCTAGATGTGGGAAAAATGTTCCCCATGTTGGAGGAGTCTAGAACCACATTTTAAGAATAAGGGGTCGGCCATTTAGGACTGAGATGAGGAAAAACGTTTTCATCCAGAGTGTGGTGAATCTGTGGAATTCTCTGCCACAGAAGGCAGTGGAGGCCAATTCACTGGATGTTTTCAACAGGAAGTTAGATTTAGCTCTTCGGGCTCAAGGAATCAAGGGATATGGGGAGAAAGCAGGAACGGGGTACAGATTGAGATGATCAGCCATGATCATATTGAATGGCGGTGCTGGCTTGAAGAGCCGAATGGCCTACTCCTGCACCTATTTTGCTCTGTTTCTAAGAAGCGTCACCTATCAAAAAGGATTCTCACTTTCCGGATCATACCCTTTTCTTGCTTCTATCAATGAGCAGGAGGTGCAGAGAGTCCAACACTACCAGGTCCAACAACAGCTGCTTTCATACAACCATCGGGTTCTTTAACAAACCCACACAACCGTAATCCTACTTCAGCCATGGAACACCACACACCAGCCTTTGAACTACCAGTTTTGTAATTGCATTTTTGCACATCTGTTTTTCTTTTTGCTGCCTTGGACAAAAGGTATAACTTGTGTTGTTGTCTGTTGTCTGAGTCTATCTGCCCACGATGCTGCTCGATGAAAGATAGTCAAAGGGTGCAGCAATATCTATGGAGCGAAGGAAATAGGCAACGTTTCGGGCCAAAACCCTTTGGGTTTCGGCCCGAAACGTTGCCTATTTCCTAATTCCTATTGCCTATTTCCTTCACTCCATAGATGCTGCTGCACCCGCTGAGTTTCTCCAGCATTTTTGTCTACCTTCAATTTTTCAGCATCTGCAGTTCCTTCTTAAACAACATGCTGCTCCATCAAGATTCTTGTTGTACCTGCAGCTCACAATACTTTTGCATTGGACAATAAAATAGTAGACTCGACCAAGAGTGAATTGGATGAGTCTTGCTTTCATGTGGAAATGGATAAAGAGGGACAGCGTGAAAATAAAACAAACCGCAAATGTCGGAGATCTGAGATAAAACAGCAAATGCTAGAAACACTTAGCACGTTGGATGGCCTTCCTCAGACTCCACAGTTGATGCCAGACATGCTGTGTGTCTTCAGCATTTTCTGTTTTTATTAAACGGACAGAGAAATTCATTACGAGATAGAATTTCCATAATTTCTCCGAGCTTTACAGTGCAGCTGCATATTGTGCATGTTTTAAAAAGTATCAATTCATGACAGTGTTCAATATCCAATTATATATAAATATTTTATGATGAGACTGACCTGGACATATATTTCCCTTCACAATTACAACTTTTACTCTGCAATGCAAGATGTCCCAAAGCTACTACTTCCTCCTTCACCCTACCGAACCCCTCCTTTGTCTTATTTACAACATTTGCAATTCACATCAGATGTAGCCAAAATTGTTTTTGGTATATCGCCATGGCATTCTAAATGATGTGCACTGCCTTTAGTTTCGTAATAACAACAAATAATTGAGAGCAGAAAGATTTTAAAGGTGAGTGGGAAAAGATTCAATAGGAAACTGAGGGGCAACTTTTTGGGGGTTGGAATATGGAACGAGCTGCCAGAAGAGGTAGTTGAGGCAGATACTATAACAACATTGAATAGCTATTTAGACAGGTACATGGATAGGAAAGTTGCAGAGGATATATATGGGCCAAACGCAGGTAAATACTTCAAGGTATCACATAGCTAGCTTGAAATAAAGCCAAAGTTCTGAAAACTTGAATTAAAAATCAAGCCAGATATCCTCACAGCTAAACAATGAAAAAACAATTGGCATCACTTCCTGTCACATTTCTGGAGTCAGCAGATTCATTACATTGGTTCAAGTGTATTCAAGCCTTGACTTGACTTGATTCAGAAGAGAAAGAAAAATCAGGACAGATCCTAGGCAATTATTTCTAAGAGCATATGTAAAAATAATAATTGACATTCCTGTAATTTAAGGTTAAAATCAAGGACTTTTCAGCTAGAGTAGACTGCTAATGGATGGAAATGTCATGCAATCGTTCAAGGAAGCTCTGGATGCCAAATCGTTTTTTTGGATGGAAGATAATGGCCTCCCACGTTAAGTCTAACCATCAGGAAATAAATGATGGCTAGGCACTTACACAAGACGAATGAGTGAAAATAGTTCAGGAGTCATATTTTACATATATATTCTAAATCAAAAATGCACAGATCAATTAGATAATACGATGGTTTCACTTGAACACTCATTATTACATAATACTACTTGGTATGTAGCTCCTGCAGATATCAAAATAAGAAAACATTTTCAAATGAATTTTCAAATACAAGCACAACACCTTCTATAACTTTTGACACATGGAAAAAACCCAATGATTACTGGCAATAATGCTTGACAACACACCAACAACTGTATCCACATACTTCACGCAACCATATATCCAGAATTGCTAATTTGGCTCGCCAATGATGAATGTGTGTACACGAGACAGACAATTACCACATACTGTAGCATTCGGTTAATATAGCATCTAGAAAATAATTTCAAATACAATCTAGCAACTTAGCTACATTTTTCAACACAAGATCCAAACTCTTAAGTGAAAGTAGACAAAAATGCTGGAGGAACTCAGTATCTGTGGGGCGAAAGAATAGGTGACGTTTCGGGTCGAGGTCCTTCAGAACCCTTCTCGACCCGAAACGTCACCTATTCCTTCGCTCCATAGATGCTGCCTCACCTGCAGAGTTTCTCCAGCATTTTTGTCTACCATCGATTTTTCCAGCATCTGCAGTTCCTTCTTAAACTATTCTTAAGTGAAGTATTTTCAAGATCAGCAAGTGTGTGATCTGATACACCAAATGCTGCCCAACCTGCTGAGTTACAGCAGCATTTTGTATTCATCTTTGGTATCAACCCCCATCCTTTTGATTACATTAATCAGCCTTTGGCAGACTGTACATTGACAGTTGAAACGACTTATCTCTTTACATTACAGCCATAACGTTTAAGGTAATATTTGGGTAATCATGAGAACTCCCTTCAGGAAAACACAATTCGTTCACAAATTGCTTCTCCAAATGTTAAACATTCCAACCTGAATAAATTCTGACAAATTCCCAGAAACATCAAATCCTGTGTTGGGAAATAAATTTATCACACCTCAGAAACAGCACTTGCAAATAACTCCACACAATCAGAGGTGCCTCCAATGGGATTAAAACAATTAAAGAATGCCCACAAATAAATAACCTTGAAGGCAGCGATCCATGAAATAGAAAACTGCAGATATAAAACACCGCAGTTGCTAGAATCTTGAGCAAAACACAAAGTGCTAGAGGAACTCAGCGGGTCGGGCAGTCTGAAGAGGGGTCCCGACCCGATAAGCTATTTGTTCATCCCCTCCCCAGACGCTGCCTTACCTTTTCCTTATAATAGAAAACTATGATGCAGCTCAACCCACCATTTTTTATACAAACTTGCATCAACTATTTACTTACAATTATTTAAAAATAGTAATCATGTTGTGTAATACCAAGACGCTTGTTAAACCCTGCCTTAAACCCCTGAAAAGTACTTCAGATATATGCAAAATACAATGGGTGAAGTTACTGCCTTAGATTCATTCCGTGAATGGTTTACATGTAGGGTGTGGAACGGTTTGTCCAGCAATCCTTCAGTTTAAATAAGGTGTGGGAGAGGCTGATGGGACAAGACATAGGAGATGCCTTGAGGGAGTTAAAGGGATTGGCCCCCTCTGCTCCTGGATATTCGAGGGTTTCGACCGCCGGCTACAGGGGCTTTAATCGCCCCGACTGCGGATGGTTCGACTGCCCTGAACGCGGGAGAACAAAGAGGAGGAAGTTTGAACTTTATTGCCTTCCATCACAGTGAGGAATGTGGAATCTACTGTGGTGGATGTTTATGTTAACTTTTATGTGGTTGTGTGTCTTGTTGTTTTTCACTTAGTATGGCTGTATGGTAACTCAAATATCACTGTACCGTAACTGGTACATGTGACAATAAACTGGCCTTGAAACCTTGAGTCTGGTGGGGACATTTCACAGACAAGGGCAGGGATATCACCGCAGGGACCACATGAGTGGAAAGGGTGCTTTGTGTAAAGACCAATGCAAACACTAATGTGTATGTCACAATTAAATGTAGAGGCGCAAGATCAAAGTTCACACCAGGAACAGTGCGAAACAGTACAAAACAGGAACTAGCCCTTTGAGCTACGATGTCTGTGTGAAACATGATGCAAAACTAATCTCATTTGCCTACTCGAGATCCCTACCCCTGCCTATCCAAAAGTCTCTTAACTGCCACTAATGTATCTGTCACCCGCTGAGTTTCCCCACCATTTTTGTCAACCTTCAATGTACCTGTCTCGATCATCACCCCCCACGTTGTGATCCAGCCACCTATCACTCTGTATGTAACAGCTACTTTAAACTTTGTCCCTCACCTTAAAGCTATTCCCTCTTGGCAATGACATTTTCACTTTTAGGGGAAAAAGGTTCCAACTATCTACCTACCAGGATACTGAGTTGAAATGATCAGCCATGATCATATTGAATGGCGGTGCAGGTTCGAATGGCCTACTCCTGCACCTATTTTCTATGTTTCTGTTACCTCTGCTTTACAATTTTATACACTTCTATCAGCCTTCCCTCAGCCTCCAAAGAAAACAATCCACTTATGCCCAACATCTCATAGCTAATACCCTCCAATCCAGGCAACATAAGAATTAGTTTAGAGACACAGCAAGGACACAGGCCCTTTGACCCACCAAATCCGTGCCGACCAGCGATCCTCGCACATCAACACTATCTACACACACTCGGGACAATTTACATTTAGACCAAGCCAATTAACCAACAAACCTGTACATCTTTGGAGTGTGTGAGGAAACTGAAGACCTCGGAGAAAACCCACGAAGGTCACAGCGAGAAGGTACAAACTCTGTAAGGACAGCACCCGTAGTCAGGATTGAACCCAGGTCTCTGGTGCTGTGAGGCAGCAACACTATTGTTGTGCTACCATGCTGCCCAGAGTTCAATGTATGAAGAATTTTTTCGGACACGTCTGTATACCTAACCCTTGACCATGACCCCATGGACAATCACCAGGCCACCATCTCCCTGACAGTTACCGATCTCATCACCTTCCCATTGATTTTCACCTTTCTCAAAATCCACAAGTAGGACGGCCGTGGCTGCCTCAATGTTTCTGCCATCTCCTGCCCTACCGTACCCTTATCGTTCATCATCCTCACACTCCCCATTTATATCACCTTTCCAAAATACATAAACAGAACTGTCCTGGCTGCCCCATCTCGAAATACCTCAGTCTGAAGTAGGATCATGTTCTCCAGAGATCCAGCGTGACTCACTGAGTTAACTCTAGCACTCCGTTTGTTTTGTAAACCAGTATCTGCAGTTTCTTAGATTGACTCAAAGTGGTAGAGTAACTCAGCGGGTCAAGTAGCATATATGGAGAAAACGGGTAGGTGACGTCTATCCTTTGTAAGGGGGGGGGGGGGAAGAGAACCGGAGCAAATGCCTTCTTTCCATGCCTCGGTTCTATCTTGTCCCCCGCCCCCCCATTACCTTGCCCAGTCCCTTCCACTCCCTATATCTGAAACGTGTTTGTGTGAATGTACACATTATATGTACACACGCACACACACATATATAAATATACATATACATAAATATATATGCAAATACACATATACATACACCTATACACACACACATTGATACACACCCATATATATTGATACACAGATACACATACATATACACAGATGTACATAATATACACATGCACATACATATATACACAAATGTACATACATATATACACATGTCCATACACACACATACATATGTACATGTGTTCAGTCTGACGAAGGGTCTCGACCTGAAACGTCACCCATTCCTTCTCTCCAGAGATGCAGCCTGTCCCGCATCTGCAGTTATTTCTTGTACATACACATATATACACACACACACATACATATAGATCACATGCAAACACATTTATTTATACATTTTTCTAGATACAGAGACATTATTCGTGTATCAATAATGCCTGTTTATATACACATACACACATTTTTATTGCACGAATGCAGCTTATTCAGGGAGCTGACTGACTGACAGACAGACAGACAGTTAAAGGGCAGGGCCCGCGGCCCCGGGACTGGACTGGACGCCGCCGCCGCCGCCGCCCGATCACGGCCGCTGCCCAGCCCCGACTCCCGCCGGCCTGTTACCCGGTGGGTGCCCCCACTCACCCCCCTCGGCCCCCGACCCCCAGCCCCCGCGCTGCCGCCCCTCCCCCCCCCCCCCCGGCGGGAGGCGGACAGACGGACAGACACCCCTTCACTCTCACCCTCCTCGCCGCCATCTTGCCGTCCACGTGTCACGCGCGACGTCACCGACGTCACTCCGGCCCCGCCCCTCCCTGAAACCCCGCCCCTCCTCCAGACCCCGCCCCTCCTGGAAACCCCGCCCCTCCCTGAAACCCCGCCCCTCCCCGAAACCCAAACCCCGCCCCTCCACGAAACCCCGCCCCTCTCCTCAGACCCCGCCCCCTCCCCCAGACCATTGTCACCAAAGGTACCCAGCATCCTCTAAAATGCTGGAGAAACTCAGCAGGTGAGGCAGCATCTATGGAGCGATGGAAATAGGCAACGTTTCGGATCCAGACCCTTCTTCAGACACACATAAAAAGAGTCTGAAGAAGGGTCTTGACCGGAAACGTTGCCTATTTCCTTCGCTCCATCTGCAGTTCTTTCTCAAACAGTATCCTCCAGTATCTTTGATTCAAAGTCTGCTGGAAATTGAGGAAGGCTGCTGCAAGCTCTCCCTTGTAGACACAAAATGTTGGAGTAACTCAGCGGGACAGGCAGCATCTCTGGGGAGAAGGAGTGGGCGACGTTTCGGGTCGAGACCCTTCTTCAGACTGATGTCAGGGGAGCGGTCGGGACAGAGATAGAATGTAGTCGGAGACAGTGAGACTGGTGGGAGAATTGGGAAGGGGGAGGGGATGGAGAGAGAGGGAAAGCAAGGGCTATCTGAAGTTTTCTTTCAAGTTTCGATTTAAACCAGCATCTGCAGTTCTTTCTGACACAAACTTTCCCTTTTCCCGTCTTCTGTCTGAAGAAGGGTCTCGACCCGAAACGTCATCCATTCCTTCTCTCCAGAGATGCTGCCTGTCCCGCTGAGCTACTCCAGCTTTTTGTGTCTCCCTTTTCCTCTCTAATTAAGCATTTACACTTAAAAAACACGGAGAAAAAATGTGCATTCATTTTCATACATAGATACACAGACAATAAGTGCAGGAATAGTCCATTCGGCCCTTCGAGCCAGCACCACCATTCAAATATCCCAAATCAGAGTACCGTCCCTGCTTTCTCCCCATATTCCTTCATTCCTTCAGCCCAAGGAGCTAAATTTAACCATCTCTTCAAAACATCCAGTGACTTGGCCTCCACTGCCTTCTTCTCCCACAGATTCACAACTCTCTGGGTGAAAACGTTTTTCCTCATCTCATTTTCCTTTTCTCTCTACACTTTGCAATTCAAAACTCCATGGAAAAAAATGTGCAGTCATTAAGGTTATTTATTCCCTGCCCATGTTGAGGTTGCATTTGCAACTATTGTTATGATTGCAAACACGATGTTGTATCTGTAACACAAACTGTATCACTCCATGACTCCAATCTTCTGTATGATACAGTGTTGGAACAGGCCTTTCGGATAAGTTGGGCCGAAGGGCCTGTTTCCACACTGTATCTCTCTATGACTCTAATCATACAGAAGATGGCCATTCACCCCATTCGGCCAACGGGAAGGTATTTAATTTGTAGTGGGCCTGTCCCACTTGGTAATTTTTCAGGCAGCTGCTGGCGACAGTCAGAGTCGTAGCAAGTTGCCGAACAACCGGCGACAACCTACGACAGCACCTACGTCAAGCTACGCCATTGGCGCAAACCCACCGTCGCCGAACATTTTTCATCATGTTGAAGATTTAGCGGCGACCAGAAAGACGCTACGCCTTTTTGCGTTACGACTGAGGAGACTACTCCCGCCGATCACTGGCAAACATGTGGCGACAAACTAGTCGCCTGTACTCGCCTAAAAAATCACCTAAGTGGGACAGGGGCATAACGCTCTCCTACTTATTCATATCCTGGCATTGGGATTAAAAAGACTGTAGATGCTGGACTCTTGAACAAAACGCAAAGTCCTGGAGAAACTCGAAGTCAGGCAGCACTGTGAAGGGAACGGATAGGCAATGTTTCAGCTCATGAGCCTGCTTCAGACTTTTTAAATCATTATCATCAATTTTAAAAATCGCCATTTTTCTGCTTCATAGCTTTTGCTTAAGTTGCCTGTTTTTTGCCCTGGCTGTGGAGAAACAAGGAACAGCAGATGCCTGTTTACAAAAAAAGACACAACGTGTTGGAGTAACTCAGTGGGTCAGGCAGCATCTCTGGAGAACATGGATAGGTAACCATTCTGGTCCCTAGGGTCCCAGCCTGAAACATCACCTATCCATGTTCTCCACAGATGCTGCCTGACCCGCTGTGTTACTCCAGCACTCAGTGTATCAATCTGTTCTGGCAATAGTTTCCCATTTTAGCATTTCTATATAACTAAAAGTCTCAGCTTGACCGCTTCCTGTCTGAGATGTATATTAATTTTAGAAAAAACTACCCTATATTGCTATGATTTTTGGCCATCTTATTCACAGTCCCCCTCCGCTGCAGCAGGCACGAGGAATTTTCCGATCGATGAAAAATAAAAAAGTTATGAGTGTTTAAAAAATCTTGAGATCAGCTGATTGGTTCTCTCGCCTGTCAATCACCATGATGAAGGTAACGCCCCTTCCGGGACGGGCAAGACTATGAAACCCCGGATGCCTGGACGTGTGTCAGTTACTCTGGAAGATTGCGAGGGAGAGGCCACAACTGTGATTCTAAGCTGTGAATCAACTGAACTGTGTGTCTGCAATGTACTTGCAATAAATGATTTGTTAGCCCTTAATGACAATGCAACGAGTTGTATTCTTTACACATTCTTTACACAGAGAGTGGTGAGTCTCTGGAATTCTCTGCCACAGAAGGTAGTTGAGGCCAGTTCATTGGCTATATTTAAGAGGGCGTTAGATGTGGCACTTGTGGCTAAAGGGATCAGGGGGTATGGAGAGAAGGCAGGTACGGGATACTGAGTTGGATGATCAGCCATGATCACATTGAATGGCGGTGCAGGCTCGAAGGGCCGAATGGCCTACTCCTGCACCTAGTTTCTATGTTTCTATGTTTCTATGTTTACCCTACCCTGTGCTTGAGACTGCATTGCAAAATGGAAATGAAATGACTATGCCATGAGTTGTTTGGCCTGCCCTGTGCTTGAGACTGCAATGCAAAATGGAAATGAAATGTCAATGCCATGAGTTGTTTGGCCTGCCCTGTGCTTGAGATTGCAATGCAAAATGGAAATGAACTTACATTGCCATGAGTTGCTTGGCATGCCCTGTACTTGAAATGGAAATGGAAATGGAAATGAAATGAGTTGTTTGGCCTGCCTGAAACCACTAATTTCAGCCCACAAGGCCCCTATTAGCCGAGAAACCAGTCCCTTTTGCCCAAAATGCCCGTATTAGCCCAGTTGGAGCATTTTGGCCTAAAAGGACCGTGCCAGGAAAAGTCCAGAAAAAGTGCCTTTCACTGATATGCCACTGAGATTTTTTTTAAGTCCCTTCGGCCCTTCAGGCCTGTACTAGCCCAGGAGTAGTCCCTTCAGCCCATCAGTAAGTATTCCCCTGCATTAAACCTCACCCCAGTATTTTTCTCCCTCCCGTCATTGGCTCCATGTCAGATCCAGGCCAGGATAGACTTTCCTCCTTCATTGCTGTGATCTGCAGAAAAAGTTGAAAAATGTCTAAAATTGATTCTCCACCCTCTCCCCCTTCTCCCCCTCACACAGAGTCTCTCGCCTGTTTTGGGCAGTATTTCTGGCAGTTTCTAAGCTGCCAGCCCACCAGGCCTGAATGAATGAGCTGCCAGCCCACCAGGCCCGAGTGACTGAGCTGCCAGCCCACCAGGCCTGAATGAATGAGCTGCCAGCCCACCAGGCCTGAGTGAATGAGCTGCCAGCCCAAGAATTAATTTCGGCCCACAATGTCCATACTAGCTCTCTGGATCCAGTTTCTTTGGCCCACACACCCATACTAGCACTCCAGAAAGCCCCCTCCACTGGCCACCAATATTGAAATTGGTGGAGAGGTGGAAGATTGCGTTGGGGGATCAGCCCTCCCGTGTGAACATGGGACCCAACGGGTCCCACTTAGTCTAGTATTCCATTAAAATTCTTCAAGATCTGTTTAACTGCTTTATTATTTTTAAATGCTTCTGAATATCAGTGCTGTACACACTGTGACGTGCTGCTTGTCTTTAGCACAATACACCCAGAATACAATTTAAAGTTGACATTCTAGGGAGACACACCTATGCGTTAGTCATTCGTTTATTCGCAGTAAGTTCTTTGACACAACACCATTGTTCCGACAGTAATTTGGCGTAATACTATCCAGTACTATTCAACTTTTTTAACAAGGATGATATTACAGTACTGGCTGGCGTGTTATGTTCAGAGTGCGGAGACAAAGTTGTCGATCACAAAAGATTGACGCAACGCCACCACAAAGCTGGGTTTAATTTAAATGGTTTCTAATTTTGGTCAGGGAATTGTGACAACGCCGGCAGTCATGAGATGAAAGTACATGAATTATGCACTACTAGTTAGTTCCAGCATCTTATTCTTCTGTGGCGTCCACAGCCTAAAGTTGTAGGTCAGCTTCTTTTATCTGATCATTTTGTTTGTGCACGTCGGGTTGATTGCATTAGATGGACCACGTGAAGGTTGCAATCTCCCACCCTAGCATCTTATCAAGGGCATAGGATATAGAACAGTACAGCACACGAGCAGGCCCTTCAGCCCACAAGGTCGATGATGTCAAGGCCAACTCCTGTGCATAATCCATATCCCTCTATTCACTGCATATCAACATGCCTGTTCAACTCTTTTAAATGCCACTAATATATCTGCATCCTCCACCACCTTTCCAGACACTCACCACTCACCCTCTGTTTCAAAACTTGCCCTGCACATCCCCTTTAAGCTTTGCCCCTCTCAAGGCAAAAGCTATGCCTTCCAGTAATTGATTTTTCCATCCTGGAAAAAAGGCTCTGACTGTCTATCCTGTCAACGCCTTTCATAATTTTATATACATTTATATCATTTTATAACTATAGATTTATATAATTTAATATAATTTTAAAAGGCTCTGACTGTCTATTCTGTCTATGCCTCATAATTTTATATAAATGTATATAATTTTATAATTATATATTTATATAATTTTATATAATTTTTAAAAGGCTCTATCTGTCTACTTTGTCTGTGCCTCTCATCATTGTATATTCTTCCATCAGGTATCCCCACAATTTCAGGTTCCCAAGTATTATTTTACTCTGGTCACTTCAGGTTTCACAGACTGTACTCTGGAGAAGACATGAAGTCTGTAACTCAATGACTCAGGATACCTTGTGTAAGAAAGAACTGCAGATGCTGGTTAAAATCAAAGGTAGACACAAAATGCTGGAGTGACTCAGCGGGTGAGGCTGCATCTCTGGAGAGAAGTCACCCATTCCTTCTCTCCAGGGATGCTGCCTCACCCGCTGAGTTTCTCCGCCATTTTGTGTCTACACTTTATCGCCGTTGACGAATTGCAACAATTATGACTCTTATGACTCTCAGCTACCAGGAAGTGAAAATCATCTTGAAATAAAATAGTCAGTAATAAAAATCATACTTTTTTGTCTGTTGGAAATTAAAATGAAAGCTTGTAGGACTTAGTTGTGATTGCAACTAAGTTGTTATTTAACATGCGAGCGTGATGCGTCTAGTATTGTGACATAGCTGGTTGCGACTAGGTGTGAGATTAAGTAAATTAGTCAAGTCTAAGTTATTGTCAGATGTATAAATATGGGTAGACACAGATACAGGGAAAATCATGCTTGTGGCAATATCACAGCCATGTAAACTCAAACTGTACAGGAGGCAACTCAGAATGCAGAAGCAAAAGTTTGGAGATATCCTTGAATATTCCACCCAGATTGTCCTCACACGAGTCTTTAACACTTGACCAGATATATTGATATATGCTGATATAAACGCTACACTTGTCGCTTTACTTCCCCCCTCGACTCCATCCAAGGAACCAAGCAGTCTTTCCAGGTGAGGCAGTGGTTCACCTGCACCTCCCCCAACCTCGTCAACTGCATCCACTGTTCCAGATGTCAACTGCTCTACATCGGTGAGACCAAGGGCAGGCTTGGTTCGTAATAACCAACCTGATCTCCTTCTTCTTCTTCTGTCGTATTTCTTTTAGACCTGCAGCTCCGTTGAGGTGAGCCAGGCCAACGTGTCATCGTCCATGCCAATCAGACCTCGTTCACCATTCGGTGGCCTGATCTCCTGGTGGCTCAGCACTTCAACTCCCCCTCCCATTCCGAATACGACCTTTCTGTCCTGGGCCTCCTCCATGGCCAGAGTGAGTCCCACCGCAAATTGGAGGAGCAGCACCTCATATTTCGCTTGGGTAGTTTACACCCCAGCGGTATGAACATTGACTTCTCCCATTCCAGGTAGTCCTTCCTTTCTTCCTCCTCCCCCTCCTCTTCCCAGCTCTCCCACAGCCCACTGTCTCCGCCTCTTCCTTTCATCTTCACGACCCCCTCCCCCCCAACATCAGTCTGAAGAAGGGTCTTGACCCGAAACGTCACCTATTCCTTCGCTCCATAGTTGCTGCCTAACCTGCTGAGTTTCTCCAACATTTTTATCTACCGAATGAAATGCAGATGCATGTTTACAAAAAAAAATCACAAAGTGCCGGAGTAACTCAGCGGGTCAAGCAGCATCTGTGGAGAACATGGATAGGTGACGTTTCAGATTGGGGCCTTCTTTCAAACTCACTGAAGCATGGTCCCGACCAGAAACACTGTCAATCCATGACGGGTCTTGCCACCCATTCCTTCTCTCCAGAGATGCAGCCTGTCCCACTGAGTTAATCTAACATTTTTGTGTCTATCCTCAGTTTAAGCTAGCATCTGCAGTTCCTTCCTGCATGTTTCGTCTGTTGGAGTAACTCAGCAGGACGGGCAGCATCTCTGGAGAGAAGGAATGGGTGGCAAGACAGTTCTTCAGGCAGATCAGTCTCCTGAAGATCCCTTCATTGGTGAGAAGGCCAGTAGCTGTGATGGGCTGGGCTGTGTCCGGCACTCTGTGAAGAAGGGTCTCGACACGAAACATCGCCTATCTCCTTCACTCCTTAGATGCTGCTGCACCCGCTGAGTTTCTCCAGCCTTTTGTGTACCCTCTGTGTGACATCCTTCATTCATGGGCATTTTATATATAACATGGCTGATGACTGGCAATTTCTTGTCCATTTTCCACTTGTTTCACAGTGGTGGTAAAACTCAAAATCCTAAACCCAGTATGGTCTTTGGTGGCAGTGCATCACCTCCGGCTGTCCCTAAATGCCCAACTTTGACCTATGTGCCCGCTTTCCAACGAGTGTCTGTGCTTGTATGTTTCCCATTATTGGACCTGGCATGGCTGAGTAGCCAGATTCATCCACTGAAAATTTGAGACTGAGGCTTTTGTTCCCTGCACTCTTCGTTTCTTTGCCAATGACTTAATCCTGTTGTCTTGTCAAGTCAAGCAGAGAGGTTGCCAGCGTAATTAACCTTGCAGAGTACTGCTCACCAGCAATAGCCTCCCTCACCTGCGCCCACCAGTAACCTGTGTCCACCTGTTACCTGTGTCCACCTGTTACCATATAACATAACCATATAACAATTACAGCACGGAAACAGGCCTTCTCGGCCCTTCCAGTCCGTGCCGACCATTCATTTTCCCCTAGTCCCATCTACCTGCACTCAGACCATACCCCTCCATTCCCTTCCCGTCCATATACCTATCCACTTTACTTTTAAATGTTAAAATCGATCCTGCCTCCACCACTTCTGCTGGAAGCTCATTCCACACAGCCACCACTCTCTGAGCAAAGAAGTTCCCCCTCATGTTACCCCTAAACTTCTGTCCCTTAATTCTCATGTCATGCCCTCTTGTTTGAATCTTCCCTACCCTCAATGGGAAAAGCTTATCCACGTCAACTCTGTCTATCCCTTTCATCATTTTAAAGACCTCAATCAAGTCACCCTTAACCTTCTGCGCTCCAAAGAATAAAGACCTAACTTGTTCAACCTTTCTCTGTAACTTAGTTGCTGGAACCCGGGCAGCATTCTAGTAAATCTCCTCTGTACTCTCTCTATTTTGTTGACATCCTTCCTATAATTAGGCGACCAAAATTGTACACCATACTCCAGAATTGGTCTTACCAATGCCTTGTACAATTTTACCTGTGTCCACCTGTTACCTGTGTCCACCTGTTACCTGTGTCCACCTGTTATCACATGTTTCCTGTCACCTGTGCGCACCTGTTACCTGTGTCCACCTGTTACCTGTGTCCACCTGTTATCACATGTTTCCTGTCACCTGTGCGCACCTGTTACCTGTGTCCACCTGTTACCTGTGTCCACCTGTTACCTGTGTCCACCTGTTACCTGTGTCCACCTGTTACCTGTGTCCACATGTCACCTGCCCCCTGCCACGTTTTGGCTGTCCTCAGGTAAGTCCCGACCTGAAACGCCACTGATCCATGTTCTCCAGAAATGCTACCTGACCTGCTGAGGTTTTAGTCTCAGTTTTAGAGATTGAGCGTGGAAACAGGCCCTTCGGCCCACCGTGTCCGCGCTGACGAACTAGTCCTAGCCTACACGCCGGGGACAATTTACAGAAGCCAATTAATATTCAAACACGTACGTCTTTGGAGTGTGGGAGGAAACCGGAGCATCCGGGAAAAAAAACCCACGCAGGTCATGGGGAGAACGTACAAACTCCGTACAGACAGCTCCCGTGGTCAGGATCGAACCCGGGTCTGTTGCTCTGCATGGCAGCACCTCTACCACTGCACCATTGGAGGAGTTACTCCAGCACTTTGTATCTATCGTTCTCATACTAGTTCCTGGCCTTCTGTACATCAATCAGACAGCCACAAAAAAAACCGTGACAAAAATACACTGCTTCTATTGACAGTACATGTGACAATTTGGCTCATCATGCCCCATCATTCCAATTTTAAATTCTCTCGATTTACGTTGACTCATTATGACAATAGATGGCGCTGTTGGTCTTTGAAACCCATCAACCAGTTAGTTGTTCCCCTTTTTTAAAATGTTTAAGAAAGAATTGCAGATGCTGGAGAATCGAAGGTAGACAAAAGTGCTGGAGAAACTCAGCGGGTGCAGCAGCATCTATGGAGCGAAGGAAATAGGCAACGTTTCGGGCCGAAACGCTGCCTATTTCCTGAAACGGTTCCTATTCGGTCCAAAACGTTGCCTATTTCCTTCCCTCCACAGATGCTGCTGCACCCACTGAGTTTCTCTTGCACTTTTGTCTACCCCCCTTTTTAAAATGCTTTCTTCGTCAATATTCTTTCTAGCTCGGCCATTATAATGGTGGCAGATTAGGAAAGGGGGAGATGCAACGAGACCTGGGTGTCATGGTACACCAGTCATTGAAAGTAGGCATGCAGGTGCAGCAGGCAGTGAAGAAAGCAAATGGTATGTTAGCATTCATAGCGAAAGGATTTGAGTATAGGAGCAGGGAGGTTCTACTGCAGTTGTACAGGGTTTTGGTGAGGCCACACCTGGAGTACTGCGTACAGTTTTGGTCTCCAAATCTGAGGAAAGACATCCTTGCCATAGAGGGGGTACAGAGAAGATTCACCAGACTGATTCCTGGGATGTCAGGACTTTCATATGAGGAAAGACTGGATAGACTCGGTTTGTACTCGATGGAATTTAGAAGATTGAGGGGGGATCTTATAGAAACTTACAAAATTCTTAAGGGGTTGGACAAGCTAGATGCTGGAAGATTGTTCCCGATGTTGGGGGAGTCCAGAACAAGGGGTCACAGTCTAAGGATAAGGGGGAATTCCTTTAGGACCGAAATGAGGAAAACATTCTTTACACAGAGAGTGGTAAGTCTCTGGAATTCTCTGCCACAGAAGGTCGTTGAGGCCAGTTCATTGGCTATATTTAAGAGGGCGTTAGATGTGGCACTTGTGGCTAAAGGGATCGGGGGGTATGGAGAGAAGGCAGGTACGGGATACTGAGTTGGATGATCAGCCATGATTACATTGAATGGCGGTGCAGGCTCGAAGGGCCGAATGGCCTACTCCTGCACCTATTTTCTATGTTTCTATGTTTCTATAGGACGTCCCATCCAATGCCCACCCCTTCCCCCCCTCCCGTATTCCCTGGGCCTATCTGTGATCATCATTGCTGGAATCCACAGCAATGATAGAGTCATAGAGTCAGTGTTTAAGAAAGAACTGCAGATGCTGGAAAAACCGAAGGTAGACAACATTGCTGGGGAAACTCAGCGGGTGAGGCAGCATCTATGGAGCGAAGGAATACGTCGCTCCATAGATGGAGCTAACTTTGAACAAGTTAGCTCTTTATTCTTTGGAGCGCAGAAGGTTAAGGGGGGACTTGATTGAGGTCTTTAAAATGATGAAAGGGATAGACAGAGTTGACGTGGATAAGCTTTTCCCATTGAGGGTAGGGAAGATTCAAACAAGAGGGCATGACATGAGAATTAAGGGACAGAAGTTTAGGGGTAACATGAGGGGGAACTTCTTTACTCAGAGAGTGGTGGCTGTGTGGAATGATCTTCCAGCAGAAGTGGTGGAGGCAGGATCGATTTTAACATTTAAAAGTAAAGTGGATAGGTATATGGACAGGAAGGGAATAGAGGGGTATGGTCTGAGTGCAGGTAGATGGGACTAGGGGAAAATAAATGGTCTGCACGGACTGGAAGGGCCGAGAAGGCCTGTTTCCGTGCTGTAATTGTTATATGGTTATATGGAATAGGCGACGTTTTGGGTCGAGAGTCTGAAGAAGGGTCTTGACCCAAAACGTCACCTATTCCTTCATTCCACAGATGCTGCCTCGCCCGCTCAGTCATAGAATCATATCACTCTCCAGCTGTTTCGTTGAGTTTAGAGACAAAGCGCGGAAACAGGCCCTTTGGCCCACAGAGTCCGTGCCGACCAGCGATCCCCGCACGCTAACAACACCCTACACACATAGGGGCAATTCACACATGCAGCAAGCCCATTAATTTACAAACCTGTTCGTCTTTCGAGCGTGGGAGGAAACTGAATGTCCCAGGTGGTCACGGAGAGAACGTACAAACTCCGAACAGACGGCGCCCGTAGTCGGGATCGAACCCAGGTCTCCGGCACTGCAAGCGCTGCGAGGCAGCAACTCTACCGCTGCGCCACTGTGGCCACTTTTTAGTTTAGTTTAGTTTGGAGATACAGCACGGAAACAGGCCCTTCGGCCCACCGTGTGACGAGCACATTAACACCATCCTACATTCACTAGGGATCATTTTTACATTTATACCAAGCTAATTAACCCACATACCTGCATGTCGCTGGAATGTGGGAGGAAATCGCAGATTTCAATCGCAATCGCAGAGAAAACCCACGGGGAGAACATACAAACTCCGCACAGACAGCACCCGTAGTCGGGATTGAACCCGGATCTCCGCTGCACCACCGTGACATTTAGAAATTAAGTGAGCAGGAGGCGCCAAGCCCGGGATGATAGTCCTAGCGACAGACAGCATGGAGAGAGGCCCTTTAGTCCAACTTGCCCATGCTGATCAAGACCCCCCCCCATCTATACTAGTCCAATGTGCCCACAATTCACCCTTCCCTGTCCAAACGTTTCCTATACAGATATCTGTCCAAACTGTGATCCAATGATTCAGATCCTGTCACATGTGCCCAGGGGCAGTGAACCTGTTTGTTTTTGCATACAATATGGCAGAAACTATACAGCAGACTTCACCTGGGCACCACACAAAGAGTCGGCATGTTTCTGGAGCTAACAATGTTGCAAATGTTCTTAGTAAAGTCTTCTTATCTCACGGGGGCGAACCAGACCAGCCGCCGCACTTGGCCACAGGCAGACCCCCGGGTCATAAGGAATAGTAGTAGAATTAGGCCATTCGGCCCATCAAGTCTACTCCGCCATTCAATCATGGCTGATCCATCTCTCCCTCCTAACCCCATTCTCCTTGCCTTCTCTCCTCTGACACCCACACTAATCAAGAAAGGTTCCCCACCCTTCGTTCCCTGTAAATGTCAATGTCTTCAAATGTTTTTATTGTACCTGCTCGACTAGTTCCACGAGTGACGGCTCATGACAGGAAGAGAAGGAAACAGACACGTGGTTATAAACGACAATGCAGACGTCAGTGAGCGGGCAGCAGGGGGCGCTGGGAACAGGAGGCGCGCGCACCTGCAGGTCTTCCTTGGAATTCTCATCCTTGGAATTTAGAAGGATGAGAGGGGATCTTATTGAAACGTATAAGATCATTAAGGGTTTGGACACACTAGAGGCAGGAAACATGTTCCCGATGTTGGGGGAGTCCAGAACCAGGGGCCACAGTTTAAGAATAAGGGGTAAGCCATTTAGAACGGAGATGAGGAAACACTTTTCTCACAGAGAGTTGTGAGTCTGTGGAATTCTCTGCCTCAGAGGGCGGTGGAGGCCGGTTCTCTGGATGCTTTCAAGAGAGAGCTAGATAGGGCTCTTAAAAATAGCGGAGTCAGGGGATATGGGGAGAGGGCAGGAACGGGGTACTGATTGTGGATGATCAGCCAAGATCACATTGAATGGCGGTGCTGGCTGGAAGGGCCGAATGGCCTACTCCTGCACCCATTGTCAATTGCAGGTGCTGGAATCTTGCAAAGAACACAAAGTGCTGGAGGAACTCAGCGGGTCAGGCAGCACCTGTCCACACCTTCACAGATGTTCACAAGAAGGGTTTCGGCCCGAAACGTCGCCTATCTCCTTCGCTCCTTAGATGCTGCTGCACCCGCTGAGTTTCTCCAGCCTTTTGTGTACCTTCACAGATACACAAATTTCTGAGCCGCCGAATTCCTCCAGCACTTAGTATTTTAGCTCAAGATTGCAACATCTGCAGTTCGTCACGCCTCCATTGCCCTTTGGAAATCCGGAAAATTATAACTGGTCTCAAAATATTTTTATAGATCAGATGTAAATGTATACACTTATGCAGAATCTTCATCAACCGCACATTTTAGAGTTGACAAATTTCAGAACAAGCAATATCGAGATTAAGGCACTTTATTCACACTTCAAGCATTAATTCAAATATACATTATGAATGCGTATAATTTTGAAATTATAATTTCATATTTTCAAGCCATGTGAAAAATAAAGGCAGTTTTCACAAATCTTTAAGCATGGGCATACAATAATCCATAGTAGGCAAAGCTCTGCTGGAACTCACTATTAATGGCAACTATCATATTCACTGCTATAAATTATTCCCAAATCTTACACATTTGATTAAAAAAAACTTAAAACCATATATATTCTAACAGTAAAAAGAGGCCAACAAAATTAATAGCTTTATTTTATTTAATAGCTCGGAATTATTTCACTGGTTTTGCTTCAGTAGATATATCTTGTTCGGGATAATTCTCTCTGCTCCAGCGCCAGTTCCCGTGGACTAGAGAATTTTTCCCAAGGCTCATTTGTTTGCAGGTACAGTTCCCATTCAAGAAAGACACCATTCATACCAGCCACAAGTTTCACATTTGGACTGTGGATTCTGCTTGGTCGTTCAGACTGTTTGAATGAAACAGGCCATTCAGCCCACCAGGTCCATGCCGACCATCGATCGCCCATTCACATTAGTTCTATGTTATCCCTCTTACCCCATCCACTCCTTAGACGCCAGGGGGCAATTTGCAGAGGGCCGATTAACGTACAAACCCGCACGGCTTTGGGACGTGGGAGGAAACCGGAGCACCCGGTGGAAACCCACGCGGTCACGGGGAGAACGTGCAAACTCCGCACGGGACAAAACAAACAACTTTAACCTCCAGGCAAATGAACCCAGGCCTCTGGCCTTTTGTTTTGACTGGGGGCCTTACATTGAATGGTGGTGCTGGCTCGATGGGCCGAATGGCCTAATCCTGCACCTATTATCTATTGTCTTACCTTTGGAGTAAGAACATCACTTGGTCCACGACACATCACTGCTCAGTGCTCAGAGTTCCTGAGTGTGACTGCAGTCACGAGACTAATATTGGTAACTTCACAAAGTGGAAGATTCGCCAGGCATCCCATTAGTTAGCGTGAAACAGGCTCCGCACAACTGTTGTTGAAAATATTTACGATCATCGTGGAGGCTTGTTATTTTCAGCGACTTTGTAAAAAATAACCTTCTACACGCTACAGACTTTTCAAAACATCCTACACACAGATTAAGTTATTTCCTGAATCATTATGTGAATCAAACAGCTGTTTATGTAAAGAAATGCTTTATGTTTAAGACTGTTTTATTGTCATATGTCCCAGATAGAACAATTAAATTGTAAGGTCCTTGTGCGGTTCTGAAGTAATTCAATTATTTTTCTATATTATGGAACAACCCAATGGAAGTAAAGGGCCTGTCCTACTTACCCCGTGACATGTCGACGTGACGCCTGTATGGTCGTGAGTAGTCGCCCAAAGAGCCGTACCTTTCACTGGATTTTCAACATGTCCAAAATTTTCGGCCACCTGCTGAGACCATGACGGGCGCCGGCAAGTCGCCGAAAAAAATCGCATGAGTGGGACAGGCCTTTGACTACACTATCCAAGACTCTCATATAGGTGCACGGCCTTCAGTATAAAAATATGCACAATAAAATATTAAAACGGTGATGTGAATGAAACTAGTACCAATATTATTTGGAGCATTTCAGCAAAAATAAACCTGTTTGTTCAGCCATCAACGAACAAATGATTTGTTTGACGTTTCCGTAGAACATTTGCTAATACATATTTAAAAAAGTTATTGAAAATATTTGACGTGGAAAATACATTGCATACAGTCAATAATGTTAGAAACCATTCTTACTTTGGACACGGTGCAAAAAAATGCAAGTGCAGACCTCAATAAAGTCATAACTAAAATGGATGGTTTGGGAGGCTTTTTTGTTGCTTCGTCCCATTCTCTGTCCATACTTGGCACTTGGTTATTATGGCTGCTGCTGATACTGGCTTTCTGTGGCAGTGTAGAAGTCTTCAAGGACGCTCTGCAAATATTCAAACGTGGGCCTGTCCTCTGGCTTGTTCTTCCAGCATTTCATCATGATGTCGTACAGCTCAGTGGGACATACATCTGGGCGAGGCATCCGGTACCCGTGTTCCAGTGAGCGAATCACATCTGGGTTCGACATTCCTATGGGCAAGGCAAAGCAAGCCAATGAGTTACGTTTAATTCAACGCACTTCAGTTCTCTCACCACATCTTTCAAAACGTCTGACTATTTGCACCAGTCGTTGGCGAGCCCGTGATGAACTGTATACAGTTCTGGGCGTCCCGTTACAGGAAGGATTCATAAGCTCATAAATGCCCCTCCCTCTCTACCCCCCTCCCTCTCTGTCCCCCCCTCCCTCTCTGCCCCCCCCTCCCTCTCTGTTCCCCCCTCTCTCTGTTCCCCCCCTCCCTCTCTGTTCCCCCCTCCCTCTCTGTGCGCCCCCCTCCCCCTCTGCGCGCCCCCCTCCCCCTCTGCGCGCCCCCCTCCCCCTCTGCGCGCCCCCCTCCCCCTCTGCGCGCCCCCCTCCCCCTCTGCCCCCCTCCCTTCTCTCTGCCCCCACCCCCTCTCTGTACTCCCCTCCCTCTCTGTCTCCCCCCTCCCTCTCTGTCCCCCTCTCCCTCTCTGTTCCCCCCCACCCCCTCTCTGTTACCCCCACCCCCTCTCTGTTCCCCCCCACCCCCTCTTTTCAACATGTCGTCCAAAAATGTGCGTAAGTGGGACAGGCCCATGAGTTACTCCAGCATTTTGCCTTCTTTTGTTTTACAGACAGCAATCATAGGTTCTGTGTCAATCATCAGATGCAAGAGAGACAAGATGCTGGCGTAACTCAGCAGGTCAGACAACATCGGTGGAGGCAATGGATGGCAATGCTTTGGGCTCGGGGCTGCTCCTCAAGGGCTGTCCCACTTGGCAATTTTTCCGGCGTCATTGACTGACGTATCAGGGTCGCCGAAAGATTTTGAACATTTCAAAAATCCAGCGGCGACAAAAAAAAGTGTCGCGACACTTGAGGAGACACCGCGCGTCAACACGGCGTCACGCCGTGAATTTTCCGGTGACCTGATACGCGAGTCAATGACGCCGGCAAAAATCACCGAAAAAAACCCGCCATGTGGGACAGGCCCTTCACTCTCTGCGGTCGATGTTCTCTGCCCCTGCGTTGACGAGTGTTGCCAGCATGAAGTGTGCAGGGTTCATGCAGCAGAACAGAAGTGCTTCACCGCTGATCACTACCGACCTGGGTAAGGGGTGCGGCCATACGTGATGGTTTCCATGAGAACGATTCCAAAGGACCAGACGTCGGATTTGATTGTAAAAGATCCAAAGTTTATAGCCTCCGGCGCCGTCCACTTGATCGGAAACTTGGCACCTGGAACGTGGTAAATGGAGATAGTTGCGCGAGAATTAGAATCAGTGCCTGAATTGATCTGATCGTGAATTAGAAATGATTCTAGTCATGAATGAGATCCTTGCAGAAACAGATGCTGCAGGTGCACACACAGAGTGCTGGAGTAACTCAGCGGGTCACGCAGCATCTCAGGATAAAAAGGATGGGTGACGTTTCGGGTGGGGACCCTCCTTCAGACTGCTAAAATGTGGCCATGAACCGAGTGGGGCCTGCAGCAGGCAGAGGCAACGGGTCTGTTTTTGTGGATTGTCGGGAAGGTACAAGTGGGTCTGGGGAACCAATGAGGTTGGAGGCTCTGGAGGGATGAAGAATGGTCATAAGGAATAGGGGTAGAATTAAGCCATTCGGCCCATCAAGTCTACTCCACCATTCAATCATGGCTGATCCATCTCTACCTCTTAATGCCATTCTCCTGCCTTCTTCCCAGAACCTCTGACACCCGTACTAATTAACAATCTATCCATCTCTGCCTTAGAAATATCTACTGACTTGGCCTCCGCAGTCTTCTATAGACAATAGGTGCAGGAGTAGGCCATTTGGCCCTTTGATACAGCACCATCATTCAATGTGATCATGGCTGATCATCCCCAATCAGTACCCCGTTCCTGCCTTCTCCCCATATCCCCCGACTCCACTATCTTTAAGAGCCCTATCTAGCTCTCTCTTGAAAGCATCCAGAGAAGCAGCCTCCACCGCCCTCCGAGGCAGAGAATTCCACAGACTCACAACTCTCTGTGAGAAAAAGTGTTTCCTCGTCTCCATTCAAAATGGCTCACCCCTTATTCTTAAACTGTGGCCCCTGGTTCTGGACTCCCCCAACATCGGGAACATGTTTCCTGCCTCTAGCGTGTCCAACCCCTTAACAATCTTATATGTTTCAATAAGGTCCCCTCACATCCTTCTAAACTTCAGAGTGTACAAGTCCAGCCGCTCCATTCTCTCAGCATGTGACAGTCCCGCCATCCCGGGAATTAACCTTGTAAACCTACGCTGCACTCCCTCAATAGCAAGAATGTCCTTCCTCAAATTAGGGGAACAAAACTGCACACAATGCTCCAGGTGTGGCAAAGAATTCCACAAATAAACCACCCTTTGACTAAAGACATTTCTCCCCGTCTCCTTCCAAAAGGAACGTCCTTTAATTCTAAAGCTATGACCTCTAGTCCTAGACTCTACCACCCGACCCGAAACATTACCCGATTAAATGTGGTTTAAAGGAAAGGAGACAAGATTTCAGTCAGGTAAATCGCGGAGGGGTCAAATATGGAATTATTAGCCAAGCAGACGAACAGACAAACATTATTAAGCATTTCATACAATTCATCAATAGTACATGCCCTCATTTGAAGAATAAATCAGCTGTGATCAATAAATTGGGTTAGAAACAGAATCAGGCTAAAAGAAAAAGGTAGGAAGGAGCTGCAGATGCTGATTTAAACCAAAGATAGACACAAAATGCTGGAGTAACTCAGCGAGACTGGCAGCATCTCTGGAGAGAAGGAATTGGTGACGTTTCAGGTCGAGACCTTTCTGAAGAAGGATATTGTTGAATATATTCAGCAGCCCCTCAGGGCCTTCAAAGGGTGCAGTGGAAGATGCAAATACACGTCACGGACAGAGCCTGGGACACAGTTTGTTCACACAGAGGGGCGGACTTACCTTCTCTGGCGGTATATTCATTGTCTTCAATTATCCTGGCCAAGCCAAAGTCAGCGATCTTGCAAACCAGCATGTTACTCACTAAAATATTGGCAGCCCGCAAATCTCTGTGTATGTAATTCTTGGATTCAATATAAGCCATTCCTTCTGCAATCTGAAAATAATACTCCATTAACTTTACATCCGATTCAATTAAATAAAACATCCAAAATCTATCACAGTGCAGTTATTTTTCCAATAATTAATTTACAACGTAAATGCAAAAACATTTTATGTATCTGCTAAACAAAATTGTTGATGATATACTTGCTGAGTTGCCTCAAGTTTAATTATTGGATGTACATCTATTCCTAACTTCAATCCCAAAAGTCACAAAGATAACTGAGTTCCTCCAATTCTGGCCTATTGCACATCTAAGACAGTAACTGGGCAGTGATGACCAAATGCTTCACCAACCCCACCACCACCATTAATCTGGCATCATGTTCGTCACAGACATTGTGGGCTGAAGGGACTGTTCCTGTGTTGTTCTATGTTCTAAGTTTTAAGTCATCTGCTCAAACTTCTCCTCAAATAGTTCCATGTCAAATCTCACTGGATAATACTGGAATACAATTCATAGACGCATTACACTTTGTGAAAGGCACTTTATGAATGCACTTTATAAAGAGGTCCTCATGCAGTTGTACAGGGCCCTGGTGAGACCACACATGGAGTATTGAATGCAGTTTTGGTTTCCAAATTTGAGGAAGGACATTCTTGCTATTGAGGGAGTACAGAGTAGGTTCACAAGGTTAACCCCAGGATGGCGGGACTGTCATATGTTGATAGAATGGACTTATATACTCTGGAATTTAGAAGGATGAGAGGATATCTTATTGAAACATATAAGATTATTAAGGGATTGGACACGCTAGAGGCGGGAAACATGTTCCCGATGTTGGGGGAGTCCAGAACCAGGGTCAACAGCGTAAGAATAAGGGGTCGGCCATTTAGAATGGAGACGAGGAAAAACTTTTTCACCCAGAGAATTGTGAGTCTGCGGAATTCTCTGCTTCAGTGGGCGATGGAGGCCAATTCTCTAGATGCTTTCAAGAGAGAGTTAGATAGAGCTCCTAAAATGAACAGAGTCAGGGGATATGGCGAGAAGGCAGGAACGGGGTACTGATTGTGGATGATCAGCCATGATCACATTGAATGGCTCGGAGGGCCAAATGGCCGAATGGCCTACTCCTGCACCTGTTGTCTATTGTCCAAAACCATTCTCTTTCTCAGTTTTCTCAATTACTCATTAATTTCACCGTTTACCCTCTCACTTGCTTCTCCTCTCCCCTTTCCAACTTTCTCTCTTTCTGTGGCTAATTCTCTTTTATTTTCCCTTCATCCTTTCCACAATTTCCATTTCCTGGCCTCCAGTCATGGGCTTTACTGCACTCCCTGCCTTTCCTAAAGAACGTCAGTGTTTTTTAATATTTACAATGAGAGTCTGCCTCTCTCATTCGCCTTCACTCTTTGCAGATCTGCCCGGTTCCCACCCAGTGAAAGCATCAATAAAGACGCTACAGTAACGGTGGGTTCATAGTGCGAGGTGTGACAAATTAAAAATCCTTTCCTCATATTTCTCTTTCAGCAAGAGCAGAGACACAAGAGTTTGGAATGAGGAAGTAACTGGTATTATTCAAACAGCGTGTACTTTGCTTATCAGTCTTCTTCTTATCGAGCCCACACACAAGATTAGAAGATTGGTACAAGCAGGGCCGCGGTGCGAACTCTCTTCCCATGACCTCCCTGCTTATCAATAATGGTGGCCAGTTTAATCTTCTGGAGGAAATCATGTGAAGAGCCATTTTTACAAAAACTGCTTTTGAGGAGTCAAGAGTGTTTAATGTTTAAAGGGGCTGTCCCACTTTCACGATCTAATTCACGACCTTTTTTACTCGTGGACATTTTTCAACAGGTTAAAAAAAACGCCCCGGCCTACTTGATGCCTCGAGTACCTACGACTAGCATCACGACCTACCTATGACTTCCTACGACCATGCTGTGAGTATGAATCAAGGACAAACTCGGCAGAAGTCGTGAATGTGGGACAGGCCCTTAAGAAAGAACTGCAGATGCTGGAAAAATCGAAGGTAGACAACAAGCTGGGGAAACTCAGCGGGTGAGGCAGCATCTATGGTAGGTCCCATTCCTTCGCTCCATAGATGCTGCCTCACCCGCTGGGTTTCTCTAGCTTTTTGTCTACCTTCAAGAGCGTTGAATTGGCATTTGGACCAAAACAGAACTATTAAATTCTCACTTGCTGCAGATTACAGATCTGAAAACATCGATGTCGTCACAAACAATAAATTAAAAAAATGAGTGCAAAATAAAACAAAATGGCCACACACTCATCTCCCCGCTGCCCTCAGGTAGAAGGTACAGGAGCCTGAAATCTGTAATGTCCAGGTTCAGGAACAGCTTCTTCCCCTCAGCCATCAGGCTATTAAACTCAACTCAAACAAAAATCAGAACTTTAATAGCCTATTGCACTTTATCTGCTTATTTATGTGTGTATATATATATATATATTCAACGGTATATGGACACACTGATCTGTTCTGTAGTCATGCCGACAATATTCTGTTGTGCTGAAGCAAAGCAAGAATGTCATTGTCCTATCTGGGACACACGACAATAAACTCACTTGAACTTGAGATGCTCAAAGTCCTCAGAGCAACTGAGACAGTTTGTAGTTTGGTGTTCACAGTGTTCAACCAATAGCTGTATACGTGGATATGCCTTTTAATTTTTTTTTTCACGGAACATGCTTAATTTTAACAAGTTGAGAGTTTTTAAACCGAGAACCCAAGTATCGCTGCTCAGCTCGGAATGACTCTGGGTTGAAAACAAAACTGAATTTTTACAAATGATTCACACGATGCTTACTATCTGATTAGCTTTTCCTGTTTGTGTATTTCTTCCCCCAACATAAAAAAAAATTGAACGTAGAAGAGTAAAAGACAAATCCTTCGGCTCAAAATGTCCGTGCCGAACGTCAAACTAATCTCCCCTGAGAAAGTGGGATAGCATAGAACGGGTGTGAACTGGTGTTCAATGGTCAGTGTGCACCTGATGGGCTGAATGGCCTGTTTCCATGCTGTACCTTTCAAACAATCAAACAGTAATTGGAGCAAGGAATGTGTCTCCCTCCATCACTAAATCATCCTACACCATCCTACACCATCCTACACCATCGGCTAACTTGGTACAACAGAAAATTATACCAGTGAAATAGAGCTCCTAGTGGCAAACAGCAGAGAAACAGGCCCTTCGGCCCAACTCCTCCATGCAGACCAATATGCCCCAGTTACACTAGTTCCTTTTCCCACGTTTGGCCCATAACATTCAAAAACTTTTCCATCCATCTACCTGGAAGACTTTGACTCCAAGACTGCGTGGTGCAGAGCCTGGAAAGATGCCAACATCAACAACGGAGAGGTCATCACAGACCCCACAGTGAAACCACCGGGATTTGACCTCCATCGCAACCCTGAACAGAATCCGCGCCCTCCATGCAAGAACAGCCCTGCTCGTGACTGCGGACATCCAGACCAGACCATCCCACACATCGTGAATGACTGCCCACTGAGGCTTGTCCCTGGGGGCATCAAAGCCCATCCACCCAGTAACTGATGCTGCCCTGGCCTGGATGCTCCCCTCGATCTACAACTTTAGCCTGTGCATGACATACGCAAGAAAAAGATCCACCTCCTCTGGCAGCTCATTCCATAGACCCATCCCCGGTATGTGAAAAAAAGTTGCCCCTCAGTTTCCTTTCAAAATTCTTTCTCCTCTCACCTTAAACCAATGTCTAGTTCTTGATTGAAGCCTCTTCTATCATTTTTTATATGATGATGTAAATTAAAGGTAGCCTTTGATAATATCAATCAACCTCATGCATCTAGAAACTGATATACCACATTATTTTGTCGGTCCGTATTCAATACTGTTACAACCCTAGCAATAACCCCAAACTCTTCTAACCTAAATAGTGAAAGACCAGGATATAGATGTGGAGAGGATGTTTCCACTAGTGGGAGAGTCTAGGACTGCAGGGCACAGCCTCAGATTCAAAGGACATTCCTTGAGGAAGGAGACGAGGAGGAATTTCCTTAGTCAGAGGGTGGTGAATCTGTGGAATTCTTTGCCACAGGCGGCTGTGGAGGCCACAAGTCAGTGGATATTTTTAAGGCAGAGATAGATAGATTCTTGATTAGTGCAGGTGTCAGAGGTTATGGGGAGAAGGCAGGAGAATGGGGTTAGGAGAGAGAGAGATAGAGAGATAGATCAGCCATGATTGAATGGCGGAGTGGACTTGATGGGCCAAATGGCCTCATTCTGCCCCTATCAATGGATGATAGTTTATAATGACCTGAGTGGTCTCCAGAAACATGCAAATCACCGGGGTTGTTGCTGTGGTAAAAAGGAGAAAGTAAAACATCCAGAGCAAACAAAAACGTATTTATTAATTTCCTCGAACTGCTTAAGATGCATTTTGAATGTCTTTCTGCACCAGCAGTATCTTATAGTTAGAACTAAGCACATCGCTGCTTCCCTTTTCTTAAAAATAGCATATTTGAAAATAACTACATTTGGTTTACAGTCAATTCAAGTCAATCTTACAGTAGGTTCTCATGTTTCCACCCAATGCGGTGCATGCTGAACGCCTCCAACACTGCAGCTCTCGTGCACAAACAACATGAAACATCTTTAAAAACACTAAAGAGTCTAAAACGCTTTTATCCAACAGATCCTGTAAAAGTGACCGTGAGAGATGAATATTGCTTAAAAATACGAAAACTGATTCTGACTGAAAGCATGGACAATATCAACGACAATGATATCATCTTGCACGAAACGTTACTCCCTGTATCTGTACACTGTGGAACGGCTCGATTGTAATCACGTATAGTCTTTCTCCTAACTGGATAACCATATAACAATTCCAGCACGGAAACAGGCCCTCTCGGCCCTTCCAGTCCGTGCCGACCATTTATTTTCCCCTAGTCCCATCTAATGCACTCAGACCATACCCCTCCATTCCCTTCCCATCCATATACCTATCCACTTTACTTTTAAATGTTAAAATCGATCCTGCCTCCACCACTTCTGCTGGAAGATCATTCCACACTCTGAGTAAAGAAGTTCCCCCTCATGTTACCCCTAAATTTCTGTCCCTTAATTCTCATGTCATGCCCTCTTGTTTGAATCTTTCCTACCCTCAATGGGAAAAGCTTATCCACGTCAACTCTGTCTATCCCTTTCAACATTTTAAAGACCTCAATCAAGTCCCCCCCTTAACCTTCTGCGCTCCAAATAATAAAGACCTTTCTCTGTAACTTAGTTGCTGGAAGCCAGGCAACATTCTAGTAAGTCTCCTCTGTACTCTCTCTATTTTGTTGATAGCATGCAACATTAATGTTTTTCACTGTACCTCAGTACATGTGACAATAAGCCAAACAAAAACTTTTAAAAAAACCACCTAAAATATGCAAACAGCATTTAGTTACACATTTATGTCCTTTTAACTTTGGATAGGAAAGGTTTTGAGTGAAATGGGCCAAATGCAGGCAAGTGGGACTAGCGTAGATGGGGTAGGTTGGTCGGCATGGGCAAGTTGGGCTGAAGGGTCTGTTTCTGCGCTGTACGACGTTGACAGTAATATTTTTAAACAAGGCACTCACTTATTCTTGGTCTAAACCTCCCAAGTTATCTCCTAAAAATCATAAAGCGAGCCTTGCTAGTCTGGTGTTTAAGATGGAGAGACTCAGCGGGCGAGAAGGAGTGGAGACACTTTTAAGAAGTTTAATAAAGTTTAGCGGGCAGTTTACCTACCGGTCGGTTTTCTTTGGTCCTGAAACTCCAATTAGCCAATTAAAATGCCCGGTCAGTGAAGGAGATTGCCTACGGCTGCCCTCGAGCATGACGGAGAGTTCCAGTGACCTCCTAGGACCTCGTGTCGACCATGCTGCGAGTTTGAGTCGAGGGCAAACTCTTCTAAACTCCCAGATTAGGTTGCCGCAGTGGAACAGCCCCTTAATGCCGCTGCTAGCCAGATCTTCATCGTACCTGAACCTCACTGCGCGAGGGCACGTGAAAACAAACGCGATTTGACTTGTGGTGAAAGATGTTTGGACTTTAGGAGAAGCAGAGGTGATTGGCAACAGCTGGAGAAATGGAATTGAAGCCCAGATGTGATCAACCCTTAATTATGACTGAATTATGGACAAAGACCTGGAGCCATCGCACCACCTCCCGCTTCTATCCCTTAATATTTGAACATTTGCAAGTTTGGTTCAATCGGAAAAAAAAGAATCTCCGCAACAAAAATTTGGACTGATACATCATCAGATTTACCAGGAGAGGTAAATGTCACCCAGAGGCGTAATGATTGTCACAACTCGCCACAAAACTGCAGTAGAGTTTACAGCAAGGCGTACAGGAGCGGCAATGAATTAAGTCCAGCATATGGAGCGATTAAAAAAAAATAATTCTGATCGCTATAAAATTCAGGAACAGCCATATGGTGTTGCGTTATAGACGGGATCACTGTCTGCTGGGAAGTCATTCTCTGCACCCACTGAGACCATTAGCAAATCTAATTGTAGTTGCCGGTTAATATGTGTAAATAAGCCATAATCACCAGCACCCTGCGGAGGCGTCTCGATGCAGGAATATTGCGCAAGTGGCCACATAACGTGTGTAAACTTCCCCGCCCAACAGTGCCCTGAAGAAACGTTCGTGGAAGTTCGTTGAGTGTGGAGATTGGTTCTCAATGATTCACTGACACTTTATGTTTAAGAAGGAACTGCAGATGCTGGAAAAATCAAAGGTAGACAAAAATGCTGGAGAAACTCAGCGGGTGAGGCAGCATCTATGGAGCGAAGGAATAGGTGACGTTTCGGGTCGAGACCCTTTCGGGTCTCGACCCGAAACGTCACCTATTCCTTCACCTATTCCTTCTTTAGACTGATGTGGGGGTGGGGGGGGGGGGGGGGGAGAAGAAAGGAAGAGGCGGAGACAGTGGGCTGTGGGAGAGCTGGGAAGGGGTGGGGAAGGAGGGAGAAAGCAGGGACTACCTGAAATTGGTGAAGTCAATGTTCATACCGCTGGGGTGTGAACTACCCAAGCGAAATATGAGGTGCTGCTCCTGCAATTTGCGGTGGGACTCACTCTGGCCATGGAGGAGGCCCAGGACAGAAAGGTCGGATTCGGAATGGGAGGGGGAGTTGAAGTGCTGAGCCACCGGGAGATCAGGTTGGTTAAGGCGGAGGTGTTGGGCGAAGTGATCGCTAAGCCTGCGCTTGGTCTCACCGATGTAGAGCAGCTGACACCTAGAGCAGCGGATGCAGTAGATGAGATTGGAGGAGGTGCAGGTGAACTCTGTCTAACTCTCTTTTAAATACATCCAGTGAATCGACCTCCACTGCCTTCTGTGGCAGAGAATTCCACAAATTCACAACTGTCTGGGTGAAAAAGTGTTTTCTCATCTCAGTTTTAAATGGCCTCTCCTTTATTCTTAGACTGTGGCCCTTGGTTCTGGACTCCCCCCAACATTGGGAAGATTTTTCCCAATTATGTCCCCAGTCCTTTTATAATTTAATACGTTTCTTTAAGATCCCCTCTCATCCTTCTAAATTCCATTGAATACAAGCCCAGTTTTTCCAATGTTTCCTTGTTTGACAGTCCCGGCATCCCAGGGATTAACCTCGTGAACCTACGCTGCACTGCCTCAATAGCAAGAATGTCCTACCTCACATGAGACGTAAAGTTTTCCAGTGGGTGGTGGGTGTATGGAATGAGATGCCAGAGACAGTTGTTCAGGCAGGTACTATAATAGTATTTTAAGGACGTTTGCAAAGGTACATGGATAGGACAGGTATGGAACGACATGGGCCAAATGTGGGCAGGCAGGAGGAGCATAGATGGGGTATTTTAGACAGGCCTATTTCCGCGCTGTATGACTCCGACTGTGGCTAGCCTTAAATAAAAAAACATAACCTCTCTGGGTAAAGCTTCTCAAGGGTAAAGATATGAACAAACTGCAGTTTTAAGATAAATATATTTTTGAACCGCATGGCAGGCTGTTCAACGACTCTTATCCAGCCGCCAATCTTTAGCATGTTTTAGTTTAAGCAATACACAAAATATCTTTTCAGCAATTTTAAGTCAAAAATATTCCATTGCAAATGTGTGCAACTTCATGGGACAGAATTATAGATGTGGGAATGTCAACAAAATGCAGATAATGTACCAGTTCCCATCGGGGTGGGGGAGGGGGGGGAAAGCCCAGATGTACATTTTTTAAACATTGAGTTATTTTCTGCATGTGTGATCTGCATGGTTGCTTACCTGCGCTGAAAAATCTATCAATTTGGGCAACTGTAGCCTGTTCCCTTCTTCACTCTTCAAGAAATCTAACAAGCTTCCTGCAGGAGACAGAGGGAGGTGTTATCACTTGTATATGTCATCAAATGGCACTTTATTCATTATTATAACCATATAACAATTACAGCACGGAAACAGGCCTTCTCGGCCCTTCCAGTCCGTGCCGACCATTTATTTTCCCCTAGTCCCATCTACTTGCACTCAGACCATACCCCTCCATTCCCTTCCCGTCCATTAGGCCAATAATAATCTGGTGCTGGCTCGAAGGGCCGAATGGCCTACTCCTGCACCTATTGTCTAAGTCACGAGTATAGAAAGAAGACATTCTTATAGCCCAGGGAAATCCCGTCTGAGAAAGGGTCCCGACGCCTCTCCATGTTCTGTGGAGATGTGTAGGGAGGAACTGCAGATGCTGGTTTAAACCGAGATCGATACAAAATGATGGAGGAACTCAGCGGGACAGGCAGCATCTCTGGAGAGAAGGAATGGATGGAATCTATCTTCAGACCCATCTTCTAAGTATCCTTAGAGATACTGCCTGACCCACTGAATTACTCTTGAAGAAAGAACTGCAGATGCTGGAAAAAATCGAAGGTAGACAAAAATGCTGGAGAAACTCAGTGGGTAAGGCAGCATCTAGATGCTGCCTCACCCGCTGAGTTTCTCCAGCATTTTTGTCTACCCACTGAGTTACTCCGGCACTTTCTGTCTTCTATTGTGAACCAGCATTTGCAGTTCCTTGTTTCCACAGAATTTCCTGGGTTATTTTTTCGTGCATCGGTTTGCTTCCCCTTGCACTCTCCATGGCCACAGTAAAATATTACCTTCACTGGCTCGCCACAAACAAAGGAAATAGTCCGGGTTTCGATATTCCGCTCCGACAAAGAGCTCCGTCCTGTCAGACGGTAAAAAAAAAACGAAAAACTTCCCAGAGGAAAAAAATAAAATCCAATTTAACCTTAGTGTTCAGAGTTTTTAAAGTGTTATGAACAGTGCAGGCGGCAGTGTGGAGGAGGCTTGTTCAAGAAGGGCTTCGACCCGAAACGTCGCCATGGTTTTTTTATGTTTAAGAAGGAACTGCAGATGCTGGAAAATCGAAGGTAGACAAAAATGCTGGAGAGACTCAGCGGGTGCGGCAGCATCTATGGAGCGAAGGAAATAGGCAACGTTTCGGGCCGAAACCCAAGGGTTTCGGCCCGAAACGTTACCTATTTCCTTTGGGTTTCGTCCCGAAACGTCGCCCATTTCCTTCGCTCCATAGATGCTGCCTCACCCGCTGAGTTTCTCCAGCGTTTTTGTCTCCCTTCTATGTTATTGAGCCTTTTTTTCTGGTTAGTTGACCAAGACTGACGTCTTATAGACTCCTCCCCCCACCCCCCCCCCTCCGTCAGCTGCTGTTTGCTGAGATATATCTTGGCCAGATGGCTTCCTGTAAGCTGGTGGAAAGAGGTAGTTGGTGCATCATCTGAAGCGGTATGGAAAATAATCATTTCAACGTCCACAATCCCTTTCCAGGCAACGCAACGCCCTAAAACAAATGATGAACCAGACTCCGCTTTAGTGTCTTCCCCCGGTCACCAGGGTTTGACTGCAAGATCGAGCTGAAGCGAGGAATTAATTTAAGCATTGGGCAGCGGGTAGAACTGCTGCCTCACACCACCAGAGGCACAGGTTCAATCCGGACCACAATTGGAATCAGATTGGTTTTCCATGTTTCTATGACTGGTTAGCACGCAACACAGAGCTTCCCACTGTGCACACGCCAACACTGTACACACCTTGGTACACATGACAACAAACTAAACCAAAGCTCTCAACCGTGTGTGTGTGTGCCATGGTGTGTGTGTGTGTGTGTGTGTGTGTGTCATGGTGTGTGTGTGTGTGTGTGTGTGTGTGTGTGTGTGCCATGGTGTGTGTGTGTGCGTGTGTGTGTGTCATGGTGTGTGTGTGTGTGTGTGTGTGTGTGTGTGTCATGGTGTGTGTGTGTGTGTGTCATGTGTGTGTGTGTGCCATGGTGTGTGTGTGATGGTGTATGTGTGTGTGTGATGGTGTATGTGTGTGTGTGTGCCATGGTGTGTGTGTGTGTGCGTGTGTGTGTGTGGTGTGTGTGCGTGTCATTGTGTGTGTGTGCGTGAGTGTGCTGTGCCGTGGTGTGTGTGTGTGTGTGTGTGTGTGTGTGTGTGTGTGTGTGTGTGTGTGTGTGTGTGTGTGTGTGTGTGTGCGCCGTGGTGTGTGTACCTGAAGTCGATCACTATCTCCAATGTTTTGCCACCAGCTCAGGAGGTTCTCAATCTCCTTCCTAATGAGCAGCAAGATAAATGGACCTGCGTAGGCGCAGCGCCCGGCTGGCTGGACACGGTGGAGGAGTGATGGAAGGGGATATGTGTTTAATTGTATCTTTGTATCGTGTCCACACACAAGAATAGAAGTTGTTCAGTCAGAGCTGAACACACGTCTCGGCATCTGCGTACAACGTTGTTGCCTTCCACCACAGTGACGAATGCCGTGGTGGATGTTTGTGTTAAACTCTATTGTGTATTGTGTGTTATTTTTAAGTGTATCGCTGCTGGCAAATTCATTTCACTGGACCTTCGGGTGTATGTGATGAATAAAATTGACTTTGACAATGGTGTCTGTCTTGCCGCTTCTTGTGCGTGGCGGTGGGAACAGGGCCGTGGCGTGAACGCTCGTTCCTCGACCCCTTTAATCGTATCAAAAGCTACAGACGGCTTGAGAAGAAGTGACCGTTACCTGGGTCCGAGTCACGCAGTTTCAACGCTACCACAAATGTCAATTTTCAACGTTTCACAATCAGTGGCCACTTTTGAAACAGTCGACACAAGCATTTAAACCAAACTGGTTCAACATTTGATATCATATTCCACACAAATTCCTATTTAAGAGGCACACTCTCTCCAGAACCTGAAACTCACCTTGAAGGTGGCATGCAGGTTCAAGTGAGAATGGATTTGAAGTTTAAACCTGCAATTGGATTAAATTGGCTTCTGGGCCCATACTGCTCCGCAATATAATTTAATTACAGGTTTGGTTATTTGTTAACAGTTTGGTTCAATCTCTGCGTGGGGGAAATAATTCAAGCACTTGCATAAATAATGGTGCTTGATGTAACTATTCCGGTAACCTGCGGCTTAGGGCAACTTATTACTGATTTGGAATAATTGATTCTAAAACTACATTTAAAAGTCCTGAATTTGTTCATGCATCAGGTCTCATCCGGCCTAGTCAGCCCGAAGTAACACAATATTTTTGCTTAAACATTAACTGCTGGAGGAAGTCAGTGGGTCAGGCAGCGTCAGTGGAGAGAATGACAATAGACAATAGACAACAGGTGCAGGATTAGGCCATTCGGCCCTTCGAGCCAGCACCGCCATTCAATGTGATCATGGCTGATCATCCCCAATCAGTACCCCATTCCTGCCTTCTCCCCATATCCCCTGACTCCGCTATCTTTAAGAACCGTATATAGCTCTCTTGAAAGTATCCAGAGAACTGGCCTCCACCGCCCTCTGAGGCAGAGAATTCCACAGACTCACAACTCTGTGTGAGGAAAAAGTGTTTCCTCGTCTCCGTTCTAAAAGGTTTACCCCTTATTCTTAAACTGTGGCCCCTGGTTCTGGACTCCCCCAACATCGGGAACATGTTTCCTGCCTCTGGCGTGTCCAAATGGACAGACGACATTTTGGGTTGGGATCATTCTTCAGCCTGTGGAGGAGTCTTGACCCAAAAAGGTTGTCCGACCATCCCCCCCCACAGATGCTGCCTGACCCGCTGAGTTCCTCCAGTACTTTGTGTTTTGCTCAAGATTCCAGCATCTGCAGTCTCTTGTGTCTCCACATTATATACAGTGGGGATTTGATGTCAATTTATATTTCCGATACGTTTTACTTGACTTGAACGAGATTTTCCAGATTTCCATTGAAAAACACCACTGCAAATGTCCAAAACAAAAGCTTCAAATTATTAACTGCGATCAAGATGTTATGTGCAGGAAGGAACAGCAGATGCTGGTTTAAACTGAAGATAGACACAAAATGCTGGAGTAACTCGGCGGGACAGGCAGCATCTCCAGAGAAAAGGAATAGAAGACGTTTTGAGAGATATGACAAAAATCTTTTTAAAAAATGCCAGTTCTCCTGCAGAAACTACAGAAGGCAGAGGAGGCTAATTCTCTGATGAATTTAAGAGAGGGTCAAAGGCCTGTCCCACTTGGGTGTCTTTTGCATGTCACGCAGAAGGCCCCCAAAGATTGAGTGCTGTGCGCGACTGCCTATGTCACCATGCACGCGTAATGCACATCACGTGCACCTCACGACGCGCGTGGTGTGCGTCGTGACGCGTAAATGATGTCGCGCAAATGACGCCCAAGTGGGACAGGCCCTTTAGATACAGCTCTCAGGGCGAACAGAATCAAGGGATATGGGGGGGAAAAAAGCAGGTACAGGGTACTGATTCTGGATGATCAGCTGGCTCGACGGGCTGAATGGCCTCCTCCTGCACCTTCTTTGCACTGATTATGAAGTGCAGTTAAAAGGCAATTAATTGTTTTGTAAACATTTTCTGTTGCAAGGTTTCGCTATCTGCAAAATCAGCTGTTGTGGTTTAATGGCCGGGGGAAGCTTGACGTTTAGACACTGCACTGGTGGGTGACCGCAGGAACTTGCGCCCTCCCCCACACTGCACGCGACACTGCGCCTGTGTACTTACACTAACATCCGTGGAGAGCCTGGTGTGTCGATGCCTGTCTATCTCTGCAATACCATCATGCAAACGTCTTCCTTCAGCATTACAAATGACGAACATTTTTACCAATGGCACGGTGGCGCAGCGGTAGAGTTGCTGCCTCACAGCGCCAGAGATCCGGGTTCTATCCTGGCCACGAGTGCTGTCTGTACGGAGTTTGTACGTTCTCCCTGTGACCTGTGTGGGTTTCTCCGGGTGCTCCGGTTTCCTCCCACACTCCAAAGGCGTGCAGGTTTGTAAGTTAATTGGATCCTGTAAAAGTGTAAACTGTCCCTAAATGTGTGTGTAGCATAGTTCTAGTGCGCGGGGATTGCTGGTCACCGCATAGGCGGAAATCACGTTTAAAACATTGCGGGGGGGGGGGGGGAGGGGGAGGGTGCCTGACATCTAGGACAGTGGTCGGCAACCTGCGGCCCACGGGCCGGATCTGGCCCTTAACCTGAAACCAGGCTTTTTTTTTCCAATTCGTGGGAACTGCAGGCACCGAGGTCTGAATGTCACAGCCAGTCCCCGGGACAGGCGAGCTGACAGGCACCCAGGTCACAAACCATGGCAAGTATTGTCCCCCACCTCTCAAAACATTGTGGGGGGGGGGGGGGGTGGACAGGCCCCCCCGTCCCCTCCAGGAGTTCCGCCATGTGTCGGCCCAGACTCGGTGGGCAGAAGGTCCTGTTTGCACGCTGTATCTCCAAGCCAAACTAAAATAGGACAGGTATGTGGAGCCCATCCCCAGAACATATAGCGGAAGATGTATTATTTTATTCCGTACAGTGGGACCCATTAGCAAGGTCCGCGCCGACTAGCGATCCCCGCACAATAACGCTATCCTGCACCCACTAGGGACAATTTTTACATTTACACCGAGCCAATTAACCTACAAACCTGCACGTCTTTGGAGTGTGGGAGGAAACCGAAGATCTCGGAGAAAACCCACGCAGGTCACTGGGAGAACGTGCAAACTCCGTACAGACAGCACCCCATAGTCGGGATCGAAACCGGGTCTCCGACGCTGCATTCGCTGTGAGGCAGCAACTCTACCACTGCGCCACCACAGATGCTGCCTGACCCGCTGAGTTACTCCAGCACTTTGTTCATAAACTAGCATCTGCAGCTCCTTATACCTCCATCTAAGTTGTACAAGACGTCGGTGAGGCCGCACTTGGATACATGACAATAATAAACCAGAAGTTATAAAAGTGATAAGGTACTTCCAGGAGGGTAGATTTCAGGCACAGTTGAGATGGGAAGAGCAATTTGCAATTACAACTAACTTTTCCACCACAGCCGAAAATAAATTGCAGGAATACGTGCAAAGGATTTTGTCTTGTTCAAAGGGATTTAACTCGTGACTTGCATTTTACTTCCGTTTAGTTTATTGGCGAGGTACAGTGACAAGCTTTTAGTCACCGCCATTTCATTGGAAAAGATCATCCATTGTCACAGAAGGGCGAGTTTGCATTCTTGGACCAGATGATGTTCGCCGTTCAATTACAGAAAACAAAAGCTCGTGGGTAGGGTGCATTCGGACATCCTTGTGATTGAGGCAGTGCAGCGTAGGTTCACGAGATTGATCCCTGGGATGGCGGGACTGTCACATGAGGAAAGATTGAAAATACTAGGCTTGTATTCACTGGAGTTTAGAAAGATGAGGGGGGACAATAGACAATAGACAATAGGTGCAGGAGGAGGCCATTTGACCCTTCGAGCCAGCACCGCCATTCAATGTGATCATGGCTGATCATCCCCAATCAGTACCCCGTTCCTGCCTTCTCCCCATATCCCCTGACTCTGCTATTTTTAAGAGCCCTATCCAGCTCTCTCTTGAAAGTATCCAGAGAACCGGCCTCCACCGCCCTCTGAGACAGACAATTCCACAGACTCACAACTCTCTGTGAGAAAAAGTGTTTCCTCGTCTCCGTTCTAAATGGCTTACTCCTTATTCTTAAACTGTGGCCATTGGTTCTGTAATCTTATAGAAACATATAAAATTATAAAAGGACTGGACCAGCTAGATGCAGGAAAATGTTCCCAATGTTGGGCGAGTCCAGAACCAGGGGCCACAGTCTTGGAATGAAGGGGAGGTCATTTAAGTCAGAGGTGAGAAAAAAACATTTTCACCCCGAGAGTTGTGAATTTATGGAATTCCTTGCCACAGAGGGCAATGGAGGCCAAATCAATGGATGGATTTAGGAGAGAATTAGATAGTTAGATAGAGCTCTAGGGGCTAGTGGAAACAAGGGATATGGGGAGAAGGCAGGCACAGGTTATTGATTGGGGACGATCAGCCATGATTGCAATGAATGGCGGTGCTGGCTCGAAGGGCCGAATGGCCTCCTCCTGCACCTTTTTTCTGTGTTTGTGGTATTGCGTGCAGTTCTCGTCAGCTTATTACAGGAAGGACATTGAGTCTTTGGAGAGGATGCAGAAGAGGTTTACCAGAATACAGCCTGGATTAGAGGGCTATCACCACAAGAACAGATCGCAGGCAGACTTGGATTGTCTACTCTGGAGCATCAAAGACTAAATGGAGACCTCGATAGAAGAGTAAAAAATGATGTCAGGCATAGTTAAGGGCCTGTCCCACTTAACTGTCAGGGTCTTACCCCTTATTCTTAAACTGTGGCCCCTGGTTCTGGACTCCCCCAACATCGGCAGGAGGTCAAAGGTTTTATGTGTGTGTGTGTTTGCGCGTGTGCATGTGTTTGTGTGTGCGTGTGCGTGTGTGTGTACGTGTCTCGCCTAAAACTGCCTAAGTGGGACAGGCCCATAAGGGTACTCAATCGGAAGATTTTTCCCCAGGATGGGAATGTCAAAAACTAGAGGACGCAGCTTTAAGGTGGGATGGGCAAAGTTTAAAGGAGATGTGAAATAAATATATATATTTTATTAATTTTTTCACAAACGGTGGTGGGCACTTGGAACGCACTGCCAGGGGTGATGGTAGGAGGCAGATGCAATGCTGATGTTGAAGAGGCTTTTAGACAGGCACATGGATATGCAGGGAGCGGAGGGATACGGACCATGTGCAGGCAGAGGAGATTGGTTTAACTTGGCATCATGTTCGGCACGGACATTGTGGGCCGTGGGGCTGTTCCTGCGCTGTACACTTCTGTATTCTATGCTTAGTTTAGAGATGCAGCACGGAAACAGGCCCTTCGGCCCACCGAGTCCGTGCCGACTCCCTACACATTAACACTATCCTATGTGTCGAAAGGAACTGCAGATGCAGGTTTTAAAACGAAGATAGGCACCAAAATGCTGGAATAACTCAGCGGGTCAGACAGCATCTCTGGAGAAAAGGGATAGGCGAAGTTTCGGGTCGAGACCCTTCTTCAGACCCAATAGGCAATGTTTCGGGTCGAGGGTCTCCAGTCTGAAGGAGGCTCGTGACCCGAAACGTCATGCATTGTTTTTGTCCAGAGACGCTGTCTGACCCGCTGATTCGCGCCAGCTTTTTGTGTCAATGTCCCTTCACCTTTTGAACAACTCGACTTAATTGATTGATGCACATTGGGGCGAGGGTGTGTGAAGACTGGCTTCAGTTCAGGTGACAGGGTGGCGTAGTGACACATCTCAAAATTAAATCTCTTTATTTTATTGCCAGCAATGTGACACATATTTATTAAAGGCGTGTCTGGCTCTTTTAACGACTGCATGAAAAACATTCTGGTGAGAACTAATATGATGCATGACATGGGTTTAAAAAAAGAAAATGATTTTATTCCAAACCCTTCCACCAGGATGTCCAGTCACGTGAGTGGCTCACAAATCTATGCAAATATTTCCTTTAATGATTCACCAACCTCATGCAGGAAGTTATCAGAAAGGGGAACTATATACAAATGTAATTTAGGGAATACCTGATATCAATCTCGGGATCTTTAGGGAAATATACCTGGCACGCACCATGGGAACACGAGGCTGAGGCGTGGCGAGGCGAGGGATGCTGCCTCACCGGCCGGCACCCCTGGGTTAACTCAGCATTTGGCTCACCCCCCCCCCCCCCCCCAACATGTCTGGGCTCACTACAGGTACACACCTTCATCACACACAGAGCATTGTGGAGCACAGAATCACCAGGGGAATAGATAGCTATTACTGTTTGTTTAATGTGTGCGTGTGTGCATCTACACACACGCCACATAAACATACACTCACATATATATATAAGATACACACACACACACACACACACACACACACACACGTATATACACACATTAACACATTGAACATTTTTTTCTTGTTTATTGGGGGAGACAGAGGGGGAGACAGAGGGGGAGACAGAGGGGGAGACAGAGGGGGAGACAGAGGGGGAGGCAGAGGGGGAGACAGAGGGGGAGGCAGAGGGGGAGGCAGAGGGGGAGGCAGAGGGGGAGGCAGAGGGGGAGGCAGAGGGGGAGGCAGAGGGGGAGGCAGAGGGGGAGACAGAGGGGGAGACAGAGGGGGAGACAGAGGGGGAGACAGAGGGGGAGACAGAGGGGGAGACAGAGGGGGAGACAGAGGGGGAGACAGAGGGGGAGACAGAGGGGGAGACAGAGGGGGAGACAGAGGGGGAGACAGAGGGGATTTAATGGAAACCTCAGGGGCAACATTTTCACTCAGAGGGTGGTGGGTGGGTTTATGGAACGAGCTGCCAGAGGAGGTAGTTGAGACAACATTGAAGAGACATTTGGACAAGAGCATGGATGGAAAGTTTCGAGGGATATGAGCGAATACGGCCAAATGGGACCAGCGTAGATGGGGCATTTTGGTCAGCATGGAATAGTTGGGCTGAAGGGCCTGTGTCCGTGCTGTATGTAGCCCGCCCTAGATTCTCTATTCCATATTTTTTTTAAATCGCACTGCACAATGTATGCAAATGACAAATCGGGAGTTAAATTAATTGATTTTTGGATGTAAATGGCCCGTGTTGAAAAATAGCACAGAAGTCTGACTTGTACAGGCAATGACAGGGCAGGAGCTGCTGAGAGCTCAGACTTGAATGGTTTGACAAGGGTCTTTTTTTGGAACCACGGTTGGTAAGCAGGTGCAGTTTCTATCTTTAACATTGAGAACAATAATGAGACCATCACAGACTCAAAATAGGGCAATACCTTCCTGGGACACTGCTACGGTAGTATTCGACACAGATTGCTGCTGTGACATAGATTTATATTCCGTTGATAAGACGATAAACTGTGAATTTTAGAATCCAAAGCACAGCGCGTAAACAGGCCCTTCAGCCCATCGAGTCACCGGATGCACTAGCAATATCCGACACACTTGGGACAATTTTTATACCCAAGCCAGTTAATCCACAAACCCGCACGTCTTTAGGGTGTGGGAGGAAACCGGAGCACCCGGGGAAAACCCACGCGGTCACATGGAGAACGTGCAAACTCCACACAGACAGACGTACAGACACCAGAGGTCAGGATTGAACCCAGGTTCTCTGGCGCCGTGAGGCAGCGGCTCTGCCACTGTCGAACGTTCCGCGTGGCAACGCTGCCGAACCTCCGCGAACTCACGAGGGGACGAAGTTTGTGTAAATCCAGGCACACGCTCGCTCTACCTTTGGACATGAACTCCGTGATGATGTAGATCGGCTCCTCCTTGGTGACCACCGCGTTGAGCCGTACCAGCTTGTCGTGCTGTAGAGCCTTCATCAGATTAGCCTCCATCAGGAAAGCCTCCACTGACATTGTTCCTGGCTTCATAGTCTTCACAGCCACCTTGGTGTGGTTTTTAAATGTCGCTGAAATAGAGGTTTGTATAATTAGCCTCTTAAATTTCATCTTTTAAAAATATTATGACTACCAATTGATTAATTGGTGAATTAAAAACATCACTCCACATGGCTAGGTTCAGCAGTCCCTATTTCAGCTTTCACCTGTTGTATAGTTTAGGTAACTATTGCCATGTGTACCGAGGTACAGTGAAAAGCTTTCTCGTTGTGAAGAGACTACACATGATTACAACCAACCTGATCTCCCAGTCGCCCAGCACTTCAACTCCCCCTCCCATTCCCAAACCGACCTTTCTGTCCTGGACCTCCTCCATGGTCAGAGTGAGCCCCACTGTAAATTGGAGGAACAGCACCTCATATCTTACACCCCAGCGGTATGAACATTGACTTCTCCAATTTCAGGTAGTCCCTGCTTTCTCCCTCCTTCCCCTCCCCTTCCCAGCTCTCCCAAAGCCCACTGTCTCCGCCTCTTTCTTTCTTTATTCCGCCCCCCCCAACCCCCCACCAAACTGGTCCCGACCTGAAACGTCACCAATTCCTTCTCTCCATAGATGCTGCCTCACCCGCTGAATTTCTCCAGCATTTTTTGTCTACCTTCGATTACAATCGAGCTGTCCACCATTTACAGATACAGGATCAAGGAATAATGTTTAGTGCAAGATTAAGTCCAGAAAGGTCCGATTAAAGATAGTCCGAGGGTCTTAATGAGGTAAATTGGTAGCTCAGGAATGTTCTCTAGTTGGTGATAGGACGGTTCAGTTGCCTCATAACAGCTGGGGAGAAACTATCCCTGAATCTGGGGGTGTGCGTTTTCACACTTCTGTACCTCTTGCCCGATGGGAGAGGGGAGAAGAGGGAGTGGCCGGGGTGAGACTGGTCCTTGATGATGCTGCCGGCCTTGCCGAGGCAGCGTGAGGTGTAGATGGAGTCGATGGAAGGGAGGTTGGTTCGTGTGATGGTCTGGGCTGCGTCCACAATTTTCCATATTTTACAAATCCTGACAGAAAATATTTCAAACCGAAGATGGAGAATGACATTTTAAGGAGAATCATTTATGCGTGGGTGCAATCCAACTTCAGAAACCTTTAATGGAAAACCTGTTCTGCCTGCACGGAGGAGGCTGACTGTGCCAATGTTTACCTTACTCTGATGACACAGCTCTGAAAGACAAATACGGATAATATTCAATGTTTTAACAAAATCCCCTGGGGTCAACAGGTTGTGATTCTCAAACAGTGTACCCGATGTTGGGGGAGTCCAGAACCAGGGGCCACTGTTTAAGAATAAGGAGTAAGCCATTTAGAATGGAGACGAGGAAACACTTTTTCCCACACAGAGAGTGGTGAGTCTGTGGAATTCTCTGCCTCGGAGGGCGGTGGAGGCCGGTTCCCTGGGTACTTTCAAGAGAGAGCTAGATAGGGCTCTTAAAGGCAGCGGAGACAGGGGATATGGGGAGAAGGCAGTAACGGGTTACTGATTGGGGATGATCAGCCGTGACCACATTGAATGGCGGTGCTGGCTCGAAGGGCCGAATGGCCTAATCCTGCACCTGTTGTCGATTGTCTAACAGAAAAGATAGAATGGAGACACAGTGAACTGCAGATGTTGGAATCTTGGGCAAAACACAGAGTGCTGGAGGAACTCAGCAGGCCAGCAGTTGAACCATAGCTCTCGAAACCTTCCCTAGTCATTTATATGTCCAAATGTCTCTTAAACATTCAAAAGCACAAGTGCAGGAGTATCTCAGCGGGTCAGGAGACATCCCTGGAGAACATGGATAGGTGACAGGTTCAGACAGGTACATGATAGGTCTAGACAGGTTTAGAGGGCTATGAGGCCAAACACAGGCAGGTGGGACTAGTGTAGATGGGGCATGTTGGCCAGTGTGGGCTGAAGACTCTATCACTCGGTAACGTTTCAGGTTGGGACCTATCTTCAGTCTTCAGTCCTGTCCCGCCGAGTTACTCCAGCTTTTTGTGTCTCTCTTCGGTTTAAACCAGCATTTGCAGTTAGGGGGGAGAGATGGATCAGCCATGATTGAATGGGGGAGTAGACTTGATAGGCCGAATGGCCTAATTCTCCTAACACTTATGACCGGTGGTGCCACTCATCACCAGACCCACGGTCACGGCAGAATGAAATGTGATCTCAGATTGTCAACAGTGCGGATGAGTTCCAGACAACAACCAGGAAAAGGTAATGATTTTATGTCAGAATTGAAAAAGGGACTTTGATCGCCAGTCTTCATCGAACACAGAACAAGGCAGAACCAATCTCCCTGCATGGCCCACTGTGTCATTACTGAACATGATGCCAAGTTAATCTCATCTCCCCTGACTGCAGCTTAGTTTAGAAATACAGGGAGGAAACAGGCCCTTCGGCCCATCGAGTCCATGCCGACCAGCGATCACCCTGTACACTAGCTTCATCCAACACACTGGGGACAATTTACGATCTTTACCGTAGCCAATTAACCTGGAAACCCGCACGTCTTTGGAGTGTGGGAGGAAACCGGAGCACCCGGAGAAAACCCACGCGGGTCACGCGGAGAACGTACAAACTCCGTACAGACAGCACCTGTAGTCAGAATCGAACCTGGGTCTGTGGCGCTGTGAGGCAGCAAGTTTACCAGTCCCGCCACTGCGCTGCCCTCATCCACTTCCTTCCATTCCCTGCATATCCATGTCCCTAGCCCAAAGCCTCCAGTGCCAGAACACTCTGCTAGAGTCAGAAGCTCATAAATAAATAAACCAATGAACCAAAGTCTGCATGGAAAGATTCAAACCAGGTGTTTAAGATAAGGTAGAGGTGAAGTTAGGAGACCACATCAAACTCAAGAACTCTGAAGCAGAAAGGAGTTAGACACACAATACTGGAGTAACTCAGTGGGACAGGCGGCATGTCTGGAGAGGACGAGGGCCGAGAGAAACTAATTTCCCTTTCCCCAGACTCGTTGTCCGATGAAGAGTCTCGACCCGAAAGGTCACCTATTCCTTCTCTCCAGAGGTGCCGCCTGTCCCACTGAGTCACTCCAGCATTTTGTGTCTATCTTTGGTGTAAAGCAGCATCTGCAGTTGCTTCCCCTGCAAGGAAAGTTGGAAGCGTGGCGATGTTTTACAACAGCGCTGGAGTTCGTGATAATGAAAGACGAGGTTATTCGCAGCTGAGGAAGCGAAATTGGACGGTCAACAGTTTTGTGAGAAGAAGCCTATCGCAACAGATTGTGAGTTTCACAGACAAAGCAAGTGTAGAAAGGTCAAACGGAACGGCCAGAGCGAAGGCTGGACTTTATCTGACCGACGGCACCATTAAAATCCGTTTAACAGTTGAAAGAGTTTAAGGATAAGACGTAGGCCATTTAGGACTGAGATGGAAAAACGTTTTCACCCAGAGAGTTGTGAATCTGTGGAATTCTCTGCCATATTCACTGCATGCATTCAAGAGAGAGTTAGATTTAGTTCTTAGGGCTGACAGAATCAAGGGAAATGAAGAGAAGGCAGGAAGGGGGTAGCGATTCTGAATGATCAGCCATGATCATATTGAATGGCAGTGCTGGCTGGAAGGGCCGAATGGCCTACTCCTGCACCTATTCTATGTTTCTATGTAAAATCCAGAGGCTCTTGGCATTAGTGGCTGGATAAGACAGCCGACAGGAGGCTTGAGCCAGAACATTTTCACTGAGGAGTTGCTGTTACTGAGGCAAGGCTAAACCTCTTACAGACTACACGTGGTAAAAGGTGTAGGGATGAGCTGCAGATGCAGGTTTACATCCAAGGTCCGTGTCTAAAGAAGGGTCTCGACCTGAAAATGTCGTCCATCCCTGCTCTCCAGAGATGCTGCCCGTTTCCCACTGAGTGACTCCAGCATTTCGTGTCTGAGCTTGGCACATGTGGTAAAAGCCTGGGTTCGATATCGGACCCTCTCTCCGCAAACCCAAGCCGTGTGCGGATGGACAAGGCTCACAAGGTTATACTGGAAGCATTAAACATTATTCAGCAAATGTAACCACCGTCTGATAAAAGGCACAAGCAACTGCAGATACTGGTTTACAAAAAAAAAGATACATAGTGCTGGAGTAACTCAGCGGAGGTAGACAAAAGTGCTGGAGAAACTCAGCGGGTGCAGCAGCATCTATGGAGCGAAGGAAATAGGCAACGTTTCGGGCCGAAACCCTTCTTCAGACTAATGTGGGGTGGGGGGAGGGGGGGGGGGGGGGGTGGAAGAAGAAAGGAAGAGGAGGAGCCCGAGGGCTGAGGGAGAGCTGAGAAGGGGAGGAGACAGCAAGGGCTACCGGCAATTGGAGAAGTCAATGTTTATGCCACTAGGGTGCAGACTGCCCAAGGTGCTGCTCCTCCAGTTTCCGGTGGTGCTCACTCTGGCCATGGAGGAGGCCCAGGACAGAGAGGTCGGATTCAGTATCTCAGCGGATCTATGGAGAAGATGGATAGGTGACGTTCCGGGTCAGGAGACTTCCTCAGCCTCTAGCATCATGTTCGCCCTGACCTGAAATGGAGTTTTACCCACAGCGAGCTGTGATGCAACCCCAGACAGCGTGCTTCCCATGGTGCTAAACTGAAGCAAAACTGTTCAAAGTCTTTAAATGATATCAGGAACTTGTGGTAAAGTCGGAGTCATCTTGCGATGTTCCAACCTGTTCCAATGATACTGGAGCTACCAATGGAACAATCATGGTTCCCCCCCATAAATGCCAAGTTGCACGTCCTATAATTCAATCAACGTTTAGGTACTAGTTTAAAAGAAAGTCATTTGAAGAAGATTAAAGGTGGCGCAGCGGTAGAGTTGCTGCCTCACATTGTTCTAGGGTCCCGACCCAAAACGTCGCCTATTTCCTTCGCTCCATAGATGCTGCCTCACCCGCTGAGTTTCTCCCGCATTTCTGTCTACCTTCGTTCTAGTGCTGTCTGTTTCATTCTGACTATGGTTGCTGTCCATACGGAGTTTGCACGTTCTCCCCGTGGGTTTCTCCGGGTGATCCGGTTTTCATCCCACACTTCAAGGACGTACAGGTGTGTAGGGTAATTGGCTTCTGTAAGCCGTGTAGGACGGTGCGAGTGTCCGGGGCGATCGCTGGCCGGCGCGGACACGGTGGGCCGAAGGGCCCCGTTTCCGCGCTCCGCCTGTAAAGTCTAAAGTAGAATGACAATGAGACTTACCCAGCCATACTTCTCCAAACTGCCCAGCTCCGAGCTTCCTCTCCAGTCGCAGCGACTCCCTCGGGATCTCCCAGGCATCTTTCTCCCATGGTTTCTGCGGTTTCTCACTCAGGCAGGCCTTTGTCAGCTTCTGGCACAGGCCATCCCCTAGGTCTGGTCATTGACGGAGAGAGCAATGTCAGCTGGTAGTCGTGGACACGAGGCTCGTGGTGAGAACAGACCAGAACAATATCATCATCTGTCACTAATTAATCTTTAAACTGACGAGGACCGGAGGAAAACTTTAGCACAGATGACACTCACATGATGTGTGGAGAGAGAGCTTTGGTGCTTAATACACTTTTGCCACCAGTTCTACATCCTGCACTCAACAATTTGGCACAGTGCAGCAACAATTCTCACTAGATGCTGATATTTTATATTCGCTTTCTCTGTTGCAATCAAAGGCCTTCCCCACCCCAGTCATCGCTCCTCCACCCCTCTCCCATCGGACACAAGATACAGAAGCTTCAGGTGTGCACGGCTAGACTCAGGAACAGCTTCACCCACTCCGTTATTAGGCTTCTAAATGGTCCGTCCATATTCAGTACGGCAAGGAACGGCAACTAAAGGGCCTGTCTCACTAGGCCACTGCCGGCGACTACAACAATGGAATTCACCAAAGTCAGCACCAGCGATAACCAACGTCACCCGGCAACAGCACCTACGTCAGGAGAAGACAAGCTACGACAAGCCGAAAAGTTTAGAACATTTCAAAATCCAGCGGCGACCAGAAAAACGCTACGACTGTTTGGGCGACGGAGGAGACGACTCACGACCATGTAGGCGATCGTGTGGTGACAAGGCCCAAGTGGAACAGGCCCTTAACCAACAACAGCCCTTTCTTTCCCCCCGTCCCCTGTCCCCTCCCACCCATATTCCCTCCTCAGGCTCCACGTTTCACTCTCCTTATCTCACCACCTTTTGATTTCCTCCCATTGCCTTTGCCCAACCATCTGCTAATCCACACACCACCTCTCCTGTATCCATCTATCACTTGCCCTGATTTGTCTCAGTCCCACCTCTCTTCCAGCTTTCTTCTCCCCTGCTGCAATCAGTCTGAAGGGTCCTGATCCAAAACGTCACCGATCCATGTTCTCCTGAGATGCTGCCTGGGCCTGTGTCTGGCTGGGCACCTACCCACAAATCCACTGACTCTCGCAGTTCCCTGGACCACACATCTTCCTATCCTGCCTCTTGCAGAAACGTTACTGTTTCTCCATCTCTACTTCTAGATGAGGCTTTCCACTCTGGGACAACTGAGAAGACCTCGTTCGTTCATAAACAGGGTTTCCACTTTAACACTGTACGTTGACAATGGTAAACAGGGCTGGACTTTCACCTGCTGAGGCCTTAAGCTGTATGAAATTTGAGGCCCTTCTCTAAAATAATTTGGGTAAAAAATGATAAAATTAAAACATATTTCAAAAAATGAGGCCCCCGAGGGTGTGTGGCCCTAAGCTATAGCTTATTTAGCTTATAGGTAAGTCCAGCACTGATGGTAAAGTTCCACCACTGATTTTCCGGCACCCTTGGTTCCAGAGCCTTTCTGGATTTTCCGTTTTGCCGGACCAACCAAGAGATCACCAAGAGGTTCAACGGTACCGGAATGTTCCACCAAGGCAGCCGAGGGGGCGAGATACCTGCTCCGCAAAGTCGGCCTCGGAAGTCGGCTGTGGGAACGGATCTGCTGGCTCTGGCCGGGCCGGAGTTCCGGAACGCCGGCCGCAGGCGGCAAATTCCACCCCCGATCGACCGCGGAAGTCCCGATGAGGTCGAGATCGGCTGCCTCACCTGCCCTAGGGGACACATTTTCGGGGAGACTTCCGAGGGTCGGGGGGGGGGGGGATTTCCATTACACTCTGGTAATCACTCTGGTAATTTTGTCCGGATTTATAGCGAATGCTTGAAAATTAGTACCGGTCTAATATTTACCAACGCACCGTAAATTAAATAACACCATCGTGTCCAGGTTTCTGAGAGACGACTATTTCAGACAATCTCCCTGTGAGTGTGAAACGTTATCCCACAGAACAGCCCGATGTAACAAGTCTGCTTTAGCACACAACAAACACTCACGCTTGTAATGACTGACGAGTTCATTCAGGTCGGTGAAGGTGATTCGAGGCGAGATGTAAAAACCGCCGTTGTCGAGAGTACGGATCTTGTAATGTTTCACCGTGTCGCCATTCGCTGGGTCGTAATCTCGAACAGAGAGAGAATAACTCCCTAATGCACACACACACACACGCACAGGGAGAGATGTTAGCGCCCAATAAAACTCAATTACCATAATAATATCATCATCCACATCAAAGCAATCTTCTGGATATCGAATAGTGAAGGGTCCAGATAGAATGGATGCTTCCACTAGTGGGAGAGTCTAGGACCACAAGGCAGAGCCTCAGAATTCAAGGACGTTCCTTTAGGAAGGAGATGAGGAGAAATTTCCTTAGTCAGAGGGTGGTGAATCTGTGGAATTCTTTGCCACAGAAAGCCGTGGAGGCTAAATCAATGGATATTTTTAAGGCAGAGATAGATAGATTCTTGATTATTATGGGCGTCAAGTGTTATGGGGAGAAGGCATGGGAAGGGGATTGGGGGGAGAGATAGATCAGGCATGATTGAATGGCGGAGTAGACTTGATGGGCCAAATGGCCTAATTCTGCAAAAAAAATTATATTGTTGTCCATCACTAAACATTTTAACCAAGTTGTAATTGATTTCCCACCATATCTCCATTCTGAGAATATCTCTTCCAAATTAAGGCCTTGTAACAAGAGGCAGTGTAAAAACGCACAAACATGTAACGTTTATTCTATCAATGTTCAAAAAATTTACACTTGGGAGTAAAGGAATTAGAAATTTGAATTGATTAAAGGATGCAGCAGGGAAACAGGCCCTTCGGCCCACACCGACCATTGATCACCTGTTTACCCCAGTTCTATGCTATCCCACTTTCTCATCCACTCCCTACACACTGGGGGTGATTTACAGAAGCCAATTAACCTTCAAACCCGCACATCTTTGGATGTGGGAGGTATCTGGAGGAAACCCGCGTGGTCACTGGGAGAACGTGCAAACTCCACGCAGACAGCAGCAGGGGTCAGGATCGAACCTCTGGTGCTGTAAGGCAGCAACTCTACCCATGACTCCGGAAGTCCCTTCCTGCTGAGTTCCTCCAGCATCATGTGTCTTGCTCCAGATGATTTGTTCTGTGTGGCAGCCAGGCACCACTGTACAGGGTTGCTGCCCCTTAAGATGGTGAACTATCCCTGGGAACCAACTTGCCGTTACTACGAGTCCTCACCTTTGGTTGTTTCGCTGTCTCGGATCATAAATGAACCAATTTTATTTCCCGTTGCCAGAAGTTGTCTCTCTGCATCCTTTCGACTGACACCTTTGAAGAACCAGCTTGAATAGAAATACACAGAACATGAGTTAGTTCAAGCAGTTCCTCTTCACTGCATGGTTTTGGACTCTTTAGTACAGTCAAACGTACCTTCTTCATTTGATGAACTACTTTTTGTTGTGGGTGCGTGTGTGTGCGCGTGTGCATGTGCGTGTGCGTATGTGTGTGTGTCTGTGTGTGCGTGTACCTGTGTCTGTGTGTGCGCGTGTCTGTATGTGCATGTGTGCATGTGTGCGTGTGTGCGTGTGTGCATGTGTGCGTGTGTGCATGTGTGCGTGTCTGTGTGTGCGTGTGTCTGTGTGTGCGCGTGACTGTGTGTGCGTGACTGTGTGTGCGTGACTGTGTGTGCGTGACTGTGTGTGCGTGACTGTGTGTGCGTGACTGTGTGTGCGCGTGTCTGTGTGCGCGCGTGTCTGTGTGCGCACGTGTCTGTGCGTGGTCGTGTCTGTGCGTGGTCGTGTGTCTGTGTGTGCGCGCGTGTCTGTGTGCGCGCGCGTCTGTGTGCGCGTGTGTGTGCGCGTGTGTGTGCGCGCGTGTCTGTGTGCGCGTGTGTGCGTGTGTGTGCGCGTGTGTCTGTGTGTGCGCGCGTCTGTGTGCGCGTGTGTGCGCGTGTGTCTGCGTGTGCGCGCGTGTCTGTGTGCGCGTGTGTGCGCGCGTGTGTCTGCGTGTGCGCGCGTGTCTGTGTGCGCGTGTGTGCGTGTGTCTGTGTGTGCGCGTGTGTCTGTGTGTGCATGTGTGCGTGTGACCACATTTTTTTGTTCAGGATCCATAATCGAGTAGGCAGAGGTGAGCTGCCTTCTTGATGTGACATTTAGTTTTGGTTAGTTTAGAGATACAGTGTGGAAACAAGGGCCCTTCGGCCCACTGCGTCCGTGCTACCCAGCCATCACTATCATAAGTTACAAGTTTACCAAAGCCAATTACCTACAAGCACTCTGTATCTTTGGCGTGTGGGAGGAAACTGGAGCAGCCCGTGCATGATAACGATTTATCATCGATACTTTTTTGCATATCTTTCATTCATTGTTCTTTATCTCTCCACTTCATCGTCTATATCTCTCGTTTCCCTTATCCCTAACCAGTCTGAAGAAGGGTCTCGACCCGAAACGTCACCCATTCCTTCTCTCCAGAGATGCTGCCTGTCCCGCTGAGTTACTCCAGCATTTTGTGCCTGTCTTCGGTTTAAACCAGCATCTGCAGTCCCTTCTTACACAGATATGTGGATAGGACGGGTTTGGAGGAGTATGGGCCAAATGCAGGCAAATGGGACTGGCCCAGAATGTCACCTTGATTGGCATGAACAAGGTGGGCCGAAGGGCCTGTTGCCGTCCATACAGCTCAATGACTCAATCATGCAATCAGTCTGCTCCTGATTTGTGCATAGTTGGGGAATAAACTGGCTCTTTTTGCTGAGGCCAGTCTAGGAACGTTGCATGGGGATATTAGGGAAAGTTACTTCTCATGTTCACTCATTCATGCTTGATACAGCATATAAACAGGCCATTCGGCCCACCGAGTCCGTGCCGACCATCAATCACCCGCTCACACTAGTTCTATGTTATCCCACTTCCTCATCCACTCCCTGCACACTGGGGGCAGTTTACTCAGGGTCAATTTACCCACAAACCCGCATGTATTTAGAGTGTGGGAGGAAGCCGGAGCACCTGGAGGAAGCACACGCAGTCACAGGGAGCACGTGCAAACCTCCAGTTCAAGTTCAAGTGAGTTTATTGTCATGTGTCCCTGATAGGACAATGAAATTCTTGCTTTGCTTCAGCACACAGAACATAGAAGGCATTGACTACAAAACAGATCAGTGTGTCCATATACCATATATAAATATATACACACATGAATAAATAAACTAATAAAGTGCAAATAACAGATAATGGGTTATTAGTTATCAGAGTTTTGTTCGAGCCAGGTTTAATAGCCTGATGGCTGCGGGGAAGTAGCTATTCCTGAACCTGGTTGTTTTCAGGCTCCTGTACCTTCTACCTGAACGTAGCGGGGAGATGAGTGTGTGGCCAGGATGGTGTGGGTCCTTGATGATGCTGCCAGCCTTTTTGAGGCAGCGACTGCGATAAATCCCCTCGATGGAAGGAAGGTCAGAGCCGATGATGGACTGGGCAGTGTTTACTACTTTTTGTAGTCTTTTCCTCTCCAGGGCGCTCAAGTTGCCGAACCAAGCCACGATGCAACCGGTCAGCAAGCTCTCTACTGTGCACCTGTAGAAGTTAGAGAGAGTCCTCCTTGACAAACCGACTCTCCGTAATCTTCTCAGGAAGTAGAGGCACTGGTGAGCTTTCTTGATAATTGCATCAGTGACAGACAGACAGCACCCAAGGTCAGGATTGAACCGGGGTCTCTGGCGCTGTGTGAGCCCACGGAATTATGTGTACCACTGTATTTTCACAACAGCGGGGTTGACAGATGGGCGATAGGTTGATATCACCCGAGGGGCAGTATTCCCAATTCAAACTCAGGAGAAAAGTTTTACATCCAGTTCATACTCCCTCAATAGCAAGAATGTCCTTCGTCAAATTAGGGGACCAAAACTGCACACAATATTCCAGGTTAGTTCCATACTACAAACCAACTACTTTGGAGAAAATATCAACTGTGGAAAAATAATCATGCCAGCTGCCTCTGTCCGCCTTAAGTTACAAATGCAAATATTTTATGAGTTTATGGATAGGTTTATTGGCCAAGTATTCACATACAAGGAATTTGCCTTGGTGCTCCGCCCACAAGTGACAACATGACATACAGTGACAATTTAATGGATACTTACTCTTCAGTTTCCAGTGAGTTCACTTTGGCGAAATAGTTACTTGGAATGTAACCTTCCTGATTGCTTGCTAAAGATAATCCCAGCCACCATTCATCTTGTCTGAAACAAAAAAGAAAGACATGTCAACTCGCCTGGTTTTATTGTGCGTTTGCCACGTACCATGCAGCTGGGTGTCACCTCACATGAAGCAGCGGAAAAAAGGACCCAAAGGGGCTGTCCCACTTGGGCGACCTAATTGGCGAGTTTAGGAGAGTTTGAAAAAGTGTCTTGTTGAAGGCCACCTTCGACTATGTTGAAGACCGGCTATGACTAACTTTGGGAAAATTGGACTTCGAGATTGGCTCCCCTCCCGCCCATCCCGCCCACCCACAGGTTAGATGCAGGAAGATTGTTCCCGATGTTGGGGAAGTCCAGGACAAGGGGTGACAGTTTAAGGATAAGGGGGAAATCATTTAGGACCGAGATGAGAATTTTTTTTTTTCACACAGAGAGTGGTGAATCTGTGGAATTCTCTGCCACAGAAGGTAGTTGAGGCCAGTTCATTGGCTATATTTAAGGGGGAGTTAGATGTGGCCCTTGTGGCTAAAGGGATCGGGGGAATGGAGAGAAGGCAGGTAAGGGATACTGAGCTGGATGATCAGCCATGATCATATTGAATGGCGGTGCAGGCTCGAAGGGCCGAATGGCCTACACCTGCACCTATTTTCTATGTTTCTATCCACCTTGGTCAGTGTGAGCATCAAGGCCGGACAACTCGTACTCACTGCGAGATCACTTTGACCTTTTCTCCTTTCTTGAAACTCAAATCTCCGTCGTGGATCCCATCGTAGTCGTAAAGTGCCACGACGACCATGTCATCGGTTCCTGCAAACGGGAAGAGTTCAATCAATTCCCCTCCATGAGACGCTGGACCTAAGTTAGTCACATTCAACCTCTCGTTGCGATTAGAATTGCAAGTGATCATGCCTCACAGATGCAAGAGCAAAGGGTCTTAATCCTTGCCCGGCTGAACACAAGTTTACAGATCCTGCTCCCAAACCAGGAGATCACAAGTCAGGTAGGTATGTTACAAAACTTACCTTCAGCGGTGCTGCAGTTCTGTCACTGGCCGTGTGCGCGACTTTGGTACCTTTGAGTGGGGGGGGGGGGGGGGTTAAAATGCGGTTTTCCCTTGCCATCCGGAATTATATTTTCTCGGAGTGCGAGCTTTTGCTACAGATTCGTTCCGACTGCCGGTAAGCGAATTTATTTATTTATTTACTTAAATCGCCCGACTATTTCAGCGCTGCAGTAAAATAAAAATTTGCTCCTAAAGCCGTGAACGCCGACAACGGGGACCGATTTTACGTAGGAGACAGGTAAGTGAAAGCTGTTTATTTTTACGTATAAACTTCCTTGTTTAGATGACCTTAATCAACATTTCACGTTGCGAAACGGTGATTTATTCCCCATAGGAACTGGCAGTATTTTTCCTGCCGATATGGGGTTTAAATTCACCGCAACCGCAACGTTCCAATCCATCGCGTTCCAGAAAATCCCACTCGCAAGGTGATTTAAATGGCCATTAATTTATGGGCATTAAACACTAAATTCCTTCAATTTGACCGATAAATTCATGACAATGAGATTTAAAAATCATGTTATATTGTGAATTTTTGTGTGAATGTTATTTGGACACTTAGGCTTTTAAAAAAATGTTAATATTTTCTTAAGAAAAGGATAGATGTTTAGATCTAAGAATTGAATTTTGTAATTAGCTACAATTGGGTAACTAACTAATTATATGCTTTAATTTCAGGTCATCCAAGTAAGATTGTTTCATATTTGTTTCAGAATGCTTCAATCTATAATAACTGAAAATTTCTTTCAGTTCTCTTAATTTTTAAGAAAGTTATGGGCTTTTGACTGTCCTCGATCACAACTTTTGTGTTAAGTCAATGGAAAAGCAATAGTGAACAAGATGCTAATTTCGGCGTATGAAAATGGCCATAACTTTTGTAATACTGAATATATGAAAGTGAATTAGGTGTCAAATTAAGCTTATTTTTATGCTTTATCTGATGGGATAAATTGCAGACTTGATTTTTTAAATCTCAACATTCTGTAACATTGCTAAGTGATGGGAGCAGAATTAGGCCACTCAGCCCACTGAGTCTGTTCCACCATTCAATCATGGCTGATCTATTTTTCCCTGTCATTCTCCTGTCTTTTCCCCGTAACCTTTGACACCCTTTCTCATCAAGAAGCTGTCAATCTCTGTTTTAAAAATACCCGATGACATTACCCAGTGAGTGCAGATATTTGCCACGGTTTAGAAGCACCACTAGCCCACAGCAATAGGAACGTCTCGACCACAAAGTGTTGCATTCACTCGCTTTGGTATCTTTGTGGTTATGTATGATCAAAATAAAATCTCTAGATAAAGGGAGTTTTTCACACAGAGAGTTATGAATCTGTGGAATACTCTGCCTTGGTGGGGGATGGAGGCAGGTTCTCTGGATACTTTCAAGAGAGAGCTAAATAGGGCTCTTAAAGATAACGGAGTCAGGAGATATGGGGAGAAGGCAGGAACGGGGTACTGATTGTGGATGATCAGCCATGATCACATTGAATGGCGGTGCTGGCTCGAAGGGCAGAATGACCTACTCCTGCACCCATTGTCTATTGAGTGGAGGAGTCTTACTTTAGCCTTTAGAGATATGGTGCCAAAACAGGCCATTCGGCCCACCGAGTCCATGCCGGCCAGCGATCACCTTCTACACTAGCACTATCCAAACCTGTAGGTCTTTAGAGTGCGGGAAGAAACTGGAGCAGCCCGTGAAAACACACGCGGTCACGGGGAAAACGTACAAACTCCGTACTACCCGCTGCTCCACCGTGCCGTCCTATTCAGTCACATATAACTGAAGTTGGAAGAGCAGCACCTAATATTTTGTTTGGGCAGTTTACACCCCAGCGGTATGAACATTGGCCTCCAATTTCAGGTAGTCCTTGCTTTCTCCCTCCTTCCCCTCCCCATCCCAGCTCTCCCACAGCCCACTGTCTCCGCCTCTTCCTTTCATCTCCCCCCCCCCCCCCCCTCCCAGATACAGATGCAGCAACTAATGGGTCTGTGTTTCTGATCAGCCTAGTAAGGTAACCAAAAATGCTGGAGAAACTCGGCGGGTGAGGCAGCATCTATGGAGCAAAGGAAATAGGTGACGTTTCAGTCTGAAGAAGGGTCTCGACCCGAAACGTCACCTATTCCTTCGCTCCATAGATGCTGCCTCACCCGCTGAGTTTCTCCAGCATTTCTGTCTACCTTCCATTTTTCCAGCATCTGCAGTTCTTCCTTAAACATATAACTTGGGCATCAGTTTTACGAAGATTAGACTCCACCGGCAAAACAGTGCGAGAAAGTTTGGTAGAAACCGGTGAAGTTCTAATGGCACCTCACCAACGATTTCTTATCCTTATTGATTATTTGTTAGTATTTTGAATCCAAGCTGTCAAACACAGAGCTATCAGGAACCACATAAAGTGATCGATGGACAGATGGTCAGAACAATAAAAATCTCATTACTCCTGGAGTGCATGTCCAGTGACATTAATGCAGTCACATTCGTTGCCAAACGAGAGACAGATATAACCAGGAATTATGATTTCATACATACCTCCTGAAGACGAGTTATTGATGGATAGAAAATTATTTGAGTTCTAAAGAAAAAGAAAATGTCATCAGTATAAAAATATCCAATTGTTTTAGTACAGGTTTGAAGTCTGTCATAATACGTTTTCATATTTGATCCACATATTGCCACAACTATTTCGTATTAAGATTTTATGAAAGCACTAAGAATTAACACAAAGTCGGGCTGAATAAAATACTGCCATGGATTTAGTTATTGCAATGGAGATATACTCCCCATATAGCCCTTCTTTCAGTTTAAGGTCAATTCTTCAACCCACGGTTTTTGATTGTACAAAATAGACAAACCTTTTGCTTCAAATTACAAAGAACCGCCCAACAAATTGAAGCTGAAGACAATAGACAATAGGTGCAGGAGGAGGCCATTCGGCCCTTCGAGCCAGCACCGCCATTCAATGTGATCATGGCTGATCATCCCCAATCAGTACCCCGTTCGGGGGCTCCGTCGAGTATGGCCGCCCTGCCAGCAGCTGTTAGTCTTTTCATTCTTTTTTTATATTTTTAGTTAGTTAAAGTGTTTGTTTTTGGAGGTATTTTAGTCTTTTTTATGTAGAGAGGGGTGGGGGAAGGGGGAAACTATTTTCTCAGTCCCTACCTGGTCGCAGATGCGGCTCTTCTCCGGGCCGTATCTTCGCCCCTTCCTCCCGGCCTACCGGCAGTCTGGAGCGCCGTTTCCTGCCGGGACCTGCCGGGAGTTCAGCTTTGGCGGCGGTACACAGCGCTGGGGCGCCATCGTGGAGCGGGCGATGCTTCGCCCGGGTCACCGTGCGGTGGGTTCCGGAGGTCTGGGACCGCCGACTGCAACATCGCAGAGCTGCGGTCTGTGGAGCTTCCAGCCGCGGGCGGGCGGCGCTGAGCTTTAAAAACCGCGGAGCCTGGGATCTCACGCTGAGATCACCAGAGTCGGAGCTCCGACCGGCGCGGCCCATGGACCACGGGCGCTGTGAACTCCGGGGAGAAGCGGCCGCTCCAGACACTCTGGGCCGCTGAGAGTGTTCACCCGACGCCAGAACTCCATCATCCGGCGAGAGGGCCTGAAGCATCGGGCCGCCGTAGCGCCGACTGCGGAGGCCTCAATAGGCCCGACTATGAGTGAACTGGGGATGGGACTGGACTTTGCTGCCTTCCCCCACAGTGGGAACCATTGTGGGGGGATGTTTTTATGTTTTTTGTTAAATATTCTAGTGTTGTGTATTATCTTTATTCATGTGCTGCATTGGCAAGTCAAATTTCACTTCACCAATTGGTGTATGTGATCATAAATGTCCTTTGTCCTTTGTTCCTGCCTTCTCCCCATATTCCCTGACTCCGCTATCTTTAAGATCCCTATTTAGCTCGCTCTTGAAAGTATCCAGAGAACCGTCCTCCACCGCCCTTTCACACACACACACACAGACTCACAACTTTGTGTGAAAAAGTGTTTCCTCGTCTCCTTTCTAAATGGCTTACTCCTTATTCTTAAACTGTGGCCCCTGGTTCCGGACTCCCCCAACACCGGGAATATTTTTCCTGCCTCTAAAGTGTCCAAACCCTTAACAATCTTAAAGAAGGAACTGCAGATGCTGGAGAATCGAGGGTTACACAAAAAGCTGGAGAAACTCAGCGGGTGCAGCAGCATCTAAGGAGCGAAGGAGATCTGAAGAAGGGTCTCGACCCGAAACGTCGCCTATCTCATTCGCTCCTTAGATGCTGCTGCACCCGCTGAGTTTCTCCAGCTTTTTGTGTAACCCTTAACAATCTTATATGTTTCAATAAGATCCCCTCTCATCCTTCTAAATTACAGTGTATACAAGCCCAGTCGCTCCATTCTCTCAGCATATGACTGTCCCGCTATCCCGGGAATTAACCTTCTAAACCTACACTGCACTCCCTCAATAGCAAGAATGTCCTTCTTAAAATTAGGGGACCAAAACTGCACACCCCACTCTAGGTGTGGTGTCACTAGGGCTCTGTTCAACTGCAGAAGGACCTCTTTGCTCCAATACTCAACTCCTCTTGTTATGAAGGCCAACATGCCATTCGAAGAACACGAGTTGAATTGAACAAAAAGGCAAGATCATTTCAGACAGATTTCTGTTCAAACCCAAGGCCTCAAGAAGGGTCCTGACCCCAAACGCCACCTATCCATGGGGTATCCGGAGATACTGCCTGACCCACTGAGTTAAGGGCCTGTCCCATTTACGCGATTTTTTCACGACTGCCGGCACCTGTCCTAGTCACAGCTCGGGTCGCCGAATATTTTCACCATGTTGAAAATCCAGCGGCAACCAGAAAAAGGTACGACTCTTTGGGCGACTACTCACGGACATACTTACGGGCGTCGGTGACATGAAGGAGCAGTGATAAGGGGGAAATGGGGGACCTAGGAGTGGGAGATGAGTGTTTGGTGGAGGGGAAAGGAGCATGGGCACTGGGGGGGAGGGGTGGAGACAAGCTTGGCAAGCGATAGGTGGATACAAGTAATAACAAGGAACTGCAGATGCTGGTTTATCAAAGTGCTGGAGTAACCCGATGGGTCAGGCAGCATCTCCGGAGAACATGGGTAGGTGATATTTCGGTTTGGGACCCTTCCAAAGACACACGGATGGGTGGAGAAGGTGGCCTACTCCTGCACCTATTGTCCATTGCGACAAAGACACACGTGCAGAGTGTACATACTTACATACAAAGGGTACAGAGATGATTTACGAGGATGTTGCCAGGACTAGAGGGTCCGAGCTAGAGGGAGAGGTTGAGTAGGCTGGTTTTAAGAAGGGAGGGAGAGAGAAAACGGGGAATTACAGACCAGTTAGTCTAACATTGGTAGTGGGGAAACTGCTAGTCAGTTATTAAAGATGGGATAGCAGCACATTTGGAAAGTGGTGAAATCATTGGACAAAGTCAGCATGGATTTACGAAAGGTAAATCATGTCTGACGAATCTTGTGGAATTTTTCGAGGATGTAACTAGTAGCGTGGATAGGGGAGAACCAGTGGATGTGGTGTATCTGGACTTCCAGAAGGCTTTCGACAAGGTCCCACGTGATCATATTGAATGGCGGTGCAGGCTCGAAGGGCCGAATGGCCTACTCCTGCAGCTAATTTCTATGTTTCTATGTCTCTGTTCCTTGGAGGATGAGGAGGTGATAGGATGGAGGATGAGGGGTAGAAGATCATGAGAGGAATAGATCGGGTAGATGCACAGAGTCTCTTGCCCAGAGTAGGTGAATCGAGGGCGAGAGGTTTAAGGAGAAGGGGAAAAGATTTAATAGGAATTTGAGGGGTAACGTTTTCACACAAAGGGTGGTGGGTGTATAGAACAAGTTGCCAGTGGAGGCAGTTGAGGCAGGGACTATCCCAACATTTTAGAAACAGTTAGACAGGTACACGGATAGGACAGGTTTGGAGGGATATGGTCCAAACGCAGTCAGGTGGGACTAGTGTGGTTGGGACAAGTTGGCCGGTGTGGGCAAGTTGGGCCGAAGGGCCTGTTTCCACACTCTGTGACTCCAGACACACTCACACACAATTCATCTGGCATTGGCGTTCAATAAAACAGAAATAAAATTCTCTGAAAGATTTGAGTAGAAGTTAGTTTTTATGAATTGTTGAAGAATGACCGTAGATAATATCTTTATTCGTACTTACACGATTGTTGGAGGTGGGGTCTTTCACATAAAGAGCTGTTTGAGATTTGCCTACCGGATCATTTAAGCTTTTTTCTTGCAAGTCCACAGAGTCTTTCGATTTGGCACAACCCATGCTTCTGAAAATACATTTGAAGAAAATATTTTTGTTTAAGATATCGGCCAAAACAAGATAGCCTCATCAGTCCACTGGCGGCCAACTCACAACAAACCTTTCGCCGTAGTTCCAACATTATTAATGCCCAATAACTTGTGGCTGCAAGACTTAAAGTGGAAGAAACGCAGACACAGAAACATCAGCCAACATGACCAGCATCACCACCGCAATAATTCAGCCCCAACTTCGATGGACTGGCCATGTCATCCGCACATCCAACACACGTCTGCCGAAAAAGAACCTGTACTCTCGACTGAAGGAAGGTCGGCGAGCCCCCAGCAGGCCAAAGAAACGCTTCAAGGACAACATCAAGAACCGTCTGAAGAAATTCCACATCACATCGAGCGACTGGGAGCACATTGCACTGGACAGGCGCTCCTGCAGGAAGAGGCAGGAAGGAGCTGCACGTCACGAAACAGATGTACGCCGTGTCGCAGAGACAAAGCTACAGCACCGTGAGGAGAGGGAGAGAGAGAGAGAGAGAGAGAGAGAAGGGGGCTCGACGACTACCAAGCACCACCAGTCTCCACTATGGTGTGTGGATCGCGGATCGGCCTCTACAGACATCTGCAGACCCACAAGTAGATGACTCTATAGAGGAGAGGACAGTCATACATTGTTTCGAGTGACCACCAATGATGATGATGAGCAAAAGGATTTGAGGATCCTTTCATAGCAAAAGGATTTGAGTATAGGAGCAGGGAGGTTCTACTGCAGTTGTATAGGGTCTTGGTGAGACCACACCTGGAGTATTGCGTACAGTTCTGGTCTCCAAATCTGAGGAAGGACATTATTGCCATAGAGGGAGTGCAGAGAAGGTTCACCAGACTGATTCCTGAGATGTCAGGACTGTCTTATGAACAAAGACTGCATAGACTCGGTTTATACTCTCCAGAATTTAGGAGATTGAGAGGGGATCTTATAGAAACTTACAAAATTCTTAAGGGGTTGGACAGGCTAGATGCAGGAAGATTGTTCCCGATGTTGGGGAGGTCCAGGACAAGGGGTCACAGCTTAAGGATAAGGGGGAAATCCTTTAGGACCGAGATGAGAAGGACTTTTTTGCACACAGAGAGTGGTGGGTCTCTGGAACTCTCTGCCACAGAGGGTAGTTGAGGCCAGTTCATTGGCTATATTTAAGAGGGAGCTAGATGTGGCCTTTGTGGCTAAGGGGATCAGAGGGTATGGAGAGAAGGCAGGTACGGGATACTGAGTTGGATGATCAGCCATGATCATATTGAATGGCGGTGCAGGCTCGAAGGGCCGAATGGCCTACTCCTGCACCTAATTTCTATGTTTCTATGAGAAACACAGAGTGTACATTTACATTGTGGGATCCCTGAAAATGGATTTAACGCCGTCCATACACTATCCATGTAAAATAAATAATAAGTACAAAAGTGCTGGAGAAACTCAGCGGGTACGGCAGCATCTATGGAGCGAAGGAAATAGGCAATAGGAATTAGGAAATAGGCAACGTTTCGTGACGAAACCCTTCGGGTTTCGTCCCGAAACGTTGCCTATTTCCTTCGCTCCGTCAATGCTGCCTCACCAGCTGAGTTTCTCCAGCATGTTTGTCTACCTTCGATTTTCCAGCATCCGCAGTTCCTTCTTAAACATAAAAATCATGGCCTCGGGATAATGTTCAATCTGTTTTTTGACAACACGAGCAGCAGAAAGCAGGCATCCTCCCTGGCTGTTGTCTGATTAGCAAATATCTGCCCATGTCCAATTAGTCTCAGGGCTAGGATTAGAAGAAACTAGAAAAAGCAAATCACGAGTTAGAATTGCTGCTCGGACGGTGTACAAACAGTGCTTTGTGTGCAAAGCATGTGCTAGTTGTAAACTGGCCTCCGGGACTCGATAAACAGTCGACAATGAACCCGTCCTGCTAAATGAGCGACGGAAGCGTGCCCATTCAGGGTTTGGATGGGGGATAGCCATGGTTAATTCCACGGGCAAGAGGCACAGAAGTAAATACATTGGGGAAGTCAACGTTCATACCGCTGGGGTGTAGACTACCCAAGCGAAATATGAGGTGCTGCTCCTCCAATTTACGGTGGGACTCACTCTGGCCATGGAGGAGGCCCAGGACAGAAAGGTCGGATTCGGAATGGGAGGGGGAGTTGAAGTGCTGAGCCACCGGGAAATCAGGTTGGTTATTGCGGACTGAGCGGAGGTGTTGGGCGAAGCGATCACCGAGCCTGCGCTTGGTCTCCTCGATGAGTTTGAGTTTAGTTTATTGCCACGCGTACCGAGGTACAATGAAAAGCTTTTGTTGCGTGCTGACCAGTCAGCGGAAAGACAATAGTCGATTACAATCGAGCCGTCCACAGGGCACAGAAACATGATGCAAGGAATCATCTGAATAAGGTTTAATGCAAGATAATGCCAGTCTGATCAAAGATAGTCCGAGGGTCTCCAAAGAGTGAGATAGTGATTCAGGACCGCTCTCTAGTTGGTGAGAGGACGGTTCAGTTGCCTGATAACAGCTGGGATGAAATTGTCCCCGAATCTGGAGGTGTGCGTTCGTTTTCACACTTCTGTACCTCTTGCCCGATGGGAGAGGGGAGAAGAGGGAGTGGCCGGGGTGGGAATTGTCCTTGAATATGCTGCTGGCCTTGCCGAGGTATAAATGGAGTCAATGGAAGGGAAGTTGGTTTGTGTGATGGTCTGGGCAGAGTCCACATTTGCAGTTCTTAAACAAATAATTTGTGCAGCAAAGTCACGTAGGAAGCTCTGGCGGATTGATTTACAGGTCATAAGATCAAAAGGTCATCAGTGATAGGAGGAGAAATAGGCCATTTGGCCCATCAAGTCAACTCCGCCATTCTATCATGACCGATTTATCTCTCCCTCCGAACCCCATTCTCCTGCCTTCTCCCCATAACCCCTGACACCCGCACTAATCAAGAATCTATCTATCTCCGCCTGAAATCTATGCATTGACTTGGCCTCCACAGCCTTCTGTGGCAAAGAATTCCACAGATTCACCACCCTCTGACTAAAGAAGGTAGAGCGGTCCAAAATATTATATAATTGGGAAGTGAAGTTGGAACATAACTGCCAGAGAGTCACCGACGTCTCGAACTGAATGTCCACTCAGACCCGGTCAGCAGTCCAGACACACAGAGGAACGGCAACCTCAGCTCTGGAGATGGGGGACCTCACTGAAAGGCCTGGATAGAGTGGATGTGGAGAGGATGATTCCACTAGTGGGAGAGTCTAGGACTAGAGGTCACAGCCTCAGAATTAAAGGACGTTCCTTTAAGGAGATGAGGAGGAATTTCTTTTGTCGGCGGTTAATATTAAATGGCGGTGTAGACCTGATGGGCCGAATGGCCTAATTCTGCTCCCATCTCTTATAATCTTATGATCTGGTAGTGATCCAAAAATATACACACCAACTCTGTGTTTTGTGGACAGATGATCTGCAATAATAAGGCAACTTTATAAGTAAATTAAACAAAACTACATTGAATTTATAGTGCAATCTGGATGGCCAGTCCGATGGACCCATTTACCAAACGGAACATGCAGCATTTGACAGAAACCTGTCACACCATACGCATTGAAGAAAGATTGTTGTTTGCGCAGTGTTCAACTGAATGACCGAATTAAAGAGCAAAGAGAATACACGGATTCTGCAGATGTTACGCCTGCAAAACTGTTGGCACTCACTGCTGTTGTGTTACGGAAATTACTGCAGTGTATTGGGGGTGGACAAGCATGGCTAAACACAAACCCAAACAGCTGCCATAGTGATCATTAAATAGCCTGTCCCACTTACTCGATTTTTTCGGCAACTTGCCGGCACTCGTCATTAGTCGCAGCAGGTAGGTATGTTACAAAACCTACCTTCAGCAGCTCTGCAGTTCTGTCATGGCCCGTGTACGCGACTTTGGCGCCTTTGAGAGTGGGACGTTTTTTCTTCAGACTATTCAAATCGATTTTGAACAGGCTGTTTAGTTGCTGAAGAAAAATCGCTTCGACTGCCGTTTTATTAAAGTTATTAAAATTAGCGCTGGATAATTTAATAGCAGGAGTAAAATTAAAATCATCTTCTAATGCCGTCAACGGGGCGGATCTCACGTAGGGGGCAAGGTAAGGTACACCGTTTATTTTACATATAAACTTGCTTCTTAGGATGCCTTTAATCAAAATTTCACGTTGCGAAAAGGTGACTTAGGACCCATATGAACCGGCAGTATTTTTGCTGCTGATATGGGGTTTAAATTCACTGCAACCGCTACGTTCCAATCGATCGCGTTCCACAAAAACCCACTCGCAAGACGATTTAAATGGCCATTAATTTACGGGAATTAACCACTAAATTCCTTCCATTTGGCCTATAAATTAATGACAATGAGATTTAAAAATCATGTTATATTGTGAATTCTTGTGTGAATGTTATTTGGACAATTAGGCTTTTAAAAAATGTTAACCTTTTCTTAAGAAATGGATAGATGTTTAGATCTAGTAATTGAATTTTGTAATTAGCTACAATTAGGAAACTAACTAATTATATGCTTTAATTTCAGGTCATCCAAGTAAGATCGTTTCATATTTGTTTCAGAATGCTTCAATCTATAATAACTGAAAATTTAATTTAGTTCTCTTAATTTTTAAAAATGTTATGGGCTTTTGACTGTCCTAGATCACAGCTTTTGAGTTAAGTCAATGGAAAAGCACCCGGAGAAAACCCATGCGGTCACAGGGAGAATGCAGGGAGAAATTCCATGCAGACAGCTTCCAAGATCAGGATCAAACCTGGGTCTCTGGAGATGCGAGGCAGCCATTCTACCTCTGCGCCATTGTACTGTTCCACATTGCCGTGATTGTCCTACCGAAGATACAATTTTTTAAAAAACCTATTATTATTATTATTATTAGGGTAGAGGAATCAATAACTAGGGGGCACAGGTTTAAGATGAGAGGGAAAAGATATAATAGGAACCCGACGGGCAACTTTTCACACACAGAGGGCTCAAGATTCAAGAGAGTTTATTGTCATGTGTCCCAGATAGGACATTGAAATTCTTGCTTTGCTTTCAATAGACAATAGGTGCAGGAGTAGGCCATTCGGCCCTTCAAGCCAGCACCGCCAGTCAATGCGATCATGGCTGATCATCCCCAATCAGTACCCCGTTCCTGCCTTCTCCCCATATCCCCTGACTCCGCTATCTTTAAGAGCCCTAAAGAGCCCTCTCTCTTGAAAGTATCCAGAGAACCTGCGTCCACCGCCTTCTGAGGCAGAGAATTCCACAGACTCACAACTCTCTGTGTGAAAAAGTGTTTCCTCGTCTCCGTTCTAAATGGCTTACCCCTTATTCTTAAACTGTGAGCCCTGGTTCTGGACTCCCCCAACATCGGGAACGTGTTTCGTGCCTCTAGCGTGTCCAAACGCTTAACAATCTTATATGTTTGAATGAGATATACTCTCATCCATCTAAACTCCAGAGTGTACAAGCCCAGCCGCTCCATTCTCTCAGCATATGACAGTCCCGCCATCCCGGGAATTAACCTTGTAAACCTACGCTGCACTCCCTCAATTCCAAGAATGTCCTCCCCAAATTAGGGGACCAAAACTGCACTGAAGGGCCTCTTTGCTCCTATATTCGACTCCTCTTGTTATAAAAGGCAACATGTGCCACAAGTAAGCATGCTTACTTTCATAGACTGATGAACAAGGACCCCCAGATCCTGTTGTACTTCCCCTTTTCCCAACGACGGCATTTAGATAGTAAACTGCCTTCCCGTTTTTGCTACCAAAGTAGATAACCTCACATGTATCCGCATTAAACTTATTCTGCCATGCATCTGCCCACTCCCCCAACCTGTCCAAGTCACCCTGCATTCTCATCGCATCCTCCTCACAGTTCACACTGCCACCCAGCTTTGTGTCATCTGCAAATTTGCTAACGTTACTTTGAATCCCTTCAACCAAATCATTGATGTATATTGTAAATAGCTGCGGTCCCAGCACCGAGCCTTGTGGTATCCCACTAGTCACTGCATGCCATTATGAAAGGGACCCGTTAATCCCTACTCTTTGGTTCCTGTCTGCCAACCAATTTTCTATCCATGTCAGCACTCTACCCCCAATTCCATGTGCCCTAATTTTGCCCACTAATCTCCTATGTGGGACCTTATCAAATGCTTTCTGAAAGTCCAGGTACACTACATCCACTGGCTCTCCCTTGTCCATTTTCCTAGTTACATCCTCAAAAAATTCCAGAAGATTAGTCAAGCATGATTTCCCCTTTGTAAATCCATGCTGACTCGGACCGATCCTGTTACTACTATCCAAATGTGCAGCTATTTCATCTTTTATAATTGCCTCCAGCATCTTCCCCACCACCGATGTCAGGCTAACTGGTCTATAATTCCCAGTTTTCTCTCTCCTGTCTTTCTTAAAAAGTGGGATAACATTAGCTACCCTCCAATCCACAGGAACTGATCCTGAGTCTATAGAACATTGGAAAATTAACACCAATTCACCCTCGATTTCTAGAGCCACTTCCTTAAGTACCCTTCCTTAAGTACCCATCAGGCCCTGAGGATTTATCAGCCTTCAGTCCCATCAGTCTATCCAACAACATTTCCTGCCCAATGTGGATTTCCTTCAGTTCCTCCGTCACCCCAGATCCTCTGGCCACTAGTACATCAGGAAGATTGTTCGTGTCTTCCTTAGTGAAGACGGATCCAAAGTACCTGTTCAACTCATCTGCTATTTCCTTGTTCCCCATAATAAATTCACCTTTTTCGGTCTTCAGGGGTCCAACTTTGGTATTAATTAATTATTTCCTCTTCACATACCTAAAGAAGCTTTTACTATCCTCCTTTTTTTCTTGGCTAGCTTGCATTCGTAGACAAAAGTGCTGGAGAAACTCAGCAGGTGAGGCAGCATCTATGGAGCAAAGGAATAGGCGACGTTTCGGTTCAAGACCCTTCTTTGGTAATGAAAATGTGCATGTACTGTACAGTGGAGAAATTCATGACTCTTGGAGTCATACAGACGCGTAGAGTCAAACAGGCCCTTCAGCCCAACCCGCCCATGTTGACCAAGATGCTTCATCTTAGTTAGTCATCATCTTTTCTCTCCATGTACCTGGTCAATTGTGAATCTGTGGAATTCTCTGCCCGGGGGCCGATTCACTGGATGCATTCAAAAGAGAGTTAGAGAAGGCTAGTGGAATCAAGGGAAATGAGGAGAAGGCAGGAACGGGTACTGATTGTGGATGATCAGCCATGATCACGTTGAGTAGCTCTTTCTTCCCAAAAACCCTTTCTGGCTTAAGTCTTCCCTCCACAACCTCCAGTTTCAATTCAATTTGGAATATCTTGGAGGACCAAGAAACCAAGAACAAGAATGGCGGTGCTGGCTCAAAAGGGCCGAATGGCCTACTCCTGCGTCTATTTTCTATGTGTCTATTAAATGTTGTTATTGTACCTGCCTCAACTACCTCCACTGGCAGCCCCTTCCCATTCATCCAAAAGCTTCTCACCGTTTCTCGGTGCAAGTGGCCACAGCAAACCAATACTGAGAGAATGGAGCGGCTGGGCTTGTACACTCTGGAGTTTAGAAGGATGGGAGGGGATCCTATTGAAACATATAAGATTGTTAAGGGTTTGGACACGCTAGAGGCAGGAAACATGTTCCCGATGTTGGGGGATTCCAGAACCTGAACCGTGGAAACACTTTTACTCACAGAGAGTGGTGAGTCTGTGGAATTCTCTGCCTCAGAGGGCGGTGGAGGCCGGTCCTCGGGATACTTTCATGAATGAGCTAGATAGGACTCTTAAAAATAACAGAGTCAGGGGATATGGGAAGAAGGCAGGAACGGGGTACTGATTGTGGATGATCAGCCATGATCACATTGAATGGCGGTGCTGGCTCGAAGGGCCGAATGGCCTACTCCTGCACCTGTTGTCTATTGTCTACCTTCATAATCAAAGGTGTAGCTTTTAAATAAATCATTAACCTCTTTTTATCAACGTTGAGAAACCTATCGGCTGTAAAAAGTGTGTGGGAAGACTATAATCCCAATCAGATAAACAAATCAAAATTATAAGGGATTTAAAATTCGATTTAAAAAAAAAAGTTTGTTTGGTATGTAAGATTCCAATTTAATCTCGGGGACAGGCACAAAATGTTGGAGCAATGCAGCTTGCAAATGCAAAGTATATTGTTGTGCATTTTGCTTCTTGCTTCGTCATGCCACACCTCGCCTATCGGCAGCCACAATCAGATTACAGGTGCCGCGTTCCAGGAATCCTGTGCAACTAATAATTAAGAGCAGCTTAGATGAGGGAATTAAATGTGACATCGCCAAGTTTGTGGATGACACGAAGCTGGGGGGAAGTGTGAGCTGTGATGAGGATGCTATGAGGCTGCAGGGTGACTTGGATAGGTTGGGTGAGTGGGCAGAAGCATGGCAGATGCAGTATAATGTGGATAAATGTGAGGTTATCCACTTTGGTGGCAAGAACAGGAAGGCAGGTTATTATCTGAATGGTGTCAGATTAGGAAAAGGGGAGATGCAAAAGCCCTGGGTGTGATTGTACATCAGTCACTGAAAGTAAGCATGCAGGTACAGCAGGCAGTGAAGAAAGCGAATGGCATGTTGGCCTTCATTGCAAGAGGATTAGAGTTGAGAAGCAGGGAGGTCCTACTGTAGTTGTGCAGGGCCTTGGTGAGATCATACCTGGAGTATTGTGTGCAATTTTGGTCTCATAATTTGGGGAAGGACATTATTGCTATTGAGGGAGTGCAGTGTTGGACCACTAGGTTAATTCCTGGACTGACATATGATGAAAGAATGGGTCGACTGGGCTTGTATTCACTGGAATTTATAAGGATGGGAAGGGATCTTATAGAAACATATAAAATTCTTAAAGGATTAGACAGGCTGGATGCAGGAAAAATGTACCCGATGTTGGGGGAGTCCAGAACCAGGGGTCGCAGTTTAAGAATAAGGGGTAGGCCATTTAGGACTGAGATGAGGAAAAACCTTTTCATCCAGAGAGTTGTGAATCTGTGGAATGCCCTGGAGGTTTAACTCAGTAAGCCAACTTGGGAGGCATGGACGAGATGGGCTGAAGGGCCTGTTTCAGGACTCCAGGACCAATTTTCACCCACCCATTATTTCCCAAAAGAACCCACTAAACATCGCAGGAAGTACAACGGGATCTGGGTGTGCTCGTACATCAGTCACTGAAAGTAAGCGTGCAGGTACAGCAGGCAGTGAAGAAAGCGAATGAAGAAGGGGGGATTGAGCATAGGAGCAAAGAAGTCCTTCTGCAGTTGTACAGGGCCCTAGTGAGACTGCACCTGGAGTATTGTGTGCAGTTTTGGTCTACAAATTCGAGGATGTTGGTTGAGTCCAGAACCAGGGGCCACAGTTTAAGAATAAGGGGTAAGCCATTTAGAATGGAGATGAGGAAACACTTTTTCCACACAGAGAGTTGTGAGTCTGTGGAATTCTCTGCCTCAGAGAGCGGTGGAGGCCGGTTCTCTGGATACTTTCACGAGAGAGCTAGATAGGGCTCTTAAAGATAGTGGAGTCAGGGGATATGGGGAGAAGGCAGGAACGGGGTACTGATTGGGGATGATCAGCCATGATCACATTGAGTGGCGACGGTCGCTTGAAGGGCTGAATGGCCTACTCCTGCACCTATTGTCAATTGAAGGACACACATGAACTTGTTTCCAGGCCACTTCATTTTTGACACCAAGCAGAATTAAAGAGAAGAAGATGGGACGAGAAAGTTGCAGAGACTCCCTGTGATAAAACGTGCGTGTGAGAATGGACCAGTGTGACAACCGGCAACGTGGACTAGGAACTCAGTGACTGGCGGAGAAAGTTGTAAAAGTTATGAGAGATAAATTGGAGATTTTTCCATTATATAGACGACAACAGATGCAGGAAGAGGGAAGGGGTTGATACGAGGGTTTTGTGGACCAAGGTGGTGGTGGAAACCTATTTAAAATAAATAAATAAACCAATAAACCGATAAATAATTAAAAAAAAACAACATGGCTGCCCACATGCCACAAGTTGGAGGTGGAAAACCTGACATGGATTATGGGTCAGGTCATGAGCAGCAAAACCAGACACAGATAAAATCAACGATACTGTTTGATCTGCAGCAGATACCTCTGCCCATTGGCAGAGAAAGGGGAACTGCAGAGATTCTGAAGAACATGGGTGGAAGGAAGTCGACAGCAAGTTCCAAGAAGATCAGAAATGACTGCAAGTGATAGGAGTAGAATTAGGCCATTCGGCCCATCAGGTCTACTCCGGCATTCAATCATGGCTGATCTCTCTCGCCCTCCTAACCCCATTCTCCTGCCAGCTCCCCATAACATCTGACACCTGTACTAATCAAGAATCTATCTATCTATCTATCTATCTATCTATCTATCTATCTATCTATCTATCTATCTATCTATGCCTTAAAAATATCCACTGACTTGACCTCCACAGCTGTCTGTGGCAATGAGTTCCACAGGTCAGAAATCGCACGTAAATTTACCGGCTGAAATAAGCCAACCGCAATTGGCAAGGACAGCATTAGTAGAGATTTGTGCGGAGACTCAAGGCTCTGGAACTCTGGCTGTGTTAAGGGCCTGTCCCACCTGGCGGTTTGTTTCGGCGACTGCCGGCGTCATATAAGTGTCGGCAAAAGGGTTTGAACATTTCAAAATCCAGCGGCGACAAAAAAACGTTGCGACACTTGAAAAAAACCCCGCGCGTCTATACGTCACCACGCCGCATATTTGTCGGTGACCCGATACGGCAGTCAATGATCCCGGCAGTCGCCAAAAATATCGCCAAGTGCGACAGGCCCTTCCACGAGCAGAGATAGTAGATCAGGACAACAAGACTGGAGAGCACAAATCCTCCATGGGTGATACGTAGGGCGATACTTTAGGGTGTCCTCACCTCCCATCTACCTCATTGGCCTCAGAGTGCGGCTAATCGCAAATTGGAGGAACAGCATCTCATATTTCGCTTGGCCAGCTTACAACCCAGCGGGATGAATCTTGATTGCTCCAACTTCAAGTAATCCTGGCATTCCCTCTCTCTCCATCCCTCCCCCACCCATTCTCACCCAATTAAATGGCCCGTTTCATTTATCATCATTACTTCTTTGCACATCTTTCATTTATTTGTTCTATATCTCTCTACATCAATGTCTAGATCTCGTTTCTCTTTCCCCTGACTAGTCTGCAGAAGGGTCTCGACCCGAAACGTCATCCATTTCTTCTCTCAGTGGTGCTGTCTGTCCCGCTGAGTTACTCCAGCACTTTGTGCCTATTTTCGGTTGAAACCAGCACCTGCAGTTCATAGAAACATAGAAACATAGAAAATAGGTGCAGGTGTAGGCCATTCGGCCCTTTGAGCCTGCACCACCATTCAATATGATCATGGCTGATCATCCAACTCGGTATCCTGTACCTGCCTTCTCTCCATACCCCCTGAACCCTTTAGCCACAAGGGCCACATCTAACTCCCTCTTAAATATAGCCAATGAACTGGCCTCAACTATTCTCTGTGGCAGAGAGTTCCAGAGACCCACCACTCTCTGTGTGAAAAAAGTCCTTCTCATCTCGGTCCTAAAGGATTTCCCCTTATCCTTAAGCTGTGACCCCTTGTCCTGGACCTCCCCAACATCGGGAACAATCTTCCTGCATCTAGCCTGTCCAACCCCTTAAGAATTTTGTAAGTTTCTATAAGATCCCCTCTCAATCTCCTAAATTCTAGAGAGTATAAACCAAGTCTATCCAGTCTTTCTTCATAAGACAGTCCTGACATCCCAGGAATCAGTCTGGTGAACCTTTTCTGCGCTCCCTCTATGGCAATAATGTCTTTCCTCAGATTTGGAGACCAGAACTGTACGCAATACTCCAGGTGTGGCCTCACCAAGGCCCTATACAACTGAAGTAGAACCTCCCTGCTCCTATACTCAAATCTGTATCTGTGGACTGTGGAAGACTTGATTGTAATGTATAGATTTCTCTCCAACTGGATAGCAGGCCGACAAACGCTTTTCATAACTAATTAGTTCACAAGTGATAGGAACAGAATTAGGCCATTCGGCCCATCAAGTCTACTCCTGCCAGCAGGAGATTGGGGTTAAGAGGAAAAGATAGATCAGCCAAGATTGAATGGCAGAGTAGAGTTGATGGGCCGAATGGCCTAATTCTGCTCCTATCACTTGTGAACTAATTACTTATGAAAAGCGTTTGTCTGGCTGCTAGCCATTCGGCGCAAAAACTATCCATTACAATCAAGCCGTCGGCAGTGCGTGTCAGTACATGTGGCAACAATGACCTTAGGGTGGAAATGACAGTAAAGGGGAAGAGGAATCACGATTAGCTTGGCCCAGCTTGGATTCCTGTAGATTCAGATCACCCTTCTGTCTGGATTTACCCACGTTCAGGACAATTTAAACGACAAACTCTCTCTGGATCGCAGTACAGTCCAAGTCAAGAGAGTTTATTGTCATGTGTCCCAGATAGGACAATGACATTCTTGCTTGCTGCAGTACAACAGGATATTGCAGGCATAAATACAGAACAGAGCAGTGTGTCCATACACCATAGATATATATGTACACACATCAGTAAACAGGCTGTTATAGTTCATAGTTTGTTTGATGTTGTGTTTAACAGTCTGATGGCTGTGGGGATGAAGCTGTCCCTGAACCTGGATGTTGCAGATTTCAGGCTCCTGTACCGTCTACCTGAAGGCAGCGGAGAGATGAGTGTGTGGCCAGGATGGTGTGGGACCTTGATGATGCTGCCAGCCTTCTTGAGGCAGCGACTGTGGTGGATCCCCTCGACTTGCAGGAAAGACCAGAGTTGCATCAAATGCAGAACTGAAGTAAACGCCCAGCTGCATCAGCCCACCCCGAAACATCCTGTTCCCCGAGGTGAAGAGGAAGTAAAATGAAACTTTATCCTCGGACACGTACAACCCTCTGATGGTATGTTCAGCAGTACGCGTGTTAGCACGTTACACGTACATGCACACGTACATGCACACGGACACACACACACATGCATGGGCAGCACGGTGGAGCAGTGGTAGAGTTGCTGCCTCACAGCGCCAGAGACCCGGGTTCGATCCCGACTGCGGGTGCTGTCTGTACGGAGTTTGTACGTTCTCCCCGTGACCTGCGTGGGCTTTCTCCAAGATCTTAGTTTTCCTCCCACACTCCAAAGACGTCTAGGTTTGTCGATTAATTGGCATTGGTAAAGATTGTAAATTATCCCTGGTGTGTAGGATAGTGCTAAGGAACGGGCGATCGCTGGTCGGCATGGACTGGATGGGCCGAAGGGTCTGTTGCCGCGCTGTTTCAGTAAACTAAACTCCACCTGGCCACGGACACAACTCGTGTGGAGTTTTGTTTTGCGTTCCCAGTGGACAAGTGACCGACAGATCCATCACACCTTTAGCCAGAGACAATAGACAGTAGGAGTAGGCCATTCGGCCCTTCGAGCCAACACCGCCATTCAATGTGATCATGGCTGATCATCCCCGATCAGTACCCCGTTCCTGCCTTCTTCCCATATCCCCTGACTCCACTATCTTTAAGAGCCCTATCTAGCTCTCTCCTGAAAGTATCCAGAGAACCGGCCTCCTCCGCCCTCTGAGCAGAGAATTCCACAGACTCACAACTCTCTGTGAGAAAAAGTGTTTCCTCATCTCCATTCTAAATGGCTTACCCCTTATTCTTAAACTGTGGGCCCTGGTTCTGGACTCCCCCAACATCGGGAATAGAGGGTGGTGAATCTGTCACAGACGGCTGTGGAGGCCAAGTCAGTGGATATTTTTAAGGCAGAGAAAAATAGATTCTTGATTAGTACGGGTGTCAGAGGTTATGGGGAGAAGGCAGGAGAATGGGGTTAGCAGGGAGAGATAGATCAGCCATGATTGAATGGTGGAGTAGACTTGATGGGCCGAATGAGGAAATGAGGAAACGAAATGAGGAAAACATTTTTCACACAGAGAGTGGTGAGTCTCTGGAACTCTCTGCCACAGAAGGTCGTTGAGGCCAGTTCATTGGCTATATTTAAGAGGGAGTTAGATGTGGCCCTTGTGGCTAAAGGGATCGGGGGTATGGAGAGAAGGCAGGTATGGAATACTGAGTTGGATGATCAGCCATGATCACATTGAATGGCGGTGCAGGCTCGAAGGGCCGAATGGCCTACTCCTGCACCTATTTTCTATGTTTCCTATGTCTAAATGACCTAATTCTGCTGCATCACTTATGACCTTTTGACCTGCCTAGGCAAAGTGGGATCAGTGGTAACAGCGTTAACAACAGCTTTGGTCGAGTTTTATTTGACCAATTCCTGGAAAATTGTGGTTTCTAATTTCATAACAATGCACAGGACCGACTTACAACGGTTCAGTTCCCTTTTCTTCAACAAGCAGGAGGCAGGAATGTGGCAGAGTCAACGTGCAACATTTAACATAGAATCAAATGCAGTTAGTAAATGCGCTATTTCATTTTCTCCTCAGGGTTTGAAGGTGACCGGATGTGATCCACCACACTGCAGGACAATATACAGCAGCCAATCACCCTGCAAACCTGGAATGTGGGGGGAAGCCAGGGCTCCTGGAGAAAACCCACGTGGTCTCATCAACAACGTGCCTGTCACACTTGGGCAACTTTTCAGGCGAGTGCAGGAGACTCTGCGCTCGTCACATGGTCGCCACATGTTCGCTGGTGGTCTCAGGTGAGTCTCCTTCATGGTCGCGAGGAATTCCCGCATTCTGGGAACTAGTCGCGGCCGCAGTATGGTCGCTGCAAATGTTTCAACATGTTGAAAAAGTTTCTATGACCAAAAATTGTTCGCCATGGAGATAATCGATAATCCTGCAGTCGTAGGTGCAGTTGTAGTGGGGTCCCCGTGTAGAACCATAGAAACGTAGAAAAATAGGTGCAGGAGTAGGCCATTCGGCCCTTCGAGCCTGCACCGCCATTCAATGTGATCATGGCTGATCATCCAACTCAGTATCCCGTACCTGCCTTCTCTCCATACCCCCTGATCCCTTTAGCCACAAGTGCCACATCTAACTCCCTCTTAAATATAGCCAATGAACTGGCCTCAACTACCTTCTGTGGCAGAGAATTCCAGAGACTCGCCAATCTCTGTGTAAAGAATGTTTTCCTCATCTCGGTCCTAAAGGAATTCCCCCTTATCCTTAGACTGTGACCCCTTGTTCTGGACTCCCCCAACATCGGGAACAATCTTCCTGCATCTAGCTTGTCCAACCCCTTAAGAATTTTGTAAGTTTCTATAAGATCCCCCCTCAATCTTCTAAATTCCAGCGAGTACAAGCCGAGTCTATCCAGTCTTTCCTCATTTGAAAGTCCTGCCATCCCAGGAATCAGTCTGGTGAACCTTCTCTGTACCCCCTCTATGACAAGAATGTCTTTCCTCAGATTAGGAGACCAAAACTATATGCAATTCTCCAGGTGTGGCCTCACCAAGACGCTGTACAACTGCAGTAGAACCTCCCTGCTCCTGTGTAGTTACGGGTAGTCGAGTTGCCGTGGGTAGTTTTAGCTCATCGCCTTTGCTGACCGTGCATTTTCATTGGCTCATTGGCGCAAATGTAAGCACGAGATTTCAGAACCAAGGAAAACCGACCGGTAATGTTAAATGCCCACCGAACTTCACAGCTGTGTATCTATGGCTTAAAAGTTGTCTGGCTTCTTAAAAGTGTCTCCACTCCTTCTCCCCCTCTTTTAAAGGACTTAGTGTACACTGTGCTAGCCGTCTTTAACTTCCTGTTCATCGCAGTGTGTGTCTGTATCACCTTGATTTGCACCGTGTGAATTTCAGACAGACTTGCCCTGGCCCCTGCCTTTACATAAACATAGAAATTAGGTGCAGGAGTAGGCCATTCGGCCCTTCGAGCCTGCACCGCCATTCAATATGATCATGGCTGATCATCCAACTCAGTGTCCCGTACCTGCCTTCTCTCCATACCCTCTGATCCCCTTAGCCACAAGGGCCACATCTAACTCCCTCAAATATAGCCAATGAACTGGCCTCAACTACCCTCTGTGGCAGAGAGTTCCAGAGACCCACCACTCTCTGTGTGAAAAAAGTCCTTCTCATCTCGGTCCTGAAGGATTTCCCCCTTATCCTTAAGCTGTGACCCCTTGTCCTGGACCTCCCCAACATCGGGAACAATCTTCCTGCATCTAGCCTGTCCAACCCCTTTGGCGGGTGTGTCTGTGCGTCTGCGTGTGCATGTGTCTGTGAATGTGTGCGTGTGTGTGTTCCACTCCGACAGTCGCCGGCAGTCTGCTGAAAAACCGCCCAAGTGGGACAGGCCCTTAACACAATAACGTGCTAACACATTATGAACAATCTACAGAAGCCAATTAACCTACAAACCTGCACATTTTTGAGATATGGGAGGAAACCAAAGCACCCAGAGAAAACCCACGCGGGTCACGGGGAGAATGTACAAACACCGTGTAGACGGCGCCCGTTGTCAGGATCAAACCCGGGTCTCTGGCACTGTGAGCCAGCGACTCTACCGCTGCGCCATCGTGCCGCTAAAGATATTGATATATTATCCTCACGTGTACCGCGGTACAGTGGAAGGTTTTTGTTGTTGTGCCATTTGATACAACCTTCATCACTACAGAGAGACGGACATCATGGCAAGTACCAGTAACCGAGTTTGCCGTGGGCGGCATTCTGAGGACAGGGGAAAACATGAGCAATAAGCAAGAGGTTTGCAGTCACACTGGAATACCTTGGACAGAGGCCTAGAGATGCAGCACGGAAACAGGCCCTTTGGCCCACCAGCTCATAAGGAATAGGAGTAGAATTAGGCCATTCGGCCCATCAAGTACTCCGCCATTCAATCATGGCTGATGTATCTCTCCTAACCCCATTCTCCTGCCTGTTCCCCACAACCTCTGACACCCATACTCATCAAGAATCTATCTATCGCTGCGTTAAATATATCCACTGACTTGGCCTCCACAGCCTTCTGTGGCAATGAATTCCACAGATTCACCACCCTCTGACTAAAGAACTTCCTCCTCATATCCTTCCTAAAGGAACGTCCTTTAACTATAAGGCTACGACCTCTAGTCCTAGACTCTCCCACTAGTGAAAACATCCTCTCCACATCCACTCTATCCAGGCCTTTCACTAGTCTTTACGTTTCCATGAGGTTCCCCCCTCATTCTTCTAAACTCCAGCGAGTGCAGGCCCAGTGCCGAACGCTCATCACAGGTTAACCTACTCATTCCTGGACTGAGTCTGCACCAGCCAGCGATTACACGTTCACACTAGTTCCATGTTACAAGGGCCTCCAAACCTTTCCTATCTGTGTATCTGTCCAAATGTCTTCTCAAGTACTAACTGCATCCACTTCTATCGCTTCCTCTCGCAGGTCATTCCAGATTCCTGAGTGGAAACGTTGCCTGAGCTCCCTCTTAAATCTCTCCCCTCTTACCTCAAGCTTGTGCCCATAATTTGTAGAATCCTCTACCCTGGCAATAGGGCTGTGGGCGTTCAGTGCCCCCCATGATCGGGTCACCCCTCAGCCGTCTACGCTCCAATTAAAAAACTCCCCGCCTCTCCAACCTGTCCCAATTACTCCAGTCGGCAAGCCCAGGTAACACAAAAAGCTGGAGTAACTCAGCGGGACAGGCAGCATCTCCGGAGAACATGGATAGGTGACGTTTCACAGAGAGCTGGAATAACTCAGCGGGTCAGGCAGCATCTCTGGAGAGAAGGAGTGGGCGATGTTTCGGGTCGAGACCCTTCTTCAGACTGATGTCAGGGGAGTGGGCGGGACAGAGATAGAATGTAGTCGGAGACGGTGGGACTGGTGGGAGAACTGGGAAGGGGGAGGGGATGGAGAGAGAGGGAAAGCAAGGGCTGTCTGAAGTTAAACATTCTGGTGAATCTCTTCTGCGCCCTGACCAACTTAAGGGCCTGTCCCACTTTCACGACCTAATTCACAACCTTTTTTACTCGTGGCCATTTGTCATCAGGCTAGAAAAACGCCCCGACCTACTTGATGGATGGGGACCCACAGCCCTGTTTATATCAACGGTCGATGGTTGAAAGGGTCAAGAGCTTCAAATTCCTGGGCGTGCACATCTCTGAAGATCTCTCCTGGCCCGAGAACACAGATGCAATTATTAAGAAAGCTCATCAACGCCTCTACTTCCTGAGAAGATTACGGAGAGTCGGTTTGTCAAGAAGGACTCTCTCTAACTTCTACAGGTGCACAGTAGAGAGCTTGCTGACCGGTTGCATCGTGGCTTGGTTCAGCAACTTGAGTGCCATGGAGAGGAAAAGACTACAAAAAGTAGTAAACACTGCCCAGTCCATCATCGGCTCTGACCTTCCTTCCATCGAGGGGATTTATCGCAGTCGCTGCCTCAAAAAGGCTGGCAGCATCATCAAGGACCCACACCACCCTGGCCACACACTCATCTCCCCGCTACCTTCAGGTAGAAGGTACAGGAGCCTGAGGACTGCAACGTCCAGGTTCAGGAATAGCTACTTCCCCACAGCCATCAGGCTATTAAACCTGGCTTGGAAAGTAATTCAAAACTCTGAACATTAATACCCCTTTATCTGTTATTTGCACTTTATCAGTTTATTTATTCATGTGTGTATTTACGTATATAATTATATACAGATACACTGATCTGTTTTGTAGTCAATGCCTACTATGTTCTGTTGTGCTGAAGCAAAGAAAGATTTTCATTGTCCTGTCAGGGACACATGACAATAAACTCTTTTGACTTTGACGCCACGACTAGCATCACTGCCTGCTACGACCATGCTGCGAGTACGAGTCAAGGACAACCTCGGCAGAGGTCGTGAATTAGGTCGTGAAAGTGGGCCAGGCCCTTTAATGACATCCTGCCTGGAGCGCGGAGACTAGCACTGCAGAGTAGTCAAAGTCAAGAGTGTTTCATTGTTGTATGTACCAGCAACAGAACAACGACATACTCACTTGCAGCAGCATAACTAATCTAGAAACACAATATTGGTGAATATCATGTAATAAATAAAGGAAAAAAAATCAATAATATTAATAACCCCAATTCTAGTGCAAAAAACTTGAAGTCCTTACAGTAACCAAAGACAGTTTATAATTCATAGTCTGGTTGCTTTGTGACGTTCAAGAGCCTGATGGTTGGTGAGATGTTTGGTCCACGCTTTGATATTCTAGTTAGTGAGTGTTGGTTCTGTAGACTTCATCTTCTATGTGGAAACAAAGAACAGCAGATGCTTGTTCGCACAGAAAAGGACACAGAGTGCTGGAGTAACTCAGCGGGTCAGGCAGCGTCTCGGGAGAACGTTAAAAGATGACATTTGGTCTCAGGTTCTGGAGAAGGGTCATGACCCAATACGTTACCTATCCATGTTCTCCACAGATGCTGCCTGGCCCGCTGAGTTACTCCAGCACTCTGTGAAACGTCACCTGTCCATGTTCTCCACAGATGCTGCCTGACCCGCTGAGTTACTCTAGCACTCTATGAAACGTCACCTATCCATGTTCTCCACAGATGCTGCCTGACCCGCTGAGTTACTCCAGCACTGTGTGAAACGTCACCTATCCATGTTCTCCACAGATGCTGCCTGACCCGCTGAGTTACTCCAGCACTCTGTGAAACGTCACCTATCCATGTTCTCCACAGATGCTGCCTGACCCGCTGAGTTACTCCAGCACTCTGTGTCTTTTTGACTTCATCCAACATTTCCAACATCTGATTATCGTAATTCAGAATATCCCACGCACAAATCTACTTGGATCCTTTGATCTGTTCCAGATTCACCTGATGTTGAAACTTACAGCAATACAGCTGATCAGATTATTTTCTCCCCCAAGGGTGTGAATCGTACATGAAAACTCATTTCATTCTAAAATTTCAATTTCATGACCCAACATAGATAGATATATATGGCAAAAAGGGGAAAATCTTCTGGATCGTAATTTAATTTTTTAAGTCTTCCTTCTGTTATTATTTAAGAACATAAAACATTGCTTAGCTAAAATAACGAATTATCTCCCAAAATTTGACCCCAAGTGCTGGAGCAACTCAGCGGGTCGTGCAGCATCTTTGGAGAAAATGGATAGGTGACGTTTCGGGTCTGAAGCACAATCTGAAACGTCACCTCTCCATGTTCTCCAGAGATGCACTTTGTGTTTTAGACAATGGACAATAGGTGCAGGAGTAGGCCATTCGGCCGTTTGAGCCAGCACCGCCATTCAATGTGATCATGGCTGATCATCCCCAATCAGTACCCCGTTCCTGCCTTCTCCCCACATCCCCTGACTCTGCTATTTTTAAGAGCCCAATCTAGCTCTCTCTTGAAAGCATCCAGAGAACCGGCCTCCACCGCCCTCCGAGGCAGAGAATTTTATCTTTGGTTGAAACCAGCATCTGCAATTCCTTCCCACAACATTTTGTCTGCTCCATCGAGGAAATCTCCTCAACGTATGTCCACTTTGAAGAGCTTCTCCTCTCTCCGAGGAGAGGACCCGTTCCTTCTCGCCAGCGATGCTGCCTGTCCCGCTGAGATACTCCAGCGTTTTGTCTCTCTCTGCAGATCATTCTTATCATCTATCTATTATCTCCCAATCTACTTTCAGTCATTGGGCAAGTGATGGCAAGCGGTGACTGGCATGAGAATACATCACATTCACCGCAACCAATTCTCAAAGAAACCCAATCTAGATTTCACCAGGATATAAAAATCAGAGTGCTGGAGTAACTCAGCAGGTCAGGCAGCATCTCTGGAGGACATGGTAGGATACGTTCCAGTTCGGGACTCTCCTTCAGACTCTACACGGCACAGCACTTTTATTAATTTTTTCCTTCCCCCTCTCATCCCCCATGCCCTATCTCAATTTGCACATCTTTCTCCCTTTCCCCCTTCACATGGAATCCGTTCTCTGGCCACACAATGCGTGTCCTTACCTCGCACGTTTGTCTTTTAGTCTCAGGCATTTGTCCAACTCATCCACCTAGAAACATAGAAACATAGAAAAATAGGTGCAGGAGTAGGCCATTCGGCCCTTCGAGCCTGCACCGCCATTCAATATGATCATGGCTGATCATCCAACTCAGTATCCCGTACCTGCCTTCTCTCCATACCCCCTGATCCCTTTAGCCACAAGTGCCACATCTAACTCCCTCTTAAATATAGCCAATGAACTGGCCTCAACTACCTTCTGTGGCAGAGAATTCCAGAGACTCACCACTCTCTGTGTAAAGAATGCTTTCCTCATCTCGGTCCTAAAGGAATGCCACATTATCCTTAGACTGTGACCCCTTGTTCTGGACTCCCCCAACATCGGGAACAATCTTCCAGCATCTAGCTTGTCCAACCCCTTAAGAATTTTGTAAGTTTCTATAAGATCCCCCCTCAATCTTCTAAATTCCAGCGAGTACAAGCCGAGTCTATCCAGTCTTTCCTCATATGAAAGTCCTGACATCCCAGGAATCAGTCTGGTGAATCTTCTCTGTACCCCCTCAATGGCAAGAATGTCTTTCCTCAGATTTGGAGACCAAAACTGTACGCAATACACCTACCTAACAATTCCTCACTCATCTGCATCCACCTATCACTCGGTAGACAAAATTGCCGGAGAGACTCAGCGGGTGCGGCAGCATCTATGAAGCGAAGGAAATAGGTGACTTTTCGGCCTGAATAGGAACCGTTTCTGGAAATAGGTGACGTTTCGGAAACGTTGCCTATTTCCTTTGCTTCATAGATGCTGCCGCACCCGCTGAGTTTCTCCGGCAATTTTGTCTACCTTCGATTCTCCAGCATCTGCAGTTCCTTCTTGAATGTTCCAACTATCACTCACCGGGCTTTGTCCTTCCCCCCCTCACCTCTCTTCCAGCTTTCCCTCCCTCCCCCCCCCAACCACAACCAGTCTGAAGAAGGGTCCCGACCCAAAGCAATAGACAACGGGTGCAGGAGTAGGCCATTCAGCCCTTCGAGCCAGCACCACCATTCAACGTGATCATGGCTGATCATCCCCAATCAGAACCCCGGTTCCTGCCTTCTCCCCATCTCCCCCGACTCCTCTCCATGCTCTCCAGAGATGCCGCCTGACCCGGAGTTACTCCAGCACTTTGTGTCTGTTTCTACAAACTAGCATCTGCTGTTCCTCGTGTTTAGATTCCACCAAGATCTACGTCTCCAAAACCTATCACAGCCTTGGTCCAAGTACAGCAGAAGTCCAGTGGTGACCAACAAGAAACAAGTGAGGTAGGGGAAAAAAACAATCAGGAAGTTGAGCCAGAATAGCTGAAAGAACAGCCACCAAAAATGAAACATCAGTCCAAGGAATGTTGTCTGTCCATTCCCTCCACAGATGCTGCCTGACCTGCTGGGTTTCTCCTGCACTTTGTGTCTTGCCAAATTAAAATAAGTAGGAACTAGAAGACATTGTACAAGGGGTGAGGGTGGGGCGAATCCTTGGAAACATGGGCGAGAACTTCTAACAAGTCATTGTTCAGTCATGATTGCAGGATTCCATGCACGACAGCAAGCGCGTTGGTGAGAGGACGCATGGGATGATCTCAGTTGCAGCAAGGGTGGGACTTTGGAAGGCAGCCAGCGTTACGCTGGAATGATCCACTCCAGAAAAACAAAACATAGATGACAGCAAATGGCCCGGGGCAGAACGATGTCAACGCAAGCAATTCTCGGGCAGCACGGCAGCGCAGCGGTAGAGCCACTGCCTCACAGCACCAGGGACCCGCATTCCATCCCCATCTCTGTGTGGAGTTTGCACGTTCTCCCTGTGACCGCGTCGGTTGCCTCCGGGTGCTCCGGTTTCCTCCCACATCCCAAAGACGTGCGGGTTTGTAGGTTAATTGCTGCTAATGTGTAGGGAGTGGATGGGAAAAGTGGGATAACGTCGCACTAGTGTGAACGGACGAGCGCTGGTCGGCGTGGACGGGAAATATAGAAACATAGGTGCAGGAGGAGACCATTCGGCCCTTCGTGCCACCACCGCCATTCAAGATGATCATGGCCGATCGTCCAAAATCAGTACCCCGTTCCTGATTTTCCCCAATATCCCTTGAGCTAGATCGGGCTCTTAAAGATAGCGGAATCAGGGGATATGGGGAGAAGGCAGGAACGGGGTACTGATTGGGGATGATCAGCCGCGATCACATTGAATGGCGGTGCTGGTTCGAAGGGCGGAATGGCCTACTCCTGCACCTATTGTCTATTGATTCCCTTAGCACTAAGACCTCCAAGAGCCACTTGATGGGCTGAAGGGCCTGTTTTTCATGCTATATCTGCCAAAACAAAAACACTAATGCCAACTCGCCGATGGGGAAACACTAAAGCACTGAGACAGAAACAGGCAGTGCTTGTGATGTGGACATCACTTGTGTGGTCAGAAACTCATCTCAGGGTCAGGAATGCCAAGGAATTGTGTCCGAGTTCAGGGAGAAATGCCTGAGCTGGAGTCCATGATGATTATTTCCACAGAGGAAATATTTACTCATCCAGTACCGGGCGGACAGGAGAACATCCAGTGATACTGATGCCGTCTAGTTTTTAAGAAAGAACTGCTGATGCTGGAAAAATCGAAGATCGACAAAAATGCTGGAGAAACTCAGCGGGTGAGACAGCATCTATGGAGCGAAGGAGGGACTGAAGACGTCAAAGTCAAAAGAGTTTATTGTCATGTGTCCCTGACAGGACAATGAAAACCTTTCTTTGCATAGCACAACAGAACATAGAAGGCATTGACTACAATTCTATACGTAAATACACCCATGAATTAATAAATTAATAAAGTGCAAATAACAGATGGAGGGATATTAATGTTCCGAGCTAGGTTTAATAGCCTGATGGCTGTGGGGAAGTAGCTATAAGTAGCTATAGAAGGGTCTTGGACCCAAATCGTCCCGTATTCCTTTGCTCCATAGATGCTGCCTCACCCACTGAGTTTCTCCAGCATTTTTGTCTACCTTCTGATGTCGTCTAGAATGAATTACCATTGGCGCATACTGTGTACGGTTCATTCACAAAGGATTTGATACACTACTACAAGGCCACCCTCATCCTCCTGCGCTCCAAGGAATAGAGTCCCAGCCAGCTCAACCTCTCCCTATAGCTCAGGCCACCAAATCCTGGCAGCATCCTCGTAAATCTTCTCCGCGCTCTTTCCAGCTTGAAAACATCAATAGACAATAGGTGCAGGAGTAGGCCATTCGGCCCTTCGAGCCAGCACCGCCATTCAATGTGATCATGGCTGATCATCCACAATCAGTACCCCGTTCCTGCCTTCTCCCCATATCCCCTGATTCCGCCATCGTTAAGAGCCCGATCTAGCTCTCTCTTGAAAGCATCCGGAGAACCGGCCCCCGCCGCCCACTGAGGCAGAGAATTCCACAGGCTCACCACTCTCTGTGAGAAAAAGTGTTTCAACAGCAGTATATTTTAAATAAACCCACGCAGATGAATTCTGCTCTGCACCCTAACCATTCACAAGGCCCAAGATGAATACAACTGCATTTTAAAGCGTGGATTGACTGTAGTTTGTGGGTGAAGGTTGACCATCTCTCTGCTCCCCGCTTGTCAGAGTTAGCCTGAGCTCTGAGGGCTAACGGAATCAAGGGATTCTGGATGATCAGCCATGATCACATTGAATGGCGGTGCTGACTCCGAATGGCCCACTCCGGCACCTATTGTCTATGTTCTTTGCTTCTATGTCAGAGATTTCAACTTCCTGGGTAGAATACATCACAGTGCCAGTACAAGAGGCACTGTGATATATTATATAGTGTAGGTTAAACTATAGTTTTTCCAGCTATTGTAATTGATTTCAAAATCCAGAGATTCATTATTCTAGAACAACTATTTCAACTTTTGTTTGGGAAATTTTGCAATCTGCCAACCTGAATGGTGATCAAGAGTTTAGTTTAGATACAGCATGAAAACAGGCCCTTCGGCCCACCGAGTCCGTACTGTGCCGACCATCAATCACCCGCTCACACTACTTAAAGGTTATCCAGAACCGGCAGTCACAGTTTAAGAATAAGGGGTTGGCTATTTAAGACTAAGACCTTTTCAGCCAGAGAGTTGTGAAACTGTGGAATTCTCTGCCACAGAAGGCAGAGGAAGCCAATTCATGGGATGTAGTCAAGAGAGAGTTGGATACAGCTCTTGGGGTGAACGGAATCGAGGGATATGGGGGAGAAAGCAGGAACGGGATACTGATCTGGATAATCAGCCATGATCATATTGAATGGCGGTGCTGGCTTGAAGGGCCTACTCCCGCACCTATCGTCTATGTTTCTATCCAACCTTCGCATCTGCACCCTACACACTATGTGAAGGACGGACCTGCAGATGCGGGACAGGCAGCATCTCTGGAGAGAAGGAATGGGTGACGTTTGGGGTGGAGACCCTTCCTCAGATGCCCCTGTCCCTACACACTAGGGGCAGTTCACAGAGACTAATTAACCTGAAACCCGCACGTCTTTGGGACGTGGGAGGGAACCGGAGGGCTGGGATTACCCGCAGGGCCGCACGGTGTCGCAGCGGCAGAGTTGTTGCCTGACTGCGTCAGGGACCCAGGTTCAATGCTGACCTTGGGTGCTGTCTGTGTGGAGTTTGGATGTTTTCTCCGTGACTACACAAGTTCCATCTGTGCGTTCTGACTTCCTCCCACATCCCGAAGGCGTGCGTGTTTGTAGTTTAATTGGCTTCTGTAAATTGTCCCTGGTGTGTGGGATGGAACTAGTATCCGGGTGATCGATGGTCGGCGTGGATTCGGTTGGGCCACGCTCTACCTCTAAACTAAAGACAGAGAGAACGTGCATACTCCACACAGACAGCACCCATGGTTTAGTTTAGTTTATTGGTACAGTTGCCGAGATGCAGCGCAAAGCTCTTTTGTTGCGTGCTATCCTGATGATACGCGATTACAATCGAGCCGTCCACAGTGTACAGATACAGGATAAAGGGAATATGTCTAGTGCACCTTAAAGTCTAGTAAAGTCTGATCGAAGACGCCAATCAAGATGGTAGGTCAGACTGATCAACAATTTTTGATCGGATGGTTCAGTTGCCTGATAACAGTTGTAATCTGTCGGGATCGAACCAGGGCCTCTGTCGCAGGGAGGCAGCAGCTCCACCACTGTTCAGCCCGGTCATCCCAGTTCGTTCAAAAGCCCATTGGGATTCGTGCCTAGCTCCACATCCTTGTCTACAGGTAGACGATGCCCCCAATCCAGCAACGGCCAGAGATTAGAAGCACCCAGCGTGGGTTTGCAGCACAACCTTGCTGGATTATAGATCAGCCCACTACCGCATGTCTGCTTGCTCGCTGGAATTCAGAGCAGTGCTCAGAGTGAAGTATCTAGGAGTCCCAGTGAGACCACACCTGGAGTATTATGTGCAGTTTTGGTCCCCTAATTTGAGGAAGGACATTCTTGCTATTGAGGGAGTGCAGCGTAGGTTTACAAGGTTAATTCCCGGGATGGCGGGACTGTCATATGCTGAGAGAATGGAGCAGCTGGGCTTGTACACTCTGCAGTTTAGGAGGATGAGAGGGTATCTCATTAAAACATATAAGATTATTAAGGGTTTGGACACGCTAGAGGCAGGAAACATGTTCCCAATGTTGGGGGAGTCCAGAACCAGGGGTCACAGTTTAAGAATAATGAGTAAGCCATTTCGAACAGAGACAAGAAAACACTTTTTCTCACAGAGAGGGGTGAGTCTGTGGAATTCTCTGCCTCAGAGGGCGGTGGAGGCCTACATCAGGCTGCTGTTCATTGACTTCAGCTCCGCCTTTAACACTGTCATACCCGCTAGCTCGATCACCAAACTCAGCGGTCTTGGCATCTCCACCTCCCTCTGTAATTGGACACTGGATTTCCTCACTAACAGACCACAGTCTGTTAGGGTCAACAACCTCACCTCCTCCACTATAACACTGAACACCGGCGTGCCACAGGGCTGTGTGCTCAGCCCTCTCCTCTACTCCCTCTTCACGCATGACTGCATCCCCAAGTATGGCTCCAACGTCATCATAAAATTTGCCGACGACACCACGGTGGTAGGACTGATCAGCGACAACGACGAGTCAGCCTACAGGGAGGAGGTCCAGCACCTGGCTACCTGGTGTGCCAACAATAACCTCGACTTCAACTCCCAGAAGACGAAGGAAATCATTGTTGACTTTAGGAAGAACAGAGGGGGCGGACACACCCCCATCCATATAAACGGGACTGAGGTGGAGAGGGTCTCCAACTACAAATTCCTCGGGGTACACATGTCGGAGGATCTGTCCTGGTCCCTCAACACCTCCAAGCTGATCAAAAAGGTGCAGCAGCGCCTTTATTTTCTGAGGATGCTCAAAAAAGCCCACCTGTCCCCCCAGATCCTGACCAACTTTTACCGCTGTACCATCGAAAGCATCCTGACCACCTGCTTTACGGTATGGTACAGCAGTTGCACCGTGGCAGACAGGAAGGCACTACAACGGGTGGTGAAAACCGCCCAGTACATCATCGGTGCCCCGCTCCCTGCCATGGATGCCCTCCACCGAAAACGGTGCCTGAAGCGGGCCGGGAAGATCATCACCTAGAGTGGTAGGACCCCTCCCACCCTAATCATGGACTGTTTGCCCTCCTACCATCAGGGAGGTGGTACAGGAGCCTCAGGTCCCGCACCAGTAGGATGAGGAACAGCTTCTACAATAACACCATCACACTGCTGAACTCGGAGTCCCGCCGATAGATTTCTCCAGTCTCTCCGTCCACATTGTCTGCATTCTGTATTCTATATTGCTATTACTATGAACTGATGCTAAACTCCATTTCGTTGTACCCATACATGTATCTGTGCAATGACATTAAAGTTGAATTGAATTGAACTGGATGCTTTCAAGAGAGAGCTAGATAGGGCTCTTAAAAATAGCAGAGTCAGGGGATATGGGGAGAAGGCAGGAACGGGGTACTGATTGTGGATGATCAGCCATGATCACATTGAATGGCGGTGTTGGCACGAAGGGCCAAATGTCCTACTCCTGCACCTATTGTCTATTGAATTATTGGGACGACTTTCACCCCTATCCCACGTGTCTCCAGAATGGGCAAGGCTCTGTAAAGATTTGGTTAAAATACGTGAGATGATAAAAGCATTGAAGAGCAAAATGAGTTGCTCACTCCCAAGAACAATGTCCCTTGTTAACGCTTCCAACCAATCTGCATTAGCTGCACACACTGGCAATCGGTGCGATCGCGCTGGTGATTGATGGAATGGATTCATTTTATGAAATGCATTAGTGGAGATCTATAAATTACAGCTCGCATTTCTTCCCAGCGGGTTGTCACGGCGGGGAGAGCTGCCAAAAGTGTGATTTGCAACATCCGAAAGCCGAGCAGTGCTGCAGCAAGATCGCATTCGTCCTGCGAGGGTGGAGGGGCGAGGAGACCAAGGGACGAGAAACAATGCACGACAAAATCGGACACGAGGAACTGCAGACGCTGGAATTTTGTGCAAAAACACAAACTGCTGGAGGAACTCAGTGGGTCCGGCAGCATCAGTGTAGGGCACGGGCAGAAGGCATTCTGGGTTTGGACCCTTCTTCAAACTGATGTACAAGGACAAAAGCACGGTCTACATCTGCAAATTATCACTGCGTTCAGGCAAAGGAGACAAAACGTCGCCTGTCTGTTCCCTCCACAGATGCTGCCCGGGTTCCTCCACACTTTGTGTTATGAATGCAGAAAGATACTGCATTTAAAAATACAAATCAATTCATCTTTAAGAAAGAACTGCAGATGCTGGAAAAATCGAAGGTAGACAAAAATGCTGGAGAAATGCAGCGGGTGAGGCAGCATCTATGGAGCGAAGGAAATAGGTGATGTTACGGGTCGAGACCCTTCTTCAGACTGATGTGGTGGTGGTGGGGCGGGAAGAAGAAAGGAAGGGGCGGAGACAGTGGGCTGTGGGAGAGCTGGGAAGGAGGGAGAAAGCAGGGACTACCTGAAATTGGAGGTTAATGTCCATACCGCTGGGGTGTAAACTACCCAAGCGAAATATGAGGTGCTGCTCCTCCAATTCGTGGTGGGGCTCACTCTGGCCATGGAGGAGGCCCAGGACAGAAATGAAATAACCTTAGGCATTTTAGTTTCGAGCTGCAGCATTTCAGCCCACCGAGTCCACGCCGACCCTCGATCACACACACAATAGTTCTATGTCATTCTTATCTGCATCCCAATGACACATTCTCATCCACACCCTGCACACCAAAGCTCCTCTGGTATCTTTGCTACACGCTAGGGACATTTATTTTAAAACAGAAGAACAGAGGCCAATTGCACGCGTTGCGCAGTGCTCGAGTTGCTGCCCCTAACAGCACCCGCGACCCAGGTGCCATCCTGGCCTCCAGTGCTGTCTGTGTGGAGTTTGCACATTATTTCCGTGGGATTTCTCCGGGTGCTCCAGTTTCCTCCCACACTCCAAACACGTAAAGGTTTATGTTCATTGGTTTCAGTAAAATTGAAAGTTGTCCCTAGTGTGTAGGATAGTTTTAGTGTAAAGGGGGAGGGGGGGGGAAATCGCTCGGTGGGCCGAAGGGCCTATTTCCATTGTATCTCTAAGTCTAAACTACAAACACACACTTCTTGGGATGTGGGAGGAAACCGGAGCAAACGCACGCGGTTACAGGGAGAACGTGCAAACTCCACACAGACAGGACCCGAGGTTGGGATTGAACCTGTGTCTCTGGCTCTGCCCGTTGTACCATCGTACATTGAAGACAATAAAGCGGCTACAATTATACCGGGCATCGAGTGTTAAGTTGATAATGTATCAGCAATGGGAGCAGGACAGAACAGAACAGAACAGCCCAGCCCAGTCCAGCCCGGCCCAGCCCGTTCCAGCCCAGCCCAGCCCAGCCCAGCCCGGCCATCCACTAAGACCACGGCTACTCATTAGCCTCAGTAGATACTTCCCTCCACTCACGTCAAATCCCTAGACAGCACCAATATCCAAAAACCCAGAGACATCTCTCCCCAATACATGCAGTGACTGGGCCTGATGAAGAAATGTCATCTGGGCCTGTCCTGAACTTGAGGCCCTCATCACCCCAATCAGGTGGAGAACCACAGATGGACACAAAGTGTCCCGGTTAGTGCGGGTGTCAGGGGCGATGGGCAGGAGAATCGGGTTGAGAGGGAAAGATAGATCAGCCATGATTGAATGGCAGAGTAGACTTGATGGGCCGAATGGCCTAATCCTGCTGCTGGAACTTACTAGGTGTTGGAGTAACTCAACAGATCAGGCAGCATCTCTCCAGAGATTACTCCAGCACTTTGCGTCTATCTCCGGTATGAACCAGCATCTGCAGTTCCTTCTACACACAGGTGGGAAACCATCCGTTGCTCCACACAGTCGAGACTGACAAGAATTGCGTCTGTCTCAACGAGTTCATTGTCAACTCACTAAAGCCTGCAGAGAGCAGGGGGCAAGTTGTTTCCTTGAGCAGTAAAGCCAAAGACGCTACAGCGAGCAAGATGGTCCACGCAACGAAAAAGACGTCGTACGGTCACGGGCAGATTCATGGGGAATTTTCGGCCCCATTTCCGTAACCGGCTTCCGTCTCTGCACCAAAGATCCCAAAGGATATTAGTGCGGAGAGGGAAGCCGGCTACGGAAACATCCTCGTAAAAATAGAAGTTATTTGGTAAAAATCTTCTTCTCACTTTCAGAATTTAAATTTATTAACACAAACTGTTCCCCCGCAACGTTGATTACACTGCGAGTCAGGTTACTGAAGTGGGTGAAAGAAAGACCCACGTTCGGCTCCGTTGCGTACAACACATCAGCCCGTTGCATTTAGCAGGACTGGTCTATCTTGCTCCGCTATGGGACCATTGGTAAAGCTGGACTCACCACTATAGCCACTATCTCAACTTCATCTACCCTGTGAAATGACCACACTCGCATCTTATTAAATTTACCGTGGGAAATGGCCAATTAATTAACAGCGCTTTGGCCACAGTTTTAATGTGAATTCAACTCCTGGCCTCAAAAACAAACAATTAAACTTGGTCTTCAGCCTTTCACGTCGTCATCTATTGATGAGGGGATTTTAAAAGTATCCTTCTTGGGCCTGTCCCACTTCGGCGATTTATTTCGGCGACTTGCCGGCACCCGTCATAGTCGCAGCTAGTGGCCGAAACTTTTCAACAGGTTGAAAATCCAGCGGCGACCAGAACAAGGTACGTCTCTTTGGGCGACTACACACGACCATACAGGCGTCACGTGTCGACATGTCGCGACTAATGACGGGTGCCGGCAAGTCGCTGGAAAAAATCGCGTATGTGGGACAGGCCCTCAACTTGCCATTTCCCTCTCATCTTATTCTCTCTTCTCATCACTTTATTTTTGTCGCCCAACTGGATACATTAATGGCCTCTTTTTTCTCGGTCCAGCAGGTGGGTCTCGTTTCTCAACTCTCACCATTCTGGGAGAGACATTGGTGCTCAGACAGACAGACACCTGCGGCCACCTGGCCAGGTGCGTGGATGGGAAAGGTTGAGAGGGATATGGGCCCCAACATGGGCAGGTGGGACTAGCTTAGATAGGGCACCTTGGTCGGCATGGACGAGCTGGGCCGAAGGGCCTGTTTCCGTGCTGGATAACTCGATGACTCTATAGCAGTGGCGTGTAATGTAGGTGGTGGAGCTGATATATGATGTTATTTTTCACAGGCAGGGAGGCTGTTGGGACTTGTGACGTGCTCGGCTAATGAGGCCACATGGGCGTAGCTTAGAACAAAACAAACAGAATCATGAGAGGAAGAGATCTGGTAAACGCACAGAGTCTTTTGCCCAGAGTGGGGAATTGAGAACCAGGGGACATAGATAGGCTTAACGTGAGGTTGGGAGGGGAAGATTTAATAGGAACCTGAGGAGTGACTTTTTTTTCACACAAAGAGAGTTGTGGTGGGTGCGTGCGTCATAGGAGCAGATGCAATGCAAGCCATTTGGCCCATCGAGGCTACACCACTATTCAATCATCTGTTCTATCTTTGCCTCTCAACCCCATTCTCCCGTCTTCTCCCCATAACCCCCGTAACTAATCAAAAATCTGTCAATATCTGCCTTAAAAATCTATCAACTTGACCTCCACAGCCTTCTGTGGCAATGAATTCCACAGATTCACCACCCTCTGACTAAGGAAATTCCTCCTCATCTCCTTTCTAAAGATGCGTTACCCCTCAGACTCCTATGTTTAAGAAGGAACTGCAGATGCTGGAACAATCGAACGTGGACAAAACTGCTGGAGAAACTCAGCCGGTGAGGCAGCATCTATGGAGCAAAGGATTGGGTGACGTTTCGGGTCGAGACCCTTCTTCAGACTTTCTTCTTCCCGCCCCCCCCCCCCCCCCATCAGTCTGAAGAAGGGTCTCGACCCAAAACATCACCCATTCCTTCGCTCCATAGATGCTGAGTTTCACCAGCAGTTTTGTCCACCTTAGATTCCTATTATATCTTTTCCCCTTCACCTTAAACCCATGTGCACTGGTCCTCCATTCCCCTACTCTGGCCAAGAGACCCTGTGCATCTACCCAGTTCACAGACAATGCTAAACATCGGTGGTATTGATCGTGAGATGGGCAGAATTCAGTGACAGAAGAATATTGATGAGTTAATAAGATGGGTGGAGGAATGACAGGTGGATTTGGTTAGTGGCTGAAGCAACTTGGTGCCTGCTTAAAAAAAGTCAAACATCCAGGAGCGGAAAATACAGCTAAAGTTGTGACCACTGCCCAGTCCATCACCGGCTCTCACCTCCCCACCATCGAAGGGATCTATCACAGTCGCTGCCTCAAAAAGCCAGCCAACATCATCAAAGACCCACACCATCCTGGCCACACACTCATCTCACCACTGCCATCGGGTAGAAGGTACAGGGCCTGAGAATTGTAACGTCCAGGTTCAGGAACAGCTTCTTCCCCACAGCCATCGGGCTATTAAACGCAACAACGAACAAACTCTGATCTACAACAGACTATTATTATTATGATTGCACTATATTTGTATATTTGTTGAGTGTGTGTGCATGTGTATATATTCACACTGAACCTTTATCCTTCTACTGCTATGTTTACATTCTGTTGTGCTGCACAAGTAAGAATGTCATTGTCCTATCTGAGACTCGACAATAATACCCTCTTGGCTTGATAATGGAATGTAATACTGAGAAAACTTGAAATTAAGCATTTTGGCCGGACTAAGGATGTCAATGGCCGCATCTTAGGAAGTGCAGAGTAGATTTCATGTACATGTCCAAGGGTTGCTGAAGGCTGTGCGTAGATGCAATGGTTAAGGTGGTGCAGAACTGTGGAGATTGCGATTCAGTTCAGTTTAGAGATACAGCATGGAAACAGACCCTTCGGCCCACCAAGCCCACAACAACCATCAACCACCTGTTCACACTGGTTCTCTGTCTCTTGTACTCGGGCCCATTTACAGATGCCAATTGACCTACAAACCTGCACGTCATTGAAACGGGAGTACCCGGAGGAAACCCACGCGGTCACAGGGAGAACGTGCAAACTCCATGCAGGCAGCACCCGAGGTCAGGATGGAACCTGGGTCTCTGGCACCGGGAGGCAGCAACTCCACCACTGTGATACAACTATAAACCACAATGTCGGGCCACAGAGGGAGGAATGTGGGAGTAAATATCTCCAAGTTTGCGGATGACACAAAGCTGGGTGGCAGTGGGAACTGTGAGGGGGATGCTAGGAGGCTGCAGGGTGACTTGGACAGGCTGGGTGAGTGGGCAGATGCATGGCAGATGCAGTATAATGTGCCACTTTGGTGGCAAGAACAGGAAGGCAGATTTTTAACTGAATGGTGTCAGGTTAGGAAAAGGGGAGGTGCAACAAGACCAGGGTGTGTTTGTACATCAGTCACTGAAAGTAAGCATGCAGGTACAGCAGGTAGTGAAGAAAGCTAATGGCATGTTGGCCTTCATTGCAAGAGGATTAGAGTTTAGGAGCAAGGAGGTCCTACTGCGGTTGTACTGGGTCCTGGTGAGATCACACCTGGAGTATTGTGTGCAGTTTTAGTCTCCTAATTTGAGGAAGGACATTCTTGCTATTGAGGGAGTGCTGCGTAGGTTCACCAGATTAATTCCCAGGAAGGCGGGACTGACGTATAATGAAAGAATGGGTCGACTAGGCTTGTATTCACTGGAAATTAGAAAGATGAGAGGGGATCATAGAAACATATAAAATTCTTAAAGGATTGGACAGGCTAGATGCAGGAAAAATGTTCCCGATGTTGGGGGAGTCCAGAACCAGGGGGTCACTGTTTAAGAATAAGGGGTAGGCCATTTAGAACTGAGATGAGGGAAAACTTTTTCACCCAGAGAGTTGAGAATCTGTGGAATTCTCTGCCATAGAAGGCAGTGGAGGTTTTCAAGAGAGAGTTAGATTTAGCTCTTAGGGCTAACGGAATCAAGGTTTATGGGAAAAAAACGCAGGAACGGGGTACTGAGTTTGGAATATCAGCCATGATCACATTGAATGGTGGTGCTGGGCCATTCGAAAGGTCTAATGGCCTCCTCCTGCGCCGATTTTCTAGGTTTCCATGCTGTTGCCACGTTCTAGGAAGGATGTATTGACCCTGGAAAGATTCGGAGGAGATTCTCCAGAATATTGCCTGGGTTGGATTGTTAAAGCCGCAAGACTGGATGGGATGGGATTTGAGTTCTTGGTAGGACATACAAAGGGTAGATAGTGGAGAACCTCTGAGCAGAGGGGTCAATGACCAGGAGGGTTGTTTTGAGACAATGGGTTGGAGATTTAAGATCTTTTTTCCTCCCCATCGGAGTGTGGTTTAAATTTGGAACACATTGACTGAATAGATAATGGAAACAGCCACTAACGATGTTAGGTAGACAATGTTAGTGTTATCCAAAAAGTATTTAGATAAGAACATTAGATATTGAGATAACCATGTAAAAAGTTAGATAGAGCTCTTAAAGATAGCAGAGTCAAGGGATATGGGGAGAAGGCAGGAACTGGGTACTGATTGTGTATGATCGGCCATGATCACATTGAATGGCGGTGCTGGCTCGAAGGGCCGAATGGACACGCTAGAGGCAGGGAACATGTTCCCGATGTTGGGGAGTCCAGAACCAGGGGCCACAGTTTAAGAATAAGGGGTAAGCCATTTAGAACGGAGACAAGGAAACACTTTTTCTCACAGAGAGTTGTGAGTCTGTGGAATTCTCTGCCTCAGAGAGCGGTGGAGATGGGTACTCTGGATGCTTTTAAGAGAGAGCTAGATAAGGCTCTTAAAAATAGCAGAGTCAGGGGATATGGGGAGAAGGCAGGAACGAGGTACTGATTGTGGATGATCAGCCGTGATCACATTGAATGGCGGTGCTGGCTCGAAGGGCCGAATGGCTTACTCCTGCACCTATTGCCTATCACATAGGATAGTACAGCATAGGAACAGGCCCGTGTGTCCAGGAAGGAACTGCAGATGCTGGTTTACACCGAAGATAGACACAAAGTGCTGGAGTAACTCAGCGGGACGGGCAGCAGCATCTCTGGAGAAAAAGAATAGGTGACGTTTCAGGTCGGAACCCTTCATCAGACTGAAGGTTAACCCACCGAGTTACTCCAGCATTTAGTGTCTATCTTCACCTCTTGTCCAGCTTCAGGCAATCAGTCTGAAGAAAGGTCCAGACCCCAAACGTCACCTGTCCACGTTCTCCAGAGATGCTGCCTGACTTGCTGAGTTACTCCAGCACTTTGTGTCTTTTTTTCGGGCTTACAAGTCAGTGGATATTTTTAAGGCAGAGATAGACACATTCTTGATTTGAACGGGTGTCAAGGGCTACGGGGAGAAGGCAGGAAAATGGGATTGGGAGGCAGAGATCAGCCATGATTGAATGGTGGGCCGAATGGCCTAATTCTGCCCCTATAACTTGTGAACAATGGGCGACTGCCCCTTTAAGGATGTAGAATACATCCAAGTGCTTGTGTGACACTCGGCAGAAGTCCCTGCATGTGATCACACAGTGGTCACACAGGCAAGTTCCTCAGTTAGTTTAATTTAGCAGATATCTTCAAGTGAGATTAAAATACCGAGATATTTACCCCCCCCCCCCCCCACCCCACCCCACAGACCGGAAGCAACATTCTTTGAACAGTTGGCACAGGTTCAGCTGTTTAATGACCAATATGCTGTGTGCCCTAATCTGACCCCCTCGCCTTCCATTGAGTCACACACAGTTTAAGAATAAGGGGTAAGCCATTTAGAACGGAGACGAGGAAACACTTTTTCTCACAGAGAGTTGTGAGTCTGTGGAATTCTCTGCCTCAGAGGGCGGTGGAGGCCGGTTCTCTGGATGCTTTCAAGAGAGAGCTAGATAGGGCTCTTAAAGATAGCGGAGTCAGAGGATATGGGGAGAAGGCAGGAACGGGGTACTGATTGTGGATGATCAGCCATGATCACATTGAATGGCGGTGCTGGCTCGAAGGGCCGAATGGCCTACCCCTGCACCTATTGAAACAGGCCCTTTGGCCCACTGACCAACCTGTCCCATCTACACTAGTCCCACCTGCCTGCGTTTGGATCACATATCCCTCCAAACCTGTTTAAATGTCTCTTAAACGTTGGGACAGTCCCAGCCTCAACTACTTCCTCCAGCAGCTTGTCCATTCACCCACCACCCTTTGTGTAAGAAAGTCACCCCGTCAGGTGCCTATTCATCGTCCCACCCCGCCACCCCAAACCTATCTCCTCTGGTTCTCGATTCCCCTTTCTCTGGGCTACAGACTCTGGCCTTTTTCCACTGAGGATGTGGACAAAATGTGAAGTTAGCCCAGAGAGAGGATACGAGTCCCCGACTATACAGAGGTCCCGTCAAACCAAAACTGCCGGAGGACCTCAGCAGGCCAGGCAGCAGGGAAAAAGATACAAAGTGCTGGAGTAACTCACCGAGATGAGGGAGAAGGGTCCCCAGAGACCCCGAACCGTCACCCGTTCCTTCTCTCCACAGATGTTACTCCAGCACTTTGGTCTTGTCTTTCTTGGATGTAAACCTGCAGTTCCTTCCTTGCTACACTGTTCTCTGGAGAACACGGATTTTGGAGTCGGGACCCCTTGTACAGACCCCTGGAGGGGTGTGTGTGTGTGGGTGGGTGTGTGTGTGGGTGGGTGTGTGTGTGGGGTCCACTGAGGTCGGAAATAAATCGCAACGCGTTTGCAAGACCCACCTCTCCCACCTCCCCGAACCGCAGACGGCCACTCGGCCCATCCAAACCATCCGCCCCGCTGTGACCAGGACAGCCCCACTTTGCAACACTTCACTCAATCGCGCCGGTTACTCTGCCAACAGCGAATCACACGTGGATTCTTGCTTTATTTAATAGAAAGAGGGGTCCTGCAATGAGTACTAAAACTGCAGGGCGGTGAGAGAATACACAGCTCTCAGATGCAAAGCCCGAGATGGCTCCGGCTCCACTAAAGAGTGTTTTTTTCTAAAGCAGCGGTTTGAATGTAGACCTTCACACACACACTCTCACTCTCACTCTAGTGCAATGATAACCATTCACTGAAGGCAGAAATAGTCGCAAAGTACCACCGCAAGAAGAGCCGGCAGCCCTCAGCGAGTCTGCTCCAACCCAGACACGTACCTCTCTCTCTCTCTCTCCCTGCTTTCTCTCCTCCGTCTGTCTGCTGTCTGTCTGTCTGTCTCCCGAGGTGGTCTCTTGCACAAAGTAGGAATTAAATCGTCCAACAAAAAATCCCCCAGCCACCAGAACGCCGGCTGCTCCCAGTCTCAGCCTCAGCCTCTTCTCCGGGTTAAACAGCGGTGTCAGATCCCATAGTTACGGCTGCGACTAGTTGCCTGGTCACTGGTTACATTACTGACCTATTTCCTGCTCCGTGTGTGTGTGTGGGGCTGGGGGTTGGTGTTCGGGGCGGTGTCCTCACACACGTCGCCAGGAGTGTGGGACACACCCACTCACTCACACACACTCACACAAACTCACACACTCGCTCACACACACTCACTCACACACACATACACACACACTCACACCCACACACAAACACACACACACACACATACCCACACCCACCCACACACCCACACACACCCACATACCCACACACACCAACATTCACCCACACACACTCACTCCCATCACCATCCACACCTCCCCATTCTCAAACCCCCCCACCACACACACACTCACCCCCACCCACATCAACCCCACACCCACACACACCCACACACACCCACACACACCCACATTCACCCACACACACTCACACACCCACACACTCACACACACTCACACCCACACATACTCACTCCCATCACCATCCACACCTCCCCATTCTCAAACCCCCCCCACCACACACACACTCACTCACCCCCACCCACATCAACCCCACACCCACACACACCCACACACACCCACACACACCCACACACATTCACCCACATTCACCCACACACACCCACACACACCCACATACACCCACACACACCCACACACACCCACACACATTCACCCACATTCACCCACACACCCACACACACCCACACACATTCACCCACATTCACACACACACACTCACACACCCACACACTCACACACACTCACACCCACACATACTCACTCCCATCACCATCCACACCCCCCCATTCTCAACCCCCCCCACACACCCTCACTCCCACCCACATCCACCCCACACTCACACACATTCACCCCCCCCCCCCCCCTGGTGTCATGGGCTGCCGACTGCCTACAGATGGGTAAACATGGCCCCGGGCAGCTTTAAACGCTGCTTTAACAACCCCCTCTCTCCCCCTCCACCCCGGGCCCAGCGCTGGATTGTCCACTGTCTGTCTGTGACCATCTGCAACAGCTCCTGAAGAAACGTCACCCATTCCTTCTCCCCAGAGACGCTGCCTGTCCCAATGAATGACTCCAGCACTTAGTGTCTGTCTAACATTAGCAGTGACCCGGTCACACAGGGCTCTAGATCTGTGGGTGTAATCCGGCCTCTATGTTTTGTATTGATGATGTCGTCTGTGATACCACAAATTGACACAAAATGCTGGAGCAACTCGTCTGAAGAAGGGTCACGACCCGAAACGTCGCCCATTCCTTCTCTCCAGAGATGCTGCTGCCTGTCCCGCTCAGTTACTCCAGCATTTTGTGTCGATCTCCGATTTAAACCAGCATCTGCAGTTCCTTCCTACACATTGAGACCACCCATCTCCTGCATGAGACAACAGACATGGGAATTAGAACGAGGTGCATTTCTGTGAATGGTGCTGGGTTCTAAACACTGGATATCCTTCAGTCCCTAGAAATATGACAGCTTTTATACTTCAGTTTATTGTCACGTGCTCAAGGTACAGTGGAAAAGCTTTTTTGTTGCGTGCTATCCGGTTAGCGGAGAGACTATAGGTGATTAATATCAAGCCGTCCACAGTGTACAGATACAGGATAAAGGGTGGAGCGTTTGGCCAGAACGTCCGATTAAAGATAGACATAGAGTTAACGCAGCAATGAAACAGGCCCTTCAGCTCACAAGTCCCGTGTGCACTAGTGCCACCTGCCTGCGTTTGGCCCATATCCCATCTAAACCTGTCCTATCCATGTACCTGTCTAAATGCTTCTCAACGTTTAATGCAAGTCCTGAAAGGTCGGAATAAAGATACTCCGAGGCAGTTGGTAGTTCTCGGGACCGTTCTCAGGGAATACATCTGTAAACCTTGCAGGCAGTAGTTCTCAAAGGGGCTTAGCTGCACTCAAAGCCAGCATAACATGATGGTGGTGGACAAAAATGCTGGAGAAACTCAGCGGGTGCAGCAGCATCTATGGAGTGAAGTAAATAGGCAACGTTTCTGGCCGAAACCATTGGGAAATAGGCAACGTTTCGGGCCGAAACCCTTGGGAAATAGGTAACGTTTTGGGCCGAAACCCAAGGGTTTCGGCCCGAAACGTTGCCTATTTCCTTTGCTCCATAGAAGCTGCTGCACCCGCTGAGTTTCTCCAGCATTTTCTGTCTACCTTCGAATTTCCAGCATCTGCAGTTCCTTCTTAAACATAACACGATGGTGTGTTTATTAGGATCAAGTAACTAGGTTATTAAATCAGCTCAAACTATATCCAGGCAACTAGCTCTAAACATTGAATTACACAGACATTGAGGATAGAGGGAAACCAGGAAATTCAGACTGGGGGAATTCATGCTGGGGGAACTCCGCAGGTCGGGCAGCAGATGTGTGGAGAGTGAGGATTTCAGGCGGGACTCAGTCTGTAGAAGGGTCCCGATCCAAAACATCGTCTATGCATATCCTCCAGAGATGCTGCCTGACCCGCTGAGTAAAGGGCCTGTCCCACTTGGCAGTCATTTGCGTGTAATTTACGCGACATCAATTACGCATCACGACGCGCACGGCGTGACGCGCACGTGATGTGTGCATGGCGCGCATGGTGCGTGGTGACATAGGCAGTGACGCGCGGCCGCATGTGGCGTTGCAGGATTTTGTGATGTACGAAATCTTCATGCGCCATCTGCGTGACGCGCAAATGATGGCCAAGTGGGACAGGCCCTTTACTCCAGCACTCTGTGTCCAACTTTGGGATATGTCATCTCTCCATTTTACAGATGGGTTACTGTCTCCAAAGAACCTCAATGCCATATTTATACCATTTAGTTTAGTTTCGAGATACAGCGCGGAAACAGACCCTTCAGCCCAGCGAGTCCGTGCTGACCAGCGATCACCCTGTACACAAGCATTATCCTATGCATTCGGCCGAGCGCAGTATGGGAACCACAGTCCCCCCCCTGCAGGAACTATACATCAGAAGGGCAACTCCAGAGCCAGCAACATTCTGGGGGACCCCTTCCACCCCAGCAACAGTCTGTTCCAGCTGCTACGGTCAGGCAAACGCCTCCGTTACCATGCTGTGAAAACAGATAGGATGAGAGGGAGTTTCTTCCCACAGGCCATTAGGACTGTAAACTCCTACCTCACCAGGGACTCACTTACTGGACCAATTTACTGTTGTGTGGTGTCTTTTTAAAATTGCTGTTTTTTCACTTTTTTCCCACAAATATGTAATTACTGATTCTGTTCCATTCTGCGCTGTCGTTTTTTGCACAAATCCGCAAGCATCGCCACTTTTCATTTCACTGCACATCTCGTTTGTGTATGTGACGAATAAACTTGACTTGACTTGATTAGGGGGCAATTTACAATTCTTACCAAAGCCAATTAACCTACAAACTTGAAGATAGACATGAAGTGCTGAGAGACCCAACGGGACAGGCAGCATCTACGGATGACGTTTCGGGTCGGGATCCTTCTTCAGACTTGATATGGTCTCCAGAGATGCTGCCTGTCCCGCTGAGTTACAGAGAATTTAGTGTCTATCTTTGGTGTAAACCAGTATTTGCTGTTTACACACAACCTACAAACCTGCACGTCTTTGAAATGTGGGAGGAATCCGGAGCACCTGGAGGAAGTCCACGCGGCCGCAGAGAGAAGGAGCAAACTCTGTCACCCGTAGTCAGGATCGAACCCAGGTCTCTGGCGATGTAAGGCAGCGACTCTGCCGCTGTGCCAACGTGCCGTCCCTTAACATTCTTGTGTGTTGTTCAGTCTTGTCAAATTGGGCCACGCAACGGCTGCATGCGGAGGAGCCCAAGATTGGGCGCATATGTGGGGCCAGACGCCGGCTCTGGGACACCTCCTCACACCTACCCATTGACCATAACCCCAGGCCACCATCTCCCAAACCAAGGTCCCCACCCGTAATGCCCTCTCTCCATTCCCTTCCACAGATGCTGCCTGACCCGCTGAGTTCCTCCAGCGCCTTCTTTTACAGTTCAAACTATTGGCGAGATTGGACTTGAACTCATTCATGATCTGTACAAAATCACGAGAGGAATAGATAGGGCAGACGCACAGAGTCTCTTGCCCAGAGTAGGGGAATCGAGGACCAGAGGCCCTAGGTTCAAGATGAGGGGGAAAAGATTTAATAGGAATCCAAGGGGTAACTTTGTCACACAATGGGTGGTGGGTGTATGGAACAAGCTGCCAGAGGAGGTAGTTGAGGCTGGGACCATCCCATCGTTTAAGAAACAGTTAGACAGGTTCATGGATGAGGGGGGATCTTATTGAAACATGTAAGATTGTTAAGGGTTTGGACACGCTAGAGGCAGGAAACATGTTCCCGATGTTGGGGGAGTCCAAAACCAGGGGCCACAGTTTAAGAATATGGGGTAAGCCATTTAGAACGGATACGAGGAAACACTTTTTCTCACAGAGAGTTGTGAGTCTGTGGAATTCTCTGCCACAGAGGGCGGTGGAGGCCGGTTCTCTAGATACTTTCAACAGAGAGCTAGATAGGGCTCTTAAAGATAGCGGAGTCAGGGGATATGGGGAGAAGGCAGGAACGGGGTACTGATTGGGGATGATCAGCCATGATCACATTAAATGGCGGTGCTGACTCGAAGGGCCGAATGGCCTACTCTTGCACCTATTGTCTTTTGTCTATTGTCTATTGGCAGGTTTGGAGGGATATGGACCAAGGGCAGGCAGGTGGGACTAGTGCAGCTGGGATATGTTGGCCGGTATGGGCGAGTTGGGCCGACGGGCCTGTTTCCACACTGTATCACTCTATGACTCTATAACTGGTTTAGCTTATTTTCATTAAATAATTCTTTCATGAGAATAATGACCACGTTCCCTGGTTTAAATGTTTACACGTTTATCCAAATGGAGCGTTTACTGTAACTGTTTGTTGAATATTTTAACATAAGGTAAACGCTGTCCTCATCTCCACTTGTTATTTATTCTCAATCCTCGCGAAGGATCAAGTCGATGGAACACAAGGCCGTTACCCCAACACAGGGGTGCGTTAATGAATGATTTATCATCAAGCGGAAATGACTTCAATCACACCTCATTGGCATTCCAATTACCTTTCCACCTGGATCTGAAACTAATTTGCCTGGTTGTACAGATGGGTTTGAGTTGAGTGCTCGCTTAACACAATCTGATCTTACTCCACTTGGGATCAATGGGGCCGAAAGTTAAATGGGCGTAAAATCCAAACTGAATCTAACACATTCCCATCAGATTAGAAAGCAAATCAAAGGCGGAAAAAAATAAATTGCAAATGTTACGTTCAAATCAGAACATTCGGGAAATATTCGGCAGCTCAGGATCTGCACACAGAGTGACAGTCATTCCTTCTCTCCAGAGATGTTGCCTATCCTACTGAGTTACTCCAGCATTTTGTGTCTACCTTTGATTTAAACCAGCATCTTCCTACACGAGACGGAGCTCGTGTCCGGTTGGAGACTGGGGGCAGTAGTTCAAAGACAAGCATGTTTTAGCAACTGGAACAATGTTTGTGGTGAGGCAGAGACCATTAGTGAGTGAATAACACAAGGGGTCATAGAGTGATACAACGTGGAAACAGGCCCTTCGGCCCAAGTTGCCCACACCGGCCAACATGTCCCAGCCACTCTAGTCCCATCTGCCTGCGTTTGGTCCATATCCCTCCAAACCTGCCTTATCCATGTACCTGTCTAACTGTTTCTTAAATGTTGGGATAGACCCTGCCCCAACTACCTCCTCTGGCAGCTTGTTCCATACACCCACTGTCTGACGCAAGTGATGTTGGAGAGGCTGGGAGAAGATTGAAATTGTGTTAGATTGGAGTAAGGTGCGCAGTTCGGGTTGTCCAATTATGGGAAGGACGTGGAGGGATTGGAGAGGGTGCAGAAGGGGTTTACCAGAAGAAGAGGTTTACCAGTCTGAAGAATGGCCCTGACCTGAAACGTCACCCAATCCATGTTCTCCAGAAATGCTGCTTGACCCGCTGAGTTACTCCGGCACTTTGTGCATTTGTTAAAAAACGGATCACTGCCCGGATTGGAAGCTATTAGGTGTAAGGGGAGGTTGGACAAGTTGGAGTCTTCACTCTGGAACATCGGAGGTTGAAATGACGCCTGATACAAGAAATTATGAGAGCATCGGTAGAGCAGGCAGTCAGAATGATTAGAGGGCGTAGCTTTAAGGTGAGAGGGATAAGGTTTAAAGGAGATGTAGAGTTTAAAGGAGTATAGGGGCAAAGTCCTTCTGCAGTTGTACAGGGTCCTAGTGAGACTACACCTGGAGTATTGTGTGCAGTTTTGGTCTCCAAATTTGAGGAAGGACATTCTTGCTATTGAGGGAGTGCAGCGTAAGTTCACCAGATTAATTCCCGGGATGGCGGGACTGTCGTGCGTTGATAGAATGGAGCGGCTGGGCTTGTATACTCTGGAATTTAGAAGGATGAGAGGAGATCATATTGAAACATATAAGATTATTAAGGGTTTGGACACGCTAGAGGCAGGAAACATGTTCCCGATGTTGGGGGAGTCCAGAACCTGGGGCCACAGTTTAAGAATAAGGGGTAAGCCATTTAGAACGGAGATGGGGAAAAACGTTTTCACACAGAGGGTTGTGAATCTGTGGAATTCTCTGCCTCAGAAGGCAGTGGAGGCCAATTCTCTGGATTCTTTCAAGAGAGATTTGAATAGAGCTCTTAAAGATAGCGGAGTCAGGGGATATGGGGAAAAGGCAGGAACGGGGTACAGATTGTGGATGATCAGCCATGATCACGGTGAATGGCGGTACTGGCTCCAAGGGCCGAATGGCCTACTCCTGCACAAATTGTCTATTGTCTATTGAGATGTGCGGAGCAAGTTTTTTATGCAGAGGGTAGTGAGTGCCTGGAACACACTGGCGGGGGCGGTGGTTGAGGCAGGTATGATCATGGCATATGATGGACTTTTAGATTGGTGCATGGATGTGCAGGAAATGGAGGGATGTGGATGAGGTGAAGGCAGAGGACACTAGGTTAGCTTGGCATCATATTTGGCACGGGCATTGTGGGCCGAAGGGCCTGTACCTGTGCTGTACTCTTCTATGTGCTAGGCTATTGGGTTGCTGTATTTGGAGGAGATGTGGAACAAGGGGATTAATTGAGAACGATGAAAGTTCAGGAACTATATAAAAAAAACAGAATGTTTAAGGAGGAACTGCAGATGCTGGAAAAATCGAAGGTAGACAAAACTGCTGGAGAAACTCAGCGGGTGGGGCAGCATCTATGGAGCGAAGGAAATAGGTGACGTTTCGGGTCGAGACCCTTCTTCAGACTGATGTGGAGGTGGGGGGTGGGGGCGGGAAGAAGAAAGGAAGAGGCGGAGACAGTGGGCTGTGGGAGAGCTGGGAAGGGGAGGGGAAGGAGGGAGAAAACAAGGATTACCTGAAATTGGAGAAGTCAATGTCCAAGACCCCCCCCACATCAGTTTGAAGAAGGGTCCTGACCCGAAACGTCGCCTATTTCCTTCGCTCCATTGATGCTGCCTCACCCACTGAGTTTCTCCAGCATTTCTGTCTACCTATAAAAAAGACACAACTCTCTCCACACGTACGTCCGGGTTTGTCCAGGATATGTTGCTGTTTATTTCAACTTCCCATCATCTGCAGCGTCCTGGATTCACTGCCTCCCTCTTGCCCATGAAAGCCTTGATCCCATTCTGCCCATCCCACCGGCAGCTTTCCCTTCGCCACCTGTACTTGGTTCGTTCTCACTTCCTTCTAGTCTACGGTACGCTGCAGGCCAACACAACCTTCTGAAGCCACACGTATTTCTGGTTCTGTTGAACGTTTATTGCCCTGGCAGTAACTCGCTCCACTTGGATGGGAAAAATATCACCTCTATGCACATAATTGTTCGATTAATGTCAGACACATTCTAATCCAGTTCAAAATACTACACAGACTATATTACTCAAAAACTAAACTGAATACGATGTTCCCAAATGTATCTCCTATCTGCGACAAATCTCTCTCTCGAGAAGCAACTACAACACACTCCTTTGCCTCCTCCATATATTTTGGAAAGGAATCTTTGAAATCTTCTCAAAATTATTAAAAACAAATACAGAATTGGTTATTTTTGGATTAGCAGGAGCCTGCTCTGAGCTATCAATATTTCAAAGACGTTTCCTTAACTATGGCCTGATAATGGGCGAAAAAAATTATACTTAAATTTTGGAAAAACGCATCTACCCCAACTCTTAAAATGTGGATCAAAAGCATGTCTGAGATGGTGCATCTCGAAGATATGAGACTCGTCTTAGCAGGAAAATCAGAGCAATTTTCAAAGGTATGGTCTCCTTTCATCGATTCACTACAAGGTTAGTTACAAGGTGCAACACAACTTTGGAATTAAACCGATTCACGGTCAGGGTGATGGGTGTGGTCAGAAATGAAGCAGGTATATGAGTCTGAAGAAGGGTCTCGACCCGAAACGTCGCCTATCTCCTTCGCTCCTTAGATGCTGCTGCACCCGCTGAGTTTCTCCAGCCTTTTGTGTACCCTCGATTCTCCAGCATCTGCAGTTCCTTCTTTAACACGGGTATATCAACACGTTTTTTAAAATTTTATTTTTAAAATTATTTTTCATTTTTGTCTTTTCCTTTTTTTAAGTTCTTACTTACTTGGTGACTACACCCTGGTAGTTTAGGGGTTCTATTCTTACACGTTCATTCTCTCCTTCACTTTCTCTCATTCTTGCTCTTTCTATCTTTTTCTATTTCATTTTTGTCAAAATTAAAATGGAAGATGTACAATAAATGTATTTTGTCACGTGCCGCGGTTTATACCACCGTACACTGCTTCTAATAAAAATATTTTTAAAAACGCTTTAAAAAAGTAACTCGCTCCACTTTGTCCCTGAATGGTCGATGGTCTGTTTCACAACCTGCCCCACGCCAAACTCATAGCTTGCCTGAAAATAACAATGTTCTAATACACAGCACTAAAACTAACTGTTCCGAAAAACTCTCTGTACAAGAATAGTTAATATAAACATAAATATTATATATATATGTGCGTGTGTGTGTGCGTGTGTGTGTGTGTGTGTGTGTGTGTGTGTGTGTGTGTGTGTGTGTGTGTGTGTGTGTGTGTGTGTGTATGCGTGTGTGTGTGTGTGTGTGTGTGTGTGTGTGTGTATCATATATATATATATATATATATATACATATATATATATGTGTATCTATATATATGTATCTATATGGGATGTGAAGGAAAGAACTGCAGATGCTGGTAAATCGAAGATTGACGCAAAATGCTGGAGTAACTCAGCGGGACAGGCAACATCTCTGGAGAGAAGGAATGGGTGACGTTTTGGGTCGGGACCTTTCTTCAGACTGATCATATCTGTATGGGATTACTGGGTTTGGTCAATAGACAATAGACAATAGGAGTAGGCCATTCAGCCCTTCGAGCCTGCACCGCCATTCAATGTGATCATGGCTGATCATCCCCAATCAGTACCCCGTTCCTGCCTTCTCCTCATATCCCCTGACTCCGCTATCTTTAAGAGCCCTATCTAGCTCTCTCTTGAAATTATCCAGAGAATCGGCCTCCACCGCCCTCCGAGGCAGAGAATTCCACAGACTCACAACTGTCTGTGATAAAAAGTGTTTCCTCATCTCCGTTCTAAATGGCTTACCCCTTATTCTTAAAATTCTGCTGACTTCAATTGCTATCTGCAAACTTTGCGACTCTCAACACTGCGTTGTGGCAACAGACGTGTAAAGGGAAGTCTGCATTCTTGCATTACGGGAATCCAGCACCAACTTTTCATCCACTTCCTGTTGCACAATCGCATTCCCCTGATACTTTGTACTTTTTTTGAAAGGATGTCAAAAATTTTTTTTTTTAGTTTGCAAAACTAACATTACTAGGGGTGGTTATTGGTCAAGCACTGAGATAACGGTGAGGGTTTTCCACCAGGGCAGTGGGAAGGAGGGTGCCGACCCAAAACGTCACCTAGCCGTCACCTACCGACACACTAGAGGCAGGAAACATGTTCCCGATGTTGGGGCAGTCCAGAACCAGGGGCCACAGTTTAACAATAAGGATTTAGCCATTTAGAACGGAGACGAGGAAACACTTTTTCTCACAGAGAGTTGTGAGTCTGTGGAATTCTCTGCCTCAGAGGGCGGTGGAGGCCGGTTCTCTGGATGCTTTCATGAGAGAGCTAGATAGGGCTCTTAAAGATAGCGGAGTCAGGGGATATGGGGAGAAGGCAGGAACGGGGAACTGATTGGGGATGATCAGCCATGATCACATTGAATGCCGGGGCTGGCTCGAAGGGCCGAATGGCCTCCTTCTGCACCTATTGTCTATTGTCAAGCTGGCAATCTGTGACATTACATGAACGTTAGTTTGTTAGTCAGCATCATTGTGGACCGGTCCACCTGCGTTCACCTTGAACTTGATCTTGTTCACATTATTCTTGTCTTGCGCTTTTTGAATAATTATATTTTCAGTTCATAAATTCTGGGAACAATGTCTCCCCTGGCTCTGAAGCGCCACTCGTAAACTATTCCACCCAGACATATTATTTCTAACCATGTCCTGAAAGCATTTAAAAATTGGCAGAGAACGGGAAAATCGATCAATGTTCAAAAACCCATAATTCCTCTTTTTGTGGAAAAGCCCTTTTAGGCCCAGTTAGTGGACATCGAACAAAAAGCCAATCGCCCATTTCAGCCCAATTTTAAAATCATGAGAGGAATGGATTGGATGGAAGCACAGAGACTTCTGCCAGACCAGAACGCTATTGCTTGGAGCACAGGAGGATGAGGGGTGAACTTATAGAGGTGTATAAAATCACGAGAGGAATAGATCGGGTAAGCACACATAGTCTTTTACCCAGGATAGGGGAATGGAGAACCAGTGGAGACAGGTTTTAGGCGAGAGGGGCAGGATTTAATAGACAGCGAGGGGCAACTTATTGACTCAGAAAGTGGTGGAATGATCTTCCTGCAGAAGTGGTGGAGGCAGGATCGATTTTAACATTTAAAAGTAAAGTGGATAGGTATATGGACGGGAAGGGAATGGAGGGGTATGGTCTGAGTGCAGGTAGATGGGACTAGGGGAAAATAAATGGTTGGCACGGACTGGAAGGGCCGAGAAGGCCTGTTTCCGTGCTGTAATTGTTATATGGTTATCTGGTATATGGAACGAGCTGCCAGAGGAGGTAGCTTAGTCACTCCGTGCAATAGGTGTGAACATTCGTCACAGTGCTGGAGTAAAGCGCCTGTCCCACTTGGGTGTCATTTGCGCGCCACGCAGCTGGCGGCGAAGATTTTGTACATCCCAAAAACATCACCACCCACCATGCGCGCATCACGTGCGTGTCACGGCGCGTAAACGATGTCACGTAAATGACGGGCAAATGACGCCCAAGTGCGTCAGGCCCTTAACTCAGCGGGTCACATATAACAAGTTTATTGTGCTATATGTTTAACATTTGCTAAATGTTTCAAACATATCAGAGGACACAGGTATAAGGTGAGAGGGGAGCGATTGGATTGGAAGAACGAGGAAGAATCAGTCTGGTGGTGGTGCGCGCTTTCAGCCTGAGCACGGCTGTGGGTTTGAATTTGCATCCGAGAGGAAGAAAGGAAGACTGGAAGGTTCAGGGGGGGGGGGAATTTCAGAGCTTAGGCTCTTGGCAGCTGAAAGCACAGGTGGCAACAGTGGGGATTACGAGCGGGGTTGAGTCGAGGACTGAAAGAGGAGGAATGCTGGCACTTTGTGCAGCTCAAGTCTCCAGAGGTAGTGAGTCCGCACATGGATCTGAAAACGTGGAGCAGAATCCGAAGATGAAGTCGTTTCTTAGCTCCAGAGTCTAACGCAACTCTGGAGAAGACTGCCGAAAGTTGTGACCACTGCCCAGGCAATCACCGGCTCTGACCTTCCCACCATCGAAGGGATCTATCACAGTCGCTGCCTGAAAACACCATTAAAGACCCACACCATCCCGGCCACACTCTCATCTCTCCGTTGCCATCGGGAAGAAGATACAGGAGCCTGTAACGTCCAGGTTCAGAAACAGCTACTTCCCCACAGTCATCAGGCTATTCAACACGACATCAAATAAGCTCTGAACAATAGGTATTATTATTATTGCACAATATCTGTTTATTTATTGTGTATATATGGTCTACGGTCTATAGACACACTGACCATTCTGTATTATGTTTATATATTCTGTTGTGCTGCAGCAAGCAAGAATGTCATTGTCCTATCTGGGACACATGACAATAAACTCTCTTGACTCTTAACTCTGGAGTAATGGCTGCGGGGAATGTGGGAGACCGGGGAGCTGAAATGCCTGGTGGATTAACGGCTGGAGACAGGACTGTGGAGTTCAACAATGCTTGACAATGGGTGCCCTTTGTATTCCATGCTGTGGACTGCAAACTGGCAGATTTTGCATTGAAAGATGTATGCCAATGTTTTTAAAAAAAAAGACCTCCGTGCAAATAACTGCAGGAGAATGCGTGAATGTTCAAATGAAGAAGTGTCTGGGCCCGAAACATCACCTCCTTTTTCTCCAGACATTGCCCAATCCGTTGAGTTACTCCAGCACTTTGTGTCCTTCTAAGTTTCAAATGGATGTGGTTTCGCTTCCAGCATTTCTGGAAAATGTAAGCCAGTACGACATTTTCAACAGAGGACATTCACACCAATCCCCCTGGCCTTTGTTCCACCAAGTAACAAAACATTCCTGAAGTATCACAGCGCAGAAGGACCGAATGTAATTTAGAATGTCTCAACCCGACAAATTCCAATTAAGTGTCTGAAATGACTGCTGCTGATATCAGTGGTGCTCTGCGTGACATTCCTTGTTCTGCTATTTTAGCGGCGACTATAACGACTTAAAATAAGTGCACAAATGCCCCGGTCAAAACAAAGAGGAATGTTTTACAAAAAAAATAACCTTCCCACCTGCTAACATCAACAACTGGCATTTCTAGACCATGAGAAGCAGCAATATGGAAAGACTAATGAATTAATGTGTAACGATCACACCATAGAACAGTAAACAGAGAGGTGGCAGGAGTTTAACAAAGTTAGATATTGGTTATTTATTTAGTTGTGTATTAGGAATATTAGACAATAGACAATAGGTGCAGGAGTAGGCCATTCGGCCCTTCGAGCCAGCACCACCATTCAATGTGATCATGGCTGATCATCCCCAATCAGTACCCCGCTCCTGCCTTCTCCCCATATCCCCTGACTCTGCTATCTTTAAGAGCCCTATCTAGCGCTCTCTTGAAAGTATCCAGAGAACCGGCCTCCACCGTCCTCTGAGGCAGAGAATTCCACAGATTCACAACTCTCTGTGAGAAAAAGTGTTTCCTCGTCTCCGTTCTAAATGGCGTACTCCTTATTCGTAAACTGTGGCCCCCGGTTCAGGACTCCCCCAAAATCCCTGGACCCATTCATGAAGAAATGGAATGTGGTAAGGAATAATATTGAGACCTGAAGGATATTTAAGAGGGAGTTAGATGTGGCCCTTGTGGCTAAGGGGCTCAGAGGGTATGGAGAGAAGGCAGGTACGAGATACTGAGTTGGATGATCAGCCATGATCATATTGAATGGCGGTGCAGGCTCGAAGGGCCGAATGGCCTACTCCTGCACCTAATTTCTATGTTTCTATGTAAAGAACATTCGTCATTCCTTCAAACAGACTTCAGGACGATTGTTGAAGGCAGCTCACTAATATTGGCGATCAATTCTGTCATTGGTAACAATGTCCACATACCACGAATGGATAAAGAGTCTTGCCTTGGTCATATATACAACAGTAGGGGAATACTGGGCAGAGTGTTAGCTCTTCAATGATCTGATGACTTAGTGTTTAAGAAAGAACTGCAGATGCTGGAAAATTCGAAGGTAGACAAAAATGCTGGGGAAACTCAGCGGGTGAGGCAGCATTTATGGAGCGAAGGATTAGGTGACGTTTCGGGTCGAGACACTTCTTCAGACTGATGTGGAGGTGGGGGGGGGGGGGGGGGGGGACGGGACTTCCCCATCAGTCTGAAGAAGGGTCTCGACCCGAAACGTCACCTATTCCTTCGCTCCATAGATGCTGCCTCACCCGCTGAGTTTCTCCAGCATTTTTGTCTACCGCTGAGGACTTAGTATTCTATGTTTCTGTTTGACAACGTATGTTCCATCTTCTAAACAAATTAATTTTTATATTTATAAATAGTTTGCAAGGCTTGCTGCCACATTCAGATTGTTCCAATTGGAGGAACATGTTGTTCGGAAGATACTCACAAGGCAAATTGTAAGAACTAGCACTTGCAATAATTTTTTGCACTTTACACGTTGTGCCTGGAACTGCAACAGCTCTGCTTTATACATTACTAGACCAAGTGCAGACCCGCTTGGTCTGTTCCACACCAAGGCACGGTTGGGGGGGGGGGGGGACACTTTTGTCTACCTTCAAGAGTGCTTTATTGTCTTAAGTCCCAGGTAGAACAATGACATTCTTACTTGCCGCAGCACAACAGAATATGTAAACATAGTGCACTGTGAACAATATATTAACGAGTGGATAAAAAAGTTCAGTGTGTGTACAGGGCCTGTTTCCACACTGTATCACTCTATGGCTCTAATGTGTGAATGGGTGATCGATGGTCACCCTGGACTCTGTGGGCCGAAGGGCCTCTTTCCGTGCTGCATCTCAAAACTAAACTAAATGTCTATACAGTTTGCACCTCCGTAAGCATTTGGTCACAGGAGGAAATGGGTGACAGGGTGACGCAGCGGTAGAGTTGCTGCCTCACAGCGCCAGCGACCCGGGTTCCATCCTGACTGTGAGTGTTGTTTGCGCAGAGTTTGCACGTTCTCCCTGTGACCTGCGTGGGTTTCCATCGGGTGCTCCGGTTTCCTCCCGCATTTCAAAGAGGTGCAGGTTTGTAGGTTCATTGGCTCCTGGAAATTGCCCCGAGTGTGTAGGAGGCGAAAGGGAGATACTGACGAACTAGTGTGGACTGGTGATCGCTGGTCGGCACGGACTCGGTGGGCCGAAGGGCCTGTTTCCGTGCTGTATCTCTAAACTAAACTGAATCTTTGTACAGTCGGCACCTCTACAAGCTTTTGCTCTTTAAAGACTTCACTTTAACGTTCTGTTTTCCCCCACCATGTTGTGCGGAAGTAGTTGACTTCTGTTCCCCACTCGCCTTCCCCAACTCACCTGCATCATCGAGCAGGAGGAAGTTAATCAACGTGGAATTTTTAATAAAATGCGAAACATGCTTATACATGGAATAAAATTGTCCGCGTAAAACCGAAAAGCAATTTTCAGAATTTTTGCTAACGACTTTAGATGATGTGTGAGCTTCACCAAACGTGGAAACAGATAAATAAATAATTCACTCAAAGTGAGATTAGGTTTTTTGTTGGTTTTCTACCAAGCGACAAAGTGCAGAAGCTAAAAAAGGAAATTGTGTAAAAAGAAGAACCTTCGGAGAGGGAAGTGAACTGAAGTGTTAGGGTTGTGGTTCCAACAATCTGCTGCATCTCAGTTACTGTGTTTCCATGTATAATACTATAATTCTGCAGCGTCAGGCCGCTGGTACAGATGACCAGAATAGAGACTGTTTAATGAGTCAAATGGTCTGTTCCAGTCCCTTTCTTAAGAAAAGCTAGCCACAAGATGCTGGAGTAACTCAGCGGGACGGGCAGCATCTCTGGAGAGAAGATAGACACAAAATGCTGGAGTAACTCAGCGGGACGGACAGCATCTCTGGAGAGAAGATAGACACAAAATGCTGGAGTAACTCAGCGGGACGGGCAGCATCTCTGGAGAGAAGATAGACACAAAATGCTGGAGTAACTCAGCGGGACGGGCAGCATCTCTGGAGAGAAGATAGACACTAAATGCTGGAGTAACTCAGCGGGACGGGCAGCATCTCTGGAGAGAAGGAATGGGTGACGTTTCAGCTCGAGACCCTTCTTAACAAGCTTGATGGGATGTCCTGAAATACCAAAACTGTCAGCAAACTTAAATGACCAAACTGTGGTCTTCCTTAACTCAGGAACAGCTTCTGCCTCTCTGGTATCAGGCTACAGAACGGTCCTTCCATAAGCTAGGGTGCTGGAGGATGGAGGATTCACCTCCACCCCATTGCGGACATTGGACTTGTGTCCATGGAACTGTTGTGCTACGATGCTGAGAACTATCTTCTGCCCTCTGTATCTTCCCCTTTGCTCCACTTGTTGTACTTGAGTGACTATAGAGTATTTTTGTATCGTGTATCTGGTCTATTGGGATAGCGTGCACTGTGTGGATAGCAGGCCATTCACTTTACCTCGGTAGATGTGACAATCGTAAACCGGAACACAAACATAAACTGAAAGTAAATATCCACGTTCGTCAGAGTCACAAGGAACTGCAGGTGCTGGATTCTTGAGCACAAAATACAAAGTGCTGGAGGAACCGCAGCATCTGTGGCGGGAACGGACGGACAGGCGATATTTCCGGTCTGGACCCCTTCTTCAAACTTACGAAGGGTTTCCCCGCCTGAAACGTCGCCCGTCCATTCCCTCCACAGATGCCGCCTGACCCGCTGAGTTCCTCCAGCACTTTGTGTTTTGGCCTTGGATGGTCAGTCTCAGTCGACCCCACGTCAGAAGGGGGAGGCGTTGTGCAGTTTGATAGCCACAGGGAAGAAGGATCTCCGTCCTGTTCATAATTGCTTCTCAGTTTTAGTTTCCTTTAGTTTAGAAATACAGCGCAGAAACAGGCTCTTCGGCCCATCGAGTCCGCGCCGACCAGCGATCCCCGCACACTAGCACTATCCTACACACACTAGGTGCAATTTACAATTGTACCGAAGCCAATAATCCTACAAACCTGCACGTATTTGGAGTGTGGGAGGAAACCGGGGCACCCGGAGAAAACCCACGCGGTCACGGGGAGAACGTGCAAACTCCGCGCAGACCAGTACCAGGGGTCAGGATGGAACCCGGGTCTCTGGCGCTGTGAGGCAGCAGCTCTACCCGCTGCACCACCGTGCCGCCCTTTCACACAGTTACACAGAGAAGGTTTTATTCGCCAACTTCCTTCAAGGTTTGTTCTGCTTATTTGTCACACCCAAACAACCCTGAAAGCTGTGACGGATGTAAAATGCCGGAGTAACTCAGCGGGACAGGCAGCATCTCTGGAGAGAAGGAACGGGTGACGTGTTGGGACAATTACAATTCACTTGGGAACGGCCTGATCACTAACATTTTTTAACAAGTCCGTGTCAGTTCCTTTCTTGGCTACATTTAGGTAGCGTGACTCAAATATAAAACAAGGAAGTATGGGGGTTGATTCCATTAATAGTTGATACTGTCAGAAAAATGCTTCTCGTAACTGTTCAACTTTGTAAATGTGACGAGTGGACTGTAAGTCAGAGTCACAGGCAATAGACTATAGACAATAGGTGCAGGAGTAGGCCATTCGGCCCTTCGAGCCAGCACCGCCATTCAATGTGATCATGGTTGATCATCCACAATCAGTACCCTGTTCCTGCCTTCTCCCCATATCCCCTGACTCCGCTATCTTTAAGAGCCCTATCTAGCTCTCTCTTGAAAGTGCCCAGAGAACCGGCCTCCACCGCCCTCCGAGGCAGAGAATTCCACAGACTCACAACTCTCTGTGAGAAAAAGTGTTTCCTCGTCTCCGTTCTAAATGGCTTACTCCCTATTCTTAAACTGTGGCCCCTGGTTCTGGACTCCCCCAACATCTGGAACATAGAGCTGTGCAGCATGGCAACAGGCCCTTCGGCCCATCGAGTCCAGGCTTGTTGGCATGCTGGGCTAGATCCATTTTCCTGCATTTGGCCCAACTCCCTCCAAACGCTTGCTAACCATGCATCTGTCCAGATACCTTTGCCAATATTTTTTAAATGTCTCAGTCAGCCAGATGTGAGATCTTTAGCTCAGTTTAGGGATGCAGTATGGAAGCAGGCCCTTCGGCCCATCGAGTCCCCACCTAGCAATGACACCTGTTACCCTAGTTGTATCCTACACACACTAGGGGCAATTTACAGAAGGTAATGATCCCACAAACCTGCACGTCTTTGGAGTGTGGGAGGAAACCGGAGCACCCGGGGAAAACCGACGCAGGTCACGAGCTCATGAACGAACCCGGGCATCTGGCGCGGTGAGACGGCAACTCCACCAGTGTGCCATCGCGCATCAAACTTCGATTGTCGAATCGTCTATCTTTACCTTAGAACACTAATTGGTCTCCAAACCTAATGTGTTGCCACAAAAATAGATTTTTCATATTTTCATTTCCTTGTGGTTGACGGAATTCTGGTGGATTTAAATAAAGTCCTCGCTGAGGTCGCACGGGACCATTTGTAAGCCTCACAATGGATGAAGGGATTACAGAACATGATAAAATATCCCAAACCAAGCAGACTGTAGCTCGGCTCACCGCTGTCTCGTCGCTGTATTGATCACTGCTCACAGACTCTGCCAACCTCTCTGTTCATTAGCTGTGTTTCAGCAGCACCTCTGGAGAGCTACATTTAAACGGAGAGAGACACAAGGAACTGCAGATGCTGGTTTACCAAAGAAAAAGTGCTGGAGTAACCTAGCGGGTCAGGCAGCATCTCTGGGGAACATGGGGGGGCGACAGTCAGATAAAGGGTCCCAAGATGCTGCCTGACCCGCTGAGTTACTCCAGCACTCTGTGAAACGTCACCTATCCATGTTCTCCACAGATGCTGCCCGACCCGCTGAGTTACTCCAGCACTCTGTGTCTGAACTATTACAAGCTTATACAGCAGGGAAATAGGCCATTCGGCCCAACTTGTCCATGCTGACCAAGATGCCCCATTTACATTAGTGCCACCTGCCCGTGTTTGGCCCATGAACCATAGAGGTTGTGTCGTGGGGTCATCAGCTCTCGGTGGTGGTTGTTGGGCGGGGGGTGGGGGGGGAGGGGTAACAGCGGTGGAGTCCATGAGAGGCTCCGGGTAGGGGAGGGGGGGGGGGTCAGTAGACGGCAGGTCTCGTCGGCCGAGCTCGGCCTGGCTGGTCGGGTCCGCGCGAGTCCAGGAATTGTTGCGAGTATCGTTTGGCCCTGGGAGTCAGGGAATCGACAAGCCTGAAACCGTTTCACTGAATCTCGGTGCATGTGACACTAATAAACTAAACTAAACTATGGGATGGAAAATTGGATAAGTAAGTATGCAGATGATACTAAGATAGGTGGTGCTGTGGATAATGAAGTAGATTTTCAAAGTCTACAGAGAGATTTGGGTCATTTGGAAGAGTGGGCTGAAAGATGGCAGATGGAGTTTAATGCTGATAAGTGTGAGGTGCTACATCTTGGCAGGACAAATTAAAATAGGACGTAAATGGTAGGGAATTGAGAAATGCTGTGGAACAGAGGGACCTAGAAATAACTGTGCATAGTTCCCTGAAGGTGGAATCACATGTAGATAGGGTGGTAAAGAAAGCTTTTGGTGTGCTGGCCTTTATAAAACAGAGCATTGAATATAGGAGTAGGGAAGTAATGTTAAAATTGTACAAGGCATTGGTAAGACCAATTCTGGAGTATGGTGTACAATTTTGGTCGCCTAATTATAGGAAGGATGTCAACAAAATAGAGAGAGTACAGAGGAGGTTTACTAGAATATTGCCTGGTTTCCAGCAATTAAGTTACAGAGAAAGGTTGAACAAGTTAGGTCTTTATTCTTTGGAGCGCAGAAGGTTAAGGGGGGACTTGATTGAGGTCTTTAAAATGATGAAAGGGATAGACAGAGTTGACGTGGATAAGCTTTTCCCGTTGAGGGTAGGGAAGATTCAAACAAGAGGGCATGACATGAGAATTAAGGGACAGAAGTTTAGGGGTAACATGAGGGGGAACTTCTTTACTCAGAGAATAGTGGCTGTGTGGAATGATCTTCCAGCAGAAGTGGTGGAGGCAGGATCGATTTTAATGTTTAAAAGTAAAGTGGATAGGTATATGCATGGGAAGGAAATGGAGGGGTATGGTCTGAGTGCAGGTAGATGGGACTAGGGGAAAATAAATGGTCGGCACGGACTGGAAGGGCCAAGAAGGCCTATTTCCGTGCTGTAATTGTTATATGGTTATATGGTTATATACCTGGATGTGGAGAGGATGTTTCCACTAGTGGGAGAGTGTAGGACCAGAGGGCACAGCCTCAGAATAAAAGGACGTACATTTAGAATGGAGGGGGGTGGGGGGGGTATTTCTTCAGCCAACGTGTGATCTTAAGGTCATAAGGAATGGTAGAATTAGGCCATTCAGCCCTTCAAGTCCACTCCGCCATTCAATCATGGCTGATCTATCTCTCCCTCCCTTCTTCCCATGACCTCTGACACCCGCACTAATTTATGACATGGCATCAGTTTAGATGGGGCATTTTGTTCGGCATGGACTAGATGGGCTGAAGGGCCTGCTGCCGTGCTGAATGACTCTGCGAATCTCCACATCCATCTCAAGTTTCAAGAATGTCCGCCTGACCTGAGGGCTTCTAGAGAGAGAGAGAGAGAGAGGGGGTGGGAAATGGTGTGAAATAACTTGTTGCTCTGTACTCGGTCTAGAGCTGAGGGCCCAGCGGCTGGTGCAAGATGTGAGATGTTGGTGTGAGATTTGCACCATGGAATGTATATGAGACATGTAAAGGCTGTGGATGCTCGATATATCTCACTGATAGGAAATTATACTTGTCAAAGTGAAACATGGCGTGGTGACATATGCGTCCAAGGCTTCTGAATGATTTTGCACCATTTTAAAATGTATTCACTTGCCTTGAAGGTTATCATTTAACATGAGGGGGAAAGCTTAATGGGAGTGTGAGTGGCAACGTTTTCACACAAAGAGTGGGGGGGATATGGAACGAGCTGCCAGTGGAGGTATATCTGAGAAGGAACTGCAGATGCTGGTTTACACCGAAGACAGACACAAAATGCTGGACCCGAAACGTCACCCATTCCTTCTCTCCAGAGATGCTGCCTGTCCCGCTGAGTTACTCCAGCATTTTGTGTGTATCGCCAGAGGAGGTAGTTGAGGCAGGTACTATAACAATGTTTAAAAGACATTTGGACAGGTTGTTTAGAAGGCCATGTCGCAGGAGCAGATTTACGTTGAAGGTAGACGCAAAATGCTGACAGCAGAATTATGCCATTCGACTCATCGAGTTTACTCTGCCATTCAATCATGCCTGATCTATTTTTACCTTTTAACCCCATTCTCCTGCCTTCTCCTCATAACCTTTGACACCCTTATGGGGCCTGTCCCACTTACGCAACTTTTTCAGCGACTGCCGGCACCCGTCATTAGTCGCTGCTAATGACGGGTGCCAGCAGTCACCGAAAAAGTTGCGTGTGGGACAGGCCCCTTACTGATTAAGAACTTGACAATCTCCACTTCAAAAATACGTAATGCCTTGGCTTCCACAGCCGTCTATCACGATAAAATCCTTCACATTTGCCTGCGTTTGGCCCGTATCTTTCTACACCTTTCCAATTGATGAACAAGTGTCTTTTAAATGTAGTTATAGTATCTGTCTCAATTACATCCTCTGTCAGCACCTTCCATACACCCACCACCCTCTGTGTGGCCCTCTGGTTCTCCACTCCCCTATTCCTGGGAAAAGACCTCACGATCTTATACACCTCTGCAAGATCACCCCTCATCCTCCTGCAATCCAAGGAATGAAGTCCAATGTATGGGTCAGGTGACCATCTTGCCCCACAAGTAACATCTGATCGGAAATTCTGTGAAAGAATAAGGAACTAGTTTAGTTTAGTTTAGAGCTACAGCATGGAAATGACCCTTCGGCCCATTGGGTCCATGCCGCCCCTCGATCACCCGTCCACACTAGTTCTACGTTATTCCCCTATTGCATCCACTCCCTACAAACTAGGGGGCAGTTTACAGCGGGCCAGTTAACCTACACACCCACACGTCTTTGGGATGTGAGAGGAAACCGGAGCACCCGGAGGAAGCCCCACGCGGTCACAGGGAGAACGTGCAAACTCCACTCGGACAGCACCCGAGGTCAGGATTGAACCTGGGTCACTGGCGCTGCCTCCACCTGCATCGCTGTGTTGAGGCCGTGGAACATTGTAGCAACGTGCTGTCTGCACGGAGTTTGCACGTTCTCCCTGTAACCGTGTGAGTTTTCCCTCCAAAGGCGTACAGGTTTGTAGGTTAATTGGCTTTGATAGAAGTTGTAAATGGCCCCTAGTGTGTGTAGGATAATGCTAGTATACAAGCGACTGCTGGTCGGAGTGGACTCGGTGGGCCGAAGGGCCTGTTTCCGCACTGACTCTCTAAACTAAACTGTAGACGTTTTGTTATTAATTCAGGAACTGAGGGGTCACATTTGAAGGTTGACACATGAGGTAAGCCACATCCGACATCAACATCCTCATACACATTATAGATGTTGGTAGCTATTCCATTCATAGCAATGAGATCATTGATTACCGATCAATTGTTAGGAAGCATTTTATCACTGTGTCAGTTTCTCTCTAAAATATTTATACGATGATACATTGTTTGTGGAAGTATTTTGGACGATATACTTCTTGGTAATTCACTAGATGCTTGGGCAACGATTTTTATCCATTAACCATCAACCCAGAGATTTGCTTTAAAATTAAGATAAGTTAAAATTTCCCTTCCAAAATATATGTTTTCTTTTTTCTAAAGAGAGTGTGGTCAAGGAAGCAAATCTTTCTAAAGCAAGCTCATTTGGCTGAATTGCATTAACTGACAATTATAGAAAGTTTAATAGAATGTAGAACATCAAACATAGAAACATAGAAAATAGGTGCAGGAGTAGGCCATTCGGCCCTTCAAGCCTGCACCGCCATTCAATATGATCATGGCTGATCGTCCAACTCAGTATCCCGTACCTGCCTTCTCTCCATACCCCCTGATCCCTTAACTCCCTCTTAAATATAGCCAATGAACTGGCCTCAACTACTTTCTGTGGCAGAGAATTCCACACATTCACCACTCTCTGTGTGAAAAACAAATTCGCATCTCGGTCCTAAAAGACTTCCCCCTTATCCTTAAACTGTGACCCCTTGTTCTGGACCTCCCCAACATCAGGAACAATCTTCTTGCATCTAGCCTGTCCAACCCCTTAAGAATGTTATGTTTCTATAAGATCCCCCCTCAATCTTCTAAATTCCAGCGAGTACAAGGCGAGTCTATCCAGTCTTTCTTCATATGAAAGTTCTTCATGTAAAAGAGGAACAGGCCCTTCGGCCCATCATATCAGTATCTGTATCTGCGCCATGCTGTATCTCTAAAGTTAATCCGATGTCTGACTTTAACCTATAATATAAAAACAAATGGTTTAGCGTTACCACTGTTCTTAATTATTGTCCAGTTTAGAACACAATGATTGTTCTGATCGATTGAATTAACAGTGGTGAAAGACATTGCACAGTTTAGTTCTCCTCCTCTCTCCAAAAATGAACATTGATTTCTCCAATTTCAGGTAGTCCCTGCTTTCTCCCTCTTTCCCCTCCCCTTCCAGGCTCTCCCACAGCCCACTGTCTCCGCCTCTTCCTTTCTTCTCCCCTCCCCCACCCACATCAGTCTGAAGAAGGGTCTCGACCCGAAACGTCACCTGTTCCATTGCTCCATTGATGCTGCCTCACCAGCAGTTCGAATCTTCCCTACCCTCAATGGGAAAAGCTTATCCACGTCAACTCTGTCTATCCCTTTCATCATTTTAAAGACCTCAATCAAGTCCCCCCTTAACCTTCTGCGCTCCAAAGAATAAAGACCTAACTTGTTCAACCTTTCTCTGTAACTTAGTTGCTGGAACCCAGGCAACATTCTAGTAAATCTCCTCTGTACTCTCTCTATTTTGTTGACATCCTTCCTATAATTAGGCGACCAAAGTTGTACACCATACTCCAGAATTGGTTTTACCAATGCCTTGTACAATTTTAACATTACTTCCCTACTATATTCAATGCTCTGATTTATAAAGGCCAGCACAACAAAGTTACAATGTACCCCCGCGCCAAATCCCTCTTTGATCCGCCCCCCTCCCCTTCTCTCGCGACGTTCCCCCTACGCTGTGCCCCCCATCGTTCCTTCTCCCCAGCAGCGGCGTCCCCACTTCCACGTGGTCTGTCCTCGTCCGTCAGTCAGCGCCATTATCGACCGCTGCGCCGACTTCTCCGCTATCGCCGCCGGGTCCTCCCTGGGCACCTCCATGGCGCCGTGAGTTGCCTCTTCTGCATGCTATCCGGTCATTCATACATAAATGAGTACAATAGATCCTCATTAGTGTAGTTTAGTTTTAGAGACACAGCGCAGAAACAGGCTCTTCGGCCCAACAAGCCCGCCTCAACCAGCGATTTCCCCTCCCCCCCCCCCCCCCCCCGTACACTCACAACATCCTACACACACTGGCAACGATTTACAATTTTACAGAACCAATTAACCTGCAAACCTGCATGTCTTTGGAGTGTGGGAGGAAACCGAAGATCTCGGAGAAAGCCCACGCGGTCACGGGGAGAACGTACAAACTCCATACAGACAGCATCCGTAGTCGGGATCGAACCAGGGTCTCTGGCGCTGTGAGCCAGCAACTCTACCACTGCTCCACCGTGGAACAGCACGCAGAGAGTCGCCACGTTCCAGCGCCATCTTGCAACCTCCCACTCTCTGAAGAGTCCGATCTTGGTCCCAGGACATGCGCGGGTTCTCAAGGCCCCATGTGGGTGGGCGATGTAGGGGTGGTCCTGGCCCAGTGCTATGCCCCACGTCAGCCCCTTCCCCCACCACCCCGTGCAGCTGCCGCAGGCTGCTCCCCATAATGCTCCCACTAGTTCATCTGCAAGTTGTATAAATATGACTTCAAGCATGAAATAATCAAGCATTTATTAATATTCAGCTGTGAACGCCCTGCATACCCGGAGCTTCAAGAATGATAAATTATCTTTCATCTTTCATTGTTTTCCTGGAAAACCAGCAGGTATTAAATACATATTCACCAACAACAGGCCAAACTGCAATGTTCTTTAATTGAATTTAAGTGAGTCTGACTCGGGTGAGACTCAGCTAATGCATTTTCAAATTAATACTGAATGACATTCCACGTATTGAATGATTCCATTTCCATGGGCCAGATATACTCTGTTGTTCTCAATCTTATTTAGTTTCATGTAGTTTACAGCTACAGCGCGGAAACAGGCCCTTCGGCCCACCGAGCCCGTGCCGACCAGCGATCCCTGCACGCTAACACTATCCTACACACACACACACACACACTCAGGACAATTTACGCTTATACCAAGCCAATTAACTTACAAATTTGTACGTCTTTGGAGTGTGGGAGGAAACTGAAGATCGTGGAGAAAACCCACACGGTCGTGGGGAGAACGTGCAAACTCCGTAGAGACAGCACCCTTGTTCGGGATCGAACCCGGGTCTCTGGCACTGCAAGGGCTGCAAGGGAGTAACACTACCACTGCGCCACCGTGCCGCTCTGCATCTTCTAACTGAGTCAGGAGGTGAAAAAAACTGTGGAAAAAACACCAGGTGCTGGAGAAACTCAGCGGGCCAGTGGACAGGCGGTGTTTCGGGTTGGAACCCTTCTTCACACTTCACAAACCCTTTATTCCGGCTGATAAAGTTGCCCCTTAATGTTCTTGTCAAATCTTTCCCCTCTCACATTAAACATACGGCCCAGAAGCTTAGTCATTGAAGCAGATACAAAAGCGATAACAACATTTAGAAGCCACAGGGACAGGTACATGGATAGGAAACCTTTAGACAGATACTAGATCAAGGAGGACTAGTATGGGTCCTGTTCCCTCAATGCGCGGTGGCGGTGGCGGGGGGAGGGGGGGGGGCAGCCTGCAGCCACACACACACACACACACACACACACACACACACACACACACACACACACACACACACACACACACACACACACACACACACACACACACACACACACACACACACACACACACACACACACACACACACACTAACCACCACCCCATCCCCCACCCTATCCACTCTCGCATAGTCCCCAACTTGCAGGCGCGTCTGGAGAGGGAGGGGGCGGTAGAGAGAGGCAAATGGGACTAGTGTAGATCGGGCAGCTTGGTTGGTGTGGGCAAGTTGGGCATAAAAGGCAAGAGAGACTGTGATGTAAAGAACCAGACTAGTGCTGGAGTAACTCAACAGGTCAGGCAGCATCTCCGGAAAACATGGATCTATAGGTGATATTTTGGGTTTGAGGTTGAGTTTAGTTTATTGTAACGTGTACCGAGGTACATTGAAAAGCTTTGCTGCATGCTAACCAGTCAGCGGAAAGACATCAAGGCCCTTGTTCATCACCTCGACCCCAAATGTCACCTATGCATGTTCTCCAGAGATGCTGCCTGACCCGCTGAGTTACTCCAGCACTTTGTGTCCTTTTATGTATTAACCAGCATCTGCAGCTCTTCAATGTAACTGTGATAGTTTGCAGAAGGTTTAGAGAAAGAGTTACCATTGTTTTATGGAACTGAGTTTCAAGATTCAAGATTCTGGAGAGTTTATTGTCGTGTGTCCCTGATAGGACAATGACATTCTTGCTTTGCTTCAGCACAACAGAACATAGTAGGCATTGACTACAGAACAGATCAGTGTGTCCATACACCATGATATAAATATATACACACATGAATAAATAAACTGATAAAGTGCAAATAAACAGATAATGGGCTATTAATGTTCTTATGCATCACATTTAATTTCAGATTGATTCAAAGGGAACAGCAAGTTTAGTATAGTTTAGAGGTACAGTGCGGAAACAGGCCCTTCGGCCCACCGAGTCCGCGCCAACCAGCGATCCCCGCACACTATCACTATCCTACACACACACCAGGGACAATTTTACATTTATACCAAGCCAATTAACCTAAGAACCTGTGTGTCTTTGGAGTGTGGGAGGAAACCGCAGGTCTCGTGCATTCACAGAGAGAACGTGCAAACTCCGTACAGACAGCACCCGTAGACGGGGTCGATCGCGGTTTCCCGGCATTGCAAGCGCTGTAAGGCAGCAACTCTACCGCTGCGCCACCGTGCCGCACTTGCTCAACTATTCTTTGTATTTAGGAAGCTGAGTGTTTGTGTGAAAGGCAGTTTCACTTATTGCTGAGTCTGCATGTTTTCCCTTCTGCAGCAAGGCAGAGGTGAGCGAATGAGCGAATGATTGACACCACCTACCGCCGCGCCTGACCGCCCGGGTGGCAGATTCCATCTGCCCGTGCGCACGGCTGGATTGCCAACGTCTCGCGGAGAATTGAATGCCTTCTCATGTTCAGCGGACAAACTCACTCAGATAAAGATAGGATGGAGTGGATGTGGAGAGGATGTTTCCACTTTTTGGGAGAGTCTAGGACCAGAGGGCACAGCCTCCAAATTAAAGGATGAAGATGAAGAAGGAATTTCTTTAGTCAGAGGGTGGTGAATCTGTGGAATTCTTTGCCACAGAAGGCTGTGGAGGCCAAGTCAATGGATATTATTAAGGCAGAGATAGATTTTTGATTAGTACGGGTGTCAGAGGTTATGGGGATAAGGCAGGAGAATGGGGTTAGCAGGGAGAGATAGAGCAATGATTGAATGGCGGAGTAGACTTGATGGGCCGAATGGCCAAATTCTACTACTACGACTTATGATGTTGTGATCTTAACCAGGTCGACTGATTTTCGGTTTATTCCACTGTGATGGGGCACCGTGGTAAATGTTAGCTCTCAGTAAAGGGCCTGTCCCACTGTACGAGGTAATTCAAGAGTTCTCCCGCGTTCTCCCCGATTCGAGCTCGTGTAATGTACATAGGCGGTACGTAACGGCTCGTACCAGTAAAAAGTAACACATTTTTTTCATCACAAGTACTTTTTTACTCGTGGACATTTTTCACAATGTTGATAAAACGTCACGAGTTTACCGGATTTTCCAAGTACCTACTGTTACTCGTACGAGCCGCTACGTGACATCCACGAGCTCCTACGTACCCGCTACGTACATTACACCAGCTCGAATCAGCGGAGAACTCAGGAGAACTCTTGAATTACCTCGTACAGTGGGTCAGGCCCTTAACAAGGTGGAACATCTGCAGGAGTATCCCGGGCCAGATGTGCCAGATGTACCTTGTGTTGGCCCCATTCTGCTCCTATCGCTTATGACCTATCGCTTATGAAATAACGAGAGGCGGCAAGGGATCCCTCACTTGCCTCTGGCGAGAGAAGTCCTGCAAACGCTGGCCGTAACCTACGGCAACCCCGGCCCACCCCACCCGCCCGCCCGCCGTGGAACCGGGAGCCCACCCGGAGAGGGAGGTCACGGAGAGGAGGCGGTGGTGGAGGTCCCTGGACAAAGGGGTCTGGTGAGACCAACCGGGGGTAGGAAGGAACTGCAGATGCTGGTTTAAACCGTAGATAGATACAAAATGCTGGAGTAACTCAGCGGGACCGGCAGCATCTCTGGAGAGAAGGAATGGAGTTATAGAAACATACAAAATTCTTAAGGGGTTGGACAGGCTAGAGGCAGGAAGATTGTTCCCGATGTTGGGGAAGTCCAGAACACGGGGTCACAGTTTAAGGATAAGGGCCGAATGGCCTACTCCTGCACCTATTTTCTATGTTTCTATGAATGGGGAAGAAGGGTCTCGACCCGAAACGTCACCCATTCCTTCTCTCCAGAGATGCTGCCTGTCCCGCTGAGTTACTCCAGCATTTTGTATCTATCCACGGTTTAAACCAGCATCTGCAGTTCCTTCCTACCCCCGGGGTTCCACAGCAACGTTGAAGAGCCTCATGGCCCCACAGCAGGAGCGTCCACGTCGCGGCGCTGGAAACTGGAAGTATCACGAGCTAATTCTGCTGCCATCGTCATCTATTGCAACAGTTGATGGCTGCCACTGATTGTCGCCGGAAGCTTGCGTCCTTTTCAGCGATGACAGCGATGTCAACATTTGAGACATGGAAGATGGACACGAAAGAAGAAGAAGAGGAGCCTCATGCTATGTTGCATCATGAATTATTTAGAGAGTAGCAGAACTCACAGAATCTTGGAGAAGTATGAAAATGCACTCCATCAGGGACAGTTTCTTCCCAGCTGTCATCCGACAACTGAATCTTCCTATCCTCTACAAGAGAGCAGCCCCGAGCCACGATCAACCTCATTGGACACACTTGGACTATCCTTACTTGGACTTTACTGGCTTTTATCAGGCACTAAACATGATTTGTGTTATTCCATTTACCATATATCTGTACACTGTGGACGGCTCGATTGTAATCATGGGCGGCACGGTGGCGTAGCGGTAGAGTTGCTGCCTTACAGCGCATTCAGCGCCAGAGACCCGGGTTCAATCCTGACTACGGGTTCTGCCATAGGAACATAGAAAAATAGGTGCAGGAGTAGGCCATTCGGCCCTTCGAGCCAGCACCGCCATTCAATATGATCATGGCTGATCATCCACAATCAGTACCCCGTTCCTGCTTTTCCCCCAAATCCCTTGATTCCTTGAGGCCTAAGAGCTAAATCTAACTTGAAAACGTCCAGTGAATTGGCCTCCACTGCCTTCTGTGGCAGAGAATTCCACAGATTCACACCTCTCTGGGTGATGAAGTTTTTCCTCATCTCAGTCCTATTCTTAAACTGTGACCCCTAGTTCTGGACTCCACCAACATCGGGAACATTTTTCCTGCATCTAGCCTGTCCAATCCGTTAAGGGCCTGTCCCACTTGCCGATTTTATTCGGCATCATTGACTGACGTATCAGGTCACTGGAAGGGTCGTGGCGTGACGACGTGTTGACGCACGGTGTCTCCTCAAGTTTAGCAACATTTTTTTTTGTCGCAGCTGGATTTTGGAATGTTCAAAATCTTTCGGCGCCCCTGATACGTCAGTCAATGACGCCGGCAGTTGCCAAAAAAATCGCCATGTGGGACAGGCCCTTTAAGAATTGTATATGTTTCTATAAGATTCCCTGTTGGGGGAGTCCAGAACCAGGGGCCACAGTTTAAGAATAAGGGGTAAGCCATTTAGAACGGAGACGAGGAAACACTTTTTCTCACAGAGAGTTGTGAGTCTGTGGAATTCTCTGCCTCAGAGGGCAGTGGACGCCGGTTCTCTGGATGCTTTCAAGAGAGAGCTAGATAGGGCTCTTAAAGATAGCGGAGTCAGGGGATATGGGGAGAAGGCAGGAACGGGGTACTGATTGGGGTTGATCAGCCACATTGATCACATTGAATGGCGGTGCTGGCTCGAAGGGCCGAATGGCCTACTCCTGCACCTATTGTCTATTGTTTATTCTCATCCTTCTAAATTCCATTGAATACAAGCCCAGTCGACCCATTAGTTTGTCATATGTCAGTCCCACCATCCCGGGAGGAGGAAGGAGAGGAGGGAAAGGAAAAGCATGGCGTTGGGATCACGCACACCGCGGCCCGCAGGGAAGTGCAACCGGCGCGGAGCTGTCTCACCGCCCCAGCGTGCAGCGTCCAACCGCGGCCACTCGTGCGGTCTGCGGGAGTCTGTACGTTCCCCTTGTGACCAGGTGGGCTGTTCTCCCAGCTGTTCCGGCTTCCTTTTCAATCCCAGAGAAGTGCTTGTGGCCGGGTGCGTTGGTTCCTGTAAACCCCACCTTGTGTGAAGAGGGCTGGGAGAAACAGGCGATGATAATAATGAGCTTGTGTCCACTGGGATTTAGAAGGATGAGAGGGGATCTTACAGAAACATATAACATTCACTGGATGTTTTTAAGGGTGGGTTAGGTTTAGCTCTTAGGGCTAACGGAATCGAGGGATATGCGGAAAAAGCAGGAACGGGGGGCTGATTTTAGATGTTCAAGAAGGAACTGCAGATGCTGGAGAATCGAAGGTAGACAAAGTTGCTGGAGAAACTCAGCGGGTGCAGCAGCATCTATGGAGCGAAGGAAATAGGCTTCGAAACGTTGCCTATTTCCTTTGGGTTTCGACCCAAAACGTTGCCTATTTCCTTCGCTCCATAGATGCTGCTGCACCCGCTGAGTTTCTCCAGCAATTTTGTCTACTGACTGATTTTAGATGATCAGCCATGATCGTATTGAATGGCGGAGCTGGCTCGAAGGGCCGAATGGCCACCCCGGCACCTATTTACTATGTTTCTATGTTTCTCAAGGACATTGGTCATTGGAAAATAATGGGATGGTTTAGGTTCAGGTTTATTATTGTTAGGCAATAGACAATAGGTGCAGGAGTAGGCCATTCAGCACTTCGAGCCAGCACCGCCATTCAATGTGATCATGGCTGATCATCCACAATCACACAATCAGTAACCCATCCCGGCCTTCTCCCCATATCCCCTGACTCCACTATCTTAAAGAACCCTATTTAGCTCTCTCTTGAAAGCATCCAGAGAACCTGCCTCCACCGCCCTCTGATGCAGAGAATTCCACAGACTCACCACTCAAAGTACGAAAAATTCTTTCCTCGTCTCCGTTGTAAATGACTTACCCCTTATTTTTAAACTGTGGCCCCTGGTTCTGGACTCCCCCAACATCGGGAACATGTTTCCTGCCTCTAGCGTATCCAAACCCTTAATAATCTTCTATGTTGTTATCTCCGGTTTGCTTCCAGTTCCTCGTGCTGGCGAGAGCAGGAACAGGGAGATATGGGACCTGAATGTGTGGCTGAGGAACTGGTGCAGGGGGCAGGGATTTAGATTCTTAGATCACTGGGATTTTTTTTATAGTAAGGGGGAACTGTACAAAAGGGACGGATTGCATCTTAACAGGTGGGGGACCAGCATTCTGGCCGGCAGGTTTGCCACTGCTACACGGATGGTTTTAAACTGAATAAGGGGGGTGGGGTATCAAATGGGATAGTCGAGGACGGAGTTAGAGGGAAAGAGAGTAAAGCGATGGTTAATGACCCCAGAATTAACGGGGAAGAAAGCTCACAAAGGGATAGGAGAGTATGGCCAAGTGTAATAGGGATTGATGTGAAATGGGCCACTTGTCAACATAATTGTATAAGGAGTAAGAGTGTTGTAAAAACAAGCCTGAAGGCTTTGTGTCTCAATGCGAGGAGCATTCGTAATAAGGTGGATGAGTTGAAGGTGCAGATAGCGATTAATGACTATGCTATAGTTGGAATCACGGAGACTTGGCTCCAGGATGACCAAGGCTGGGAGCTGAACATCCAGGGATATTCAATATTCAGGAGGGATAGACGAAAAGGAAAAGGAGGTGGGGTAGCGTTGCTGGTGAGAGAGGAGATTAATGCAATAGAAAGGAAGGACATTAGCGTGGAGGATGTGGAATCGATATGGGTAGAGCTGCGAAACTCTAAGGGGCAGAAAACGCTAGTGGGAACTGTGTACAGGCCACCTAACAGTAGTATTGGAGTTGGGGATGGCGTCAAACAGGAAATTAGAAATGCGTGCAACAAGGGTAACACGGTTATAATGGGTGACTTCAATCTGCATGTAGATTGGGTGAATCAAATTGGCAGGGGTGCTGAGGAAGAGGATTTCCTGGAATGTATGCGGGATAGTTTTCTCAACCAACATGTGGAGGAACCAACGAGAGAGCAGGCTATTCTAGACTGGGTATTGAGTAATGAGGAAGGGTTAGTTAGCAGTCTTCTTGTGCGTGGCCCCTTGGGCAAGAGTGACCATAATATGGTTGAGTTCTTCATTAGGATGGAGAGTGACAAAATTAAGTCAGAAACAAGGGTTCTGAACTTGAACAAAGGTAACTTTGAAGGTATGAGATGTGAATTGGCCATGATAGACTGGCAGGTGATTCTTAAAGGGTTGACAGTGGATGTGCAATGGAAGGTATTTAAAGACTGCATGGATGAAGTACAAAAGTTGTTCATACCAGTTTGGCAAAAGAATAAATCGGGGAAGGTGGTGCATCCATGGATAACAAGGGAAATCAGGGATAGTATAAAAACAAAAGATGAGGCATACAAATTTGCCAGAAAAAGCAGCCTACCGGAGGACTGGGAGAAATTCAGAATCCAGCAGAGGAGGACAAAGGGCTTAATTAGGAAAGGGAAAATAGATTATGAAAGGAAACTGGCAGGGAACATAAAAACTGACTGCAAAAGTTTTTATAGATATGTAAAGAGAAAGAGACTAGTTAAAACAAATGTTGGTCCCTTGCAGTCAGAAACAGGTGAATTGATCATGGGGAACAAGGACATGGCAGACCAATTGAATAACTACTTTGGTTCTGTCTTCACTAAGGAAGACATAAATAATCTGCCGGAAATAGCAGTGGAACGGGGGTCAAATAAGATGGAGGAACTGAGTGAAATCCAGGTTAGCCGGGAGGTGGTGTTGGGTAAATTGAACGGATTGAAGGCCGATAAATCCCCAGGGCCAGATAGTCTGCATCCCAGAGTACTCAAGGAGGTAGCCACAGAAATAGTGGATTCATTAGTGATAATTTTTCAAAATTCCTTAGATTCTGGAGTAGTTCCTGAGGATTGGAGGGTAGCTAATGTAACCCCACTTTTTAAAAAAGGAGGGAGAGAGAAAGCGGGGAATTACAGACCAGTTAGTCTAACATCGGTAGTGGGGAAACTGCTAGAGTCAGTTATTAAAGATGGGATAGCAGCGCATTTGGAAAGTGGTGAAATCATTGGACAAAGTCAGCATGGATTTACGAAAGGTAAATCATGTCCGACAAATCTGATAGAATTTTTCGAGGATGTAACTAGTAGAGTGGATAAGGGAGAACCAGTGGATGTGTTATATCTAGACTTTCAGAAGGCTTTCGACAAGGTCCCGCATAAGAGATTAGCATACAAACTTAAAGCACACGGTATTGGGGGTTCAGTATTGATGTGGATAGAGAACTGGCTAGCAGACAGGAGGCAAAGGGTAGGAGTAAACGGGTCCTTTTCAGAATGGCAGGCAGTGACTAGTGGGGTGCCGCAAGGCTCAGTGCTGGGACCCCAGCTATTTACAATATATATTAATGATTTGGACGAGGGAATTCAATGCAACATCTCCAAATTTGCAGATGATACCAAGCTGGGGGGTATAGTTAGGTGTGAGGAGGATGCTTGGAGGCTGCAGGGTGATTTGGATAGGCTGAGTGAATGGGCAGATGCATGGCAGATGCAGTATAATGTGGATAAATGTGAGGTTATCCACTTTGGTGGCAAAAACATGAGGGTAGACTATTATCTGAATGGTGGCAGATTAGGAAAGGGGGAGATGCAACGAGACCTGGGTGTCATGGTACACCAGTCATTGAAAGTAGGCATGCAGGTGCAGCAGGCAGTGAAGAAAGCAAATGGTATGTTAGCATTCATAGCGAAAGGATTTGAGTATAGGAGCAGGGAGGTTCTACTGCAGTTGTACAGGGTTTTGGTGAGGCCACACCTGGAGTACTGCGTACAGTTTTGGTCTCCAAATCTGAGGAAAGACATCCTTTCCATAGAGGGGGTACAGAGAAGATTCACCAGACTGATTCCTGGGATGTCAGGACTTTCATATGAGGAAAGATTGGATAGACTCGGTTTGTACTCGATGGAATTTAGAAGATTGAGGGGGGATCTTATAGAAACCTACAAAATTCTTAAGGGGTTGGACAAGCTAGATGCTGGAAGATTGTTCCCGATGTTGGGGGAGTCCAGAACAAGGGGTCACAGTCTAAGGATAAGGGGGAATTCCTTTAGGACCGAAATGAGGAAAACATTCTTTACACAGAGAGTGGTGAGTCTCTGGAATTCTCTGCCACAGAAGGTAGTTGAGGCCAGTTCATTGGCTATATTTAAGAGGGCATTAGATGTGGCACTTGTGGCTAAAGGGATCAGGGGGTATGGAGAGAAGGCAGGTACGGGATACTGAGTTGGATGATCAGCCATGATCACATTGAATGGCGGTGCAGGCTCGAAGGGCCGAATGGCCTACTCCTGCACCTATTTTCTATGTTTCTATGTTTCTATGTTTCAATAAGATCCCCTCTCACCTTCTAAACTCCAGAGTGTACAAACCCAGCCGCTCCATTCTCTCAGCATATGACAGTCCCGCCGTCCCGGGAATTAACCTTGTAAACCTACGCTGCACTCCCTCAATAGCAAGAATGTCCTTCCTCAAATTAGAGGACCAAAACTGCACACAATACTCCAGGTGTGGTCTCACTAGGGCCTTGTACAACTGCAAAAGGACCTCTTTGCTCCTATACTCAACTCCTCTTCTTATGAAGTCCAACATGCTATTGGCTTTCTTCACTGCCTGCTGTACCTGCATGCTTACTTTCATTGACTGATGAACAAGGACCCCCAGATCCTGTTGTCCTTCCCTTTTTCCCAACTTGACACCATTTAGATAATAATCTGCTTTCCTGTTTTTGCCACCAAAGTGGATAACCTCACATTTATCCACATTAAACTGATGTGCACATTAGACATGATTTTGCGTGCTATCCAAACGCATCAGATATACCATGTATAAATACGATCAAGCCACATCAAGCACAACTGGTGGAGTGAAGGGGAAGATACAGAGTGCAGAATATAGTTCTCAGCATCGTAGTGCACCAGTTCCAGAGACAAAGTCCAATGTCCGCAATGGGGTAGAGGTGAATCGGACAGTGCCCTAGCTTATGGAAGGATCATTCAGAAACCTGACAACAGAGGGGAGGAAGCTGTTCCTGAGTCTGGTGGTGCGCTCTTTCAAGCTTCTGTACCTTCTGCTGGACGGGAGCGGGGAGAAGAAGGAATGAATAGGTGCGACGAGTCTTTGATTATGTCGACTGCTTTTTTGAAGCTGTGTAAAGTCTAGATGGAGTCATAAGGTCATTAGTGATAGGAGCAGAATTAGGCCATTCGGCCCATCCAGTCTGTTCCGCCATGGCTGATCTATCTTTCGCTCCTAACCCCATTCTCCTGCCTTCTCCCCATAACCCCTGACATTGGTAGTAATTGAGAATCTGTGAATCTCTGCCATAAAATTAGCCACTGACGCCTCCACAGTTGAGTTAAAGAAGGAACTGCAGATGCTGGAGAATCGAGGGTTACACAAAAAGCTGGAGAAACTCAGCGGGTGCAGCAGCATCTAAGGAGCGAAGGAGATAGGTGACGTTTCGGGTCGAGACCCTTCTTCAGCCTCCACAGTTGATGGTGGGGAGTGTGGTCTGTGTGATGGTCTGGGCCACATCTACAATGGTGGGGAGTGTGGTCTGTGTGATGGTCTGGGCTACATCTACAATGGTGGGGAGTGTGGTCTATGTGATGGTCTGGGCCACATCTACAATGGTGGGGAGTGTGGTCTGTGTGATGGACTGGGCCACATCTACAATGGTGGGGAGTGTGGTCTGTGTGATGGACTGGGCCACATCTACAATGGTGGGGAGTGTGGTCTGTGTGATGGACTGGGCCACATCTACAATGGTGGGGAGTGTGGTCTGTGTGATGGTCTGGGCTACATCTACAATGGTGGGGAGTGTGGTCTGTGTGATGGACTGGGCCACATCTACAATGGTGGGGAGTGTGGTCTATGTGATGGTCTGGGCCACATCTACAATGGTGGGGAGTGTGGTCTGTGTGGGACTGGGCCACATCTACAATGGTGGGGAGTGTGGTCTGTGTGGGACTGGGCCACATCTACAATGGTGGGGAGTATGGTCTGTGTGGGACTGGGCCACATCTACAATGGTGGGGAGTATGGTCTGTGTGGGACTGGGCCACATCTACAATGGTGGGGAGTGTGGTCTGTGTGGGACTGGGCTTCATCTACAATGGTGGGGAGTGTGAACTGTGTGATGGTCTGGGCTACATCTACAATGGTGGGGAGTGTGGTCTGTGTGTGGGACTGGGCCACATCTACAATGGTGGGGAGTGTGGTCTGTGTGATGGACTGGGCCACATCTACAATGGTGGGGAGTATGGTCTGTGTGGGACTGGGCCACATCTACAATGGTGGGGAGTGTGGTCTGTGTGGGACTGGGCTTCATCTACAATGGTGGGGAGTGTGAACTGTGTGATGGTCTGGGCTACATCTACAATGGTGGGGAGTGTGGTCTGTGTGTGGGACTGGGCCACATCTACAATGGTGGGGAGTGTGGTCTGTGTGATGGACTGGGCCACATCTACAATGGTGGGGAGTATGGTCTGTGTGGGACTGGGCCACATCTACAATGGTGGGGAGTGTGGTCTATGTGATGGTCTGGGCTACATCTACAATGGTGGGGAGTGTGGTCTGTGTGGGACTGGGCCACATCTACAATGGTGGGGAGTGTGGTCTATGTGATGGTCTGGGCCACATCTACAATGGTGGGGAGTGTGGTCTGTGTGGGACTGGGCCACATCTACAATGGTGGGGAGTGTGGTCTGTGTGGGACTGGGCCACATCTACAACTCTCTGCTATTTCTTGCAGCTGTTCCCAAGACAAGCTGTGATGCAACCCGTCAGTAAGCTGTCCAAGGTGCATCTGTAGAAAGAAGTCTGTAAGAGTCGTTGGAGAGAGTGGATTTGCTCAGTCTCATCAGGAATTAGAGGTGTTGGTGAACCTTCAAGAGACATGTAGATTTAGCTCTTAGGATTAAAGGAATCGAGGGATATGGGGAAAAAGCAAGAACGGGGCACTGTTTTTAGATGATCAGCCATGAATGGCGATGCTGGCTCAAAGGGCTGAATGGCCTCCTCCTGCTCCTATTTTCTATGTTTCTATGTTTCTTGGTGTCCCATCAATCAGGTTGATCGTAAACCAAATATCAAACTTGTCTGAAGTAGATGCTTTGACATAAGTTAAAAATCAGGAGGGATAGACGAAAAGGAAAAGGAGGTGGGGTAGCGTTGCTGGTGAGAGAGGAGATTAATGCAATAGAAAGGAAGGACATTAGCGTGGAGGATGTGGAATCGATATGGGTAGAGCTGCGAAACTCTAAGGGGCAGAAAACGCTAGTGGGAGCTGTGTACAGGCCACCTAACAGTAGTATTGGAGTTGGGGATGGCATCAAACAGGAAATTAGAAATGCGTGCAACAAGGGTAACACGGTTATAATGGGTGACTTCAATCTGCATGTAGATTGGGTGAATCAAATTGGCAGGGGTGCTGAGGAAGAGGATTTCCTGGAATGTATGCGGGATAGTTTTCTCAACCAACATGTGGAGGAACCAACGAGAGAGCAGGCTATTCTAGACTGGGTATTGAGTAATGAGGAAGGGTTAGTTAGCAGTCTTCTTGTGCGTGGCCCCTTGGGCAAGAGTGACCATAATATGGTTGAGTTCTTCATTAGGATGGAGAGTGACAAAATTAAGTCAGAAACAAGGGTTCTGAACTTGAACAAAGGTAACTTTGAAGGTATGAGATGTGAATTGGCCAAGATAGACTGGCAGGTGATTCTTAAAGGGTTGACAGTGGATGTGCAATGGAAGGTATTTAAAGACTGCATGGATGAAGTACAAAAGTTGTTCATACCAGTTTGGCAAAAGAATAAATCGGGGAAGGTGGTGCATCCATGGATAACAAGGGAAATCAGGGATAGTATAAAAACAAAAGATGAGGCATACAAATTTGCCAGAAAAAGCAGCCTACCGGAGGACTGGGAGAAATTCAGAATGCAGCAGAGGAGGACAAAGGGCTTAATTAGGAAAGGGAAAATAGATTATGAAAGAAAACTGGCAGGGAACATAAAAACTGACTGCAAAAGTTTTTATAGATATGTGAAGAGAAAGAGACTAGTTAAAACAAATGTTGGTCCCTTGCAGTCAGAAACAGGTGAATTGATCATGGGGAACAAGGACATGGCAGACCAATTGAATAACTACTTTGGTTCTGTCTTCACTAAGGAAGACATAAATAATCTGCCGGAAATAGCAGTGGAACGGGGGTCAAATAAGATGGAGGAACTGAGTGAAATCCAGGTTAGCCGGGAGGTGGTGTTGGGTAAATTGAACGGATTGAAGGCCGATAAATCCCCAGGGCCAGATAGTCTGCATCCCAGAGTACTCAAGGAGGTAGCCACAGAAATAGTGGATGCATTAGTGATAATTTTTCAAAATTCCTTAGATTCTGGAGTAGTTCCTGAGGATTGGAGGGTAGCTAATGTAACCCCACTTTTTAAAAAAGGAGGGAGAGAGAAAGCGGGGAATTACAGACCAGTTAGTCTAACATCGGTAGTGGGGAAACTGCTAGAGTCAGTTATTAAAGATGGGATAGCAGCGCATTTGGAAAGTGGTGAAATCATTGGACAAAGTCAGCATGGATTTACGAAAGGTAAATCATGTCTGACAAATCTGATAGAATTTTTCGAGGATGTAACTAGTAGAGTGGATAAGGGAGAACCAGTGGATGTGTTATATCTAGACTTTCAGAAGGCTTTCGACAAGGTCCCGCATAAGAGATTAGCATACAAACTTAAAGCACACGGTATTGGGGGTTCAGTATTGATGTGGATAGAGAACTGGCTAGCAGACAGGAAGCAAAGGGTAGGAGTAAACGGGTCCTTTTCAGAATGGCAGGCAGTGACTAGTGGGGTACCGCAAGGCTCAGTGCTGGGACCCCAGCTATTTACAATATATATTAATGATTTGGACGAGGGAATTCAATGCAACATCTCCAAGTTTGCAGATGACACCAAGCTGGGGGGTATAGTTAGGTGTGAGGAGGATGCTTGGAGGCTGCAGGGTGATTTGGATAGGCTGAGTGAATGGGCAGATACATGGCAGATGCAGTATAATGTGTATAAATGTGAGGTTATCCACTTTGGTGGCAAAAACATGAGGGTAGACTATTATCTGAATGGTGGCAGATTAGGAAAGGGGGAGATGCAACGAGACCTGGGTGTCATGGTACACCAGTCATTGAAAGTAGGCATGCAGGTGCAGCAGGCAGTGAAGAAAGCAAATGGTATGTTAGCATTCATAGCGAAAGGATTTGAGTATAGGGGCAGGGAGGTTCTACTGCAGTTGTACAGGGTTTTGGTGAGGCCACACCTGGAGTATTGCGTACAGTTTTGGTCTCCAAATCTGAGGAAAGACATCCTTGCCATAGAGGGGGTACAGAGAAGATTCACCAGACTGATTCCTGGGATGTCAGGACTTTCATATGAGGAAAGACTGGATAGACTCGGCTTGTACTCGCTGGAATTTAGAAGATTGAGGGGGGATCTTATAGAAACTTACAAAATTCTTAAGGGGTTGGACAAGCTAGATGCTGGAAGATTGTTCCCGATGTTGGGGGAGTCCAGAACAAGGGGTCACAGTCTAAGGATAAGGGGGAATTCCTTTAGGACCGAAATGAGGAAAACATTCTTTACACAGAGAGTCGTGAGTCTCTGGAATTCTCTGCCACAGAAGGTAGTTGAGGCCAGTTCATTGGCTATATTTAAGAGGGCGTTAGATGTGGCACTTGTGGCTAAAGGGATCAGGGGGTATAGAGAGAAGGCAGGTACGGGATACTGAGTTGGATGATCAGCCATGATCACATTGAATGGCGGTGCAGGCTCGAAGGGCCGAATGGCCTACTCCTGCACCTATTTTCTATGTTTCTATGTTTCTATGTTTGTACTCAAATAAGTCTTTTAGACTGGAATTAAATGCTCGGCAGATGCAGATCAGACTAAAGGGCCTGTCCCACACGGCGATTTTTTTGGAGACTGCCGGCGTCATTGACTGAGGTATCAGGGTCGCCGAAAGATTTTGAACATTTCTAATTCCAGCGGCGACAAAACAAATGTTGCGACACTTGAGGAGACAACGCGCGTCAACACGTTGTCACGCGTTTTCGGTGACCCTGATACGTCAGTCAATGGTGCCGGCAGTTGCCGAAAATAATTGCCAAGTGGGACAGGCCCTTAAGTAATTCTAACGTACTTGAACAGTACAAATAGGCAAATGGATTAGTCGGCAATACAGAATAGCCGGAAGGAATTAATTCCTACCTTTCTGGTTAGTGCTTGTGTTTCAGCAGAGGCTACTGGAAGCAATTTATAACCAGTGTTTCCATCCAAGATAAGTCCATGAACACAGGAGAACCCAGCAATATCGTCGGAGATACAACGAACTGCAGATGCAGCTTCGTAGACAAAAGACAAAGTGATGGAGTAACTCAGCGGGTCACTGCTGCTGCCTGACACATTGAACTAGTTCTTCATTGGTTCGCTCATTTCAATCACTTGGTCAGTTTGGAGTCACAGGTCCGAAGAAAAGTCCCAACCCAATAGGTCACCTATCCATGTTCTCCACAGATGCTGCCTGACCCGCTGAGTTACTCCAGCACTCTGTGAAACGTCACCTATCCACGTTCTCCACAGATGCTGCCTGACCCGCTGAGTTACTCCAGCACTCTGTGTTCTACACAAGATTCCTGCATCTGTAGTTCCTTGTGTCAGTCACATGCCAGGCTTTGTACCCCCACCCCCACCTTTCTCCCTCTTCCACCTTTCTACCCCCACTCCATCAGTGTGAAGAAGAGTCCCGACCCGAATCGTCATCTGTCCTTTTCCCTCCACGGATGCTGCCTGACCCGCTGTGTTACAATCGACAATAGACCATATGGTGATATGGGGAGAAGGCAGGAACGGGGTACTGATTGTGGATGATCAACCAAGATCATACTGGATGGTGGTGCTGGCTCGAAGGGCCGAATGGCCTACTCCTGCACCTATTTTTTGAGGTGACGTTTTTACGTGAACTAACACGTACTACTGCAAC